>CM028342.1:31957722-32597762 GCA_016618105.1 Dendrobium huoshanense | reverse complement strand
GGATTATCAGGTATTTAATAATTTGCTTGGTAAGAAGGCAAATATTATTCCCTTGGCTAACTCTCATCTTATTGAAAAAGTTATTTCTTTGAATGATAACATGGCCCTTATTGCTGCTCCTACAGATAATGAAATTTACTTAGCTGTTATGTCTATGAATGCTAATTCGACTGCTGGCACTGATGGTTTTACGTCTTTATTCTTCCAAAAGTGTTGGCATATTATTAAAACTGATTTAATAGCTGCGGTGGTTGATTTTTTTTAGGGTAATAGCATGCTTAGGTTTTTGACTTCAACGGCTATTGTTCTTATTCCTAAGAAAGATAATCCTGAACATTGGAGGGATTTTAGACCTATTAGTCTTTGTTCTTTTTTTAATAAGCTCACTTCAAAGATAATTGCTATTAGATTTGGTGCTTTGCTGCCAAGATTGATTTCTCCTAATCAATCGGGCTTTGTCAAAGGTAGGCCTATTTCTGATAACATTTTACTAGCTCAAGAACTTGTGCACGATTTGAATTTGAAGACTAGAGGAGGTAATTTGCTTTTAAAACTTTATATTTCCAAGGCCTAGGATAACTTGTCTTGAGATTTCTTGTATGATATCTTAGGTTTGTTTTGTTTTTCGAATTTGTTTATTCGCATTATTAAGAATTCTATTGAGAATGTTTGGTTTTCAGTAGTTTTAAATGGGACTTCTAATGGTTTTTTCATTCTATGCAAGGAATTAGACAATGGGATCCTTTGTCTCCTTACTTTTTTATCATTACCATGGATTATTTCTCTAGGTGTCTTAATGCTCTTTTTGAAAGATATCCTAGTATGTTTTTTAGATCTAAAGATGGTTTTCCTATCTCCCACCATTGTTTTGCGGATGATTTCATCATTTTTTCTAATGGTAGTTTTAATTATGTTAAAAAGCTTAAAGACTTCCTAGATCTTTTTTTGTTGGAAAGTGGTCTTTCTTTTAATGCTTCTAAATGTGCCATCTACACTTCCAAATGGATTTCTAGATCTAGATCTAACAATAGGATTACTGCTTACACCAAATTTGATCATCAGACTTTGCCTTTCAAGTATTTAGGGGCTCCTATTTTCAAAGGGCACAAGAAATCTCATTTGTTTGATGAGATCATTAATAAGATTCAACGTAAGATTTCATCCTGGGAATATCATTTCCTTTCTTTTGGTGGTAGGTTAACCATTCTCAAGAGTACTCTAAATTCTATGGCTTTTCATTTATTTCAAATTATTAAACTTAATGGTGTTACTGTTATGAGACTGAATAGAATTTTAAACAAATTTTTTTGTGGTTCTCATGCTAATATTCATAGAATGCATTGGTCTACTTGGATTAAACTTTGTGTTCCTTTAAATGAAGGTGGGTTGGGCTGCAAAACTATTGAGGATTCCATTACTGCTTTTTCTTTTAAAATGTGGTCGAATTTTAGAAAGAACAAAAGCTTGTGGGCTAGATTTATGAATTTCAAGTATTCCAAAGGTAAGCATTTCTCATTTTGTTTTATAAAACATGGTGACTCTGATATTTGGAAAAGAATGTGTGCTATTAGTCCTAAAATGGAACCCCTTATTAGTTGGGGTATAAATTCTGGTAATTCTTTTTTCTGGCAAGATAGATGGTTGGGTAATGATTCTCTTGACAATCTTCTTCTACTTCTTCTATTTCTGCTGAGAAAGTGAATAAGTTTTTTAATAAGGAGGGTTGGAACATGAATGATATTCCAAATTTGGTCCCTGCTGAGATTGGTAATAAAATTAAAATTGTTAATTTTGATACTAATCAAGAGGACCATATTTTATTCAAGCTGTCTTTCAATGGCTCTTTTATTTTTAAAAATGCTTGGAATTTTATTAGGGAGAAAGGTGAAGTTTCTGTTGTTTTTGATAAAATCTGGAGTAACAATATCCCTACTTCTTATTCGGTTCTTGTTTGGAGAATTATTAGAAAATATATTTCTGTGGATAGTATTCTTTGGAGAAAAGTTTTTAATCTTCCTTCTAAGTGCTTATGTTGTTTTCATATTGAAAGCATTAATCATGTGTTCATCAATGGGGCTATTGCTGCTAAGGTCTGAATTTGGTATGATAATTTTTTCAATACCAATTATTTTTCTGGGCATCTTTCTTTTAATCATTTTCTTTCTTCTCTTTTTCATAATTACAATAGAGGTCACATTAAAATTGTGATGGCTATTACTATTATTTGGTTTATTTGGATGGATAGAAATGATGCTAAGTATAGGAATATTGCTATGAATCATAAAAGGATTATTACTAGAACTAAAGAGAAAATTAATAGTCTTTACAAAGCCAATCTTTTTAAAAATTGTCATTTCCGTGGTTTTAAATTTGTTATTAAAAAGCTTTGTAAAATTTATGTGGAGAATAAGGAGGAGGTGGTTTCTAAGTTTGTGAAATGGATTAAGCCAAAAGAAAGTGTTATTAAAATCAATACTGATGGTTATGTAGCTACTGGTAAGTGGGGTTGTGGTGTCATTTTAAGGAATGCTGAAGGAAATTTGGTTTGTTGTTTTGCTGGTCCTCTCTCTAGTTGTAGTGTTCATTATGCTGAGCTAATGGCCTTGTATCAGGCTCTTAAAATTGCTCTTTCTAAAGGAATTTTAAGGGTTTGGATTGAAGTGGATGCCTTATTAGTTTTGCATTTTCTTAATTTTAATAATACTGGTAATGCTGAGAATTTGTATTTTCTTAGGGAGATTAAAGGTATGCTTTCTCAGATGGATTATGTGGTTTCTCATATTTGGAGAGAAGGTAATGCTTGTGCTGATTTTTTGGCTCGTTGGGTACAGGTTTAACTTCTTTAACTTGCTTTGATAATTCTAATATTCCTATTTTACTTAGAGGTTTGATCAGATTAGACAAATGTGGTTTACCTTATTTGAGAAAATGAGTTGGTGTTTATCTGTAATTGGATATGGAACCCCTTTAGTGCTCAGTTCTGGGGTCTGAAATACTGGTATTTTAGGGGTTTTTTTTTTCAATTATAAGCTTACCTTTTAAGTTAGGGGTATTTCTTTAGCTGATCTGTACTAATAATTTTAGTGCCTGTAGAGTTGTTTTTGTTTTACAGGTAGAATTGAAAGTTGAGAAGATATGCTATATGGAAGGGAATTTGGGTGCAGTTTTGTGAAGGGATTTGGAAGAATAAAGATGTTGGTGTTGAGGATTTGTTAGCTGTTGATTTTCTTTCAGCTTTGTGGTTTGGTTTAGCTATAGATTTTTTCTATTTTTTTGTTTGTAATCAGACTGAGACTTATGGCTCATTAGATTTTCTTTTATTTTTGTACTTATATTTTTTTATTTTTTATTGTATTTTCTTTTTTTGTAGATGAGCCTTTAGTCTCTTTAAGGAAATGTTGTAAATGCTTTTTGAATAAATGCGTAAGCCCCAACAGTGGGTTTCTATCAAAAAAAAATCATAATAATGGAAAATCTGCCTTAGGAAAATTTGATCCAAAATCAGATGAAGGAATTTTTATAGGATACTCAAGTGTTGGAAAATCTTATAGAGTATTCAATAAAAGAACTTTGGTAATTGAGGAGACCACACATGTTGTATTTGATGAATCTGGAATTTTGGAAGAGCCAAATGTTGAAGAAGATGAGATAGAGATTAACTCCCAAAAGATTGATAAAATAAATTTGGAAGAAAATTTAGAGATAGAAAACCCAATGCCTAGATATTTGAGATTTTCTAAAAACCACCCAAAGGAATTGATTATAGGTGAACCTAGTGAGAGAGTTAGGACTAGGCGTGGACTAAACAAAGAAGTCAATCATTCAGCCTTTATTTCAATGATAGAACCCACAAATATTAATCAAGAACTTTTGAATGAATTTTGAATTTTGGCTATGCAAAAAGAGTTAAATCAATTTGTAAGAAATAAAGTTTGGGTATTAACTACAAGGCCAAAGAATCAAAGTGTAGTTGAAACTAAGTGGGTATTCAAAAACAAAATGAATGACTCAGGAGGAGTCATTAAAAATAAGGCTAGATTGGTGGCTAAGGGGTATAATCAGATTGAAGGGATTGATTTTTAGAAAACTTTTGCCCCTGTTGTTAGACTTGAAGCAATTAGGGTTTTATTAGTTTTTACCTGTTTTAGAGGATTTAAATTGTACCAAATGGATGTAAATAGTACCTTTTTAAATTTGGTAATTCAAGAGGATATTTTTGTAGAACAACCTCCTAGATTTAAATATTTTAAACACCCAAATCATATTTTTAAACTGAAAAAGGCATTATATGGATTGAAACAGACACCTAGGGCTTGTTATGAGAGATTGAGCACCTTCCTACTTGAATGATCTTTTGAAAAAGGAAGTGTGGACACAACTCTCTTTTTGAAGAAATTTGGAGAGGATATACTTATTGTACAAATTTATGTTGATGAAATCATTTTTGGATCTTCAAATAAAAATCTTTATAATGATTATTTTAAAATAATGTGTAGTGAATTTGAGATGAGTCTAATGGGAGATTTAAGTTACTTTTTTGGCTTTAGCATTAAGCAAATTGAGGAGGGTACATTTCTTAATCAGTCAAAATATGTTAAGGACATCCTCAAAAAGTATGAAATAGATAATGCTAAACCTGTTAGTACACCCATGAGTTCCTCAGTTTAGTTGGATAAGGACCCTAAGGGAAAATCTCTTGATCAAAAGAAATTTAGTTGGATAATTGGATCTTTGCTTTACTTGACAACTAGCTGACCCAATATCATGTTTAGTATTTGTTTTTGTGCTAGATTTTAATTAGATCCAAAAGAATAACATTTGATAGCAGTAAAAGGGATTTTAAGATATTTGTTAGGAACTCAGAACTTAGGAATTTGGTATCCTAAGTTTAACTATTCATTTGAGATAATTGGTTATTCAGATTCTAACTTTACAAGTTGTAGGGTTGATAGTAAGAGCACTTCTGGAACTTGTCAATTTATTAGAAATTCTTTAGTCTCTTGGTTCAGTAGAGAACAAAATTTAGTAGCCCTATCTACTGCTGAAGTTGAATACATTATATTAGGAAGTTGTGTGGCACAAGTACATTGGTTGAAACAACAGTTGATTGATTTAGGATTAACTATAGGCATTAGTTGAAAGTTCGATGGGATGTTAAGCCCTATGAACTTAGTCCCAAACTAACCAAGAGGGGGGGGGGGTGAATTGGTATTTTAAAAACTTCTTTTTAAACAAAGAAATAAAATTACATAAACCAAATCACACCACAAAATAATGCGGAATTTCAAAGTGCGGAAGCAAGAAAAAGAACACAGAAATTTATAGTGGTTCGGTCGACTCGACCTACGTCCACTCCTTGGAGGCACCCTCCAAGTATTGCACTACACAAAAAGTGACTCTCCTTTAGCCCCCACGGCTAGGCGAAGAAACCCTCACAAGAACCTCCTTTTTGCCACCCCGGCAAGGCAGAGAACCTATCTCCTTTTGCTTCCCCCTGAAGCTGGCAGAGAACCAGAACCAAAAGCAAAACTCCTTACCTCTACCGACCCTTCCACGGATGAGAAACTCTAGACGAAGACGACGCAGAGAGATTCTTGAAGCAACCCTTGTGAAACCCCTCACAAGCTCCCCCTCACAAGATCCTCTCTCTCTCCTCTCTCTCTCTTTCTCTCCTCAAGGTCTTCTCAGGTCAAGGCAGCAGCCAAAGGTTTTTGAAAATGTTGAACAAGAGCTCTTAAATAGAAGAGCTTCAAAAGAGCTCATTAATTGCAAGTTGCCGACAATATCGTCCAGGCCGATATGGACATCGGCCTGGCCGATCAGTACAAATCAATGAAGATCGACCAGAGCATAGCCCTGGATGCAAAACTGGACGATTGAAAAATAGCTTGATCGTCCAGGCCGATCTCACGATCGTCCTGGCCGATCAGTTCAAATCAGAGGAAAATCGTCCTGACAATAGCCCTGAATACGGGCTGGCCGATATTGATCGTCCTGAAGTAACTTAAGGTTTTTTGACTAGATCGGCCTGGCCGATCTTGCGATCGTCCAGGACGATATGATCGTATCAATCATCCTTAATTACTTCCTTGATTTCCTGAACAATTATGGCATAATTTGTGAATATCGTCTAGGCCGATCCGAGGATCGTCCTGGCCGATAATTTAAAGATACAGTATACCATACTTGTCTATGGCGGCTACTTCTTTCTGTTTTGAGCTTATCGTCCTGGCCGATACACGTATCGTCCAGGACGATCTGTTAACGTCGGCTGCCTTAATTAAGAATCCTTAATTAGACTTTCTATTTTAAGCTAATCGTCCAGGCCGATCAAAGAAATCGTCCTGGCCGATATGAGTAAAAACAGAAATTCTAAGTCTCTCAAGTGTGTGTGTGAAGGGTTACAAAGCATCAGTCTCTTTGACTATTACAAGTGGACTCAAAAGGTAAAAAAGCAAAAGTACAGACTGACTCAACCCTAAACTTACGCATTCCTGAACTTGGCTCCTTTTTAATTGTCCGATCGTCGATTCCTGAAAAGTTAGAAGCAACAAGCTGTCCAAGAGAAGCAGTGTTTGTCAATCATCAAAACATAAGACATGAAAAAATAGATTTTCAACATTATTCTCATTTATTGTGATAACACTAGTGTTATTTGTATTTCTAAAAATCTTATCAACATTCAAGAACCAAACATATAGACATCACGCATCATTTTATAAGGAATCATTATCCAAAGGAGAAATTGAACTCATTCATGTTATAACAGAAAATCAACTTGCAGATATTTTTAATAAACTACTAGCCTTTGATACTTTAAGTACATTAAGAATAAGGCTTGGCATGATTGATTTGAATGCTTAATTAAAGTGATTCTGCAACATTGATGTGTGTTTTTGTTAGTATGTTGTGTGTCTTTTGATTTTGTGATGTTCTGTATTTTATATCATTTTGTTTGTGTTTGTCTTTGTTTTTGAGAACTTCTCACATCTAGATTCATGAATGTTTACCAAAAACTTTGAGTGATAATCGTCTGTAAGAAATTCATTTCTTACTGGACAAATTATGTAGTATATTAACTGTCTAATTTGAACGGTTTGCATACAATTTTTCAGTTTTCATTTCACTATTCGTCTGTACGATCGTCGAGATCATCTGGATGATGTGTATTCAATCGTATGTACAAATTTAGACAGTTATATGAATAAGTTCATTTTATTATTCCTGATCGTACGTATGAATGTTTGGTTTATACATACGAGCACGTGGCGATCCAATGTGGGGAACATTTCAAACTGCCATAAAAATGATCTTAAATGTCTGATCATCCTGAATAAACACCTATTCGTCTGTTCGATCGTTTGGTCAAAAGTCTATATGAAAGGACACCTCATAACTTTTATTCTTACAAAAAGTCGTTTCATTTTTTGATTCACTCGTTCATCCATACGAAATATTTTTCGTACGTACGAACCCTAATTTGTACGAGGCGAAATGCCTTTTGTATGTATAAAAGCTCATTTTTACTTTAAATTGAAGGGTTTTGAACTTAAATTTCATCACTTCAAAAATCCCTTTCAATCCTCTAATCCCCTAGATCTTCTCCATGGCTAGTTCAAGCAAAAGGAAAAAGATACTTGCTAAGGGACCTCTTAAAAAAACTAGTGAAAACTTTTTGTCCAAAGAAAATGAGGAGTCCTTCCCTTGGTTTGCTTCAGCCAAAATCACTCTCTCGAGAGTTCTTCTTCAAGAACAACTCAACTTTACGGTAATGAACCTTTTTGCTTCCGCCCAGTTTGGCCTTATTCCCACTCTGATCCATTTCTATAATAAGGAGACCTTCCACTACTTTCTTGCCAACATGTCCTTTAACTCTGACCATTCTGTGATTAAGTCTTATGTTTTTGAGAAGAAAGTAGAAATAACAAAAGAGGATTTGAGAATATTTTTAAACTTAAGGACTCAAGGGATTAAAGCCCATACTTTGACCTCTTTCTTTGATTTTGATTGGTCTGCAATAAAGTATGTTTTTAGAGGGTATGGTGGGGTAACTCATATACCCAAGGTGTCAACTCTTAGTCAAAAAGCTCGAATCATCCAGCATGTTCTTCGTACCTTCATTATACCTAAAGCTGGTGATCGAGAAAATATTACTCCTCTTCTTTCTACAGTGACCTATCTGATTCTGACTAGCCAACCTATAGATGAAGCCCAACTGACCATTGACTACATTTATGGACTTTCTGAGATTGGCCATGTCTCCCATAAAAGAAAGAAAAATATTGCCTTAGAACATCTTGTTACTTACATTTTGGAGAAGAAATATGACATAGTACATCCAAATCAAGATCTAGAGGAGCCTCTCTACTACAATGATGGATCTTTTTTATAAGTAGTGATTCTGAGGAGGAAAAGAGAAGAGCTGCACTTGCACCTGCTGGTGAACCAAATTATCAAGATTTGGTTCACAAGTTTGATCGTTTCGAGACTCATTTTGATCAACACTTTGATCAAATTGAAACTCATTTAGAACAGCAGGATGCTCAGTACCATTATGATATGGGATGAATACGAGATCAAATAGATGGTATAGCCTCCAATATGGCTATGCCTCCAATATGGCTATGATGAGTAGCTATTTTAACTTCTACAACCAGCCACCTCCTCAAGATCAGGGCCCGTTTGAGTGATGATTGTATTTTTTTTGTGTTTTTCTCTACTACATGGGATGTGATGTGATATTATCAATTATGTTTTTTTTGTATTTATGTTGTGTTTCAGGAAAGTCTTATGTTTTATGTGTATTTCAATTGTCAAAGTATTGATATCATTCATGCATAATGTACTATCTTCTACCAATGATATTAATAAAAGTTATCCTATCTTATTTTACTATTTTTAATTTAATTTTAGAAATGTGTGTTAGCCTATATGATCATCCTCAAAATATATTTGATCTCAAAAGTGTTATATCTTGAATTGCAATTTAAAATTTAATTCATTAGAAAATATAATTTTTCATAATTTAAGTTGTGCTAATAACTTGATTTAGTCAAGAATGTCAATCTCATGTCTCTTGTTAGACTAATATAATTTTTATACTATTATTGAAATTATGATGCTTTCTTATTTTTGTATTTCTCTTATCAATATAATTATTATTGTACTTAGAGAAATTTAAAAATTTTTATTATTTATTTTGGCAAGATCAAGATTACTCTTAAAAATGTACAAATGTAGAAAAATCAAAAGAATGTCTAATGGTTCGTATTTGAAAAAGAGGCACAAAATAAGCCCACAAGTAAAAAATAATGCAAAAAAATGTGCCACAAATATTGAAAAAGATGCGCAAAGTGCAACATGTGTTAGTTGATTCTTTTCTCAATCTTTCAATTCAAATTAATCTTCTGTATAATTTTATTTAGTATTGAAATTTGAAATATATAAATTTTACATTCATCTACTTTGTAATGATTTTGTTTATCTAACTATCTAAATTGATTCATATGATTGCTATCTAAAGTAGAGTGCTCGGCAATAAAGCTTCCTTGCTCTTTTTGCAAAGTAAAAAAATTAATAGTAAGGCTAGCATGCATTTTATTAGGCTTCTTATACAAATTATGCCTATTTTTAGAAATAATAAGCAATTCATCATAAGGGAGTTAGCATACCTCATCTTGTCAGATTGTTCAATATTATCATTAGCCATTAGACACAAATTTGTTACCTTCTCCTCTGCTACTTCTTCTAACGATTCTGATGCAGAGTCGGCCCAAAAAGCTTTTTGTGTCTTTTGCTTGCCCCTCTTATACTTTGGCTTCTCTTCACCCTCCTCCTTATTTGGATGAGTTTTCAAGTTGGGGCAGTCAGCTCGAAGGTCACTTAGTTTCTTGCTTTTAAAGTAAAATGTATCAGATGAAACTTTAATAGATTTATCGCCTTTACCTTTTCTCCAATTATTTTGATGAAGCCATTGTTTTATTTTCATAAAGCTCTTGAACTGGTTCATCATGATAGCTATTTTGTCATCTTCATCTGCTGAAGAGTTATCACTGTCAGAATCATTTGCTTTTAGTGCTACAGCTCTCCTTCTTTTCTCCTGCATCATTTTTCCTTTGACTCACTCCTTCCTTGTAGGAACTATGTGATCCAAGCAAATTATTAATAGAGAAAACATTAAAAAATTTTATTCAATAATCGCATTTATTTTATCATCATAAGAGCTCGGTAAACAATATAGAATTTTATTAACTTCTTAAGAATTTTATAGTTCTCTACCTAGTGCATCAAAAGATGTTCTATCTGGGTGAACCTAATGTATATTTCAGATACATTCTCACTAGGTTTCATGCAAAAAGTTTGTAGTCGTGCAAAAGAATATTTAGTCTGAAATGTTTAACTTCACTGGTTCCCTCGTAGGTGATAAACAACATATCCCAAATCGATTTACCAGTAGTGCATGTAAAGACTCGCATATAGTCTTCAGATGTTAAGGCATAAAAGAAATAATTCAGATACTAATCATTTAACTGTGCGGTTCCCTATCCTCATTACTCCATTTATTAAAGGCAATATTAGTTTTACAACTATTAATAATATGTGATATATGTGATTAACCAGTTTGAATTATATGCCAAAATATATAATCAATAGATTGCAGTAATGTAGACATGTGAATTTTTCATAAATCAAATGGGATGTTTTCAAATAAAGGTGGACAAGTTATTGAATAACCATTTGTAGTGTTATGATTACCAAAGTGATTCATTGACCATTTTTCTCAAGGTTTTCTATAATAATATTTTTGAGACTTTGCTCTGAATTGGTGCTTTTAAAATTAATCCTGAAAAGGAGAACTAAACTTTATATAGATTTTTCAAACTTTTGAAATAGGCCAATTAATTTTACAATGTAGAAGCTAATAATTTTAACAACAAATTCAGTGATGATGATAAAATTCTAAATTATACAATTGAACATTGATCTCAGATATTCATTAAGAAGTTATAATGAAAATGAAGTGTGAAAAGCAATATGTAAAAAATAAAATTAGAAACAACACACCAAATTTTATAGTGGTTAGGTCAACCATGACCTACGTCCACTCCTCAGAATTCTTTACTATGAGTATTGCACTAATCCTAAGTGACTCTCCTTTTGCTAACATAGCAAGGAAGACTCTCTTCCACCAACTAGGTGTGGTAGAGGACTGAAATTGCTTTCACAAACATAGATATTTGAATCCTCTTTCTCCCTCCTTCAGAAGGCAGAGAACCTCAACTTCTTTTTCTCCCTCCTGAAGAAGGTAGAGAATCTATAGAACTGGACTAAGAAGCCTCTCTCCCTAGGGTGCTCCCACAGGACTCACCAAGGCCCTAGGATGAGTAAGCATGTAGTTAACCCAAAGTAACTATGTGATCCCCCTCACACTACGTCTCCCACATGCTCAAGCTCACCTTCTCCTTTCTCTCAAAAATCCTATATTTCTTCAAAAGCTTCCTATTAGAGTTCCTCCTTTAGTCACTTTCCTCTGTTCACATCATATATAAAAAGGTTAAAGAATTTCTTTTATAATAGGATTCAAGATACCCTAAAAATACAAGTAGGTTGTATTATGTTAGCATAGTATGATCCAAGTTCATACAGTACGATCAATTCAAAACTAATCCCACTTAATATGATGTAAACAGTCGTTTAAGCAAACTATTCAACTTTTATAAATATATCATTCAGTACGATCCATTGATCGTTTAGTATGATATATTTATGTTCCTCTATTCATATAGCATGAATCCTAGGATAGCGAAAATTTGTCAATAGTTTTTTAAGTAAATCGTCTAGTACGATATTACTATCATACAATACAATTATGTTAAAAATTTTGGTATCATTAGGTTCAAACTCTGGAATAACCAGAATTCATCTCTGTCAATTATTTGGTACATTTGATATTGTATAGTATGAACTGTTATCATTAATAAAACCAAGATTTAATTGAGTAATCACAGGGGTTAATTTCAGCAAGATTTCAAATTTCGTATAATATGATATGCATCTTACAGTATGATTAGTTCAAATTTTCAATTTCAAAATCATACTTAAATTAATCTGGCGGCTAGGGTTTTAATGATGAAATGAATCGTATAGTATGATATATATCATATAATACAATTAGTTTATTAAAAAATAAAATTTCATTTAGCTGTTGAAGTATTCTTTGAAATAACTAATCGCATAATACGAATTTAATTCATACAATATGATTAATTCAAAATTTTAATTTTAGATAAAATTTCTCTCTCCCCCTGTGTGTGTGCTTACTCACCTAATTGCATGCACTCTAATATGGCCTGACTCAAGAAAATAGAAATTAAAGAAAATAAAATATAGTCTCTTTTGCCTAGACTCCTAACCTACCCAATCTTGAGTCTTTGGTCTTCTTGAGTATTGTACCTATTATCATTATTGCATAAAATACAAACAATATCCAATATATTTTCTGAGAATACATAATTCAATCAATAGGGTTTGTCATCATCAAAATCATAGTCTAGGGATCCTAGATTTGTAACATATTATAAATCTTATAAAAAACTTTCATAAGATAAATCTTAGCCCAAAATTTCTTTTGAGAGCTATTTTGATTGAAACCCCTAAAAATCGAATTTATCAAAATAGAATTATTATAAATATCATAAATAAATTAGCTTGAGCTTTATGAATAAGATTAAGGAGAAAACCTTTGAGTCTATTACATAAAAATTTTGGCAATAAACATGTGATCTAGGGGTGTAAATGAGCCAAGTTAGCTCGTTAGCTGGGTTGAACTCGATTCATTAAAGATTTCGCAAGTTAAGCTTATTGACTTATGAGCTCAAGCTCAATCATATAGTCAAGCTCGAATAATAAATGAGCTATAGTTCAAGTTGGATAAAATTTGGTTACTTGGTTCATGAGCTGACTCATTTTTTTAAATAGAATTAAAAAAAATAATCTATAGTAAATAAATAAAGAAAAGCTGTGCAACCGACACATAATTGGAAAAAAAAAGTAACAATATGTTTGGTTATTTGAATTTTTTTTAAAGCCATGTCATTTCCTTATTAATTTGCACTATTTATTTATGTCTTTTCTTTATTAAAGTTGTTGTCAAACTTGTCATTTCTCAAGCACAATTTATTTTTTGTTTACAAAATAAGCTACATGACTATTCTATCCTCTATGGTTCTTCTCTACCAAGTTCCATTCCTACTTTTGTGAGAATGACTTTTGCCTTGGCGTGATACTTCTACAAAGGTTCTCTGGTGGTTTTCTACAACGCTGATGAGCTACTTCGACACCATGAGCTTCTTGGACGAGTTAATCTCAATCATACATTTCTTTTAATGAGCCAAGCTCGTGCCCAATAAACAGGCTTGAGTTGAGCTCACTATTGATTGGACGAGTCAAGCTTGAGTTTGGCTCAATTCGTTTGCCCCTATTTTTGATATGTCATTCACAAATATCATACCTGATGCTAGTGGCATTGAAAAAAGAATTCTTACTTTTTTTTTGTGGGATATTTAGGCCAATTATGATAAACTGACACACACATCACATATATATAGCTCTAATAAGAAATCTAGTGATTGATAGTATAACTCCCTATTAAGAGATTAAACTTAGCTGACCAAGAGAGTGCTTACTAATTGTATCTTCACCAATGATGTTTTGTTATTGCGTTCTTAAAAAATTTGGAGAAAATTGTAAAGTATGCATAATTAATAAATAAATTTTATGAATAATTTTGTTTAAAAATTTTAAAAAATTGCATAGTCGCCTGTTCAACAGGTGACTTACATTTCTAGTTAGCATTTAAAAAAAATTAAATATATCAAAACAGGTTTAAAAATACTATAACAAGTTGCCAATTTAATGGGCAACTTGCTACAGGATTTTTAATTTTTTTTTAAACAAACTAAATTTAAGATGTTGTATGGAGGGAATATATCTATGAAGAAATTTTTGATGATAGTTCTGTCATAAAAGACTTTTGTGTTTCAATATTTCTTGTTTTTGGGTGACTGAGATTCTAGATGTGTGTGGAATGCCACGTATGTTTAGTTTTTATATTTATTTTTTATGTTATATATAATAGTTTTTACACAGATTTTAAAGGCTCAAATTCTCTAAAAGGCGTCTGTGAGCTGTAACCAAGTTATTTGTTGCAGGCAAGGATTTTAGAACCAACCGAACTGGCCAATTCAACCGAATAAATTGAGAACCAATCTGGCAGCCAGTCCGGTTCTATAATTAGATTTTGGTTACAGTCAAACTAGCTAAAAACTAGTTCAATGGGCAGTTGAACTATTGAACTGTCGGACCGGGCGTGTTTTCGGTCGATTTCAAAATCATGTGATTTGAGCCACTGATCGCACATTGAACTACTAAAATAGGATTTTATGCATTTACACAGATCTTTGTCACAAATAAGTTGAACCGAAACCTCATTTTATGTGGCTCTCCTTAGCAAACCCTACATAGCGATGAACAACAGCGAGAGATGAACTATTGGTAGAACGACTGGGAGAGATGGACGAATGGCTAGGAGACAAACAACGCCTTCTTTCATGCGCACGTCATCATTTGGTGAGTTTGTATCCCTGGAATCTTACACTTGTCCTGATCTTTCCACTGGGTGTTCTTTGAATAACCACTTTCTTATTAGGATTTCTCTGATTTCATATGATTAGGGTAGAGCTAGAAACCTAGTTTTATTAAAAGGCCCTAGAAACTTACAGACATAAAACATATGAAGTTTTTTAATATATGAATCATCAAATTCCCTAGCATTTTTTCATTAGAAATTTAATATAATTGATGACATTACATCTCGAGGTTTAGTATTTGTTTTGGTTTTTTTAGGATTGTCATTTTAATTTTTGTTTCTTTTATCTATTTGAAATTTGTTTATATGTCATTGATGCAATCTTGTTATTGAAACCATTAACAAATTTAAAGAATTGTGTGTTTTGACTTTGAGATTATTAAAGATCCTAAAATTACACATTGAAAATTTATTTATATTTAAAGATTTGATATTAAAAGAGAGATGACACTCATCACATTCCATTACTTATCCATGTTTTTTCAACTTGCATTACTTGATATTTTGAGCAATGTTAATTTTTTTGTGTCCAAAAGGATTTCTATATTTTAATAGAATGCAAAAATGTCACGGTCTAAATTGAGTCTATTTTCTAGTTAAGTTTCTTTGTTGAAAATGTTTTAAATTGTAAGGGAATGCCTGATGCCAACCTTTTTTTTAACTGAATCATTTTAGATCCACATTTCTTTTAGAAAACTAATCCTTTTCTTGATGATAATACTTATATCTTGTGTGATTTGTAATTTGAATGTATAGCTTCTAATTTAGAAATTTATGTTATCTTCAAACTTGCATTTAAGTTGAAACTTATATTTATCTTCAAACTAGTTTTTGATGTTCTCTTAAAAAGATCATTTCTAATATTTCATAACCAAGTCTTTTTTAACAATAGGTACTAAGAATTTCATTTCAATACGAGTATTAAACATATAATTTTATTTTAGAATGGATCCATTAATAACTTCATCACTTTTTTGCTTGAGAAGATTAATATTACTTAGAATTATTGTACTAACAGTAAAGGTCCAGATGGAAAAAAATAATTTAAATGGCTATAATATGGGATTATTTATAAAGGTGGAGGTATTATTAGGATAAAATAACATCTAGCAGGAATTATATCTAACATAGCTTCGTGCAAAAAAGTTCCACGTGACATTCGTCGCCAAATGCAATAATATCTAAATGAAATAGACAAGAAAAAACAACAAGCCTAGGAGGAGTTAGAGTAGAACAAAATTGTATTTTTGATGAACATATGAATGAAGAAAGGGGCTCTTCATCACTTCCCAAGTCATAATCCTCTAATGAACACCATGAAGGCATTGATAGAGGGAAGAGAAAGATAAATGACATAGAAAATATTTTTGCTCGAAGAACTATAGCAGGTTCTCAATCATCCTTGAGAAGTGTATTGGCATCCAAAGAAGTCGTATACCATGCTTATTTGGCAATAGTGAGGTAGTTTTATATAAGTTACATCCCTTTTAATGTCATAAAGTCTACTTTTGCACAAAAGATATTTGGTACTATAAATGCGATTGGACCTAGGTACAAGTCACCATCATACTACAAATTGAAATTTAATATTTTGAGATATTATGAAGAGAACTGTAAGTTGTTGGATTATTCATGCATAGGATTATAGATAGAAATAGGTTGCACACTCATGGCTGAAAGGTTGGACAGATTAGAGGTATATGAACTTGATTAATTTTGTTATTTACTATCCAAGGGGTGTAACATTTTTGAAATATGTGGATGCTTCTGATATTACGAAGGATTCCAAGACTATGGTTCATTATTTTGTGAGGTTGTTGAATGGATAGGGCAACATAATATTATGCAGCTTGTAACAAATCATGTTGCATACTATAAGAAGGTATGAGAACTTCTACATGAAAGATTTAGCAATATATATTGGTTTTTATACTATGCTCATTCCTTAAATCTCATTTTAAAGATATTGGAAACATACCTCATATTCTGGATCTTACCAAAATAGCATCAAAAGCTACAATTTTTTTTATAACCATATTTTTATTTTAGCTTGGTTAAGAGAAGAGCTTGTTGGAAGGCAATTATTAGTCTTGGAGCTACTAGATTGACTACAATATTTATAACTTTTAAAAAGCATATATGATCACAAGCTCAATTTACAATCTTTTATAACAAATAAAGTTTTCTTTGATTCAAAGATATCCAAAACTAGTAAAAGGGAAATAAGTATCATCAATCATTTTAGATAATAAATTTTGGAATAATTGTTTGCTAGCTTACAAATTATCTAGGCCTTTAGTTCAGTTATTGAGTGTTGTAGATTCTAATGAAAAACCATCTCTAGGGTTTTTTTACGATGGTATGTATAGAGCAAAGAGTGCTATTAAGTTCATGTATATAAATGTCAAAATGATGTACAAACCTTATACAAGTATTATAAAGAAAAGATGGAATAGCCAACTTAGACAAGGCATATATTGTGCAACCTATTTTCTTAATCCCCATTTTTAATATGATAAAGAAAATTCTTACCACAAACCTAAGGTGATGCAAGGTTTAATTGAGCTGATTGAAAATAAAGATATATGTCATATGCCATCAACAATAATGAATGAAATTAGGCTTTTTTGTGATGATTTAAAAAGTTTTGCCTAACTAATTGCACTAATGATGTTGAAAGAAATGATGCATGATAAATGAAGAAAATATTTTAGTATGAATTTCTTCTTTCATGTATATAAATCACCTATTAAATAACTAATACTTAACCGTTTGAAGATGTTTGGATCAAGTGCATCAAAATTACAAAAACTGGCTGTTGGAATTCTTAGCCAATCATCATCATCTTCGAGATGTGAAAGAAATTGGAGTATATTTGAACAAATTTATACCAAAAGACGAAATCATCTAGAACATCAAAAACTTAATGATCTTATTTTTATTTAGTACAACCTTAATTTGAGGAAAAGGTATGACTGTATGACTTTAATTATATTTAAATATTTTTGTATATAAAATTCATTAAATTTTTGTGTTAATTTATATTAATTTTATAGATTTCAAATTTTAAAAAAGAAATTATGATCCTTTAGATTATACAAGTAGAGAGATAGTAGATTTTTAGTTGCTCGATGGAGAATCAATTCTGAAGCTTGTTTTGGAGAATATAGAGACTAAAATTTATGCAGAAGATGTCATTCCTGTTGTTGAATAAGTAAATATTAGCTATACTAGACAAACTCAAATTAAGTTCTCAATTGTATTAAATTATATCATTTGAAAGAGATATTCAATATATATATTTTTATTATGCAGATGATGATGTCCTAGATGATGATGGAGAAGATCATGAAATAATTGGAAGTGACGATATTGATGCATTTGGAGGGAATGTTTTGATGAAGAAGGATTTAGGGATATAACTTTTGATGCTTCAAATCTAGGAGATGACTTCTAGATTTATTTGTATATTTATGTTTGAATTTTGACTTGATATGAAATTATGAACAATTAATTGAGAGTTACTCAAACACTTTAGATATCTTTTATTTTAAAAGGTGCTTTTTAATTATTTGTGCATAATTTTTAATTCTTATTATTTTTTTGTTTAATTTGTTTATCACATAATTTATAATGATAGAATTATTATTTTGGTAATTTTTTTTAAAAAAAATTAACATTTATTACATCATCCGATTCGACCCCAGTTCGACCAATCAAACTGTGAAGATCTCTTTTTTCTTGTTCGTTGTCTGGTCCGATTTTCACAATCTTGGTTCTAGGAGTAATTGCAACCTGATTTTTCTCATATTATAATACGTTGTATGAACTAGGATTTGACAAACATTATTTTTATGGATGTGATTATCTTGTTGAATATTTTTTTTTAGGGGGATGGGGAATGAATAATAGTTCAATAAGATGAATGATGACCTCACAGTCGAGTTTTTGTGAGTTCAAAAGATGTTTACGTGTAGGAAGATGTAAAAAAAAGAATTAATGTAAAAAAAAGGTGAGAAGGAAATGATGTAGCATTTAAATGTAAAAAATTAATTAATGTAAAAAATTAATAGTATACTATGACAAGTCGCCCGTTTGCTATAGTATTGTTAATTTTTTATATATATATTTAAATTTCTTTTAAAAATGCTGACCGAACAAATAAATTGTTCGTTAAATAAGTAATTATGGTTATTTTTAATTTTTTAAAATATATTTAATCATATAATTTATTTGTTAACTATGCCTAAATAAAAAAACTTGTTATTCACCGGAGAGCCGGCGGCCAGAGAGAGAGAGAGAGAGAGAGAGAGAAGTAGAAGGCCTTTTTCAAGGAGTCGGCAGGCAGCGCCGATGTCGGCTTCTTGCTCTCTTATTCATGCCATAGCATCCACCATTCCACGAAGGGCCACTCCCTCGTCTTCCTCTATTAAGACCAAGACCACTGCCAACTTCAATTACAGATTTTCCTCTCGTCGGTTCCGCCGCCTCACGAGCATTTTCTCATCTTCTTTTTCCTCTTCACTTTCCTCTTTTTCGTCTTCTTCTATCATCGCCGATCCCATGGGAAAAGAGGTCACTTCAATTGAAGACCCTTCCATGGACGCTGTTCAGAGGCGGCTCATGTTCGATGATGAGTTAGTTCGTTTCTTCCTTCTTCTTTTTTCTTTTTGTTACTTGTTTTCTGAGATAAAACGTTTTTAAAATGCTTGGAGGTTGATCTCCAGTCGAGACGTTGACATTAGGCCGTTGCTTGGTATGCTATCTATATTTCAATATGATTCACTTATAAATTAAGGCTGGAACAATCTTGTTATGCCTAGATGGAAAGTTTTAATGGCGATAGAGTTAACGAGAAAATGGATTTGGAGATCTCCTTCACGTGCTTTCGATTTCCTTATAAGATTTGAAATATGAAAGAATTTTCGCAACCTCTCAAATCAATATTTTTTTGTAAAATTATTGCTTATAAGATCTATGGGATGGTTTGGCTTCTTATCTTTCGATCATAAATCTTTCTTCCGTAAATTTGGAATTAAATATTTGGTTCTTCGATCTGTAAAAGCTCAGCATAGGTTTGATTATGGGACAACTGGATTTTAATACCTTCCCGAAAATACCTTAATCCAATGATTAATTAATTAATTTGATCCAAACGTCTTTTTTAAGTTGTTTGGTCGGACAAAATGAGTAAAGAGGACTTAATCCTTAATGAAGATAGTTAGCAGTTCGTGCTTCTCATACCTTCTTGAATGAAGATTAGAAATTATAACGGCATATTGCCCGATTCTAACCGAACCCCGCCACTGGAGATGGTTGAGCGGATCAGCATTTTGAAATATCAATAGCAGATGCCAATGCTGATCTTTCAAGATTTATTTGTTTTCTTGAATGTTACTTCAGTTGGAGCGTCCTGTTTATTTGTAATGTTTTCTTTTCTCAATTTGTTTCTATGAATTTTTTCAGTATGTTCATCATCAAACTCACCTTTTAACGCACTTTTATGTTGATAGTACCCAGTTTATACCAATTCTTGAAGGAAATTTTTTAAGATATTTGAATTTCTGATTATAATTATATTACATTTGGGGCCATACAGGTGCATTTTGGTTGATGAACATGATAATATTGTTGGACATGATTCAAAATACAACTGTAAGTAAAAATCATTGTTTGAGCATAGTTTATTGCATCTATGTTATACCTTTTGTGGTAAGTAAACTAGAGTTTCATTCTTAAGAGAACACTAAATATGCACCATTCTTTTCTTAGAAATCATTCCTGTAATGCAATGGCTTCTCAAACTCTAGGTTTCATATTGCAGATAATTTTTTAATATATTTGCATAAATTAATTGAAGAGATAGGTATTTTAGCTGTAATGCCATTCTTGAGAAGCTTCTTATTCTCAACCATCCTTTTCATTTTCGTTTTCTTACTCTATATGATGAAAAGATTCAATAATATATCATTGATGATACAGAATGATGAGTAATTTAAATTGCTGTCATTGATTTGACGGGCATTTATACTTAATTTTTTTCATTTACAAATAATGCCTATTTGTCTTGTTAGATAAGATTTGCTTGTTGCTGTTCTTTCATTTTTTTCTCTCTTCCTCTGGTCTAGTAATTTTTCTTGTAGCATTTCTTATTGGAAAACTATATCTGGATATTACTGGACATCTGTTGAATTTTCTCAATTTGATTATTGTCTAATGGCATTAGTTAATAAAATACATTTCTATAACTGCGTGTAGTGAAGTATTAACCAGATTCTTTTAAGCAATAATCATATTACGGTAGGGAGGTGTCAAGAGAGGTAGGGGTCGTAATGAGTTGAAAACGAGTAGGACTCCTGACATGCATGTGATGAGGAGATTAGGGTATATTTGATATTGCAAATAGTTAATAATACATGAAATTGTATAGACTAAAATTAATGCAAATCAGTAAAATTTTTAAACAATAAACTGAGATTAACTAAAGGAGAACATAGATGAGTTCCCCACGGATAAAATATTTTTTGATCAATACTTTTGTTTTGAGTACAATTACGTTATAATAAATATTTGTATATTAGTACTTTCAATGATTCTATTCATCTATCAAATATTTCATTTTGATGAGAGAACACAAATAGAAGGTTCCCGATAGATGAAGTGTTTGATTTCTCTATTATCTAGAAATGAATAGTCGTTATATTTGTTGTTTAGCTTTTGGTAACTTCAGCAACGATGTTTTGATTTTTATGCTAATTGACTTCTGCCAATATATAGGCCATTTGATGGAGAAAATTGAGAAGGAAAATCTGCTTCACAGGGCCTTTAGTTGTTTCCTGTTTAACTCCAAATATGAGTTGCTGCTTCAGGTTTTTGAATATTAAGAATGAGTATTTTTCTTTCTTGCTGTTAGTTATGATTTGTTTCTTAACCTAGTGACATTTTTATAAAGAATAACTCAGTTAATTAGGTTTATCCTCATCAAGTTGGAAGGAATTTATCTGCTAGAAGCCCTGTATTTCAATGATAAAAGAGCTTTTGAATGACCTAACTCTAGCCCTTTAAGTACTTCACAAAAAAAATACTTAAATGCCTTCACATCCTTTTCTATTATTCCTCTTGGTGATTATGCATCGTCTAATTTAGATGGGTAAATTTAATATTTTTTATATGATTTTACTATTATGCAAAAATAAAAAAGAAATAATTTTTTTTAATAATATTAAATTCAAAATTGGTTTAGGCCTTTAACGAATTTTAGAACACTTATTAAGAAATTTAAAAATCATAATATTCGAAATTACATCAATAGTTTAATTCACTTTCCCCTTTATGTAAAAATTAGTACGTTTAAAATGAGATTTAGTATTAGTTTAAACATTTGAATAATATGACGAGGAAAAATCTTTGCATAGATACTTTATAATAACAAAGGAGAGAATGGATAATTGAAGAGTGTACATAATACATAAATTATGTTGTATTGTATGTTAGAAAGATTCGGTAGTTGTGATATTTTCTTTCATTATTCCACACTTTAAACTAAGAAGTGTAATAATTTTTAGGATTTGTTGGACGTGAGAGAATGGCCTGGTCATAATTTTGGATAGAAAGAAATATATATTTTTAAATGTATGAGAGTCATTCTAATTTCAAACTATTTTTTGTATTTTATAGTTTGACTCAATAAAATTAAACTCCCTCTAAAGAATGCTAAAAACTAAAAGTAAAATTGAATGAGCTCCATATTGAACTAGGACTCTTATTTTGTCAGGTTTTGTAGCTGATAGAAATTTTCATTTGTAAAACCATCAATAATTAAAATAAAAATAAAATTTTATATTATTTAATAGTTTTGAGAGTGAAACTAATTTTTTAAGAAAATGTAATAATTAATGGTGTTATGTAGATATAATATAACAAAAGATATTAACTTGATTAGATTGATATTACTTAATTTATTACTCTAGTTTTAACATAAAAAAAAAAAAACACTAACTCCTCCCACCAGGAGAGTACAAAATTTAAAAAATACTGAGTCTCGTTTCAAATGACAGGCGTTTTTTTTCCTCTGCGCCTTAATATATAGTAGGCAGATTACTTCCATTTTCTTAAGAAAGGTTGAAAGTTCTACTGATAACCCTTCATCCTGCACAGCAAAGATCTGCTACAAAGGTCACTTTTCCATTGGTATGGACAAATGCTTGTTGCAGCCATCCTCTCTATCGTGAATCTGAGCTTATAGAGGAGAATTTTCTTGGTAATTTTCTGTATCAATTCCTGCTCTACTCTTCTCTGTTTTTCCCAACTTGTCAGCTCCTAATTTCTGAAGCATGCTTAGGGGTTAGAAATGCTGCACAGAGGAAGCTATTAGATGAACTTGGGATTCCCCCAGAGGACCTTCCTGTGGAAGAGTTCATTCCTGTTGGACGCATTCTTTACAAGGCCCCATCCGATGGAAAATGGGGTGAACATGAGCGTAAGTCACTCTTTTCACAAGCTTATCTTACAATCTACTACCAAAACTCTTTATTATTAGCAAGGATATCTGTGGTTTAGTTTGGTTCTAAGATGATCACGTTCTTAGCTTGACCCATTCAAGCCAACCAGAAAATGCAGAAATCTAACTCCAACTGACCAAGAATAAAATAAAACTGATCGGACAATTAGGTTCGATTTGGTTTTGATTTAGGCTTCGTTTGGGACGGCTTTTTTATTGCTTTCTAAAACGGAGTTTTAGTACAATTTTTTTTTATTTTTGTACTAATACTCTGGTTTAGAAAACAATAAAAAAGTCGTCCCAAACGAAGCCTTAATTATCATTCGCAGCTGGACATAAATATATGCTGAATTGGTATGGTTTGGTTTAACCTTATTTCGAATGCTTTCATATTCCACAAGCAATTTTCAGTTTAAAACTTAGCATATTAGCATAATCCGTTCAGTTTGATTTTTACAGTTTATCAAATATCTAAATTAAACTTAAGTAATTCAATCTGTTTATACAATTACAAATTGAACCGAACTCACAAGGAAGTGGACCGAACTATTTTTTAAGATGATTTGGTTTTTCAATTTAATGATTTCTTTTGGCAACAATAAAGAAAAAAAAAAAAAAAAAAACTGCTTAAGTAGCTTGTCATCCAAAAATGCATCAGGAATGCAAGGCTTTACTCAAAGCAGTAGGATATTTTTAAATTTATATAGACAACATAATTTTATTTAAGAAAAAACAATGATTTTGAATATACTTATTAGATTACCAAAAAAAATAGAAAATTACGTCTCATATAAACATCTAGTATTTACAATATGTCCTGCTATTTTGAACAATAGTCCTGATGCATTTTTGTCCAACGAGCTCTCGATTTTAATTTTATTTAACTAGCATGATTTTAACAATAAATGTCATTTTAATTGCAGTAGATTATCTACTTTTTGTTGTCCGCGACGTCAAGCTGAATCCAAATCCAAATGAAGTTGCCGGCGTTATGTATGTGAATAGAGCCCAACTCAATGAGCTGTTGCGGAAAGCCAAAGCTGGGGAGGAAGGCATTAAACTCTCGCCATGGTTCAGGCTGGTTGTCGACAATTTCCTAATGAAATGGTGGGATCATGTGGAGAAAGGTACTCTGCATGAGGTTTCTGACATGAAAGTTATTCATAAGATGCTATGAACTTATTACTGAATTCTCAGTGGCTTTCAAATGTTTGTCATATGGTTCTCTTGGCTCAATTTTGTGAGCAAAGCATGCTAATGTTTGTGCAATATTTGTATTATAATGACCCGGAGGATTTGTACCATTATTTGTTGCTTTTACACCACATTTTTTATACCATTCACGTGCATGTTTTCTTCCTTTGCAATTCAAGCTTTTTCAGGATCTGCATTACTGCCACAATTTGCTATTGGTTTCTACTTTATAACCTTAAGTTATTCTTTCGCTGATGAATTTCTTAAGTTCGAATTAAGGCATTTTTGCTGCTTCTATCAATAAATTGGAGGTTTGTAAACCACCCATCTGTCCAAACAACTATTAAATTAACCGTTTAATTCAGTTTTGATTAATTCATCTTGGTTGATAGATTGATTTTTTGAAAATCTTATTGATTTTGAAAGGAAATTCAATTCACTTTTGTATTTCATGTGTCCTTTTTAATGAAAAGTGATGGGGACATCAGTTGGAAAGTCTACCGTCGACGTGGCCGTAGATCTACGGCCACGATGTACCCGATGTATTTTTGATTTCAGCATGATCGTTTTAGTTGATGTAATTTTATTTCTGCACTTTTCCCCTTTTACCCTTGCTTGAGGGATTGAGTCTTGTAGCCCCTCGAGGGTATTTTAGTCTTTTATTTTTATGACATTGTAATGGACTATTTATAGCATCCTTCTTGTATTTTCATGGTTAATGAATGAATGATATTACAATTTTCTTGCATTAGTCTTCTTGGAGCTTTCTTTGCAAAAGCTTGAGAGAAAGGTTGAGAGCTAGGTGGAGCCTAGGAGAGGCCACCCGTCGTACCCAATAGTCACCACCTGTGGCTCTTGGTTTTTCCCATCCTCATTCTTCGTTTACCTTCCGTTTCCACCACCGGCTATTCCTCCACCACCACAAATCAACCCCTCTTACACTCACCACCCGAAATCCCCCCTCCTCAGAGAAACCCGCCTCCCTCATTCATCCCGCCGGCCACCACTCTGGCCACCGGCCTCTCTGCTGTCCACCGCCCCTCCCTTCCACCATCACCGGCCATTTCTCATACCACCTCCATGAATTTCAGATTTTGAAATTCAAGGTGTAAGTTTCCAAATTTGGCCGATGCCAAATTAGGAAAGTTTTCAATGAGATTTCAAATTTCAAATTTTGAATTTGAGCGGATTTGAGATTTTCATAATTAATTTGGCAAAGCAAATTAGGAAACGCATAACTCTCTTTTCCCTCACCCCATCAACCTATACATGCCGCTGGTCCCCCTTCATGGCCCCCCTCCATTAATGCTCCATTAAGGGATTATTAATGCATGCTATATGAAATTCAAATTCATAAATTTTCCCTCCATTCTCACTTAAATCTGAAAATAATTTTAGATTTGGGAAATACACAAATCCTTTTTCCACCTAACCTAGCCGCCCCTAGCTCTAGCCGCCTCCCTCTCTCTCACAACCCGCCGGCCACTCTTCCCCACCGCCCCTCTCTCCTTCTCTCTTCACCCTCCTCGCAAGGCATAGCTCCTACTTCGATTGGAGATGGAAGATCAATCCGGAACTTGAAGTTTAACTTTGCATCTCACGACGTTTCTTCGATAAGATTTCACCAAGCCTTGGACAGAACAATCATTGGAAGGTACGTGGGATTTCTACGACGTCTCTTCGTGAAGGTGATCTTTCTCTTCCTTGATTCTTCTACTTTCGAATTCCAAGTTCTTCGTGAGAGTTTGTTCAAAACAAGAAATTGTGTCTACTTAGTGCCATCCGCTAGTATTCGTAGGATTTGTTACTTCATTGCTTTTAGATCTCGTTGTTAGTCAAGGATTATGTTGAAAACTACCCCGCATGCACTACTTTAATTTTTCTACGTGTTTTTGATGTCACTTAGCATTTTTGTGTAGTTTGGCCTAAACGAAAGTGACCCTTTACTAGTTTTATTTTGTTGTTTTAATCACTCATAACGAAATCTGAAATTGATCTTAAAATATTTTGTGCAAGTTTCCAAATTATGCATGTAGTCCTGCATCATCTGGTATCAGAGCATGGTTATGCTAGGATTTTCTTTCTAGAATACTTCCTAGGGTGTTACCTAACTTTTGTTCAAATTTCTGCATGCATAACATTATTAGATTCATGTTAAAACCCATTTTATGCTTGCTGTCCAGAATTTCCTGCAACATATAGCGTGCTGTAGGTTCACCGTTTAAGTGCCTAAGGGTTGTCAATCACTTCCCCACTTCAGCATTTGCATATAGAACCTTAACCCTTCGTTGTAGTTTGCTGTCCGTGAGTTTCCAGCACCATTTAGAGTCCCGATAGAGTGTTTTCCCTGCTGTAGGTTTGCTGTCCACTTCCTAGAAAACCTTCTAAGTACCCCATAGTGTTTAGAAATGGACCCGGAACAACTTAGCAGGACTTTAGACCTGTTGGTAGGACAAATGGGCGCGATTAGTTAGCAACTTAAGGAAAACCAGTCTGACCTAGCGAAACTTCGGCGACAGACAACTGATAGATTCGATAACCTAGAACGAGGTAGGAACCACGCACCCCTTTACACGCCTTCTAGGCCACCTTCCATGTATGGGGATGATACTTTTCAAGATGATGGGCCCCCACGTGCCCCTTATCGAAATCCTCATTACATACACGACACCAACCATGACCCCGACATTCACTTGATGAAGAATATCAAGGTAGAAGCACCCACTTTCGATGGCACCTTAGATCCAAAACTCTTCCTTGATTGGATCAAAGGCTTGGATAGCTTCTTCAAGTGGTATAACATTTCTGAAGCCAGAAAGGTTAGGTTCGCGGAGATGAAGCTTATTGGTAGGGCTAGCCAATTCTGGTCGAACTTAGAAAGTCTTAGGGAGTCCCGCAACGAGTACCCCATTACTGATTGGGCGTCCATGAAACGTGAACTTAAACAGAAGTACCTACCTCCTTCGTACTTCCCTAGACTCCTTGACAGGTGGAACCGACTTACCCAAGGAAGCAAACCCGTTAAGGATTACATTGCTTCCTTCGATGATTACCTGATCGTTGCAAATGGGAGACCTCAACCACCCCCGCGCAAATTTTGTCGATGTTTCGTACCGGTCTGCTGGAAGATTTGCGCAACGAACTTTTTGCCCGGAACATCACTACTCTGGAGAACGCCTACAGCCTAGTGCTTGATTTGGAGGAATCCCGTCCTCAGCATCCGAGTCGATCTCATGACTCTAGACCTTCATTTAGACCAGTCGGTAGTTCCACCTCGCACCCCCCTGTTTCACGACCTACTCCGGGGAGCACGACCCGACCACCCACGGGTCCACCTGCACTTAGATCTGATTCTAGAAGTAAGCCTCCCACCACGGATGCCCCTTGGTCCAGTCCCGGAACCAAGTGCTTTCGATGCCAGGGGTATGGGCATATCGCTTCTCAGTGCTCCAGTCCTTACAAGGTTTCGATTGTTGAGGAAGTAACTGAGGACGATCTCGAGCCCGAGGTTGATCAGGTCCACCAAGTTGAAGAAGAAGGCGAATACTTCGAGGAGGAGGACGACACTACGGTCCTCAGTTGCCTTCGACAGTCGGATACCTCTCTCATATGCGTGGTGAGATGTGCACTATCACACCCGACACTTACTGATGACTGGCGTAGGACCACAATTTTCCATACCTACACCAAAATCAAAGACAAAAACTGTAAAGTCATCGTGGATAGTGGTAGTTGCATTAATGCTGTTTCCTCCAGCATGGTATCACAATTAGGTCTGTCTGCCGTTCCTCACCCCAATCCGTATAAGGTATCGTGGGTCATCTCCAACACCTTGGAGGTGAAGGAGCGAAGCCACGTACCCATCTCCTTTGCCACTTATAAGGAGAATGTCTGGTGCGATGTGCTGACCATGAATGTTGGACAAATTTTGCTAGGTCGCCCCTGGATCTACGATAATGATGTCCACATTTATGGTCGTTCAAACACCTGCGTGTTTGAACATGTGGGCAAAAAGATTAAGCTCTTACCATCACAACCCCGGGTTACGGATACCACGAAATCCAACCCAGCCAAATCCAAAAGGGGCGCGAACCTTGTCACCGCCAAGGTTCTGATTACTGAAGTTTCCCAAGGCGCCCCTCTGTTTGTCTTAGTTGGCCGTGAGATTTCCGCTGAATCTGACGAACCCCTTCCTGAGGAGGTATAGCCAATTTTAGGACAGTATGCTGATGTCTTTCCCAATGATCTCCAAGATCAATTACCACCGCTTAGAGACATTTATCATGCTATAGACTTCATCCCTGGAGCCTCCCTACCAAACCTGCCTCACTACCGCATGAACCCCTCGGAACATGCCGAGCTTAAGAAGCAGGTTGACGAGTTACTGCAGCGAGGTTTCATTAAGGAGAGTCTTAGTCCCTGTGCGGTACCGGCCCTTCTCACACCTAAGAAGGACGGGACTTGGAGAATGTGTGTTGATAGTCGTGCTATCAACAAGATCACCGTCAAATATCGATTCCCTATTCCGAGGCTCGATGACATGCTCGATATGATGACGGGTGCGACTTTATTCTCCAAAATCTATCTTAAGAGTGGATACCACCAGATCCGGATCCGACCCGGTGATGAGTGGAAAACCGCGTTCAAAACGAAAGATGGTCTTTATGAGTGGTTAGTCATGCCCTTTGGACTGAGTAATGCCCCTAGCACTTTTATGAGGGTGATGACTCAGGTGTTGCGCCCCTTTATGGGTAAGTTTGTTGTCGTCTATTTTGATGACATTCTTATCTATAGCCATTCCGTTGATCAGCACCTTGACCACCTTAGGCAAGTTTGTGATGTCTTGAGGAAAGAACAGCTTTATGCCAATCCTAAGAAATGTACTTTCCTTGTAGACCAAGTCATCTTTCTGGGCTTTATTGTATCTGCACAAGGTGTTTCTGCCGACCCCGAGAAGGTTAGAGCCATAGTTGACTGGCCCGTCCCTCAGAATATCCGGGAAGTCCGCAGCTTCCACGGGTTAGCTACCTTCTATAGGAGATTCATCCGAAATTTCAGCACCATAGTATCTCCTATCACTGATTGTCTTAAGAAGGGTGATTTTCATTGGACCCCGGCTGCCACCAGAGCATTCGATGAGATTAAGAAACGAATGGTGGAAGCCCCAGTGATGAGACTTCCTGACTTCTCTAAAGTCTTCGAAGTGAATTGCGATGCTTCGGGGGTCGGAATTGGAGGAGTCCTCTCCCAGGAGGGTCACCCGGTAGCATATTTCAGCGAGAAGCTGAATGAAATTAGGCAGCGTTACTCCACTTACGATAAGGAATTCTACGCCGTGATCCAATCCCTTCGCTACTGGCGGCACTACTTGCTCCCGCAAGAGTTCATCATCTTTTCGGATCACGAGGCTTTGAGATACATTAATTCTCAAAAGAAACTTAATGCCCGACATGGCCGATGGGTAGAATTTCTTCAAGAGTACACTTACACTCTTAGGCGCAAGGCAGGGGTCGAGAATAAGGCTGCTAATGCTCTCAGCCGATCGATGATGAATACTCTTGAATTGAGAGTGGAAGTCGTGGGTTTTGATCAGATGAAGATGGATTATCTTGAGTGCCCAGACTTCAAAGAAATTTATTCTTCCCTGTCCACGGGCAGCACCCGCCTCGTGGACGATTTCCTCTTGGATAATGGTTACCTTTTCAAAGCCCAAAAGCTTTGTATACCTCGCACTTCCCTTAGGAAATTTCTTGTGTGGGAACTTCACGCTGGGGGCCTCGCTGGACATTTTGGGAGAGATAAGACGATTGAGGCCGTTGAGTACCATTTCTTTTGGCCAAGCCTTAAGAGAGATGTTGGTAGAATGGTTGCTAGGTGTCACACGTGTCAATTAGCCAAGCAACGTAAGCATAACACTGGGCTTTACACTCCGTTACCTGTGCCTAGTTGTCCTTGGCAGGACGTCAGTATGGATTTTATTTTAGGCCTGCCAAAGACACTGCGAAGGAATGATGCCATATGCGTAGTCATAGATCGATTTTCCAAAATGGCTCATTTCCTCCCCTGTTCCAAAACATCTGATGCCTCTCACATTGCCAAGCTTTATTTTAATGAGGTTGTCCGCTTGCATGGTTTACCCAAAACCATTGTATCGGATCGAGATGTTAAGTTCACAAGTTACTTCTGGAAAACCCTGTGGATGAAGATGGGTACTAAGCTACAATTTTCCACTGCCTTTCACCCACAGACGGATGGTCAGACAGAAGTAGTTAACAGAAGTTTGGGAAACCTACTGCGTTCTTTGGTTGGGGATCATATTAGAGACTGGGACACTATCCTACCCACTGCTGAGTTCGCGTACAATAATTCATTCAACCGAACCACGGGTCTAAGCCCTTCTGAGATTGTATACGGGTTTAAGCCTAGACAACCTTTAGATTTGATTCCTATGAGTTCTAGGTATAGAATTTCTAAGTTTGCATCTGCATTTGCATCACATCTGCATGAACTGCATAAGGAAATTGCACAAAATATTGAAAAGAACAACAAAGATTACAAGTTATATGCTGATTTAAAACGACGACTTAAAACTTTTAAAGTAGGTGACTTCGTGATGGTGCGGATCCGTCCGGAACGGTTCCCACAAGGAACCGTTATGAAATTACACGCCAAGAGTGCTGGGCCCTTCAAAATATTAAGAAAAATTAATGACAATGCATATGTGGTAGACCTCCCCGAGGATTTCAACATCAACCCGACCTTTAGCATTGAGGATCTAGTAGCTTATGAAGGCCCTGATTTCAATCCACCAAACCCATTTTTGCAACAGCCTGATATAACCCCACCTTTGGAAAACCCAAACTTGCCCCCCCTTCCTACCATTCCCAAACTACCCATGGCTGATAAAGTAGACACAGTTTTGAGTGATGACATTATCTCTACAAAAGAAGGAGGAAGGAGAAGGTATTTGATCAGGTGGAGAGGAAAACCTGAATCGGAGGACACGTGGATAGACCGCGAGGAGCTACAGCGGATAGACCCGGATGCTTTGGAGCTTTACGAGAGAGACGCTTACTCGACGGAGTCGAGTTTTCTCCCACCCCGGGAGAATGATGGGGACATAAGTTGGAAAGTCTACCGTCGACGTGGCCGTAGATCTACGGCCACGATGTACCCGATGTATTTTTGATTTCAGCATGATCGTTTTAGTTGATGTAATTTTATTTTTGCACTTTTCCCCTTTTACCCTTGCTTGAGGGATTGAGTCTTGTAGCCCCTCGAGGGTATTTTAGTCTTTTATTTTTATGATATTGTAATGGGCTATTTATAGCCTCTTCCTTGTATTTTCATGGTTAATGAATGAATGATATTACAATTTTCTTGCATTAGTCTTCTTGGAGCTTTCTTTGCAAAAGCTTGAGAGAAAGGTTGAGAGCTAGGTGGAGCCTAGGAGAGGCCACCCGTCGTACCCAACAGTCACCACCGGTGGCTCTTGGTTTTTCCCATCCTCATTCTTCGTTTACCTTCCGTTTCCACCACCGGCTATTCCTCCACCACCACAAATCAACCCCTCTTACACTCACCACCCGAAATCCCCCCTCCTCAGAGAAACTCGCCTCCCCCATTCATCCCGCCGGCCACCACTCTGGCCACCGGCCTCTCCGCTGTCCACCGCCCCTCCCTTCCACCATCACCGACCATTTCCCATACCACCTCCATGAATTTCAGATTTTGAAATTCAAGGTGTAAGTTTCCAAATTTGGCCGACGCCAAATTAGGAAAGTTTTCAATGAGATTTCAAATTTCAAATTTTGAATTTGAGCGGATTTGAGATTTTTATAATTAATTTGGCAAAGCAAATTAGGAAACGCATAACTCTCTTTTCCCTCACCCCATCCACCTATACATGCCGCCGGCCCCCCTTCATGGCCCCCCTCCATTAATGCTCCATTAAGGGATTATTAATGCATGCTATTTGAAATTCAAATTCATGAATTTTCCCTCCATTCTCACTTAAATCTGAAAATAATTTCAGATTTGGGAAATACACAAATCCTTTTTCCACCTAACCTAGCCGCCCCTAGCCCTAGCCGCCTCCCTCTCTCTCTCACAACCCGCCGGCCACTCTTCCCCACCGCCCCTCTCTCCTTCTCTCTTCACCCTCCTCGCAAGGCATAGCTCCTACTTCGATTGGAGATGGAAGATCAATCCAGAACTTGAAGTTTAACTTTGCATCTCACCACGTTTCTTCGATAAGATTTCACCAAGCCTTGGACGAAACAATCATTGGAAGGTACGTGGGATTTCTACGACGTCTCTCCGTGAAGGTGATCTTTCTCTTCCTTGATTCTTCTACTTTCGAATTCCAAGTTCTTCGTGAGAGTTTGTTCTAAACAAGAAATTGTGTCTACTTAGTGCCATCCGCTAGTATTCGTAAGATTTGTTACTTCATTGCTTTTAGATCTCGTTGTTAGTCAAGGATTATGTTGAAAACTACCCCGCATGCACTACTTTAATTTTCCTACGTGTTTTTGATGTCACTTAGCATTTTTGTGTAGTTTGGCCTAAACGAAAGTGACCATTCACTAGTTTTATTTTGTTGTTTTAATCACTTATAACGAAATCTTAAATTGATCTTAAAATATTTTGTGCAAGTTTCCAAATTATGCATGTAGTCCTGCATCAAAAAGGGTCTCTGATATTACGAGTAAGATTTTTGAATGTGAAGTTGAAGTGGAATCTAATTAGAGCTATAAAAAAGAACATAGATTTTGAGATATGATGTTAGGAACTTAATTAGTAAATAGATTCCAATGCATAAAGAATAGTGGAAGCATAGGTTTGATAGAAAAATTGTTTGTGAGAAGTTATCTGGGATAAGACAATTATACCTTGATCTATTTGATTGAATTATGTTGAAATGTCAAGAATGACATTTTTATGGAGTAGGTATTGTAATATTTACTACAATAGTATTTTGAATTTGTCTAAATTCGATTTGGCTAGTTATATGTAATTTAAAATTTTGCATTTATGATTTGCACGCACCTGTGAATGTTTTTGCATACTTCTGAATACTTGAATATTATTTTGGAGTGTGGGTTTGTGTGTGAAGTGAAATTCTGAAACTTTTTCTCGGGAGCAACATAGTGCGTAGGGTTGCAGCACTAAGTTTTGTCTATTTTATAGGAAAAGTTTAGTCTCTTGGATCATAATGGTGTTGTGTGGGTGGCGTTGTGGTGCTAGGTTTGACTTGGAGCATTACGACACTAGTCTACATGTTGCGGCATTGTTCTCCTTCAAATTCTTGTTTCTAAAGGGTATGCAACTGAGAAAATAGGCGGTTTTGCGGCTGTTTTTCAAAATTCAATTTCGCGGCTTTTTCGCTGCAGCCGATGGAGACAGAGGGTCGCCGGCCACCTATCGCCGGTGGTCCAGTGGCTGCTCGGTGTAATACTATAGGAAATTCTCATGGACCAGCTAGGTCTTTTTCCTCGTTTCCCCTGGTTTTGGAGAAGTTGTTCCAAGTTTTGCACTAGGGTCAAAAGCTAAAATCCGTTCAGGAATGCCTTTAGTTATTAAAGAAGGAGGTTTGCTTTTGTCTTCTAAAAAAGTTTCTGTAAGTTGTTGGCAAAGGGAAATGTGTGATAGCAGAAGATACGGCCATTGCGCATCTTAAGAAAGGGAGATTTCCTAGAGTAATGGAGGTTGGGGAAGCTTCTCCATCGATGAAGTCTATTTCTAAGATTATGTTAGAAGACAATTTGATCGTTGGGAAAGAATCTGGAATTCAAAATTTTGCTGATAAAACAAATTGCGTGGGTGGTGATCGTGATCAATCTGTCGTTGAAGCTTTGGAGAGGTCTCTGAAAGATGATGCTGCTGAAGGTAATGGAAATCAAGATTCGACTAACTCTGATTTGGAAATAGTTCGAGAATGCAACAATGGAGATCTGGGAATGTGCAAGGAGTTCTTAAACGATGTCACAGCAAGACCAATGTCAAACAATTAGCAAAATGTATGGAGTAAGAAGGAACACATAAAGGTAATAAATCTGGAATTGGGGGATTTTCTATTAGAAGACGGATCAACAATTAAACTACATATGGACAAGGAGCTAGAAAAATTCAATGAGGCTTCAAAATTCAATAGTAATCAAAGTTTTTAGAAGCAAAGTTCCATTCCCTATAGTAAGAATTGAGCTTAGAAGGTAGTGGGCTCCTTATGGAATGTTTCATTTAACAATGCTAGGAATGGGCTGGGTTCTCTGTTCATTCTTTGACAAAGAATCCTTGGATGCAGTCTTCACTAACGGTCCTTGGTTTGTTAATGGGAAGATCATTGGGATGGACAAATGGTCGCCAAACTTTTCTCCATCATCCTTAAAAGGGTTGTCTGCTCCAATCTTGATTAGGCTACCAAACCTCCCACTTCAATGTTGGGATGAAATCAACATTTGTAGAATTGCCTCAATGGTTGGAAAACCTTTCATGATTGATGGAAACATGTTCCAATGGGGTAGGAGGGAGTTTTGGAGGGTCTGTGTTTGTATCAATTTAGACACTCATTTTCCTCTTGGAGTTTGGGTGGAAGGGAGCTCGGGTAACTTCTTTCAAATGATTGTGTATGAAAGAATTCCAGACTTCTATTTTTGTTGTGGAAAAATTGGGCACATGAAGAATAATTGCTTAGAGAAATACATAAATGAAGCCACAATTTCAAAGGAAGATGGAAGATCTTCAAAGTTAACGGATGAAGGCAACTCAAAGATTAACAATGCAACATATGATGAAGTTCCAAATGCTGGAAAAAATGGATATGGTCTTGGGCTGCTAGTTAATTATGGAAGGAAAAGGAAATACAATAATGCTATCAAGAATTCTTTCTCTAGAGACAAGAATCAATTGACTGGAAAAAAATTTGAAGCTGTCAGATATGGAAGTCAGTGGAAGCTGTGAAGAAATCATCTGTGGAGTAGCTTATTCCTCAATCAGAGAAAATCATTGAAGATCTACAGACAGAGAATAATCAAATTCAGCACACAATGAATAATTAATCCATGGAGAAAAATGATGCTAATGGTTTGATTGTTCAAACATCTAATATTATCACTACTAATAAATTCAATTTTCTAGATGGATTGGTAGAGGAAGGGGAAATTGTATTTTTAGAAGAGGTTGATACCAACTTGACTGAAGGAATGAACGGGTCATTCAAAGACTTAGAAGATGATCAACTTCAGTAACAGGGACGATTTGAAGAAGACCAATGATATGAAGGATGGAGGATCATCTAATATTAAGAGGAAAGGTACTAAACAATTAAAAGGATTGGGTTCTATTAACATAGCTCCTAGGAGTAGGAGGGTTGAAGCTGAAAATAAAGATAAGATGGGATCTTCATCCCCTCTTATTCAATGAATTCTTCCATAGCATTTTGGAATTGTAGACGAGCTAGGAAGAGAAGAGGTTCTCTTTACTTCAAGGAGTTTGTAAAAGAATATGGGTTCTTTTTTATTGGATTATTGGAAACCAAAATAACATTTTTGAAAGAAATATGTTGATCAATTAGTTGGCTATGAATGGGTTTTTTTCCATGTTCCTTCAGAAGGTTTATCAGGGGGTATCCTTGTGGTATGGAGATCAAATATGGATAAATTTCAAGTTTTAAAATCTTCATCGCAATTCATTATTGGTGATTTGGAGGTTCCTAACAAAGGCATATGGAGGATAGCTTCAATCAATGGCAATAAGGATGTCTATAAAAGGAGGAGACTTTGGGAAAGGCTGGAATTCTACACCTCTAAGGACTTGCCTATGGTCATAGGAGGAGATTTCAATTTTGTTATCTCTAGTGATGATAAGAGGGGAGGGAAAATATTCAAACTTTCCCTAAGACCTAAGGAAATGAAGACCTTTCTAGCTTGCGACGACTTTCATGAAGTTGGATATGTGGGACCAAAATTCACATGGTGTAACAACAAAAAAGTCGTGGACCGAATCCTTGAGAGACTGGATAGATGCTTCCGAAACCCGGTTGCTCTAATCTCTTCTAACCGTTTCTTGGTAAGGCACTTGGCTCGTGTGGCTTCAGATCATTGTCCGATCATCTTAAACCTTATGGTTCAGCAAGCAAATAAGAAAGTATTAAGGTATGAAGATGTTTTGGCCTCTAACAAGGCTTCCGTTGCTATGGTGAAAAAAGTCTGGATGAGAAATTGTAAAGACAATTCAGCCTATGTCCTGAATTGTAAAATGAAGAATTCACCTAAGGCACTATTCTATTGGAGCAAAGCGAAGATGCATAATTTTCTTTCATTAAAAAATGACTTGCTGAAACAGATAGAAGATCTTCAATTGAAGGAGGCTAATAAAGGTGAACTATCGGAAGAAGAATGCTGGTTGCTGAAATTGAAGGTGGAAGAACTCAATTCAACACTAGCTCGAATGGATACTGGTGGAGGCAAAGGGCTAAGGTAAAGTGGATGATGGAGGGAGATCGAAATTCAAAATTCTTTCAAGCTTTTGCCTCAGCTAGAATAAATTCTAACTTCATTTCAAAAATAAAAAATGGAAGTGGAGAAATAGTAGAGAAGCAATCTCTTATAGAAGATGTTATGGTCGGTCATTTCAAGGAGAAGTGGAGAAACCGATGCTGTAAGCTTGAAGACTGGCCAAGTACATGGAGCTGTCTAGATGAAGATGACAGAGGTATGTTGAACAAAACTTTTACTATTGAAGAGATGGAAGAAGTTGTCAAACATAGTGGAAATAACATCTCTTCAGGTAATGATGGAATAAGTTTTTCCTTTTTTAAAGCTTATTGGGAGATAATCAAATTAGATTTGTGGAATGCCATAATTGATTTTTTTGAATCATCCAAAATGGATTCTAAATGGAAGGAGACAATAATAGTGCTGATCCCTAAAGTCAGCAATCCATTAACTCCTTCAAATTATAGACCAATTAACTTATGTAATTCGGTCAACAAATTGGTAGCAAAAATTCTTATGAATAGAATGGCTCTATCATCCCTAAACTGATCTCAGAAGAGCAAGCCGCTTTCTTAAAAGGAAGATCCTATCAGAACATGTGTTGATAACTCAAGTGAAAGTTGGTTAGGGATGTTAAGCCCTCATGAACTAGCCCAAGGCTAACCAAGAGGGGGGAGGGGTGAATTGGTATTTTAAAAATTCTTTGATTCAAAATCACAATCACAAAACTCAAATCAAAATCACCACAATGAAAATCAAAGTGCGGAAAAAATAAATGCAGAAAGCAGTAGAAAAAGGACAGAAATTTATAGTGGCTCGGTCAATGCGACCTACATCCACTCTCCTGAGGCGCCCTCCGGGTATTGCACTAAACACAGTGACTCTCCTTTTTCTCTCACAGCAAGGCGGAGAATCCCTCACAAAAACTCCTTTTTGTCGAACCCGGCGAGGCAGAGAACCTAACTCCTTTTTCTTCCTCCTGAAGTAGGCAGAGAACCTTGATCGATTGCTGAAGAAGACCTCCATTGAACCTCCAAGGATGAAGGACGATGACTAAAGAAGACACCTTGGAACCTTGCTTGGAGCAACTTTTGTGAAACCCTCTCACAAACTCCCCCTCACAAGTTCCTCCCCCTCTCTCCCTCTCCTCTTGGTTCTCTCAGGTCAAAACAATAGCTAAAGATAAGCTCTAGGATAGAACAGGAGCTCTTAGATAGAAGAGCCTCAGAATAGCTCTTATTTTATACAAACCGACTTTATAGTCCAGGCTGATTAGCATAAATTTTGCTCAATCAGCCCGATCGGTTTGGGACGATTAGAGAATTTTTGGTCACATCGTCCAGGATGATAAAATATCGTTTTGGCCGATTAGTTCAAATCCGAGGAAAATCATCATGAACATCGTCCTGAATAAAAGTTGGCCGATGTCAATCGTCTACGCCATCGGCCTGACCGATTCTGCGATCGTCCTGGCTGATGTGATTGTGTAATCAACCCTTAATTACTTTTCTTAATTACTGTTGACCTCATTATTCGAGGTCAATTTCCCCGAATTCAATTCTAGCACGTAGGTTTTCGTAGCCTAGAATAGACGTCACCCGCAGGATTTCCCTTAGGTGGATTCCTAATGACGTAGCGTTGACTCGGCCCTTTAATTCAATCCAAATCTAAATTGATTAAATCCAATTCTAATTCAACCTCAAATCAACTCTTTTAAACCAAAATTTGCTACACCAATCGAAGCGAAATCAAATCAAATTAACTCAAGTCGAGTTCAATTTCAATGGACCTGATTAGCGCGGTTTGACTCGTTGCGAGCTAATGACATTAGTTAATTAAATAAATGAATGCAAATTAGTTTAATTTAAAATGTTCACTAACTTTGTTTAGTTTAAATATATCAATTTTATTAAAATAAATTACCTATATTTTAAAGATAAAATGTCATTTTTTTTATTAAGATATGTCATAATAATCAACTAAATTTTTTTTTTAAACAATCCTTAAAATCCTAGCCGTTGTTTTGAATTAAAATGAAAAAGAGAATGTGTAGTTAGAGCTGGTTCTAACCATCCCCCAAGCACAACTGCTCCCCCACGTCTCTCTCACTCCCTCTCTCAATTTCGGAAAACCCCCAAGCACAACTGCTCCCCTATGAATTTCCTCTCTTCTCCATGTTGCACGAACTCAAGCCCGTCGCTCCTCTCATTCGCGAAATCAAAGGACCGAACACCCTCCCAGTTTGTAAGGCCTTCTCTGTTTGCACATCCAGGATTCGCGAACGAGATCCCATCTCCTCTGCAATTCACGAACTGCCCTCTCGATCCTCCTCTCCAATTCGCGTAAGAAGCCCAAGCGAAAATCTCCATTCTTGTGTAGACGACATTCTCCTCACCTGACTCTGAACGACCATGCGACCATCTATAATTGATAGCAATCAATGCCGACCATTCTCAAGTCGACAAAGCATCTCTTCGTTGCGAAGGTATCGGTATCTTTCTTTCTCCATATTATTGAAACTTTGCATCATTCAATAATCGATCCAGTCATTCACTATAAACATCATGCATTTGGTTTGAATAAAGTATTCGTTTAATAAACCTTCATATGTCTAATTTCATCTACATGTTATATAATTCAATCAATAGCATTACAGTGAATTAAGTAATACCCATGACACTGCATATTAATCTAAAAACAAAATATATGCATGTAAATGTATAAAGAAGTATAGCAAATCCTTGTGAATGGTAACTATGAGCTTCATTCATTTTAATTATTGGTTTGAGTTTCAATTTCTTTGCAGGAATCTAATATAAGGTTCTTAGTTATGTTGAACACATGTGAATGCTCTATGTTACGAAATCATTCTAAAGATTGGATGAAAGAGTATATTCATATTGAAAGTATATTTTGTATTTCAATTATCATTACATGGTTTGTGGTTAAATCAATTTTATATTTATGTTTCACACATTCCAATGGTATGTATGCATGCATCTTTGATGGAAAAGAACTTTGTTTGTTAAATTAGAAACATATTACCCCTGTAGAAGACTTGAAATTGTATGCTACATATAAGGAAGTTTTTGGTTGTATGAATCATGATTAACGATTGGAAGATTTCTTTGAATGATTAAAAGGAAATAAATTTGCTATAATTTTCCTTCCTTCTCTCAAAATTTGGTTAGCATGTGTTGATTTGGAATAAGTTGGAAGCTTATGGTTGCAAGTTGGATTCAATTTGAAGTCTAGTAATCCATTCTTTGCACTTGTATCAAGGATGGTTTCTTATTTTGATTTAGTGAAAGAGAAAATGTTAGAGAACATAATTGTGCTTTGTAATTCAGTTGTAAATGTTTGAACTCTGAATGAAGAAAAGTGTAATTTTGGAAAGATAAAAATGTTTTGACAAGTGTATGTGTGTTGAAAAAGTTATGTGAGGAAGATGAAAAGTAGTAAATGTTTGAATTCTTAAGAATGTTTGTATGTTTTGAAAAGTGGAATTTGTGTGATTTGAAAAGGTGAAAGGTTTTATGTTTTGAAAGGATGAAAAGTAAGGTGTGTGTGTCGAAAAAGAGAAAAGTGGATGTTCTAAAAGTATAAAAATGTATGATTGTCTAGGAAATGAAAAAGTGTTTTGTTTCGAAAGATGTATGCTACTTTGAAAGGTCAATTGTAAGAAATTTTTTTAAAATGAGAATATTGTTTATTTTGGAGAGGTGAAAATTTTATATTGTGGAAAAGTAAAGTGTGTTTTTGAAAAGTATAAATGTATTTGGGAGGTGAAATATTTTGGAAAGAGTGTATTATAAAATGTATGAATTTTGAAAGATTAAGATTTGAAAAGGTTAAAAAGTGAAACTTGTGGGTATTTTAAAAAGTGGAGCTCAAGTGTATTTCCAAAAGTAAAAGAGTCCAAGAAGCAAACAATAGTGTCGGTGTTCGAGCCCGAAGAAAGGTACGTCTTTATTTTTAGTAAATCTCAATTATTTCATTATTATTTATTAAATGAACTTTCTAATTCCCTATTTTTCCCTGTTTTCTTTGTTTTATTTGCATAAACTGCGAGGAATGGTACTGGTCGAGGGAACAAAAGGACAAGGAGCTAATGACGTCAGTCGCCTCTATCCAACCGGGTAGAGGTGCTACGGGCGAAACCACCGGGTCGTAGCCCCCGGTGACTGTAAGTATTTCTAAACTTAGAAAACTTTTAGGGACCCCTTGATGTGGTGTGCGTGAACCATTCCTTTCGGTCCCTATAGTAACTTCAATTTAATTAGGATTACTTTTTGTTTTTAGATCCCCAAACTTCTTTTACACACGGGCAAAGTCCTAAGAGTTAGTAATAATAAATTTTCACCCATATAACATTAGCGACATTTAAGGACAAAAATTAAGGATTGAGTCTTAGAAAACCTAGACTTATGATGCATGCACACTATAGGATAGAAACATATAACATAGAAAATTTAGTGACATTTCACCTTAGGATTAGCGAATGTTTTCAAATTAAAATTTAATCAATTAGAAAACTTTAGCCAATAATTGACCTAGGACATATCAAAACCTCACAGCTTACTACACACACTTATATTTGTTTGCTAGGACAACCGACTCTTGTTTTAGGTTAGGCCGGTGTTTATTTCCTTACTGCATTGTGACGGGCTTTTTCTCGGTTTTCACTGCATGTTGATTGTAAAATTGTTGGTGTTTTTGTTTATTTATTTTTACTGCATTCTGTGTTGTGGTTTGACTAACGATTAGATTACCCATAGGTTAGGAACGATCTGGTTGTTAACAAAATTTTATGCAGGTGGCCACACTCGTGCAGGGTAGTAAAGGGGGGCTAATTAATTAATAATTATATAAATGCTACAGGTGCTCCAGTTGCTTAGCCCCCAAATAAAAAGGAGTGTGGCCAAGTGTGGCTGATAAATATAATTCAAATGCAAATATATAACTGCTTGTGATGATTTTTATTATAAATTGCTTAGGATAACCCTGCAGGTGGACTAGATTTTTCTTATCTTTTTGTGAAATGAAATGTAATGTAAATATAATATATCAAGAGTCAAAATTGTGAAAGTGAATTTGAAAATAGGATATCACATTCAATTTGGAATCCGAAGAAAAGAGAATATACCTTAAAGGATTATTCTCTTTTATTTGGAAAGCCAAATTAGGATGATTTTAGTATCCAAATAGAAAAGAAAATACCATTCTTAGGGATGAGTTTCTTTTCATTTGGATATCCAGAACACGTCGGACCCGAGAAGTTCCTAGAAGAAGAAAAGACATAACGTGAAGATTGAAGAAAGAAGACGAAGAAATAAAGATTCAAGGAACAGTATATCCCAGTTCAAAAATCACTTGCGTCATTCTTAGGATTAGAATCTGAGTTTGTTGTCAGTGGTGCCCGGCCACTTTACTTTTCTATAAATTCTGGGTGTAATATGGACATTGGACATTGGATATTATAATTTTGGATTATTTAATTTGTTTGTTTACATTGTTTGTGCAATAGATTTTTTTAGGATCTTGCATGTCGTGTTTTGTTTTAGCCTGGATACGAATTGGAGTGTTTTTTTTCGTAAGGATACGCTTAAAATTCTTTTACTTGGAATTATAATAAAATTTTTAGGCTCACATAGTAACTCTTATGATCTAAAAAGTAAGCTCGGGACCGCCGAGAGTCAGCATAAGCATATTATTAATTTCTCTTCCTTGTTAGGCACCTCCCCGCCTGCGGGTTCTAATAGATCACTTGACCTATGAGGGTGCAGTTCTGTCAAGGTGAAGTTGTGCAATCTCTAGAAAAAAAAAACCTATTTTCTAAGCCTAATTTTTAAACTGCTTCATATTCATTTTATGCATTCGAGTTAATTAGCATGTATTGCATTGGATACAAATTAAAAAAGAGTCTAAAATATTAATTGCATTTTTTTTAGGCATAATTCTCCCTACATAAGTCGAGGGACCAATTAGGATCTGTCTTAGATGTCGGTCCCCAATTCCTTAAAGCTTAAATAACATCCCTACCCATCTTTCATAAGAGACTGGACACATGGTTTTAAAGCGCCTAGGTGGTTAGCTGGCTCCCCAATCCAGGCCGGGATAAGTCCAGATTTGCACTTCATTAGTTAGGTTCGGGTCACTATTTTATAGTACCCAAATTAGATTTAGGTTCTGAGGAACATTCTTTTTAGATCTTAAGTCCTCGCCCTCCGGGAATATAATCCCAAATTTCTAATAAAATGTCAATTTAAACATAAAATCTCTCTCTTAAAATGTAAAGCCCAACATAGGATAGACTGAGGTTGCCTCTGAGCTTCTCAGAATCCGGCTCCTACTTTTTCTTCGTTGACTCGCTAATAAATGTTCAACATTGAGCTTTCTCATTGGAAAATCTTTACTTCTGTTCCTTGTCTTCAACTTTGTAGTCAAAAGGGTATGAAATCACTGCTTTAATCGAGAATTTTCTTAGGAGCATTCCTCCTAGGATGTAATTAACTATAGGAGCTTGCTCTTATAGGGATTTGAGAACCCCAGACTAAAATAAATCTTGTTTTATTCATATAAAATAAGGGAAGAATATTTGGGAATGCAGATATCTTTAAAAATTTCATTTCTAATCTTAAATATGTTTGTAGGATGTTATTATTGTCTTTTCAGATAATATAATTTCCTACTTGATATATTCAACTTTAGAAATGATGAATTTTTATAAACTCATTCTTGTTTCTGGATGTCTTGAAGAATGTTATGTTCGTCTTTCAAGATGATATAATATTCTCCTTACTATATCTAAATAAAAGAATGAACAAATTTTTAAAAAGCTTATTTCTATTTTTAAACACATTCTTTAGAATTTCATATTCATCTTTTGAGATGATATATTTTTCTTTGAACTATGTTTGATTATAGAAATATCCATTTTCAAAACCTTATTTTGATATTGAATCCATTATAGAATATTGTGTCAGTCTCTCGAGATTGTACTTTATTCTTAATGCAGTATTTGATTACAAAATAGGAGAAATCAAAATCTGCGTGGTGACACAATTTTTCTTCACCAAGGTTTTTCCAGAAGATTTTGATTTCCAGAAGGTTTTTCTAGAAGATTTTGATTATATTGACATTTTAAGAGAGAGATTTTATGTTTAAATTGACATTTTATTATAAATTTGAGATTATATTCCCGGAGGGCGAGGACTTAAGATCTAAAAAGAATGTGCCTCAGAACCTAAATCTAATTTGGGTACTATAAAATAGTGATCCGAACCAAACTAATGAAGTGCAAATCTGGACTTATCCCGGCCTGGATTGGGGAGCCAGCTAACCACCTAGGCGCTTTAAAACCATGTGTCCAGTCTCTTATGAAAGATGGGTAGGGATGTTATTTAAGTTTTAAGGAATTGGGGACCGACATCTAAGACAGATCCTAATTGGTCCCTCGACTTATGTAGGGAGAATTATGCCTAAAAAAAAATGCAATTAATATTTTAGACTCTTTTTTAATTTGTATCTAATGCAATACATGCTAATTGACTCGAATGCATAAAATGAATATGAAGCAGTTTAAAAATTAGGCTTAGAAAATAGGTTTTTTTTTTTAGAGATTGCACAACTTCACCTTGACAGAGCTGCACCCTCATAGGTCAAGTGGTCTGCCTGAACCCGCAAGCGGGGAGGTGCCTAACAAGGAAGAGAAATTAATAATATGCTTATGCTGACTCTCGGCGGTCCCGAGCTTACTTCTTAGATCGTTAGAGTTACTATGTGAGCCTAAAAATTTTATTATAATTTCAAGTAAAAGAATTTTAAGCGTATCCTTACGAAAAAAAACACTCCGATTCGTATCCAGGCTAAAACAAAACACGACATGCAAGGTCCTAAAAAAATCTATTGCACAAACAATGTAAACAAACAAATTAAATAATCCAAAATTATAATATCCAATGTCCAATGTCCATATTACACCCAGAATTTACAGAAAAGTAAAGTGGCCGGATTCTAATCCTAAGAATGACGCAAGTGATTTTTGAACTGGGATATACTGTTCCTTGAATCTTTATTTCTTCGTCTTCTTTCTTCAATCTTCACGTTATGTCTTTTCTTCTTCTACGAACTTCTCGGGTCCGCGGTGTTCTGGATATCCAAATGAAAAGAAACTCATCCCTAAGAGGGGTATTTTCTTTTCTATTTGGATACTAAAATCATCATAATTTGGCTTTCCAAATAAAAGAGAATAATCCTTTAAGGTATATTCTCTTTTCTTTGGATTCCAAATTGAATGTGATATCCCATTTTCAAATTCACTTTCACAAATTTGACTCTTGATATATTATATTCACATTACATTTCATTTCACAGAAAGAGAAGAAAAATCTAGTCCACCTGCAGGGTTATCCTAAACAATTTATAATAAAAATCATCCCAAGCAGTTATATATTTACATTTGAATTATATTTATCAGCCACACTTGGCCACACTCCTTTTTATTTGGGGGCTAAGCAACTGGAGCACCTGTAGCATTTATATAATTATTAATTAATTAGTCCCCTTTACTTCCCTGCACGAGTGTGGCCACCTGCATAAAATTTTGTTAACAACCAGATTGTTCCTAACCTATGGGTAATCTAATCGTCAGTCAAATCACAACACAGAATGCAGTAAAAATAAATAAACAAACACACCAACAATTTTACAATCAACATGCAGTGAAACCGAGAAAAAGCCCGTCACAATGCTGTAAGGAAATAAACACCGGCCTAACCTAAAATTAGAGTCGGTTGTCCTAGCAAACAAATCTAAGTGTGTGTAGTAAGCTGTGAGGTTTTGATATATCCTAGGTCAATTATTGGCTAAAGTTTTCTAATTGATTAAATTTTAATTTGAAAACATTCGCTAATCCTAAGGTGAAATGTCACTAAATTTTTTATGTTATATGTTTCTATCATATAGTGTGCATGCATCATAAGTCTAGGTTTTCTAAGACTCAATCCTTAATTTTTGTCCTTAAATGTCGCTAATGTTATATGGGTGAAAAATTTGTTATTACTAACCCTTAGGACTTTGCGCGTGTGTAAAAGAAGTTTGGGGATTTAAAAACAAAAAGTAATCCTGATTAAATTGAAGTTACTATAGGGACCTAAAGGAATGGTTCACGCACACCACATCAAGGGGTCCCTAAAAGTTTTCTAAGTTTAGAAATACTTACAGTCACCGAGGGCTACGACCCGGTGGTTCCGCCCGTAGCACCTCTACCCGGTTGGATAGAGGCGACTGACGTCATTAGCTCATTGTCCTTTTGTTCCCTCGACCAGTACCATTCCTCGCATTTTATGCAAATAAAACAAGGAAAACAGGGAAAAATAGGGAATTAGAAAGTTCATTTAATAAATAATAATGAAATAATTGAGAGTTACTAAAAATAAAGACGTACATTTCTTCGGGCTCGAACACCGACACTATTGTTTGCTTCTTGGACTCTTTTACTTTTGGAAATACACTTGAGCTCCACTTTTCAAAATACCCACAAGTTTCACTTTTCAACCTTTTCAAATCTTAATCTTTCAAAATTCATACATTTTATAATACACTCTTTCCAAAATATTTCACCTCCCAAATACATTTATACTTTTCAAAAACACACTTTACTTTTCCACAATATAAAATTTTCACCTCTCCAAAATAAACAATATTCTCATTTTAAAAAAATTTCTTACAATTGACCTTTCAAAGTAGCATACATCTTTCGAAACAAAACACTTTTTCATTTCCTAGACAATCATACATTTTTATACTTTTAGAACATCCACTTTTCTCTTTTTCGACACACACACCTTACTTTTCTCTTTTTCGACACACACACCTTACTTTTCATCCTTTCAAAACATAAAACCTTTCACCTTTTCAAATCACACAAATTTCACTTTTCAAAACATACAAATATTCTTAAGAATTCAAACATTTACTACTTTTCATCTTCCTCACATAACTTTTTCAACACACATACACTTGTCAAAACATTTTTATCTTTCCAAAATTACAATTTTCTTCATTCAGAGTTCAAACATTTACATCTGAATTACAATGCACAATTATGTTCTCTAACATTTTCTCTTTCACTAAATCAAAATAAGAAACCATCCTTGATACAAGTGCAAAGAATGGATTACTAGACTTCAAATTGAATCCAACTTGCAACCATAAGCTTCCAACTTATTCCAAATCAACACATGCTAACCAAATTTTGAGAGAAGGAAGGAAAATTATAGCAAATTTATTTCTTTTTAATCATTCAAAGAAATCTTCCAATCGTTAATCATGATTCATACAACCAAAAACTTCCTTATATGTAGCATACAATTTCAAGTCTTCTACAGGGGTAATATGTTTCTAATTTAACAAACAAAGTTCTTTTCCATCAAAGATGCATGCATACATACCATTGAAATGTGTGAAACATAAATATAAAATTGATTTAACCACAAACCATGTAATGATAATTGAAATACAAAATATACTTTCAATATGAATATACTCTTTCATCCAATCTTTAGAATGATTTCGTAACATAGAGCATTCACATGTGTTAAACATAACTAAGAATCTTATATTAGATTCCTGCAAGGAAATTGAAACTCAAACCAATAATTAAAATGAATGAAGCTCATAGTTACCATTCACAAGGATTTGCTATACTTCTTTATACATTTACATGCATATATTTTGTTTTTAGATTAATATGCAGTGCCATGGGTATTACTTAATTCACTGTAATGCTATTGATTGAATTATAGAACATGTAGATGAAATTAGACATATGAAGGTTCACTAAACGAATACTTTATTCAAACCAAATGCATGATGTTTACAGTGAATGACTGGACCGATTATTGAATGATGCAAAGTTTCAATAATATGGAGAAAGAAAGATATCGATACCTTCGCAATGAAGAGATGCTTTGTCGACTTGAGAATGGCCGGCATTGATTGCTATCAATTGTAGATGGTCGCATGGTTGTTCAGATTCAGGTGAGGCGAATGTCATCTACACAAGAATGGAGATTTTCGCTTGGGCTTCTTACGCGAATTGGAGAGGAGGATCGAGAGGGCAGTTCGTGAATTGCAGAGGAGATGGGATCTCGTTCGTGAATCCTGGATGTGCAATCAGAGAAGGCCTTACGAACTGAGAGGGAGTTCGGTCCTTTGATTTCGCGAATGAGAGGAGCGACGGGCTTGAGTTCGTGCAACTTGGAGAAGAGAGGAAATTCGTAGGGGAGCAGTTGTGCTTGGGGGTTTTCCGAAATTGAGAGAGGGAGTGAGAGAGATGTGGGGGAGCAGTTGTGCTTGGGGGTTTGGGTGGTTTCCAAAATGCTGAGAGTGTGATAAGGGTGTGGGGGATGGTTAGAACCAGCTCTAACTACACATTCTCTTTTTCATTTTAATTCAAAACAACGGCTAGGATTTTAAGGATTGTTTTAAAAAAAAAAATTTAGTTGATTATTATGACATATCTTAATAAAAAAAAATGACATTTTATCTATAAAATATAGGTAATTTATTTTAATAAAATTGATATATTTAAACTAAACAAAGTTAGTGAACATTTTAAATTAAACTAATTTGCATTCATTTATTTAATTAACTAATGTCATTAGCTCGCGACGAGTCAAACCGCGCTAATCAGGGCCATTGAAATTAAACTCGACTTGAGTTAATTTGATTTGATTTCGCTTCGATTGGTGTAGCAAATTTTGGTTTAAAAGAGTTGATTTGAGGTTGAATTAGAATTGGATTTAATCGATTTAGATTTGGATTGAATTAAAGGGTCGAGTCAACGCTACGTCATTAGGAATCCACCTAAGGGAAATCCTACGGGTGACGTCTATTCTAGGCTACGAAAACCTATGTACTAGAATTGAATTCGGGGAAATTGACCTCGAATAATGAGGTCAACATTTGCCAGATTAATTTAGACATAATTGTGCTCGTCCAGTCCAATAGGATATCATCCTAGATAATGTCCAAAAATAAAGAATACCTAAATAGATCTAGCAGCTGATTCTTTCTGATTTGAGCCTATCATTCCAGCTGATACAAATATCGTCTAGGCCGATCGGCTTAATGACGTTTGCCTTAACTAGGATGCCCTAATTAGGGTTTTCTGTTTTTATCTGATCGTCTAGGACAATCTTAGGATCGGCCCGGACGATGTGATCAAAACAGAGAACTCTAATCAGCAGATAGAAAGTTTCCCCCTTGTGTGTGTATGAAAGGTTACCTAGCATCATGAACCACTTTGTTTATAATGGACTTAAGAAAGGAAAAATTACAAACTGACTCATACTTAATCTACCCAATCTTGAGCTTGCTTGAGTTGCACTTGTTCTTGTGGACCTGAAAAATTAGTAGGCAAGGCAGTCGTGAAAAATCATGGATGTTTGCTATCATCAAAATTCTAATCCATAAAATCAGATTTGTAATAATATCCCTTTTTTGATGATGACAAACCAAGAAATAATCTAAGCAGTTCAAGAAATAGGAAAAAGAAATAAAACACAATTTTAACTTTTTAATAGCAGAATCAAACTACTGAACAAACAGTACACAAACTATTCCCCCTTTTGACATCATAAAAAGGAGGAGGATAGTAAAAAAGAGCAGAGTCTAAAAGCAGAAACAAACTTTAAAAAAACATAAAATAAATAGACTAATAGAAAGATGACCCCTGATCATCGGATGGAGGTGAAGGTGGTAGTGGCGAGTGCAAGTAACTGGAAAGGGTGGCGAACTGCTCTCCAAACCAAGCCATATCCTGGTCATGCTGGTGTTGAATGCGAATAATGTCCTCAGTATGTTGTTGCTCCTGTTCAGTAACATATCCCTCAAAGCGAAGCTCCCATTGGTCAAATCGCTCCACCAGCTAATCCAGCTGAGAGTGCTGGCGGAGCGGAGTAGGTGTAGAAACAGGTGCAGGAGCTTCCTCCTCCGCCTGAGCTTCCCCGTCCCTTGCGTGGAGACGAGTATTGTGAAGAGCTTGAAAGGAAATGTTGGAGTAGAAAGCATGTTGGAGGTTTGGCGGAGCAGGATATTATATGTTATATTTTGTTTCTAAGATATAAGAAATGATATGTCCTAGGGCTAGATTTGGTTTCCTCATATGGCCTGAGTCACGAATAATGGTTAGGTGATCGATATAGCAAAAAATTAAATCAATGGCATTGAATTCTCATTGGGCCAAAATGTAAAAAGTGGTGATTAAAAGAAGTGAGGTGATATGAATGCGATCACCAGTTTTTGGAATTATATATGTGCGAAGAACATGCTGAATGGTTCTAGCATCTTTGAGCTGAAAGTTTGTTAGGGATGTTAGACTCTTATGAACTAGCCCGAGACTAAAAAGAGAGAGGTGAATTGGTTGTTAAAGATCTTTTAAAATAAAACTACAAATCAAAATCACCATAAAGAAATCAACGATGCGGAAATTAAATGCGGAAGTAATCAAGGAAAGAACACACCAGATTTATAGTGGTTCTGTCAAACCATAACCTACGTCCACTCCTTGGAGGTACCCTCCAAGTATTGCACTAAACTAAGTGTCTCTCCTTTAGCCCCTACAGCTAGGCGGAGAAGCCCTTACAAAATCACTTCCATCTTCCCCGGTGCGACAGAGTCGCGTGGTCCGTTGACACGAAAGAGATCTTCTTCTTTGGTGAACTTTCCTTGAGACAAGTCTTGAATCCGACGGTATTAAGGTGCAAGCCTGCCGATGAACCGTGCGGAATCACCCTCCACACTCCCTTGAGTCCACCCCTCACAGGAGCTTCTCCCTCTCTTAAACTTCACCCATTCCTCATTCCCTTTCAAGCTCTCTCTTCAAGTTTCCCCTAAAAGGACGAAGCTACAATGGCTAACAAAGACACTTACAAAAGTGTCATGTCATAGCTTAAATAGAAGATCTCAAAACGAGCTCATTAATATAAGTTGCCGACATTATTGTCCAGGACGATAGGTATATCGTCCTGTACGATCAGTGCAATTTAAGACTAATCAGCCGGGACGATTTGAGACGATCAAAAGAAATTTGCTCATATCGTCCAGTACGATAATATATCGTCCTGGATGATTAGTACAAATCATGGAATATCGTCCTGAATATCGCCCTAAAAAAGAGCTGTCCGATGTCCAATCGTCCAGCGTATCGGCCCGGACGATCCTGCGATCGTCCAGGACGATTTGATCATCCAATCAAGTCATAATTGCTTTCCTTAAATGCCAGATTAATTTAAGAAAAATTATCCTGGATCGTCCTGTACGATATTTTATAGTCCTGGACGATCCCCTGGATAATGTCCAAAAATAAGTAATTTCTAAATAGATCCGGCGGCAGATTCTTTCTGTGTTGAGCCTATCGTCCTGATCGATACAAAATTGTCTAGAATGATATTTTTTTCATAATGACGGCTGCTTTAATGAGGATGCCTTAATTAAGGTTTCTGCTTTTGAATCGATCGTCCAGGATGATATAAATATCGTCCCGGATGATGTTATCAAAAACAGTAAACTTTAGAGAACAGTTAGAGAATCTTCCAAGTTACAAAGCATTAGGAGCCACACCACATATAATAGACTCAAGAAAGAAAATGGGTTACAAATTGGCTCAGACGTAGTCTACCCAATCTTGAGCTGCTTTCAAATTGTAGTTTGATCTTGTGGACATGAAATGTCAGTAGATAGGACAGTCGTAGAGAAATAAAAGTGTTTGCTATCATCAAAACCATAAACCATGAAAATAGATCCGCGATAATCTCCTCCTTTTTGATGATGACAAACATTTCAATTTGAACTTTCAAAAAGAAAATATTTTCTTCTAATCTCCCCCTCACTAGAATAAAACTTTTAAAAAATAGGCGAGATAAAAATATTTTTGTTGTCTTTAATTTTATGAAAGGATAAAAATGATACCACTTGAAAGTTCGTTAGAGATGTTAGTCCCTTATGAACTAGCACGAGGCTAAAAAGAGAGATGAATTGGTTGTTAAAGATCTTTCAAAATAAAGCTAGAAATCAAAATCACCACAAAGAAATTAACGACGCGGAAATTAAATGCGGAAGTACTAAAGGAAAGAACACAGATTTATAGTGGTTCGGTCAAATCTTGACCTCTGTCCACTCCTTGGAGGTACCCTCCAAGTATTACACTAAATTAAGTGTCTCTCGTTTAGCCCCCACAGCTAGATGGAGAAGCCCTTACAAAATCACTTACACCTTCCTCGGTCGGCAAAGTCGCCGGGTCCTTTGACACCAAAGAGATCTTCTTCTTTGGTGAACATCCCTCGAGACAAGCCTTGAATATGACGGTATTAAGGTGCAAGCATGCCAGAGCAACCGTGTGGAATCCCCCTCCACACTCCCTTGAGTCCCCCCTCACAAGATCTTCTCCCTCTCTCAGACTTCATCCGTTCCTCACTCTCTTTCAAACTCTCTCTTCAAATTTCCCCCAAAAGAACGAAGCTATAATAGCTGTCAAAGACACTTACAAAAGTGTCATGTCATAGCTTAAATAGAAGATCTCAAAAACTAGTTCATTAATGCAAGTTGCTGACATTATCGTTCAGGACGATAGGTATATCGTCGTGTACGATCAATGCAATTTAACCCTAATTAGCCGGGACATTTGAGGCGATCAGAAGAAATTTGCTCATATCGACCATCATGATCATATATCATCTTGGACGATCAGTACAAATAGTGGAATATCGTCCTGAACATCGCCCTGAAAAAGAGCTGTCCGATGTCCAATCTTCCAGCGTATCAGCCCGGACGATCCTGCGATCGGCCCGGACGATCCTGCGATCGTCCCGGACGATCCTACGATCGTCTAGGACGATTTGTTCGTCTAATTAAGTCTTAATTGCTTTTCTTAAATGCTAGATTAAATTAGGAGAAATTATCCTGGATCATCCTGAATGATATTTTATAGTCCTGACGATCCCCTGGACGATGTCCAAAAATAAGTAATTTCTAAGTAGATCTAGCGGTAGATTCTTTCTGTTTCTAGCCTATCGTCCTGACCGATACAAAATAGTCCAGGATAATATTTTTATATAATGGCGACTGCTTTAATGAGAATGCCCTAATCAGGGTTTCTGCTTTTGAACCGATCGTCCAAGACGATATAAATATCGTCCCGGACGATGTTACTAAAAATAGTAAACTTTAGGGAATAGTCAGAGAATCTTCCAAGTTACAAAGTATCAGGAGCCACACCACATACAATAGACTCAAGAAAGAAAAAGGGTTACAAATTGACTCAGACTTAGTCTACCCAATCTTGAGCTAGTTCCAAATTGCAGTTTGATCTTATGGACCTGAAATGTCAGTATATAGGATGGTCGTAGAGAAATAAAAGTGTTTTCTATCATCAAAATCATAAATCATCTAAACAGATCCGCAACATGAGCAAACTGCTAGTCTCGCCAATATGAAAGTGAGCATGGGAATTTCTAAAAAAGTGATTTGCCGTAGTCCAATCATAATCATGGTCAGAACATAGGGTGTGAAGTTTATCCCCTATGGTGGAAAGATTTAAAAGCTCTGCACAATCCTGATATGTGATCTCGATAGGACATCGATTCAGATATGAGGCAAGTGAAGTGAAAGAAGAGTTTATACGAAGACTGGCGAAGAACTCAAAGAGAAGTTTTGAATTGATAGGGACTGCAAGAGTAAGAATGGAGCGTAAAGAAGTGTGAGAGAACAAGTCAAGTACCAGATAAGATAGATGATTCATGTTGATGGACCGGGAGACAGTGATTCCGACCGTCTTGTACCGTTGGTAGGCGGCTTGATCTTCCACCTCCATGAATCAAGGGTCCAAGGTTTCCCTTGAAGAACTTCCAGAAGGGTGATGTGAGCACTTCCCTCCTGCCATTTCCAGAGAATATATCACTAGAAGAGGAACACAAGAAGTTTTGAGAAAAAATCAGTGAAGAAAATGACTGGAAGGGCTCGGTTTATAAAGAATTAGCCCGATCGTCAAGCCAATCGCAAAATCGTCTAGGCTGATCGGGTACAATAATTGCGTCCAGGTCGATTGGTCAAAAAAGCGGTCGTATCATCTAGGACGAGCAGAGATCGTCCGGGATGATAAGACGCAGGCGAACGTCTTGAGGAGTTAAGCCGGACGATCGTTGAAAAAGCAGATCGTCCTGATCGATGAGGTGGATTGTCCAGGATGACGCCCAATAATGGATCGAACTGTACGAATTTAAAACGTTTAAATCAGATGCCGCGTGTATCGTCTAGGACGAACAGGTGGATCATCTGGGATGATTGTCCAAAAATGGATCGTCCTGGCTGAATTTAAGGATTTTAAACGTACTGCCACATGTATCGTCCACGACGAACATGTGGATTGGCCAGGACGATTTTCCATGAATTGAGCAAAGAGAGAATAATATTGGCCGGGATGAAAAACAGATCGGCTAGGCCCATAAATACGATTGAGAAAGAGGATGATCATATCATCCAGGACGATAATGGATCATCCAGGATGATCAGAAGAAGAAAAATCAATGCAGTCGTTGGTGTAAAGTTCAAAGAGTAAAATGATCGGATCGTCCAGGCCGATAAGAATATTGTTCGGGACGATGAGAACAAAAAATTGAGAATCAGAGGATAGATGGAGATGATCAGAGAAGGCCAAACAATTTAATAACACAAAAAACAAGAGTGTAAAAAAATAGAAAAAGTAGAGACAAAAAAGAAAAGAACAAAAACAAATTTTTTTTTTTTGAGTTTTAGAAAGGCATGAATATGATAAATGCTCCAAGTAATTGAATTTTAATGACTTGTAAGATCAATGAGTTACTAATGTCAACAATTGAAAATGGTAGAATATTCGATCCTGTTAACCCTAGCTCAGACTTCTTTCAGGGAAAAATCATCTTTTGAAAACAAAAGACCTAACTTAGAACAAACTAATTGGATAAGAAAAAAGATTCATTCAAAACTTGATTCCAAAGAAAAATATCTTATATAATAATATACCAAAGTAATTTGTCACAATTATGAAATTTGAAATCATGCCTTTGAAAATATCAAGTAACACATGAATTCTTTTATATTTTAAAAGTTTTGAAAGAGAAGCTTGTCTTTTGTAGGCTCATTTTATGCCTCTTGTCAATTTGAATGATGCTCTTTGTGCATCTTTTAATTTTTGATACACTTTGTGTATATTTCAATTTTTGGCTATCATTGCACATCGTTTGTTTTTGGCATTATTGGCCATTTTTTTTAATTACTTTTAAGCTATACACATTTTTCAAAACTCTTAAATACTTTTAGTTGTGAGTAGATCCTCCAGATATTAAAGAAAAAAATTCATTCTCTAATATAAGGAAGAATAAATCACAAAACAGACTCAAAATCATATGATAAATGCAATGACTAGATTTCAAATAATTTGAAAGATATAAAGACTTTGAACATTATATATATAAGTTAGATTACTGTAACAAGATATAAAAGATCTTAATTACAAAATCTAGTCGTTAATTTGAGATAAACTTTTATTTAGAAAAGAAAATTACACGACTAAAAGAGATTAGAGGAAGGGGAAACCATCAACAGTGTTTCTCCCTTTAACTGATTTAGAGATGTTTAAATATTGTCTATAAATCTCCAAAAAAAATAAAAACTAGAAAAAAATATCATAAATAAAAAAGGAAAACAAAGTAAAAACAACAATAACAATAACAATAAAAAACTAAAGTAAACAATAACAACACTTAACAAAGAAGTAAGTATGCAATTCAAAATTTTATTAAGCAGCAAAATTAAGAGCCGTGAGCCTCCGCTGTCCAAATATCACATGCTCTGATACCACTTGAAAGTTCGTTAGAGATGTTAAGCTCTCATGAACTAGCTCAAGGCTAACCAAGAGGGGGGGGGGGTGAATTGATATTTTAAAAATTCTTTGAATCAAAATCACAATCACAAAACTCAAACCAAAATCACTTTAATGAAAATCAAAGTGCGGATAAAATAAATGCGGAAAGTAGTAGAAAAAGGACATAGAAATTTATAGTGGTTTGGTCAACTCGACTTATGTCCACTCCCCGGAGGCGTCCTTCGGGTATTGCACTAAACACTGTGACTCTCCTTTTTCTCTCACACCAAGGCGGAGAAGCCCTCACAAAAACTCCTTTTCGCCGACCCCAGCGAGGCAGGGAACCCAACTCCTTTTGCTTCCTCCTGAAACAGTTAGAGAACCTTGATCGATTGCTAAAGAAGACCTCCCTTGAACTTTCAAGGATGAGGGACGACTATCGGAAAAGACACCTTAGAATCTTGCTTTGAGCAACCTTTGTGAAACCCTCTCACAAACTCCCCATGACAAGTTCCTCCTTCTCTCTCTCCCTCTCCTCTTGGCTCTCTCAGGTCAAGACAACAGCAAACGATAAGCTCTAGGATAGAATAGCTCTTAAATAGAAGAGCCTCATAATAGCTCTTATTTTATACAAACCAACTTTATCGTATAGGTCGATATGAATATCAGCCTGTCCGATTAGCGTAAATTTTGCTCAATCAGCCCAGCCTGTTTGGGACGATTAGATAATTTTTTGTCACCTTATCCAGGACGAAAGGATATTGTCCAGATCGACTAGTTCAAATCCGAGAAAAATCATCCTGAACATCGCTCTGAATAGAAGTTGGTCGATGTCAATCATCCACGCCATCGGCCTGGCCGATCCTGCGATCGTCTCGGCTGATGTTTGCTATCTTCAAAATTCTTATCCATAAAATCAGATTTGCAACATCAAGAGGTTATGCATAAACTAAGGCTTTCCAATTCTTCAAAAGGTTTTGTGTCCTTTAAGATTGACATGGAGCAAGCTTATGATTCAATGGGATGGTTCACTTTGGCAAAAGCTTTGAATTATTTTGGTTTCGCAATTTATTTTTCTAAACTAATTTTGGAATGTATTCAGAGCTCAAAATTATCTAGTCTATTTTAATCAATGGGAGTTTGTCAAATTTGATCGATGGTCATAGTGGCTTTCGACAAGGTTGTCCGTTGTCTCCATATTTATTTATCCTTTGTGCATAATTGTTATCAAATGCTTTCAAACAAAGAGGAGATTCAATTGGAGTTCGGTTGTGTGCAAATGGGCCAAGTATATCAATTGTATTTCTCCATTGTATTTCTCACTTGTTGTACGCAAATGATGTAGCCATGTTCTTGGAAGCAACCTTGATGGCAACCAAGGAGATTAAAAAAATACTGGGAGATTTCTGTAGTTTGTCAGGTTTATCTATCAACATAAATAATTCTTTTATGGTATTCAGCAAAACGATAAGAAGAAGGAAGAAGTCTATTGCCCGAGTGATGGGTTTCAAAACAGCCAAGGAGTTGTCATACCTTGGAGTAAAGCTTGCATTGAGAAGGCTAATTAAAGAAGATTTTTATTTTATTGTTGATAAAGCTTTGAAGATGACAAACATTTGGGGAGGTAGAATGATATCTTTGGCAGGAAAGATCTTGTTAACCAAAACAATCTTGTTTTCAACACCACATTTGATTGCACCAACTCTCTTGTGCCTAATAGTATACTTGATGAGGTAGACAAGATTTGTAGAAGCTTCATTTGGAACAAAACAAAAGGAAGATAAGGTATACATTATGTCAATTGGAACACTGTGCTTGCCAATTAAATGGGGGAGGTAGAGCTCTTCACTCTTGCTCTACTAAAGTTGGTCCGTTGAGATCCAAAATTGCATAGAGGTACATGAATGATAAAGATTCCTTATTGCATAAAGTGTTATATCCGAAGTATGGAAATTTGTTAGAAAATGTAGACTTAAAAAGGAAGGGCTCACCGGCTTGGAAGATCATCTTGGAAGGTGGTAAATCTCTAAGGCCTTTAATTAGATGGAGGGTTGCTAATGGAGATGACATTGATGTATTCAATGATATATGGATTTTGGATAGAAGTATTAGCAAAATACCTACTTTTATTACTCCTCAACACAACAACAGATTTACAGTCTCTAATTTCTTTTCTAATGGGAGTTGGAATGTGGATGCTATGAGAAGAATCATGGGGGAAGAACTTGTAAATATAATCTTACAAACCAATATTCCCAATGGATTGGAAGAAGACAAAATGGAGCTGATGTTTCAGAATAATGGGAAGTCCATATCTTCTATGGAGTTCGAGAACACGGTGAATCACTCTTATCCAAAACAGTTCTGGAGTTGGATTAAAAAAGGTAAACTTAACCTAAAGGTGGAGACACTATGGTGGAGAATTTTCAATAATGGCCTACCTACTTATAAATTCCTTGAATATAGAAGATTGCAAAGGGTAAATCTCTGTTCGAGAAGCTGTAATGTCATTGAAGATAGAGATCATGTTGCTGCTAAGTGTGAAAAGCTGAAGGATGTTCTTCATCAAATCGAGAAATGGGGCTTTGTAATTTAGGTTTTTAATTCCTTGACAAATTGCTGTAATTGGCTTTCCATTTAAAGTCCCTTTTTGATTAATATATATTGTTCAATGGTATATTTAACATGGAAGTCAAGGAATAAATTGATTCACAATGGAATTGAAGATAGCTCATTGATTATTGCTTCTAATGCAATGAGTTATGCTTCAATTTTTCTGCTCATGGAGTTGGTAGAATCTCGGGTATATGGGATGCTAATCAGCCTTCTAGGCTATAAAATTATCATTGGTATCCCACTCCACCCGATTGGATAAAAGTAAATGTGGATGTTGCCTTACTTTCCTCTTACAAAGCTGGAATTGGAGGAGTTTTTCGTGATCACAAAGGAAGATTCCTCTTAGCCTTTGGTAAACCGTATATTTATTGGGACATATCTTCTTTGGAGCTATTGGTCACTCATTCTATTAAGGAGATGATGAAAAATTGGAAGTTTAAGTACAAGGGAATCATGATCGAAGGAGAGAACATCAATGTCATGAAGTTTTTGAAAAATGCCAAACAAAGTGGAGACACAAGGTATGAAGATGACCATTTATTTATTGAGTTTAACCATGTTATTTTTAATTGTGTTGATAGATGTTGCAATAAGTTAGCTGATTTATGTGCTAACTAAGGCATATTGAGTTCATTTATTTGGGATGATGTTAGTGTGAATAAGGTTCCTCCTTTATTTATGTCTTTGTTAAAGGAGGAATCCACTGTTATGAGTCCTTAAGTTTGTAATCCTTTTTTTCTTTAATGCAATTTACTGCATTTGCTTAAAAAAAAGGGGTATGCAACGGCTTTAGGCCTCTAAATGCCATGGTGTTGGGTAATTAATAATTTAATAAATATCAAAATCTACTCATTTTCCCTAGGTCAAAATGTAAATCCATATCTTTGCCTAATAGTGTTGTTTTGAGAGAGAGAGAGAGAGAGAGAGAGAGAGAGAGAGAGAGAGAGAGAGAGAGAGAGAGAGAGAGAGAGAGAGAGAGAGAGAGAGAGAGAGAGAGAGAGAGAGAGAGAGAGAGAGAGAGAGGGAGAGAGAGAGAGTGGATTTTAGGTGGCTTCATGTCATTTTTGTTCAGAATTAAGATATTTTAACCACATAAGTAATCAAAAGTAAATAATGTAAAAATTAAGTGTAGGAATAAAAATAAAAAGAACACACCAAATTTTTATAGTGGTTCGGTCAACCTAACTTACATTCACTCTTCGGAGCCTCCCCTCTAGTTAATGCACTAAAACTATAGTGTCTCTCCTTTTGGTCTCATAGCAGGCGGAGAAGCCCTTATAAAAAATTTTTCACCAACCTCGATGAGGCATAGAACCTAGACTCCTTTTACTTCCTCCTGAAGTAGACAAAGAACCTCTACTCCTTTTGCTTCATCCTGAAGAAGGCAAATAATCTTGATCTAGTGCTGATGAAGACCTCCTAAGAGCCACCAAGGAGCCAAAAATGATAATTGGAGAAAATAAATTGAATCATTGCTTAGAGCAACCTTTGTGAACACCTCACAAACTCCCCCTCATAAGATTCTCTCTCTCTCTCTCTCTCTCTCTCTCTCTCTCTCTCTCTCTCTCTCTCTCTCCCCCAAGCTCTCCTTCTCCTTCTCTAAGCTCCTTTAGGTTTGGACTTCAACAAAACATTTAATCATTAGTAATTTAGAGAGATTAAATAGAAGGCCATAAAAAATGGCTTAGTTTGTAACTTGCCATCAATGATTATCTAAGATGATCGATAGATCATCTTGTACAATTAGCTTAAATCAGTCCTTCTAGCCATGGTGATCTGGGTTTCCTGTACGATTAGAACACAAAGTTTGTTCTAATTGTCTAGGGTAATATGGTTATTGTCCTGTATGATTAGTTCAAAATCACATATTATCATTCAACAGATAGTTCAGGACGTCTAGAAGATAAATCGAGATAGTATATAAATATAACTAATTATCCAGGATGAAGTAGAGATCTTTCTGTATGGTTAATTCAAAAATAGACCTTAACTTCTATTAGATAGTTAAGATGTCTAGGAGATTAAGGAGAAAACAAAAGTTTTTCTTACAGATCGTTCAGTACAGTTCTGCAATCATCACAGATGATATGATCGATCAATTTATCCTTAATTACTCTCATAATCACCTGATTAATTTAAGCATGATTGGTACAAATCATCCAGGACGATATGGATCTTCCTGTCGATTAGTACAAATTTGGTAGATTTGAAATCTTGTATAAATTACTTTGGTAGTGATTTTTTGTGATTTAAGTATATCGTTAGGATGATGGAACTATTGTCTAAGATGATTTCTTTAATCAGGTCTATATTACTCAAATGCCCTAATTAGGGTTTTTGTTTTAACTGATTGTCTATGATGATTTGAAATCGTCCAGTACAATATGATCTAAAATAGAAAATCTTTAAGTCATCCTGAGTATATGTGTGCAAGGTTACTTAGCTTTAGGATCCATAATAATATATTTGACTAAAGAAAAGGAAAAGAATGCATTTGAATAGAAATTATAGACTGACTCAATCCTAGTCTACCTGATGTTAAGCTAATTGACATTTCAAGTGAACTTGTGGACCTGAAAGGTTAGTGAGCTGGGCAAATAAAATAGATATATAAGAAAGTAGTCAAGAAATAATAATATTTGTTATCATCAAAATCACACAACTTGGGTCCAGATTTGTAATAATCTCTCCTTTTTTTATGATGATATTGTTAAAAAAAAATTTCAAAGCAAGGAAAATTTTTGTTTTGTTTGTTTTTATTTTTTATTTTAAAGGAGACATAAAAAATAGAATAGAAATAGAACAAAACATATTTCACTAAACCATAATAAACAAACTAAGCAGACAACATACTACTCCCTCTTTTTGTTGTGGATCTGATTTTATGGATTTGATTTTGATGATATCAAACACTCATGATTCTCTACGACTGTTTTGCCTACTAACTTTTTAGGTCTACAAGATCGAGTGCAACTCAAGCCAGCTCAAGTTTGGATAGTATAAGTCTGAGTAAATATGTGATTTTTCCTTTCTTGAGTTATTTGTAATCAATGTAGTTCCTGATAATAAGTAACCTTGTACACACACACCTTGGGAGATTTTCTGACTGTTTCTTATAGTTTATTATTTTTGGTAACATCATCTGGAACGATCCATAAATCGTCCTGGACGATCGATTCAAAAAAAAGAAACCCTAACTAGGGCATCCTGCTTAAGGCAGCCGTCATTAAGCACATCGTCCTAGATGATTTTGTATCGGCTAGGACGATAGGCTCAAATCAGAAAGAATCTGCCGCCAGATCTTATTTAGAAATTACTTATTTTTGGACATCGTCCTGGGAATCGTCCTGGCCTATCAAGGATCGGCCTAGCCGATCCAGCACAATTTTTGCTAAATTAATTTGGTATTTAAGGAAAGCAATTATGACTTGATTGCACGATCAAATCGTCCTGGACGATGGCAGGATCGTCCAGGCCAATACGTTGAACGATTGGACATTAAATAGCTCTTTTTCAGGGCGATATTCAGGATGATATTCTACGATTTGTACTGATCGTCTAGGACGATATATTCTCGTCCATGATAATATATTATCGTCCAAGACGATATGAACAAATTTCTTCTAATCGTCTGAAATTGTCCCTGCTGATTGGGCTTAATTTGCACTGATCGTACATGACGATAGTAATATCATCCTGGGCGATAAAGTCGTCAAGTTGCATGTAATGAGCTCGTTTTGAGATCTTCTATTTAAACTTTGACAAGAAACTTAGTATGTGTCTTTGGTAGCCATTGTAGCTTCGTTCTTTTGGGGAAAATATGAAGAGAAAGCTTGAAAGGGAGTGAGAAAAAAGTGGAGTTTGAGAAAGGGAGAAGATCCTTGGAGGGGGACTCAAGGGAGTGTGGAGAGGGATTCCACACGGTTGCTCCTGCGAGCTTGTACTTTAGTACCGGCGGATTCAAGGCTTGTCTTGAGGGAATTTCACAGGAGAAGAAGATCTCTTTGGTGTCAAAGAACCCGGCTACTCCGTCGCACTAGGGAAGGTGGAAGTGATTTTGTAAGGGCTTCTTCGCCTAGCTTTGGGTGCTAAAGGAGAGACACTTAGTTTAGTGCAATACCCAGAGAGTGCCTCCGGGGAGTTGACGTAGGTCAAGGTTTGACCGAACCACTATAAATCTCGTGTGTTCTTTCCTTTATTATTTTTGAATTTAATTTCCGCATTGCGTTTTCTTTGTGGTGAATTTTTGTTTCGTTTGAGTTTTGTTTTAAAGATATTTAAAATACCAATTCACGTCTCACTTGGTTAGCCTTGGGTCAGTTCATAAGGGCTTAATATCCCTATCAAACTTTCACTTTTGACATCACAAAAAGGAGGAAGAAAGAAAAAATAGATGAAGATAAAAAAAATAAAAACCAGTACAAACACAATAAAAAGATGATAAAAAAACATAAAGAGCAGAAAACAAGTTTTCTTTAACCAATACTAGGAAATGATAAATTTCCCTTATGATTAGATTAAAAATTAGTAAGACATTAATTAATATTACCAAAATCCAAAAAATGGTAGAACAACTGATCCTGTTAACCCCAGCTCAGACTCCTTAGAAAAATTCTTTTGATAACAAAAATCTAACTCAGAAAAGAAATCATATAAGAAAATTGATTTGTTCAAATTTTTGTTTCAGAAAAATATCTTATAAAATAATATAACAAAATAATTAGTCACCACATGAGTTTTAAAAATCAAGTCTTTGAAGATATTAAGTGACTCATGAATTCTTCTAAAATTTAAAGGTTTGAAAGAGATTATAGCTTAATTTTTTGTGGGCTCATTTTGTTCCTCTTATAAGTTACTTGGCGCATTTTGCACATCTTTTAATTTTTGATACACTTTGTGTATCTTTCAATCATTTGGTGATCATTGCGCATCTTTTTAGTTTTTTTTTCGACATATTTTATGCATATTATCAATTTTATGAGCTAGATCACTTTTGAAACCTTTAAAGACTCTTAGTTTTTAAAACATCTTTTAGATATAAGAGAAGAAAAACTCCCTCTCTAATATAAAAAGGAGTTAACATCAAGGCAGAATCATATTCATTTGATAAATGCAATAACTTGATCAATTATGCATGAAAGTCATTTAATGACTTTGAATATTATTCATATGATATAAATTACTTTAAGAAGATATAAAAGATCTCAATTTCAATTTTTAATTTGAAATAGATTTTTGCTTCAAAAAGAAAATTGCACCGCTAAAGGAGTTAGAGGTAGAGAAATAATCAATGGTGTTTCTTCTCTTAACTGATTTAGGGATGTCAATCATCATTCACAAAATTTTAAAAATAAAAGTAAGGAAAAAATGTCATTCTAGTAGTGAGCAAAAAAAATTGAAGGGAAAATTAACATAATAATGAAAAATAGAAAACAAAAGTACATTGATAGAACTAATCATGCAAACAAAAACAAAAGAAAAAATATCAAAAATTAAAAAATTCAGGCAGTAATCATCAAGTTCATGCATTTATGTATATAACACCTAATCTAGTCCTTAAGATGCTGAAAGTTTCAAAAGTCAGTGATTTAGTAAATATGTCAGCCAATTGGTTTTCAGTTGCTACATGATATATCTCAATATCTTCTTTAGTAACATGGTCCCTAATAAAGTGATATCTTATGTCAATATGTTTGGTTCTAGAATATTAGATAGGATTTTTAGAGATGTTGATGGCTCTAGTATTGTCATATGGGATTGATAGTGTGGCTACAGGTAATCCTAAATCTAGAATCTATTGCTTTAACCAAAAGACTTGGGCCACACAATTTTCTATGGCTATGTATTCAGCTTCAGTAGTGGAAAGTGTAATTTAGTTTTGTTTTTTATTGGATTAGGAGAGTAAGGATTGTCCTATGAATTGACAAATTTCAGAGGTACTCTATATATCCACCCTACACCATATAAAGTTTGAATCAAAATATCATATAATCTCAAAAGAAATGTTGTGCCTTGGATACCAAATTCTTAAGTTTTGAGTGCCTAAAAGATACCTAAGGATTTTCTTAACTACAGTCAGGTAGGACTCCTTTGGATCAGCTTGAAATCTAGCATACAGGTAAACACTAAACATTATATTAGGTTTGCTAGCTATCAAGTAAAAAAGCGATCCAATTATTTCTCTATATTTCTTTTGATAATTTAATTTTACATTTGAGTCTTTATCTAATTTAACACTAGAGCTCAATAGAGTATTTACTGGTTTGGCTTTATCTGTTTCATATTTTTTTGGGATTTTCTTAATGTATTTGGGTTGATTAAGAAAAGTTCTATCATCCATTTACCTTATGCTAAAGCCCAAAAAGTAGGAAAATTCTCCTATCATACTCATCTCAAATTTCTTACTCATTATTATAGAAAAATTATCACATAAATTTTTATCAGAAGATCTAAAAAATATATCTTTAACATAGATCTGAATAATGAGTTATTCACTTCATACTCTCCTTAGAAAAAGGGTGATGTCTACGCTTCCCTTAATAAACTCTCTTTCCAGTAAGAATGTGCTAAGAATCTCATACCATGCCTTGGATGCCTGTTTTAATCCATAGAAAGCCTTTTTTAATTTTAAAATATGATTTAGAAATTGGGAATTCTCAAAGCCTAGGGGTTGCTCTACAAACACATCTTTTTTTATTACCCTGTTTAAAAAGGCACTCTTGACATTTATTTGTAAAATCTTATTTCTCTTATAACAGGTGAAAGCTAGTAACACTCTATAATAGCTTCCAATCTAGCTATAGGGGAATATCTCCTAAAAAATAATTCATTTTATTTGATTATACCCCTTAGCCAATAATCTTAACTTATTCCTCACTACTACTCCAGAATCATTCATTTTATTTTTAAAAATTTATTTTGTTCCAACCACACTCTAGTCCTTAGGTTTTTCTACTATCTCCTAAAAATCATTCCTAACAAATTGGATTAGTTCCTCTTACATGGATATGATCCAAAATTTATCAGATAGGGCTTAATTGATGTTGGTGGGTTCAATCATTGAAATGAAGACATAGTGGTTTACTTCTTTTCTAATTCCATGTCTAATTCTAACACCTTTAGAAGGGTCTCCTAAGATCAGTTCTTTAGGATGACTCGAAGAATATATTCATTCTCAAGGCAAAGTATGTTGAGGTTCTACCCTTTCCTCTAGATTTATAGTTTCAACACCTTGGGTAATCTAACCTACTTCATCTTCTTCCTCAACCCTAGGCTTCCAAGAATCAGATTCATTAAACACTACATGAGTAGTATCCACCATCACCAATATCCTCTTATTAAACACTCTATATAATTTTCTTATACTTGAATTGCCTAAGAACACTCCATCAGATTTTGGGTCAAATTTTTTTAAGGGTGATTTCTGTTGCAAATTCAGGTCTATGAACTATGTTTTGATGATTGGCAAACACTCTTACTTGACTTGGACTATCTTTTACTACTAACTTTTCAGGAATCAAAGATCGGACGAAAAAATGGAGCCAGCTTAAGATGGGGTAGAATAGGGTTTAGTCAGTCTGTAATTTTATTTTTTCCCTCTTGAGTCAATTGTAATCTTTGGTGTGACTAATGCTAAGTAACCCTACACACACACACACACAATTGAGAGACTTAGAATTTCTGTTTTTACTCAAATAGGCCAGGACGATATTTTACATCGTCCTGGACGATCGGGCTTAAAACAGAAAATCTAATCAGTGATTCTTAATTAAGGAAGCCGTCATTAGCCAATCGACCTGAACGATACGTATATCGGCCAGGACGATAAGCTCAAAACAGAAAGAAATTACCTCCATAAACAATTAAGGTATTCTGTATTTTTGATAATCGGCCAGGACGATCTTGGATCGGCCCAGACGATATTTAAAATTATACCTTAATTGATCAAACAAATCAAGGAAGTAATTAAGGATGATTGATATGATCATATCGGCCTGGACGATCTAAGGATCAGCCTAGCCGATCTATTCAAAAACCTTAGTTACTTATGGACGATAAATATCGGCCAGCTTGAATTCAGGGCGATGCTCTGGACGATTTGCCTCTGATTTGAACTGATTGGTCTGGATGATCGTGAGATCGTCCTGGATGATCCAGCCAATTTTCAATCGTCCAGTTTCCAGTCAGGGTGATGCTCTGGCCGATCTTCTGAGATTTGTACTTATCGGCTAGGACGATTTTCATATCGTCCTGGATGATATTATCGGCAACTTACAATTAATGGGCTCCTTTGAAGCTCTTCTATTTAAGAGCTCTTGTTCAAACATTTTTGAAAGAATCTTTTGCTGCTGCCTTGACCTGAGAAGACCTTGAGTGGAAAAAGAGAGAGAGAGAGGGAGAGAGGATCTTATGAGGGGAAGCTTGTAAGGGGATTCATAAGGGTTGCTTCAAGGATCGCTCTGCTTCTTCTTTGTCTAGAGTTTCTCATCCGTGGAAGGGTCGATAGAGGTAAGGATTCAGCATCTGATTGTGGTTCTCTGTCAGCTTCAGGAGAAAGCAAAAGGAGATAGATTTTTTGTCTTGTCGGGGTGGCAAAAAGAGGTTATTTTTAAAGGCTTCTCTGACTAGCTATGGGGGCTAAAGGAGAGTCATGATTGTAGTGCAATACTCAGAGGACGCCTCCGGGGAGTGGACGTAGGTCTATTTGATCGAACCACTATAAATTTCTGTGTTTTTATTTCTTGCTTTCGCACTTTAAATTTTCGTGCTTATTTTTCTTGTGGTTTGATTTTGGTTTATGAAATTTTTACTTCTTTGTTAAAAGAATTTTTAAAATACCAATTCACCCCCTCTCTTGGTTAGCTTGGGCCAGTTCTATAGGGCTTAACATCCCTAACAAAATTTCAAGTGGTATCAGAGCGGGATTCATAAAAGTTAGTTTGAAAACTTTTTGAATTTTGATCCATGACTAACTTTAGGAATCGTAACACTACGGAAGGGTATTCTATTACCCGACCTCCCCTGTTCGATAACCTACCTTTTAATTTCTGGAAAACCCGCATGTCAACATTTTTACAATCTACTGATTATCGCATGTGGATGCTTATCAAAGAAGGTTATTTTCCACCTTCTCGTGAAATTTATGGTGTTAAAACTGAAATTGCTTTTACTGAATGGACTTTTGATGAAAGAGATTTAGCCCAATTAAATGCAAAATGTTTGAACTATTTTTTTCGTGCTTTAAAATTTGAGGATTACATGCGTGTTTTTACTTGCAAAACTATTGAAGAAATTTGGGATAAATTATGTATCACTTATGAAGGCACTAATGAGGTTAAACAATTTCGTTTGAATATTCTCTTGCCTGACTACGAACCTTTTCGTATGAAACAATATGAATCTATTTCTGACATGTATACTAGGTTTATACAGATAGTCACTTCACTGCATGCATTAGGAAGAGAACTTTCAAACTATGAAAAAGTGAACAAGATTTTGAGATGTTTGTCTTCGTCATATGATGCTAAAATTACTGCAATCACTGAATCTAAGGATTTAAACACTTATTTTATTGATAACTTACTTGGCTCACTCATTGCTTACGAGCAAGGGGTGAATCAAAGAAATCTTGATGCAGGTGAGAAGAAGAAGAAGAAAATAGTTGCACTAAATGCGCACAAATCTGACTCCGATTCTTCCGGGTCTGAGAGCGATGAAGTTTTCTTCATCACAAGGCAATTCAAAAGCTTTCTAAGGAAGAAACAAAAGCATCATTGGAGAAAAGGTAAGGATCACAAAAATTCTAAAGGATCTTCTGATGTCGTTTGTTATGAATGCAGGAAGCCTGGACATATGAAAGCCAATTTCCCGACACTTAAAGATCACTCAAGCAAAGGAAAGGGTGAGGAGAAACCTAAGCTAAGGAAGGACAAGATGAGAGTTCAAAAGGCATTTTGGGTGGATTCTGCATTGGACTCATTGGAGATGGAAACGGAAGATGAGACATCAAAATTATGCTTGATGGCAGACGACAATCTTGATTAAGAAGAGATATATGAACTTTCCTATGATATACTCCTTGAAGTTTCTGAAAAAATTCATGCATCATATAGAAAATTAAAGAAAACACATGCTAGCTTGAAATTAGAGTTCTTGAATCTACAAAAAGAGCATAAAATTTTGACTAAAGACCATCAAACGATTGATTCAAATCATATGACTTTACTTAATGAATTTGATTAGTTAAATAAAAATCATTGTGAATTAGATGAAAAGTATGATGCATTAAAAGTTTCACACACATCACTTGAATATGATTTTAAGAAGTCTGAAGAGATGGAGAAAAATTTGAGAATTGAGAATGGGGTCTTAAAAACACTAATTTGAAGATTCAAAATGAATTAGAAACATGTAAGAAAACTAGGATGACACCTACTTTTGATCAATTGCCAAAACCTAGGAAGAGGCATTATAACTCAAATCACTTAAGAAATTCTTTTCCTAGAGTTAGATGTTTTTCATGTGGCATGCTAGGACACTTCTCACACACTTGCAAAGTTCACCATAGTACAAATTGGGTATAGAGACCTAAGGTGCATGATCCACAGCATACCACACATGCATTGCTTTCTACTTTTCATAAGGAGGGACCCTAACCTATTTGGTTTCCTATATCTAACATTAGATAATTTTGTAAGAGGGCTCTCACAAAAGGCCTCGTGAGAGTATGTGGTACCTGGACAGTGGATGCTCTCGACATATGGCTGGTGATGCCAATCAGTTTGTTGTACTAGAGTCTAGGACTGGAGGTAAGGTTACTCTTGGAGACAACACCATCAAGAAGATGGTAGGCACATGTATAATTGGTAATTCCAAGAACCTTATGATTGAAAATATTTTGCTTGTAGATGGATTGAAGCACAACTTGCTCAGCATCAGTCAACTCTGTGACAAAGGCTTCATCGTGCAATTCTTTGCAAATTCATGCATTATAAGTTTAAGTAACAACACTATTTTGCAGGGAAAGAGGATCAACGTCTACATGCTTGATTTAAATAACGTTGAATGTGCTGTTTCATTTTGCTTAAAAATAGTAATTGATGATTCATGGTTGTGACAGCGGAGACTTTATCATGCAAGTATGAAAACCCTTAGGAAAGTGACCCAAAAAGACCTAGTTAGAGGTGTTCCCAAACTCAAGTTTTTTAAAGACCACCTTTGTGATGCCTGTCAACTAGGAAAGCAAGTCCACTCCACCTTTCACCCCATTAAGGACATTAGCACCTCTAGACCTTTAGAAGTCCTTCACATGGATTTGTTTGGACCCATTAGCACTGCCAGCTTAGGAGGGAAAGTCTATGGTTTTGTGATTGTTGATGACTACTCGAGATTCACTTGGACTATATTTCTTTCACATAAAAATGAGTCTTTTGAGGAGTTTAAAACATTTTCTACTTGGATTCAGAAAAAGCTAGGTTGTGAGATCTTGACCATCGATAGTGATCATGGAGGAGAGTTTGAGAATGAAAAATTTGGTGATTTTTGTGAGGACAAGGAGATTAGCCACAACATTTCATCTCCTAGGACCCCTTAGCAGAACGGGGTAGCTGAAAGGAAGAACCGGACCTTGGTGGAAGCTGCTAGAGCCATGCTTGTTGAGTATTCACTTCCAAAATACTTATGGGCTGAAGCGGTTAACACAGCTTGTTATGTGTTGAATAGGATGAATGTTAAAGCCAAATTAGAAAAGACACCCTATGAGATTCTTAAGGGTAGGACACCCAATCTTTTCCACCTTCATGTCTTTGGTTGTAAGATTTTTATTCACAACAATGAAAAGTCTCACTTGAGAAAATTTGATCCTAAATATGATGAAAGAATATTCTTGGGATATTCTAGTGTTGGGAAATCTTTTAGGGTGTTTAACAAGAGAACTTTGATGGTGGAAGAGATAAATCATGTAGTATTTGATGAGTTTGATCCTAAGAAATCTGGAGTTGAAGATGATGATGATGTTGGAGAGATTACAAATGGAGTAGAAAATTTGGGGAATGGGGTAGAACACCAAAATAATGAAGAAGTATGAGAAGTCACATAAGGAGTATAAAATATTAATTTGGATGAAAGGGTTAGATCTTCTCACACTTTACCTTGAGATTGGAGATACTCTACAAGTCACCCCAATGATTTGATCTTAGGAGACCCTTCTAGTGGAGTTAAGACTAGACAGGGACTTAGGAAGGAGGTGAACCACTCTGCCTTTATATCGATGACTGAACCCACCACCATTAACCAAGCCCTTACTGATGAGTTTTGGATTTTAGCAATGCAAGAAAAATTGAATTAATTTGTTAAGAATGATGTTTGGGAGCTTGTAGAAAGACCTAAGGGACAAAGTGTAGTTGGGACAAAGTGGGTCTTTAAGAACAAAATGAATGATTCAGGAGTGGTGGTTAGGAATAAAGTAAGATTGGTGGCTAAGGGGTACAACCAAATAGAAGGGATAGACTTTGAGGAGACTTTTACCCCTGTAGCTAGATTGGAAGCCATTAGAGTGCTATTAGCCTTTGCCTGTTATAAAGAATTTAAGCTTTTTCAGATGGATGTCAAGAGTACCTTTTTAAATGGGAAAATAAAAGAGGATGTGTTTGTAGAACAACCCCCAGGTTTTGAGAGTTTTCAATTTCCAAATCATGTTTTTAAATTAAAAAAGGCTTTGTATGGGTTAAAGCATACACCAAGAGCTTGGTATGAAAGGCTTAGCACATTCTTACTAGAGAGAGTTTGTCAAGGGGAGCGTAGACACCACCCTTTTTCTTAGGAGAGTTGGAGATGATTTACTCATTGTTCAGATTTATGTGGATGATATACTCTTTTGATCTTCTAATAAGAGATTGTGTGATGAGTTTTCTAAAATAATGAGTAGAGAGTTTGAGATGAGTTTGATGGGAGAGTTGTCCTACTTTTTAGGGTTTAGCATAAAACAATTGGAGGATGGAACCTTTTTAAATCAAACAAAATACATAAAGGACATTTTGAAGAAGTATGAGATGGACAATGCTAAGCCAATTAACACTCCCATGAATTCTAGTGCTCCATTGGATAAGGACCCAAGTGGTAAGTTTGTTGATCAGAAGAAGTATAGAGGCATGATTGGATCCTTACTTTACTTGACTGCGAGCCGACCTGATATTATATTTAGTGTTTGCATGTGTGCTAGATTTCAAGCTGACCCTAAGGAGTCCCACTTGACTGCAGTTAAGAAAATTTTTAGATACCTTTTGTGAACCCAAGGCTTAGGGATTTAGTACCCTAGACACAACACTTCTTTTGAGATTATTGAATTTTTTGACTCTGATTTTGCAGGATGCAAGGTGGATAAAAAAAAACTTCAGGAACTTGTCAATTCATAGGATAGTCTTTGGTCTCATGGTCTAGTAGGAAGCAAAACTCTATTGCACTGTCCACTGCTGAAGCTGAGTACATTGCTCTTGGAAGTTGTGTAGCTCAAATCTTTTGGTTGAAATAATAGGTAATGGATTTAGGATTACTTGTAGGCACTATCTCAATCTTTTGTGACAATACTAGTGCCATATGCATCTCTAAGAATCCTATCCAACATTTAAGGACTAAGCATATTGACATTAGGCATCACTTCATTAGAGATCATGTGACTAAGGGAGACATTGAGTTACATCATGTGACAACAGAAAATCAACTAGCTGACATCTTTACTAAACCATTGGCCTTCGACACTTTCAGCTCTTTAAGGACCAGATTGGGTGTGATTGACATAAATACATAAAACCTGATCTTTAACTTGCTTTCTTTTGCTTTTGTTCTTTTTCTTTTAACTTGTTTTCTTTCTTTTGCTCTTTATTTTCTTTTCTTTTTTGCTTTACTCTTAGTTTTTTTTGTGCGCTTTCTTTTGTGTGCTTTTTAAAGTTTAAATTTTCAAAATCATCGCTGAAATGATATCATATGCCTTGTCCTTGCTTTTGAAAATTTGTAGTCAATGATTTTACATCTCTTAATCTCTTAGATGGTAAAAATATTTTGTGATTGTCTCTTTCTCTAACCTATTTTAGTGGCATAGTTTTCTTTTCTAATAAAAAATGTATTTCAAATTAAAGATTGTATATGAAATTAAGATCTTTTCTTATGCTTGCTTAAGCAAATCTATCTTGTATTTATAATGTTTAAAATCTTTTTATCACATCAAGATTACTCGTTACTCTTGTCTTTGATTATTGATTCTGTTTGTGATAATTCTTCCTTATGTTAGAGAGAGAGCCCCTATTCTCTAATATCTCAAAGATATACTCACAACTAAGCACTTTTTAAAGAGTTGTAAAAGAGAATGAAGTATGTAAAAATAAAAAAAATTGGCCAATGATGCCAACAAAAGATGCGCAATGACGTCAAATTGAAAAATTATATATCAAAAAATAAAAGATGTGCACAAGCACCAATCAATTGACAAGAGGCATAAAATGAGCCCACTAAATGGCAAGCTCCTCTCTCTTTTCAAATCCTTTAAAAACTTAGAAGTTTTCATATATCAAAGGCTTGATTTTGATTGTTTTGAGATTGTGACAAATTTACTTTGATTCATTATTCTATAAGATATTTTTTTTAAACCAAGTAATGAATTGATTCTTGTTCCTCATATCCAATTGATTTTTTGAGTTAGATCATTGATTTTAAAAGACGATTCTACCCTAAGAGAAAGTCTGAGCTAAGGGTAATCATGATCGGGTATTCTACCATTCTTTAGATTATTCATGTAGTTAACTCATTAACTCACAAGTTTTTAAAATCAATCACATGGAATACTACATCATCTTCATGCCTTGATAAAAAAAAAAAATTGGTTCTTGGTTCCCTCCTTTTTGAGATGTCAAAAGGAGGAGTAGTTTTAGGATGTTTTTTGCACTTTTGATTTTACACTATTTTTTTTAAATTACTTCATAGTGTTTTGCCATCATCAAAAAGGGGAAGATTGTTGCAAATTCAGATCTGTGAACTATATTTTGATGATTGACAAACACTTGACTTGGACTGTCTTTTACCACTAACTTTTTAAGAATCAAAGATCAGACGGAAAAACGGAGCCAGCTCAAGATTGGTAGATTAGGGTTGAGTTAGTCTATAATATTTGGTGTGACTAATGCTAAGTAACCCTACACACACACACACACACACACACTTGAGAGACTTAGAATTTTTGTTTTTACTCAAATAGATCAGGATGATATTTTACATCGTCCTAGACGATCGGGCTTAAAACAGAAAATCTAATCAGGGATTCTTAATTAAGGAAGCCGTCATTAGCCAATCGGCCTAGACGACACGTGTATCGGCCAGGATAATAAGCTCGAAACAGAAAGAAATTGCCGCCATAAACAATTAAGGTATTCTATATTTTTGGTAATCGGCCAAGACGATTATGGATCGGTCCGGACGATATTTACAATTATACCTTAATCGATCAGACAAATCAAGGAAGTAATTAATGATGATTGATACGATCATATCGGCCTGGACGATCTAAGGATCGACCGGGCTGATTTATTCAAAAACCTTAGTTACTTCTGGACGATAAATATCGGCCAGCTTGAATTCAGGGCGATGCTCTGGACGATTTTCCTCTGATTTGAACTGATTGGCCTGGACGATCAAGCCAATTTTCAATTGTCCAGTTTGCATTCAGGGCGATGCTCTGGCCGATCTTCTGAGATTTGTACTGATCGGCCAGGATGATTTCCATATCGTCCTGGACGATATTATCTGCAACTTGCAATTAATGAGCTCCTTTGAAGCTCTTCTATTCAAGAGCTCTTGTTCAAACGTTTTTGAAAGAATCTTTTGCTGTTGCCTTGACCTGAGAAGACCTTGAGGGGAGAAAGAGAGAGAGAGATAGAGAGAGAGAGAGAGAGAGAGAGAGAGAGAGAGAGAGAGAGAGAGAGAGAAAGAGGGAGAGAGGATCTTGTGAGGGGATTCATAAGGGTTGCTTCAAGGATCGCTCTGCTTCTTCTTCGTATAGAGTTTCTCATCTGTGGAAGGGTCGATAGAGGTAAGGATTCAGCATCTGATTGTGGTTCTCTACCAGCTTCAGGAGGAAGCAAAAGGTGATAAGTTCTCTGCCTTGTCGGGGTGGCAAAAAGAGGTTCTTTGTAAAGGCTTCTCCGCCTAGCTATGGGGACTAAAGGAGAGTTACGATTGTAGTGCAATACTCAGAGGGCGCCTCCGTGGAGTGGACGTAGGTCGAGTTGACCAAACCACTATAAATGTTTGTGTTCTTATTTCTTGCTTTCGCACTTTAAATTTCTGCGCTTATTTTTCTTGTGATGTGATTTTGGTTTATGAGATTTTTACTTCTTTGTGAAAAGAATTTTTAAAATACTAATTCACCCCCCTCTTGGTTAGCTTGGGCCAGTTCTATAGGGCTTAACATCCCTAATGAACTTTCAATTTCCCATTGTTTAGAATGAAAATATTACACCCAAAGACATGAAGGTGAGAAATGTTAGGTGTCCTACCTTAAATAATCTCATAGGGTGTCTTATTCAGTTTGGATCTAATATTCATCTTATTCAAAACATAATAGGTTGTGTTCACCGGTTCTGCCTAAAAGTATTTTGAAAGTGAATACTTAGCAAATATGGCTCTAGCGGCTTCCACTAAGATCTTGTTCTTCCTTTCAGTTACCCCATTATGCTGAGGGGTCATAAGAGTTGAGAAGTTGTGTTTAATTCCTTGCTCCTCATAGTAAGTTTTAAATATATCATTTTCAAACTCTCTACCATGGTTACTATGGATGGTCAAGATATCACAACCTAGCTTTTTCTAAATCCAAGTAAAGAATAATTTAAATTCATTGATTGATTAACTTTTATGTGACATAAATCTAGTCCTAATGAACGTAGAATAGTCATCAATAATTATAAATCAAAATACCTTTCCCCATAGGTTTGTAGTGCTAATGCGTCTAAATAAATCCATGTGAAGGAGTTCTAAATGTTTAGAGGTGCTAATGGACTTAATTGAATAATAAGAGGATTTTACTTGTTTCTCTAATTGATAGTTATCACATGGATAGTGCTTAGTGAATTCAAGTTTGGGGATTCCTCTTACTTAGTCTTTTTGGTCTACTTTTTTAAGTATTTTTATACTAGCATTACACAACCTCCTATGCCATAACCAAGACTCATAAGCAATAATTTTCATGCAAAAGGATGCTATCAGAATTAACAGAATTTAAAACTAGCACTTAAATATTATTCAATATTTTTCAATGTAGCATAACTTTTCCATTCAGGTTTATGATGCAATTAGCAGTTTGAAATTTAATTGTGTAGCCTTTGTCAAACAACTGGCTTATGCTTAGTAGATTAGGTTTTAAGCCATCAACAAGTAAAATATTTTCAATCAAAAGGTTCTTGGAATTTTTATTTATACCTACACCCACCACTTTCCTGTGGTGTTATCTCGAAGAGTGACCTTGCCTCTAGTAAAATGAATTGATTAGCATCTCTAGTCATATGATATGAGCATCCACTATCCAGGTACTACATTCTCTCATGAGGTCTTATGTGAAGGCACCCCTACAAAATCTTCAAATGATAGGTTTGGGGACTCAAACAGTTTGGGCCCCTTTTTATGGAAAGAGGAATATAATGTATGCATGCTATACTATGAGTTTTGAAGTTCAGGTCTCCACACCTAATGTGTACTATGATGAACCGTGCAAGTGTGAGAGATATGTCCTAATATTCCATAAGAGAAACATCTAACACCAGGAAAAGGGTGTACTAGTCTACTCGGGTTATAGTACCTCTTCCTAGGTTTGAATGATTCTTGCTGATCTAATGGATTGTGAAACTCAAGCATTGTGGGTGGTTTTTTATTTTCCTTAAAAGTATTTAACTTAGCTTCTAAAAACTTATTTGCTTTTTTAAGAATTAAAATTTTTATTTTCAAAGCATGCTCCTTACTATCTAAATTAGTTACAAGAGTATCTAATTCCATATATGCATTTTCTAGCTCAACCTATAAACTATTCAAGGAATCATGCTCATTTGTTAAATCAAGATACTTTTCATTCAGCGAGTCAAATTCATCCAACAAAGTCATATGATTGCTATCAAGTGTAGAATGATCTTTAATCAAAATTTTATGCTCTTTTTATAAGTTCAGAAATTCCAGTTTGAGGTCTATATGTGATTTCTTAAGCTTTCTATAAGATGAATGAATTTTCTCAAAAACTTCAGAAATTGATCATAAGCAATAAGTGATACAAGTAAGTTATCTATAAAATAAACATTCAAATCCTTAGATTCAATTATAACAGTAATCTTATCATCAAAGAAAGAAGGTAAACATCTCAAACTTTTGTTAACTTTCTCATAATTTGTAAGCTTTCTTCCTAAGGTATGTAAGGATGTGACTATTTGTATAAACCTAGTATAAATTTCAAATATTGACTCACTAGATTTCATGAAAAAAAGTTCATAGTCATGAAGTAAAATATTTAACCTAGATTGCTTAACTTAACTTATGCGTTCATAAGTAATGCATAATCTATCCCACATTTCTTTACCAGTTGCACATGTTAAAACACGCATGTAATCTTCTGATTTTAAGGCACAGAAAAAAATAGTTTAAACATTTTGCATTAAGTTGTGCTAGATCTCTATCATCAAAAATCCATTTAGAAAAATAAAGTTCAATTTTATGCTATTAATATCATGTTTTGGTACAAAATAATATTCTTTTACAAGCATCCACAAACGAGAATCTATAAATTACAAAAAAGGTGGACATGCGATATTTCCAAAAATCAAATAGTATATTATCAAAGAAGGGTGGTCGAGGAATGGATTACCCTTCTATCATGTTCTGATTTCCAAAGTTAGCCATGGATCTTTAATTCAAAATTTTCTAAAACTTAATATTTTGAATCCTGCTTTGATGCAACTTAAAAGTTTGTTAGGGTTGTTAAGCCCTTATAAACTAGCCCGAGGCAAAAAAGGAGGGGGGTGAGTTGGTGTTTTAAAAATTTAACTTAAACAACAAATAAAATCCTTTCAGATTTTTGATATTTTTAAAACAAATTACTTTTATCCCAAGGAGGAAGCATAATTATTTTACAGAGACAGAATTATGATATTTCAACCACATAAATAATCAAAAGTAAATTATATGGAAATTAAGTGAAGGAATAAAAAAAGAAAGAACACAATAGATTTTTATAGTTGTTTGATCAACCTGACCTACATCCATTATCCGGAGCCTCCCCTCTAGTTATTTCACTAAAACTATAGTGTCTCTTATTTTTTTCCCATAGCAAGCTGGAGTAGCCCTTACAAAATCCTTTTCACCGACCTCGATGAGGAAGATAACCTTGACTCCATTTGCTTCCTTTTGAAGCAGGAAGAGAACCCTAACTCCTTTTACTTCCTCTTGAAGCAAGCAGAGAACCTTGATCTAGTGCTGATGACGACCTCCCTAGAGATACTAAGGAGCCAAGAATGATGATTGGAGAAGACGTCATGAATCCTTTCTTGGATCAACCTTTGTGAACACCTCACAAACTCCCCCTCACAAGATTCTCTCTCTCTCTACAAAGCTCTCCATCTCTAAGCTCCCTTAGATTTGGACTTTAGTAAAATATTTAATCATTAGCAAATGTGTTAGCTTAAGTAGAAGGCCTTGAAAACATCGTAATTTCTAACTTACCATCAAAAATCATCCAAGATGATCGATAGATCATCCTGTATGATTCGTTTAAATCAGTCCTTCCAGCTAGGATAATCTAGGTTTCCTGTATTATTAGAATACAAAGTTTGTTCTGATCATCGAGGATGATGTAGGCATTATCCTGTACAATTAGTTCAAAATCATACATTATTATTTAACGTATAGTTCAGGATGTCTAGATGATAAATTAGGATGATATAGTAATATAACCGATCATCTAGGATGATGTAGAGATTGTTTTGTATGGTTAGTTCAAAAATAGACTTTATCTTCCAACATATTGTTTCGGACATCTAGGAGATTTAGGAGAAAACTAAGGTTTTTTCTTATAGATCATCAAGTACAATTCTACGATCATCCCAGATGATATGAATGATCAATCTATCCTTTATTACTCTCCTATTCACTTGATCAATTTAGGCATGATTGGTACAAATCGACTAGGACGTTCGAGATCGTCCTGTATGATTAATGCAAATTTGATAGTTTTAAACTCTTGCCTAAATGACTTTGGCGGCTATTTTTTTATGATTTAAGAATATCATATAGGACGATAGAAGTATAATCCATGATGATTTCCTTAATCAGGTTTACATTACCCAGATGCCCTAATTAGGATTTCTATTTTTAACTGATCATCCAGGATGATTTGAAATCATCCTGTACGATATGAACAAAAATAAAAAAATTCTAACACACCAAATTTCTCCCCTTGAGTATGTGCGTGCAAGGTTAGTTAGCATCAGGATCCGTCATAATACATTTGAGTCAAGAAAAGGTAAATGATGCATTTGAATAGAAATAACAGACTGACTCAATCATAGTCTACCTGATTGTAAGTTGATTGATGTTCCATGTGAACTTATGGACCTGAAAGGTTAGAAGCTAGACAAATAAAACAAATATGTAAGAACATCAGTAATCAAGAAACAATAATGTTTGCCATAATCAAAATCACACTACTTGGGTCCATACTTGCAACATTTCTAGTGTATTTTAACATCCTAGGTGATTGTTAAAAAGCTTTGAATGTGAAAAAATAATTATGCACTATGTACATAGATGAAGCATCTGACAAGAAAGATCTAGGGGTGGGAAAACTCTGGAATAGGTAAATTTGAATAATAATTACTTAAGAAACTAGCATAAGATTTTTTAATAATAAATAATCAAGTAGAGTATGAGGGCTTTCTCATTATATAATGAATAGTTAGGCATAACATAGCTGGTATTCAAATAAATGGTTAGTACAATATGTAGTGAAATCCTATTGAAGTTCCTCTTCAAAATGAAGGAAAAAATAATCAAATTAGGACATAAAGAGTAAAGTCAACTCAGTGACCAACTCTTGAAACAAGCAAGTCCAAATGGGTGACCTACCATAGAAATAACCAGTCTAACCATTTAAAAGCATGAAGGATAAGTGGTATGACTTGATGGAGAGGCCACTTAGTGAAGGATAAATTAGTTTGTAACACTTAACAATAAACTAATATGGATGAGGAATATTGTAGTGGAGTTAATTTGGTGGTATAGTAAAAGTTTAAAGGGAAGTAGGGTCCAGCTTAGGGTTTGGCACATAAACTTCAGATAACACTTAGCTAACTTCAAATGATTAAATCTTCATGGTTACTCATCCAAAAGCCTTGAGGTCACTTTCTAAAGTTAATGGAAAGGATTTATTTATTATCTAAAAATTTTCACAATTATTGGAATTGTATAGATATTTTTTTCTTATACATTTTGAAGTGATTGGGTCCAAAAAACCCTAGTCTTGTCAAATAGGCTTATAGTGGATGAGTTTAGGCTCAGTTAAAATTAGGCCAATAACTTGTTAGGCCAATAACTTGGAAGTGTTAGTGGGATTTACATAGATCTTAAAGAACTATTTTCTAAAGAGTTTGAATAAATGTATTCTTTCACTATACTAATTACTATTGGAGCTCCTCTTTGGTCAACCAAGTATCTTCAATAGACGGATCATTCTTCCACCTAACAAGAAACCAATATACTCTTACTCCATCAGGAAGGGGGTAATAATAATGATTTATTAAACTTCAAAGAGAGAAGGTTTCATAGGTACCTATAAATTGTTTTCATCTTATCATGTAAAAGTTCAATCTTAAAAATCTAGAAATCAGGTTACTCCATTAAAAGATACTAGGTCTTTCGCATCTAAAATAGAGCCAATAAACATGTTTGTTAGCCATTCTAAGGATTTAAGTATTTATAAAATGTTTTCTAATTATTTTTAATGACCAACAAACTCTTATTTATATAATTTTATTTCTAATGGAAGATAACCTCTCTAGTTATACCAACACATAATCACCTATATCATATTCTTTAATTTTGTATTTCCTCATTCAACATACTTAACAATGAATAGTTCCAATTATATTTTTATATATTTTTTATATATTCATGCATGCTTTTAAAAGAACTCTAAGCTAAATAAAAGAAGATATATGATTGGATATGCAAACAACATTTGTAGGTTTCATTAAATTATAACTATAGGTTATCTCCAAAAAAAGGAATCACTCTAATCATACCAATTAAACCATAGGATTCTTGATTTTTTGATGTTAAAGTTATATTATGGTGCAAGGAATAATTTTCATGAAAATGTTGGGGTTACTCTTGTAGTTGGGTTAAAGGGACAAAGTTTTAATGTTTTATCATTAAATTAGAATAGATAATTATTATCTCTTCCAAAATGTATGATATCACTTTCGAATAACTATGGCCTTTTTAAAAGTGCATGTGTTATTTCCATTTGAAGTACATCACACACAATCTAATCCTTATAGCTACCCATCTTTATAGGCACCAGGTATTTAGTTGTGTTTAGTAATGAAATGTAGTTAACCCAACTCACTGTGAATGGCTCTAGATGTGGTTTTAGTTTAAAAATAGCTCTTAAAAATGTGTGTGGATATTGTATTCATAATATTACCCCACTAATAATCAATCTATATTTCATTTTCTAAAATTTGATAATTATGGAGAAAATATTTATCCTTCTCTAATCTTTAATTTTATCCACTATCACACATCTCATTGTATTATCATGGTTTTCTACAAATTTGAATTATATCCTCATCAAACAAAGGGGGTACCATCATGGGTTTTCTCTACTTTTTCCTCTACTTTGTAATATTCCTATTCATCTAAAAACATAAGTTTTAATTAATATAAATTTATATATACCCTTTTTGATGGTATTTAAAGTAAAAAAAATTTCTCTTACCTTTTTAGACAAATTCATTGGTAATTTTATTTGTTTGAATGCTAGATGATGAAGGATTATGCATGATAAAGAAAGTTTTGTGCTTTAGATGCAAATGCCCCCTTCTATTTTTTTTTTTCAAAATTAATACATAATTAAAGGGTTCTATTAATATATATGGGTCATATAGTTATACTTGATTAATGATGTCTCCATTAAGACCAATAATAAATGAATTTTCTATTAGAAAATATTAAAATTCATAATTGGTCCTAGTTATAGGAATTTTAAAATTTTAAACTACCTGAAATCTTCCTTATCTATGGTTCAATAATTGTCCATGAAGCTTCTTATCATTATTTTTGGTAATATTTAGACCTGCGCATCTCTTTTATCTTTAGTCATATAAGAAATGTCCAAACAAGTCTTTCTTCCTTTGTTAAAATATTATTCTAATATATTTTACCATGATTAATATTTTCATTTTTTTTAAGGAGAGTTATTTGGTAATCATTTTTCTAACCACTCGAAGAGCCCATCCATCTTAGTATGCTAGTCTAAAAAATCTATTTGAGTCATGAACTCCAATATAGGTTAGGGCTTCTAGCTTAAGTTTACTTGGGGTTGTCATTCTTATAAGGATCCCTTTGGGGGTGTCTTCTAGGTATATATTCTTCTCTAAGTTTCTCTAAAATTTATCACCTAAATTGTTAGGATAAGTAGTTTCCTGGACCAATATTTATTCTTGGGCATTAAGACTCATGTTTTGGAGATGATTGGCTTGAATCATGAAAATTTCCTTAAAATAGTTCAAATATTTATCACCAAAAAACTATCCACTAAGCAGCCAAGATAAACAATAACATACCCATAACCCCCAATGATATAACCACAAGAAAGGATAGGCAGGTTAATTAAACAATTAACCTCCAACATAGGATAGATAGCCATAACATCAAGACAGAACTTGTACCACACAAACCCTATCCACTCCAACAACTGCCAAATACCATTAAACCATGTAAAATAGCAAGGATACCACAACATCCAAGCACGGGAATAGAGAAGAAAGCCATACATAGAAGAATAATCACTCCAGGTAAAAGCCAACCCAAAAAGTTAAGGTTACCATACCTCAAAAGAACTAGATAACACAGCCATACAACAAAGCAAAACACCATGGAATAAACATGACCCCCAAACACATAGAGGCAAAAGCAACAAAAATTAGAGCCACAACACCCAGCAAAATTAGTAACAGAGAGACTACATGAAACACCCACCAACAAAACCCTAAATACATCCAGGAAAAGCATTTTGGGGATCACTGAGCACCACACTAACCATAGCTGCTCCAACAGCTGCTAGATACCATTAAACCAAGTAAAATAGCAAGGATACCATACCATCCAAAAAGGATAATAGAGAAGGAAGCCAAACTAGAAAAGATACATAGAATAACAATTGACTATTAACAAATACCTCAACAAGCACTCCTGGTAAAAGCCAACCCCAACAGCAAGGATACCACAACTCAATATAACCAGATAACTCATCCAGACGACAAAGCAAAACAACATGGAATAAATAAGACCCCCAAACACACGGAGGCCAAAAGCTAAAAAAAATTAGAGCCACAACACACAACAAAATTAGTAACAAAGAGACTCTAGGAAACACCCACATGCAAAACCCAAAATACATCCAGGAAAAGCATTATGGGGATCACTGAGTAGTACAAAGGTGAATTGGTGGCACCCAAAAAGAAACAAAGAAGCAAAAGGAAACAACTCAATGGGGATAACCTCCAGCACACCAAATAAGAGACATCCCCAAGCCAAAATTGATAAGAACCTGAAGCTCCAGCCACCAAACCACATTAAAGTCTAACATAAGGAAGACCAATTTTATCTAATCTGAAAAGCCCTTTTAAGATGATAGGTATGTTTGGAGTAGAAAGATCAGTGAAACAATCCAAATCACACCCCAAATTGGCAAGCCACTCAACACAACACAAGCACTCCGATAGATATATATATAATCAAAATATCAGACCCTATCCTTTTGATAAATAATAAGGTATCTATGGTTCCATTTATAAAGGATTTAATAGAAATATACAAAACCTTTAATGCCATGTCCGAAGGGTTTTTTAAGTCCATATAGTACCTTTTTCAATTTATAAATATGATTAATACCTAAAGAACTTTAAAATCCTAATGATTATTCAATATAAACATCTTATTTTATAACTCTATTTAACAATTTATTTTTATTTCAATTAGATATATGTTTAATTCCTTAAAACATACAAATGCTAACAATACCTAAATAGTCTTTAAATCTTCCTACTAAAGCTAAAGTTTCCTCAAAGTTTATGTTGCAAACCTAGACTCAATGATTATAAATTTGATAATAGCAAACATTTCTGGCAATTTTGTTTCTCTACTATTGCCCTGCCTATTAACATTTTAGGTCTTTAAGCTCAATTCTAAATCAAGCCAGCTCAAGATTGGGTAGATTAGGATTGAGTCAGTCTATAAGTGTATTTCCAGTATTTTTACCTTTTCTTTAGTCAAATGTAAGAAAGTGGATCATGTTGCTAAGTAACCTTACACACACACACTCAGAGGGAGAAATTCTGTAGGTTTTAGAGTTTTTTTTTTAATCATTTTGTATAGGATGATCCGAAATCATCCTAGACGATCAATTCAAAATAGAAGCCCTAATTAGGGCATCCTTGTTAATAGACCCGAATTAAAAAAATCATCTGAGATTATACTAATATCATCCTGGACGATAGGCTCAAATAAAAAAGAATCAGCCACCAACTCTTTTAGGAATGTTATTATTTTAAGAAATCATATAGGATGATCCCATATTATCCTGGACGATTCATTACAATCATCCCTAAATTAGTCGGGTGATTAAGGAAAGTAATTAAGATTTGATTGATTGATCATATCATCCTGGATGATCGTAGGATTGTCTTTGATGATTAGTAAGATAAACCTTAGTTTTCTCCTGGATTACTTGGACGACCAGAACGATATATTAGATGATCAATTAAAATGTTCCATGTTCTGGATGACTAGAACAATGTTCTGGATGATAATCCTTAATTTTGAACTAATTGTATAGGACGATTCAAGAATCTTCTTGGACGATACGTTATGTTTCTTTATCGTCCAACATGTATCTTTTGGATGACCAGAATGATGTGATGGATGATATATATGGTTTTAAACTAATTGTACAATAGAATATCCACATTGTCTTAGACAATAAAAAAAATAAGGCTTCTAATCATCCTGCCCTCAAAGATCATTCTAGTCGAATGGGATGAAACTACACTGATCATACAAAATGATCTGTCGATTGTCCTAGACAACTTTGACGGTAAGTTGCAAAATCGGGGAAAATTTTATGTCCTTCTTTATAATATCTCTTATTTATTTAAGGAGAGATCTTTTTCTATAATCCTAACTTGAGAGAGCCAAGATAAGGAGAGGAAGAGCTTAGGAGAGAGAGAGAGGATCTTGTGAGGGGGAGTTTATGAGGGGTTCACAAAGGTTGTTCCAAGTAAGGATCTAAGTAAACTTCTCTAATCATCATCCCTCATTTCTTGAAGGCTCTAGGGAGGTCTTCTTAAATAATCAATTAAGGTTCTCTGCCTGCTTTAAGAGGAAACAAAATGAGGTTGGGTTCTCTGCCTCACTGAGATCAGTGGAATGGAGTTTATAAAGGCTTCTCCACCTTGATGTGGGAGCAACAGGAGAGTCACTGAGTTTAATGTAACACCCTAAGGAGAGGCACTAGGGAGTGGACATAGGTCAAGTTAACCGAACCACTATAAAATTTAGTGTGCACTTTATTTTTATGTGGATGATTGTATGTTTTAGTGTTTTAAAATATTTCAAAAGATCAAATTTTTGTTTAAGGTTTTTAAAACTAATAATTCACTCCCCCCTCTTGGTTAGCCTCGTGCTAGTTCATAAGGGCTTAACAATCCTAACAAACTTTTAAGTGGTATCAGAGTGTGATTCATAAAATTTAGTTTTTAAAAACTTTTGAATTTCAATCCATGGCTAACTTTCAGAATAAAACACCGTCGAAGGTTATTTAATTACTAGACAACCTCTTTATGATAATATACCTTTTGATTTTTGAAAAACTTGCATGTCCATATTTTTACAATCAATAGACTATCGCATGTGGATTCTTTTTAAAGATTGATATTCTACACCAACGCATAAAATATTTGGCATAAAAACTAAACTTTCTTTTACTGAATAAAGTTTAGATGATAGGGATCTAACACAACTTAATGCAAAATGTTTAAATTATTTTTTCTGTGCACTAAAATTTGAATATTACATGCGTGTTTCAACTTCTACAACTGGTAAAGAAATCTGGGATAAATTATATCATTTTTGAAGGCACAAATGACGTTAAGCAATCTAGATTGAATATCTTGCTTCATGACTATGAACTCTTTGGCATGAAACCAAGAGAGTCAATACCTGAAATGAATACTAGGTTTACATAAATTGTCACCTCCCTACATGCCTTAGGAAGATAACACACTAACTATGAGAAAGTTAACAAAATCTTGTGATATTTACCCTCTTCCTATGATGTTAAGATAACTATCATCACCAAATCCAAGAATTTGAATACGTATTCTATTGATAACTTACTTGGATCATTCTTTGCTTACGAGAAAGGAGTGAACCAAAGACAACTTGATGCAGGTGAGAAAAAGGAAAAAACTATGGCACTGAGGGCTAATGGTATGGATATTGATTCTTCCAGATCTGAAACTGATGATATTTCTTCAATCACTAAGTAATTCAAAAGCTTTCTAAAGAAGAAACAAAAACTCCATCAAAAATGGAAGAAAGATAAGAGTAGCAAGAATTTTAAACTTTCTTCTGATATGTTTTGCTTTGAATACAGGAAGCCAGGTCATATAAGAGCTGATTGTCCTACACTTAAGGCTCACCCAAGGAAGGAAGGGTGGGTAGATACCCAAGTTCAAGAAGGACAAGAAGCAGATTCAAAAGGATTTCTGGGAGGATTCTGTATCTGACTCCTCTGAGATTGAAGCTGAAGAGAAGAAAACAAACTTGTGTTTAATAGAGGATGATCATCTTCATCAATCTAACCAAGAAAAGGTATGTGAACTAATATAAAATCAATTACTTGAAGTTTCTGAGAAAATTCATTAATCATATAAGAAACTTAAAAAATTGCAAGCTAGCATGAAATTGAAATTTTTAAATTTGCAAAAAGAGCATGAAGTTTTTCTTAAAGATCATTCTACACTAGATAGAAAATAATATGTTATTACTTAATGAATTTGATGAGCTAAATAAAAAGCATTCTGATTTAATCGTTGAGCATGATTCATTGAAAGCATCCCACACTTAACTTGAAAATGATTTAAAAACATTTTTGATGAATCTGAGAGTAGGAAGCACTATTTAAAAGTTGATAATATTATTTTAGAAAATGCTAACTCATTTTTTAAAGCTGAATTGAAAGCACTTGAGGAAAATAGGATTCCACCCACACCTGAACAATTTTTCAATCCAAATTTGAAGCCAAAAGTTTTTAAACCTAAGAAGATGAACTCTAACACGAATATATTAGTAAACCTTTTTCCTTATGTTAGAGGTTTTTATGTGGCATGCTAGGAAACATGTCCCACACTTGCATTATTTATCATAATACATATTAGGTGTGGAGACCTAAAGTACATGATTTAAAGCATAATACACATGTATTGCATTCTTCTTTTCATAAGAAGAGACCCAAACTTATTTGGGATCCTACATCTAACATTTGATGATTTTATAAGTGTACTCTCACACAAGACCTCGTGAGAGCATGTGGTACCTAGACAGTAGATGCTCACGACACATGACTAAAGATGCCAATAAATTCTTTTTGTTGGAGGCTAAGGCTAGAGGTAAGGTCAATCTTAGAGATAACACCACCAAGAAAGTGGTAGGTGCAAGTATAATTAGAAACTCTAAGAACCTTTTTATAGAAAATATTTTACTTATTGATGGCTTGAAACATAACTTGGTCAGTATCAGTCAGCTTTGAGATAAGGGCTTTATCATAATTTTTTTATCAAATACATGCATTATTTGCTTGAATAACAAAATTGTTTTATAGGAAAAAAAGATTAACAATATTTTCATGCTTGATTCAAATAAAATAGAATGTGTTGCATCTTTTAATTTAAAAATTATTGCTGATGAGTCTTATTTATGACATAGGAGGTTATATCATGCCAGCATAAAAAACCTTATGAGAGTAACCCAAAAGGACCTAGTTAGAGGTGTTCCCAAGCTTAAGTTCATTAAGGACCACATGTGTGATACTTATCATATAGGGAAATAAGTCTAATCCTCCTTCCATTCCATTAAGGACATTAGCACCACTAGACCTTTAGAAGTCCTTCACATGGACTTGTTTGGACTCATTAGCACTACCAGCTTTGGGGGAAAAGTCTATGAATTTATGATTTTCGATGACTACTCAACATTCACTTGGATTAGATTTTTGTCACATACAAGTGATTCTTTTTATGAAATTATATACTTTTCCACTTAGATTCAAAAAAACTTGGTTGTGAGATCTTGAACATTCATAGTAACAATGGTGAAGAGTTTTAAAATGTGAGATTTGGAACTTTCTGGGAGGATCAATGGATTAGTCACAACTTCTCAGCTTTTAGGACCCCTCAATAGGACGAGATAGCTGAAAGGGTAGAATAAGACCTTAGTCAAAGACGTTAGAGCCATGCTTGCTGAGTATTCACTTCCAAAATACTTTTGGGCTAAGCAATAAACACAGCTTATTATGTGTTGAATAGGGTAAATGTTAGATCCAAACTAAATAAGACACTCTATGAGATCATTATGGATAGGACAGCCAACCTCTCTCACCTCCATATCTTTGGTTGTAAGATATTCATTCATAATAATGGGAAATCACTCTTAGAAAAATTTGACCCAAAATATGATGGAGTGTTATTAGGATATTCAACAATGAAGAAATCCTTTAGAGTGTTTAACAAGAGAACATTAGTGATGGAGGAGACTACTCACGTAGTGTTTGATGAATCTGATCCTAAGTAGTCTAGAGTTGAGGAAGAATATGAAGTTGGAGAGATTACCCAAGGAGTAGAATTTAAAAATTTGCGTAAAATGATAGAGCTCGAAAATATTGATGGAGTAGGTTAGATTACCTAAGGAGTAGAAACTACAAATATGGAGGAAATGGTAGAACCTCAAAACACTTTGCTTAGAGATGAGATATATTCTTTGATCATTCTAAAGAATTGATTTTAGAAGACCCTTCTGAATGAATTAGAACTAGGCATAGACTTAGGAAGGAAGTAAACCACTCTACCTTTCTCAATGACTGAGCCCACCAACATTAATCAAGCCCTTTCTAAATAATTCTAGATCTTGGTTATGTAAGATAAACTTAACCAATTTGTGATGAATTATGTTTGGGAGTTAGTATAAAGACTTAAGAATCAAAGTGTAGTAGGAATCAAATAGGTCTTTAATAATAAAATTATTGATTCTAGTGTGGTGATTAGGAATAAGACAAGATTGGTGGATAAGGGATACAACCAAATATAAGGGATTAATTTTGAGGAGATGTTAGCCGCAATAGCTAGATTGGAAGCCATTAGAGTGCTACAGGCCTTTACCTATTATAAGAGATTTAAGCTTTTTCAAATGGATGTCAATAGTGCATTTTTGAATGGGGTAATAAAAGAGGATGTGTTTGTAGAGCAACGCATAGGTTTTGAGAGTTCCCAATTTCTAAATCTTGTTTACAAATTAAAAAAGGCCTTATATGGATTAAAAAAGGTACCCAGACATTGGTATGAGAGGCTTAGCACATTCTTATTAGAGTGGGAGTTTGTTAAAGGGAGCGTTGACACCACCCTTTTTCTGAGGAAAGTAATAGATGAGTTACTCATTATTCAGATCTATGTAGATGATATACTATTTAGATCTTTTGATAAAAAGTTTTATGATTTTTTTCTAAAATAATAAGTAAGGAATTTGAGATGAGTATGATGGGAGAATTGTCATACTTTTTAGGGTTTAACATAAGATAATTGGATGATGGAACCTTAATCAATAAAAGTACATTAAAGACTTCTTCAAGAAATATAAAATCGATAAAGCCAAGCCAATAAACACTCCCATGAGCTCTACTTTTGAGTTAGATAAGGACTCAAATGGAAAATCAGTTAATCAAAAGATGCGTAAAGTATGTTAATACATCCTTATTTTCAAGAGTGAGATTTTCTTCTCTATTATCTGGAAGATATTCTAATAACTTAGAGTCTTTAAAGGTTTTAAAAGGAAGCAAGCTCGCTAAAATAAGAAGAGGCCTAAAATGAGCCCAAAATAAAAAAGTGTGAAGATGCGTAATGATTGCCAAAAAAATTGAAAGACACACTAAGTGTATCAAAACTCAAAAGATTCGTAAAGTATGCCAAACCATTGACAATAGGCCCAAAACGAGGCCATAAAAATCTAGCTTCCTTTTCTTTCAAACCATTAAATCTTAGAATAATTCATATGTCACTTAAAATCTTCAATAACTTGACTTTTGAAATTCTTGATTTTGGCTATTTACTTTGGTACATTACTCTATCAGATAAATTTTTTGGACTGAAGTGTTGAATATATCACTTTTCTTGGCTGATTTTCTTTTTGGGTTAGATTTATATTTTCAAAATATTTTAACCCAGTAGGGAATCCAAGCTAGGGATAACAAGATCAATATTTATACCATTTTTTAGATTTCAACGATGTTAACTCATTTCTTATAAATTTTTAATTCAATCAGATGGAAAATTTATAATATTATTGCTTTGATAAAAAAAAAATTATTTTTTTAATTCTTTTTGTAATTTTTATCATATTTTTATTGTTTCATTTTTTATTTTTTACTTAGTTTTTATGTTTTGGGGAACCTTCTGATCACCTCCTCCTTCGTCGGATTAGGGCCCTTTGTACTTGTAGACTATTTTTTGTGATGATTTTTGTGTGAAGCTTTTGTATTGTTGTTAGTTTTTATTTTGTATTTTATGTTTTGTGTTTCTTTTAAGTTCCTCCTCCTTTTTATGATGTCAAAAGGGGGAGTAGTGGTAGTGTTAATGTTTTCATATTATTTTATTATATTATTATTTTAAGTACTATTATTATTTAGTGTTTGTACCACTTGCTTGTCTTTAATAATTTGCATTGCTTGGTTCATATTATTCTACTTTACTTTATGTTTGAGTAATCTGCTTGACTTGAAATTTTTAACAAATGTTTGCCATCATCAAGAAAGGGGAGACTGTTATAAACCTGGATTCAAGGGTTATAATTTACATGATAGTAAATATTTCTGGTATTTATGTTTGTCTTCTCTTACCCTGCCTACTAATTTTTCAGGTCTACAAGCTTAATTATAAATCAAGCCAGTTCAAGATTGGGTAGATTAGGACTGAGTCAGTCTCTAAGTGTATTTCTAGTATTTTTACCTTTTCTTGAGTCAAATGTAATAAAGTGGATCCTGATGCTAAGTAACCTTGCATATGCACACTTAGGGAGAGACATTATGTAGGTTTTAGAGTTTCTCTATTTTTGATCATATCATACAAGATGATCCAAAATTATCCTGGACCATCAGTTAAAAATAGAAACCTTGATTAGGGCAACCTTGTTAAGACAGATAAATTAAGCAAATTGTTCTAAAAGATATTAACATCATCCTGGATGATAGACTCAAATTAGAAAAAAATCAGCTACCAACTCTTTTAGGCATGTTATTATTTTAAGAAGTAGTACATGATGATCCCATATCATCATGGATAATTTATTACAATCATGCTTAAATTAGTCTCGTGATTAAGGAAAGTAATTGAGATTTGATTGATCGATCATATCATCTTGGATGATCGCAAGATCATCCTAGATGATCAGTAAGAAAAATCTTAGTCTTGTCCATGATCACCTGGACGACCAGAATGATATGCTGGACAATCAGTTAAAATTTTCCATCATCCAAGTGTATCACCTGGACAACTAGAATGATATTCTGGATGATAATCCTTATTTTTAAACTAATCATACCTGATGATTCAAGGACGATACATTATGTTTCTTCATCGTCCAACATGTATCTTTTGGATGACCAAAATAATGTGATGGACGATATGTATGGTTTTGAACTAGTAATACAAGATGATATCCACATCATCCTGGATGATCAGAACATACAAGGCTTCTAATCGTCCATCCCTCCCAGATCATCCAGAATGGGAAAAAAATTCACTGTTTGTACAGAATGATCTTTGATGGCAAGTTGCAAATTAGGACAAATTTTAAGCCCTTACTTATAAGATCTTTTCTTTATTCAAGGAGAGATCTTTTGCTGTTATCTTGACCTGAGAGAACTAAGAGAAGGAGAGGGTGAGCTTTAGAGAGAGAGAGAGAGGATCTTGTGAGGGGGAATTTGTGAGGGTTCACAAAGGTTGCTCCAAGAAAGAATCTGAGTCATCTTCTCTAGTCATCATCACTGGTTCCTTGAAGGCTCTAGGAATGTCTTCTTCGGCAATCGATCAATGATCTCTGCATTCTTCAGGAGGAAGCAAAAGGTGGTCAGGTTCTCTGCCTCACTAGGGTCGATGGAAAGGAGTTTGTAAAAGCTTCTCTGCCTTGCTGTGAGAGTGAAAGAGAGTCACTATATTTTAGTGCAATACCTGGAGGAGAGGCTCCAGGGAGTTGATGTAGGTCAAGTTGATTGAACCACTATAAAATATAGTGTGCTCTTTCTTATTATGTTTATGTATTTTAATTTATGCTTTTTATTTTCATGTGGATGATCGTGTGTTTTAATGTTTTAAAATATTTCAAAAAGATTGTGTTTTTTTAAGGTTTTTAAAACTACCAATTCATCCCCCCTCCCTCTTGGTTAGCCTCGGGCTAGTTCATAAGGGCTTAACAAACCCTAATGAACTTTCAGCCTAATCCATTTATTTAATTAGACCTTTATGTTATCGATCTTACCTTCTTTCTTACTACTAATTTATAGTTATTTAAATATTTTTTAATACCTTTTTAGTTTAATGAAGCATTGATCAGTGGGTTTAGATAGTAATTCACCTACATCATTCTTAGAAAATTGATTTATTTCTTCTCACATATTGATAATCTAAAATTCATCAATTTATGCTTCATATGTGCAAATGTGTTTAACCATTGAAATAAAGCTAGTATGATTAATCTCTCACCTAAATCTTTGTCTAGTCCTAACTCTAGTAGATTGATTTCCTATGATCAATTCCTTAGGATGATGTGATGTATACCTCCAATTTCTACTAATGCCTTAGGTATTTGTGGTCTATTTTAGTCCTATCTTCCAACCTCAACTACAATTCCCTACTTTTGATCTATTTATTTAGAATGGATATGAAACATGAGTTGACTCTTCAACTTAAAAAGAGTCTTTTTATGAAGTATCCTATAAGATTTTCATATGCAGGAGCAACTTAAAAATATGCCCTCATCTAACTTTACAACAAATTTAATTTTCCATTATTCAATACAAAAAATATATACTCATATATATATATATGAAATGTTTGGTATTATACCATTTAGCGGTTCATAAGTAATTTTATTCAACTTTGGTCAAATATTCACCCTATTCAACACATAATAGATTACATTTACATCTTTAGTCCATTAATATTTAGGTGATTTTTAACCATTAAGTAATGCTCTAGCAGTTTTTGGATTCCATGAGCCAAGTGAGAGAATGAGGGTTCTATTGTTCACAAACATTATTAGTTTTTATAATTAAGCTAAAGAATTTGTGTGTATAAGTCTCTTCTTATTTAATCACATTTCAAAGAGGTCAGAATGAAGATCAGATGATGATAGGACATACACTAGATTGAAATTATAAAAGTGTAACAAATCAAGATAAAGAAATTTTGACATCAAATTAGATCATCATAATAATGAACTCTATAATTATTCTTTTTTTGTCTTCTTATAAGATTTTATGTTTCTGATTTGCGAAACAACCAAACACACACCCATGAGAGTAATATAACATCAAAAATTGAAGTTAATATATTGTACTATATGACATGTATGTCATAATAGAAAGAATAAAAAATTAACATAACAATATAATTAAAAAACTAATCATACTATTTTACTACAATAAGATATTATGATCAATTATATATAAAGTAAACCTTCTATTAATATATTATTTCCATAAATAGGTAACCTCAAATGTGAATATATCATACTATATGGTTATTATGATATTTACCTTTTTAGTACCTGAGAATGTAGGACTATAATTAAAAATTTGATCAATAAAATTTCATACTTTATAATTTGAATCTTATAGGTTGAAAAAATTGGGAGCGTGCTGGTATAATGTTTTATCGTACATACCAAATCAATGAATAATAAAAATAATTATAATGTATGATATTTATTGTGTAGTCTAATGAAATAAAGAATAAATTTTAGGGTTTCAGAGGGGATGAATTAATTTTACTATATGATACAAAGATCAAACTATAAGTTTGTCCTAATAACTGTATTCATTATTTAGGATTTCTTTTATAGCCACCTCATAAATACTTAATCTTTAAGAATATGTAAGGTATTTTTTTTGAAGTTTAGAGAACTGATGAGAATTCTAGTGAGTTATGAGAGAGATTCATTCACATCTTTGTAAAAGGGTTTACAGAGGATTAAAAGAGAAGTGATTTGTGAACTGTGTGTTGAGTGTCTTAAGAGAAATCTTAAGATTTGAGTGAGATATTTAATTTATTTTCTTTATTAATCATTTACTTTATTCCTCTTGGTTACAGTTAAAGCCATTGGTAGATAACTTTAAAGAGTCTTAGTGTAAAGGCTATGATGATCTTGAGGATGTCTTATTTACCATATGGATATAGCCGAGGCTATCATTTTTGACAAAGAGAGCAATGTAATGGTTTCTCCATTATCCTATGAAAAATAGAGGCTTCACCAACTTATTAGTAGCAAAAAGAGAGAGTGATAGTAAATATCCTTGGGAGTGGACTTAGGGAGTGGATGTAGGCCAAGTTTCAAGAGTCACTATAAATTGATTTTCTTATTCTTAATTTTTTTTTTATTTCTGGCATATTATTACTAATTAAAAGTAGTGGTATAATTGTTGGAAGTTTAATTGTATATAATATTTTAATTATTATTTTGGTCTATTATTTTAGTACTTCATTGTTAAAATTATTTTACATAAAAATAATCTAGAGAAAAATAATATTATTTATAATATTTTAAAAAAGAGGGTTATTGGTGTTTTTAGTTCTTTTGCATAATTATAAATTTTTTAAGAGAATTAACAATTCACCCTCCCTCTTAACAGTGTTGTACACTTTCATCAGCCTCAACAAAGGTTCTATTTTTTTTTACTTTTAAATTCTCCACAATCATCAAAATAAATAGCGGAGATTACAAAACTACCTTTCTTTGAATCCAAATAGTAAATATCTTAAATTCTAATAAAAACTCATTCTTATGTGCTAAAAAGCTTATCCAAATGAACATACTTCCATTATTAATTTATATGAGAAATATCATATAATGTATTTTATTCTCAATGTGCTCTCATATTTTTGTGATCGAATGCTCATCGAGTATAATGTACCAACATAAAAGATAAAAATGACATTCTATAATGGATTTTAAGGGAAAAAATAGGATTTAGGTAATATAATTTCTTTAATCAAACACAATCAGGAGGATAACATGTCATCATGAGAGATGAATATGATATCTTGTGTGTGTGTGTGTGTGTGTGGGGGGGGGGGGGGGGGGGGGGGGGGGGGGGGGGGCGACAAATAGTGTGGCCTACTCTTTAATAAAAATGAAAGGTTACAAGTTCCTTAAAGGGGATCTTCAGCTCACTAATGCTAAAAAGAGCTACAAAAAAAGTAAAAAAAACAAATCTTAAGAGCTAATGGTCCCCTATACTATGATTTATAAAATCTCCTAATAACATTCTAGGGATGTAAGTAGAAAACACCCAAAAAAGGAAGGTCATAAAATAGACTTTCAGCACATTATTCCTACAAAAAATAATCAACTTGTCCACAAAAATCTTAGTCCAAAAGAACCTGCAAGAAATAGTGTTTGCAAAAGTAAAACTGTTGCAGATAGGATTTTATGGATTAGTTTTTTATGATAGTAAACACACATGATTCTCTACGACTGCCTTGCTTACTAACTTTTCAGGTCCACAAGATCGAGTGCAACTCAAAGGAAGCTCAAGATTGGGTAGATTAAGTCCAAGTCAGTTTGTAATTTTTCTTTTCTTGAGTCCATTATAAATTGAGTAGTTCCTGATACTAAGTAACCATGCACACATACATTTTGAGAATTTCTGAGTGTTTTATTAGAATTTACTATTTTTGGTAACATCGGCCTGGACAATCGGTTCAAAAATAGAGACCCTAATCAGGGCATCCAGGTTAAAGCAGCCATCATTAAGCAGATCGGACTAGATGATACTTGTATCTGCCAGGACGATAGGTTTAAATCAGAAAGAATCAGCCGCCATGATATATTTAGGTATTCTTTATTTTTAGACATCGTCCAGGATGATATCCTATCAGCCTGGATGATTTAGCATAATTATGCCTAAATTAGATTTGGTATTTAAGGAAAGTAATCAAGACTGATTGAACGATCACATAGGCCGGGCAGATCGTAGGATTGGCCAGGATGATGTCGTGGACGATTGACATCGGCCAGCCTCTATTATATCATCCTGGATGATTTGACCAAAATTGTCTAATTGTGCCAAATCGACCAGGCTGATTAACTGAAATTTGCGCTGTTAGGCTAGGCAGATATTCTTATCGGCCTGGACGATAATGTCAAAAAATTGCAATTAATGAGCTCGTTTTGAGCTCTTCTATTTAGCTTTGTCAAGGCACTTAATAAGTGTCTTTGGTAGTCATTGAGGTTTCATTCTTTTGGAGTGAACTTGAACAGAGAGCCTAAAAGGGAGATAGGAAAGGGTGGAGTTTGAAAGAGGGAGAAGATCCTTGGAGGGGATTTCAATGGAGTGTGGAGGGGGATTCCACATGGTTGCTCCGTCAAGCTTGCACCTTAGTACCATTGGATTCAAGGCCTGTCTTGAGGGAAGTTCTGGGAAGAAGAATATCTTTTTGGTGCCAAAGGACCCGGCTACTCCGCCGCACCGGGGAAGGTGAAAGTGATTTTGTAAGAGCTTCTCCGCCTAGTTGTGGGGGTAAAGGAGAGACACTTAGTATAGTGAAATACCCGGAGGGTTCCTCTGAGGAGTGAAAGTAGGTCAAGGTTTGACCAAACCACTATAAATCTAGTGTGTTCATTCCTTTATTATTTTCGCATTTAATTTTTGCATTGTGTTTTCTTGAGGTGAATCTTGGTTTTGGTTTTTATTGTGTTTTGATTGAAAGAGATTCTAAAAATACCAATTCACCTTTCTCTTGGTTATCCTTGGGCTAGTTCATAAGGAGCCTCACATCCCAAATAAACTTTCAAGTGGTATCAGAACAGGATTCATAAAAATGAGTTTTTGAAAACTTTTGAATTTTAATCCATGGCTAATATTTCTAATTGTAACATTGCGGAAGGTTATTCAATCACCAGACCACCTTTATTTGAAAATATTACTTTTGATTTATGAAAATTTTGCATGTCTACTTTCTTGCAAACAATTGATTTCCAAATGTGGCAAATAATTTTAACTGGTTATTTTGTATTGTCTCGTATTTTAGATGGAATTAAAATTGATATTCCTTTTAATCAATGGAATAAGGAAAAATAAATCAATGCTCAATTTAATGCAAAATCTTTAAATTATTTTTTTTGTGCTTTAAATTCTGAAGATTTTTTATTAATTTTCACGTGCACTACTGGTAAGAAAATTTGGGATAAATTACACACCATATACGAAGGCACTAGTGAAAATAAGCAATCCAAGTTGAATATTTTAATGCATGATTATGAACTTTTTTGCTTGAAGTCTTATGAGACGATCCTAGATATGTATACTAGATTTATTTAAATTATTAAATCATTGCATGCTTTAGGTAAAGAGTTTTCAAACCTGGAAAAAGTTAATAAAATTCTACATTGTCTACTTGATAAGTTTGATGCTAAAGTTATTGCTATTTGTGAATCAAAGAATTTGAATGAATATTCTTTTGATAATTTAATTGGCTCACTCATTACCTACGAGCAAAGTTTGGGTCAAAGACTTTTGGATGTAGGTGAAATGATAGTACTAAAAGCTGAAGACATGGAGAAAAGTGGCTTAATAGATGATGAAAGTGATGAGTTAGAAAGCCTACTAAAGCACAAGCATAAGCATCAACAAAAGTAGAATAAACGTAAAAATGATAAGAATGTCAAGATTTCTTCTGATGTTATTTGCTTTGTATGTAGGAAACTTGGACATACAAAAAATCAGTGCCCTAATTTGAGAACTCTTCATGCAAACGAAAAAGGTAAAGTTAAGGATCTTGTAGAAAGGGCAAATAATGAAAAGAAAAAAATCTCTTGGGTAGACCTAGTTTCTGAAGCATCGGACCAAGAGCAGGATGGTGTTTAAAAGCCTTACTTATTTGTTTTTTTTTGTGTTATTTTTTGTTTGATTTATTTTTAGTGTTTTCCTTTTATTTTGTCTTCGTCTTAAGTATTGCAATATTTTAAATTTATCTATCTTTTTGTAAAGTTCTCCCTCATCAACAGACACGTTCACCTTTCTAAAATTGAAAACCTACCTCCTATTTTTTCTTAAATTCTTATGAAAATTGTGGTTGACTTCTCTAAAAACTGTAAAAGGAAGGAAACTCATGATTTGTCTCTCTATCTCTCTTCTTAAAGAGGTTATTTTACTTTAGATTCAAAATCTTCATCATATTATAAATTAGATCTTGAAACTGATCTTTTTTCATCTCCCTTCATTTTATTTATCGCATAGGATTCTTTTGCAAGTTGTTGAATCTACCTCATAATTTTCTAAATCAAGTAATTCATTTTATCAATAGGATGGGTATACTTTTTTTTAAGATTTCAAAAAGGTAGCACATTCAAAAAAAAAGGTGGCTAATGATGCAAAAAATAAAAGATACGCAATGACACCAAATTGAAAAAAAAGATACACAGAGTGTTTCAAAAATCAAAAGATCCGCAGCGCGCCAAGCAAATGACAAGAGGCATAAAATGAGCCCACAAAATATAATGCTTACTATTCTTGTACTTCTTAAAGCGTAGGAAAACCCTTGATACTTGAGTTTGAAAATCGAAATTCCTGATTCAATAATTCGTGCATTAATCTTTTATTAGATATGTTTTATGGAATGAGTTTTGAAAAAATTAGTGTTTCTTTCTCTAATTTGTTCATTGATTTAGATATTGGATTAAAAAAATTTTAGGCCTTTAAAAGACTTGAGTTTGGATTAAGAAATTTTGAATTTCTAATCTTTTCTAGGCTATGCATTGTCAATACAATCCTTATAAGTTTTTGAATAAAATCAAGAGGTAACTTTCTCATTTTAAGAATATTTGATTTTGTCTTCACTTGATCAGGAATTTTTTTTTCTTTTAATCATTTTTTATTGTCCTAATTTTTTGTGCCCTTTCTCTTTTTGACAATGTCAAAGGGGGAGAACGTATTATTGCAGTTGCTTTTATTTTTATTTATTTATTTTTAAAAATAAAAAAATAAAATAAAATTTTATTTTCTCCTAATTTTTAAAGTTTTATTTTAGTAAGGGAAAGATTAAGAGAAATGTTTTCATTTTTACAAATTTAAACTGTAATGTCTAAAATCATCAAAAAGGGGGAGATTGTTACAGATCTGATTTTATGGATTAGTTTTTTATTATAGCAAACACTCGTGATTCTTTACGACTGCCTTGCCTACTAACTTTTCAGGTCCATAAGATTGAGTGCAACTCAAAGGAAGCTCAAGATTGGGTAGATTAAGTCCGAGTTAGTTTGTAATTTTTCCTTTCTTGAGACCATTGTAAACTGAGTACTTCCTGATGCTAAGTAACCATGCACACATACACACATTGGGAGAATTTCTGACTATTTCTTAGAATTCACTATTTTTGGTAACATCGGCCAGGATGATATTTATATCGGTCTAGATGATCGGTTCAAAAACAAAAACCCTAATCAGGGAATCCAAGTTAAGGCAGTCGTCATTATGCAGATCAGCTTGCACGATACTTGTATCGACCAGGACGATAGGCTTAAATCAGAAAGAATCAGCTTCCATGATCTATTTAGGTATTCCTTATTTTTGGACATTGTCTAGGATGATATCCTATTGGCCTGGATAATTCAGCACAATTATGCCTAAATTAATTTTGGTATTTAAGGAAAGCAATTAAGGCTGATTGCACGATCACATCGGCCGGGCCAATCATAGGATTGGCCGAGACGATGTCGTGGGCGATTGACATCGGCCAGCCTCTATTCAGAGCAATGGTTAGGATGATTTTGCTCAGATTTAAACTAATCAGTCAGGATGATATTATATTGTCGTGGACGATTTGACCAAAATTGTCTAATCGTCCCAAACCAACCGGGCTGATTGTGCGAAATTTGCGCTGATCGGCCAAGATGATACTCCTATCAACCTGAACGATAATGTTGGCAAGTTGCAATTAATGAGCTACTCATTTTGAGCTCTTCTATTTAAGTTTTGTCAAGGCACTTAGTAAGTTTCTTTGGCAGCCATTGAGGCTTCATTCTTTTGGAGGGAACTTGAAGAGAGCTTGAAAGCGAGAGAGGAAAGGGTGGAGTTTGAGAGAGAGAGAATATCCTTGGAGGGGGTTTCAAGGGAGTGTTTAGGGGGATTCCACACAATTGCTACGGCAAGCTTGCACCTTAGTACCATCAGATTCAAGGCTTGTCTTGAGGAAAGTTCTGGGAAGAAGAAGATCTCTTTGGTGTAAAAGGACCCGGCTACTCCCCTGCACCGGGGCAAGTGGAAGTGATTTTGTAAGGGCTTCTCCTCCTAGCTGTGGGGGTTAAATAAGAGACACTTAGTTTAGTGCAATACTTGGAGGATGCCTCCGAGGAGTGGACGTGGGTCAAGGTTTAACTGAACCACTATAAATCTGTTGTGTTCTTTCCTTTATTATTTTCGCATTGTGTTTTCTTGTGGTGAATCTTGGTTTAGGTTTTGATTGAAAGAGATTCTAAAAATATCAATTCACCTCTCTCTTGGTTAGCCTTGGGCTAGTTCATATGGGGCCTCACTGAAAGTTCGATGGGGATGTTAAGCCCTATGAACTTAGTCCCAAACTAACCAAGAGGGGGGGTGAATTGGTATTTTAAAAACTTCGTTTTTAAACAAAGAAATAAAGTCACATAAAACCAAATCACACCACGAAAATAATGCGGAATTAAACGTGCGGAAGCAAGAAAAGAAACACAGAGATTTATAGTGGTTCGGTCGACTCGACCTACGTCCACTCCTTGGAGGCACCCTCCAAGTATTGCACTAAACAAAAAGTGACTCTCCTTTAGCCCCCACGGCTAGGTGGAGAAACCCTCACAAGAATCTCCTTTTTGCCACCCCGGCAAGGCAGAGAACCTATCTCCTTTTGCTTCCTCCTGAAGCTGGCAGAGAACCAGAACCAAAAGCACAACTCCTTACCTCTACCGACCCTTCCACGGACGAGAAACTCTAGACGAAGACGACGCAGAGAGATCCTTGAAGCAACCCTTGTGAAACCCCTCACAAGCTCCCCCTCACAAGATCCTCTCTCTCTCTTCTCTCTCTCTTTCTCTCCTCAAGGTCTTCTCAGGTCAAGGCAGCAGCCAAAGGTCTTGAAAAACGTTGAACAAGAGCTCTTTAAATAGAAGAGCTTCAAAAGAGCTCATTAATTGCAAGTTGCCGACTTTATCGTCCAGGCCGATCTGGACATCGGCCTGGCCGATCAGTATAAATCAATGAAGATCGGCCAGAGCATAGCCCTGAATGCTCATCTGGACGATTGAAAAATAGCTTTATCGTCCAGGCCGATCTCACGATCGTCCTGGCCGATCAGTTCAAATCAGAGGAAAATCGTCCTGACAATAGCCCTGAATACGGGCTGGCCGATATTGATCGTCCTGAAGTAACTTAAGGTTTTTGACTAGATCGGCCTGGCCGATCCTGCGATCGTCCAGGACGATATGATCGTATCAATCATCCTTAATTACTTCCTTAATTTTCAGAACAATTATGGTATAATTTGTTATTATCGTCCAGGCCGATCCGAGGATCGTCCGGGCCGATAATTTAAAGATATGCTATACCATACTTGTCTATGGCGGCTACTTCTTTCTGTTTTGAGCTTATCGTCCTGGCCGATACACGTATCGTCCAGGACGATCGGTTAACGTTGGCTGCCTTAATCAAGAATCCTTAATTTGACTTTCTGTTTTAAGCTGATCGTCCAGGCCGATCAAAGATATCGGCCTGGCCGATATGAGTAAAAACAGAATTTCTAATTCTCTCAAGTGTGTGTGTGAAGGGTTACAAAGTATCAGTCTTTTTGACTATTACAAGAGGACTCAAAAGGTAAAAAACAAAAGTACAGACTGACTCAACCCTAAACCTACGCATTCCTGAACTTGGCTCCTTTTTGATTGTCCGATCGTCGATTCCTGAAAAGTTAGAAGCAACAAGCTATCCAAGAAAAGTATTGTTTGTTAATCATCAAAACATAAGCCATGAAAAATAGATTTGCAACAATCTCCCCCTTTTTGATGATGACAAAACACAAGTAGGAAAATCAAAATAAAACAGATTCATTAAAAAACAAGGTTACAACATCAATTTTTTCTTACCACATCCTATCCTACTCCCCCTTTTTGTCATCACAAAAAGAGAGTTAAAAAAAAATTAAAAAAGAACAACAAACATCACGAAAGACTAAAAAAAAACAAGAAATAATAAAGCACAAACTAAAAGAATGAGGGATCCTGATCATCAGATGGAGGAGATGGAGGTGGCTGCTGAAAGTAGCTGGCAAGGGTAGTAAACTGAGCATTGAACCAGGCGATGTCCTGGTCATGCTGCTGCTGCTGGTGAGTGAAGAAACTGTCAAAACGAGCTAAGTCCTCAGCGCGGTGATGCTCGTAGCGGGCGATGTCCTCAGAGTGTTGCTGCTCTTGGGCAGCAACATATGCATCAAATCTGGTCTCCCAACGATCAAATCTAGCAATCAACTGATCTACCGGTGAATGTTGTTGGAGAGGGTTTGGATCAGGAAAGGGAGCTGGAGCGGGAGCCTCCTCCTCTCTAGCCTCCCGTGGTTCATCCGGGTGGAGACGAGTACTGTGAAGGGTGCTGAATGAGTTGTTTGAGTAGAAGAGAGTTGGGTAATTTGGTGGATTGGGATGTTGAATTTGGTATTTGGTTTCAAGAACATAGGCTATGATATGTCCTAAGGCTAGATTTGGCTTTCTTCTGTGGCCTGGATCTCGAATTGTTGTTAGGTGATCAATGTAACGAAAGAATAGATCTGCAGTGTTAAATTCCCTATGTGCCATGATGTAGAAGGTAGTGAGGGAAAGAAGAGGGGTAATGTGGACACGATCGCCGGCTTTTGGAATGACAGAGGTGCGAAGGACATGTTGGATTGTCCTAGCATCTCTGACTAAAGAGCTAGTTTCTCCAACATGGTAACGGGCATTGGTCTGGCGAAGAAAGTGGTTTGCCGTGGACCAGTCAAAATCAGGGTCAGGGGCAATAATGTGCAGCTTATCTCCGGTGGTGGATAGCTGTAAAAGTTCAACACAGTCCTGATATGTGATTTCGACAGGGCGTCGATTCACATAGGAGGACAGGGCTGTGAAGGTAGGGTTTATGCGGAGGTTTGCAAAGAATTCTAACAGGAACTCAGAATTGAAAGGAAAAACCAGGGACAGAATGAAACAAAGGGAAGTGTGTGCGAAGAGATCCATTACCGGGTAGGAAATGTGTGCCGGATTGATAATTCTTGAAACAGTAATTCCACATTCCTTATAGCGATGATAAGCAGCTTCATCTTCTGCTTCCCGGAAACGAGGGTCAACCCTTGCCCTCGAGGAACTTCCAGAGGTCTGACGGACGCGCTTCCCTCCAGCCATATGAGAGAATTTTAAGCAGAAAATCAAAGGAGAAAGGATGAGTTGTGAGAAAACATGGCTGGATCGGCCTATATTTAAAGAATCGTCCATATCGTCCTGGCCGATCGCGAAATCGTCCAGGCCGATATGTGTCAATTATTACGTACAGGCCGATTGGTCAAAAAGGCGGTCCAATCGTCCGGGCCGATCAGATATCGGCCAGGCCGATTAGACACAGGCTATCGGCCCGAGAAGTCAGTCCGGACGACCGTTGAAAAAGCAGATCGTCCGGGCCGATTAGGTGTATCGTCCAGGACGATGCACAATAATTGATCGTACCGGTCGAAGTTAAAACGTTTTAAATGCTTGCCACGTGTATCGTCCAGGACGAACAGTGGATCGGCCCGGCCGACGGTCCAATAATGGATCGTCCGGGTCCGAATTTAAAGATAAAAACGTACTGACACGTGGATCGTCCGGGACGGTCCAGTGTATCGGCCAGGACGATGCACATAGAATGCATCGGCCAGACAAATAAACTATCGGCCAGGACTATCATCATGAGTTTTGATCAAATCGTCCAGGACGATACTGTATCGTCCAGGACGATGAGTTTCATTAAGCACAGAAAAAAGGTCAGCAGATGGATTTTGGAAAGAATTTGTCCTATCGGCCAGGACGATATAAATATCGGCCAGGCCGATGTGACTTGAAATTGAAATCAAGAAAGGAATGGTGATGATCAAGTCCCTCAAAAATAAAACAAAAGAAAAGACAGTAAAAAAAACACACAAAAAAATAAAAATAAAACAAACACCGAATATTTTTGGATTTTAATTTTTCTATATATATATATTTTTTTTTATGAAGGCATCATATGAGAATTCTTTTCTTGAATTTAAATTTTTGAAGTTTTTAGGAGATCAAGAGATTTAACAAAATCCAATTAGAGGAAGGTAGAAAAACTGATTCCATTAACCCTAGATCAGACATTCTTCAGGGTACAAAAAATCTTTTAAAAACAACAGAGTCCTAATATGGAATAACACAAGAGGATTTAAGAGATCAATCAAGACTTGTTAACAACTAAAATATCTTATAAATAATAAACCAAAATAGTTTTTCTCAATCATGGAATTTGAAATCAAATCTTTGAACGTATCACATAATCAATGAGTTTTCTAAGTTTTAAGAGTTTTACCAAAGAGATGATAGCTTGCACTTAGTGGGCTAATTTTATGCCTCTTTTTACTTTTATTGGCTCTTTGAGCATCTTTTGATTTTTGATACACTTTTGTGTATATAGTTTTTCTTTTTCAATTTGGCTTCATTGGCCTCTTTCCTTTTTATCTCTTGCAAGCTAATAACTCTTTAATATACCCTTAAAAAAACTTAGTTGTGAGTATATCCTCCAAATATTAGAGAATAGGGGCTCTCTCTCTAACATAGGGAAGAACAATCCACAACCCAAAATCAAAATCACGTGATGACTGCAATGGTAAGATTTCAAAAGTTTGAATGATATCAAAGAATTTTGACTATTATGCATAAGATGATTTACTGTAGCAAGATTAGAAAGATATCTTAAAAAGTCATTGGTTAAACTGAGTTTAGACTTTTTGTTTTATAAAAGAAAAATCATGCCACTAAACAAAGTCAGAAGAGGGAAAAACATCACCAGTTTACTCTCTTTAACCAATTTTAAAAGGCTAAACCCTATCTCCAAGAAACTTTAGTATTTAAAAGCTTGAGAAGTTTTATCATATGGAAGCCCAAAAGATAAAGACCAAAGTGAAAGAACAAAAACACAAAATAAGCAAACAAAAGACAACAAAAAGTAAACACAAAAACCAAAAAAAGTCACACAAAAAAAAATATCAAGCAAGTGATAAAACAACGGATTTTAGCAATTGAGCTGCAAGCCTCCTTATGTTCAGTTATCCTATGCTCCCACGAGGTCTTTGGTGAGAGCACTCCTGCAAGACTCAACAACAGTCAGTTTTAGGAACCCAAACAGCTTTGGGCTCCTTCTTAGGAAATGTAGAGTGCAATGCAGATGTGGTATGTATTGAATTATGCATCTTAGGTCTCCATACCCAATGTGTACTGCGGTGAACTGTGCAAGTGTGTGAGATGTGTCCTACCATGCCACAAGAAAAACATTGGATTCCAGGAAAATGTTTTCTTAAATGATTTGAGTAAAAGTGCCTCTTCCTAGGTTCTGGCCTTTGATTAAATGTTGATGTCATCCTAGCTTTCTTACATGTTTCCAAATCATTTTGAATTCTCAAGTTAGTTCTTTTCAATGCATCATTCTCAATCCTCAAATTTTTCTCAATCTCTTTAGATTTCTTAAGATCATCATTAAGTGAGGTGTGTGAAGCTTTTAATGCATTGCTTTTATCAACTAATTCCAAATGCTTCTTGTTTAATTCATCAAATTCATCAAGGAGAGCCATGTGATTTGAATCAATCGTTGCATGATCTTTGAGAAAAACTTCATGCTCTTTTTGTAGATTTGAATGTTCTAATTTTAGGCTAGCATGAGTTTTCTTTAATTTCCTATATGATGCATGGATTTTTTCACAAATTTCAAATAATTCATCATAGGTTGGTCTACATACCTCTTCCTCATCACTTTGATTTTCTCCCATGAAACACAAGTTTGTAGTCTCTTCCTCTGGTTCAGTCTCAGAGGAATCAGTACCAGATTCTGCCCAGAAGCCTCTTTGGATTTTCTTTTTCTCTTTCCTAGACTTAGCTTTTTCCTCACCTTTTTCCTTTTCCTTGCTTGAATGATCTTGAAGTGTAGGACAATCGGCTCTTACATGTCCCGGTTTCCTGCATTCAAAACAAACAACATCAGAAGATCCTTTAGTATGTTTATGATCCTTACCTTTTCTCCAACTTTGATGATGCTTTTGTTTCTTCCTTAGAAAGCTTTTGAATTGCCTTGTGATGAAGGCAACTCCATCGCTTTCAGACCCGGAAGATTCAGAATCCGATTTGTGTGCCTTCAATGCAATTGTTTTCTCCTTTTTCTTCTCACCTGTATCAAGATTTCTTTGATTCACCCCTTGCTCGTAAGCAATGAGTGAGCCAAGCAAGTTATCAATAGAATAGGTGTTTAAATCTTTAGATTCAGTGATTGCAGTAATTTTTGCATCATAGGATGAAGGCAAGCATCTCAAAATCTTGTTAACTTTTTCATAGTTCGAGAGTTCTTTTCCTAGTGCATGCAATGAGGTAGCAATCTGAGTAAACCTAGTGTACATGTCAGAAATTGATTCATGAGGTTTCATACGAAAAAGTTCGTTGTCATGCAAGAGAATGTTTAGACGGGATTGTTTAACTTCATTAGTGCCTTCATAAGTAATGCACAATTTATCCCAAATTTCTTTACCAGTTTTGCAAGTTGAAACACGCATGTAGTCCTCAGATTTTAAAGCACAGAAAAAGCAATTCAAACATTTCGCATTCAATTGAGCTAAATCTTGTTCGTCAAAAGTCCATTCGGTAAAAGCAACTTCAGTTTTAAAACCGTTAATTTCACGAGAAGGTGGAGAATAACCTTCTTGAATAAGCATCCACATGCGATAATCAGTAGATTGTAAAAAAGTTGACATGCGAGTTTTCCAGAAATCAAAAGGTAGGTTATCGAACAGAGGAGGTCGGGTAATAGAATACCCTTCCGTAGTGTTGCGATTCCCAAAGTTAGACATGGATCAAATTCAAAAAGTTTTTAAACTTTAATTTTCGAAACAAGCTCTGATACCACTTGAAAGTTCGATGGGGATGTTAAGCCCTATGAACTTAGTCCCAAACTAACCAAGAGGGGGGGGTGAATTGGTATTTTAAAAACTTCGTTTTTAAACAAAGAAATAAAGTCACATAAAACCAAATCACACCACGAAAATAATGCGGAATTAAACGTGCGGAAGCAAGAAAAGAAACACAGAGATTTATAGTGGTTCGGTCGACTCGACCTACGTCCACTCCTTGGAGGCACCCTCCAAGTATTGCACTAAACAAAAAGTGACTCTCCTTTAGCCCCCACGGCTAGGTGGAGAAACCCTCACAAGAATCTCCTTTTTGCCACCCCGGCAAGGCAGAGAACCTATCTCCTTTTGCTTCCTCCTGAAGCTGGCAGAGAACCAGAACCAAAAGCACAACTCCTTACCTCTACCGACCCTTCCACGGACGAGAAACTCTAGACGAAGACGACGCAGAGAGATCCTTGAAGCAACCCTTGTGAAACCCCTCACAAGCTCCCCCTCACAAGATCCTCTCTCTCTCTTCTCTCTCTCTTTCTCTCCTCAAGGTCTTCTCAGGTCAAGGCAGCAGCCAAAGGTCTTGAAAAACGTTGAACAAGAGCTCTTTAAATAGAAGAGCTTCAAAAGAGCTCATTAATTGTAAGTTGCCGACTTTATCGTCCAGGCCGATCTGGACATCGGCCTGGCCGATCAGTATAAATCAATGAAGATCGGCCAGAGCATAGCCCTGAATGCTCATCTGGACGATTGAAAAATAGCTTTATCGTCCAGGCCGATCTCACGATCGTCCTGGCCGATCAGTTCAAATCAGAGGAAAATCGTCCTGACAATAGCCCTGAATACGGGCTGGCCGATATTGATCGTCCTGAAGTAACTTAAGGTTTTTGACTAGATCGGCCTGGCCGATCCTGCGATCGTCCAGGACGATATGATCGTATCAATCATCCTTAATTACTTCCTTAATTTCCAGAACAATTATGGTATAATTTGTTATTATCGTCCAGGCCGATCCGAGGATCGTCCGGGCCGATAATTTAAAGATATGCTATACCATACTTGTCTATGGCGGCTACTTCTTTCTGTTTTGAGCTTATCGTCCTGGCCGATAAACGTATCGTCCAGGACGATCGGTTAACGTTGGCTGCCTTAATCAAGAATCCTTAATTAGACTTTCTGTTTTAAGCTGATCGTCCAGGCCGATCAAAGATATCGGCCTGGCCGATATGAGTAAAAACAGAATTTCTAATTCTCTCAAGTGTGTGTGTGAAGGGTTACAAAGTATCAGTCTTTTTGACTATTACAAGAGGACTCAAAAGGTAAAAAACAAAAGTACAGACTGACTCAACCCTAAACCTACGCATTCCTGAACTTGGCTCCTTTTTGATTGTCCGATCGTCGATTCCTGAAAAGTTAGAAGCAACAAGCTATCCAAGAAAAGTATTGTTTGTTAATCATCAAAACATAAGCCATGAAAAATAGATTTGCAACACTCACATCTTTAACAAACTTTCAAAAACAAGCACAATAGACCATAGAAATTATATAGAGGATTTTAAATAGATAAGAGTTGAGTCTAATTAAAATTATATAAAATAGAGGTGAAGAAAAACCCTTCAAAAATTATGAAGAGTAACCTATTTTTGTCAACCATGATTATAATTGAAGTATAATAACATGAACAAGAATTCAAGTGACACAAACTCCTCAAAAATTGTAAACAAAAGATGGAACAGACCATAGGCATCCAACAACAAGAATGATTAATATCCAAGGTAATAATATGATATTTAGAAAACTTAATATAAAGAACAAAAAATAGCAAAATAACAAACAACCAACACAATGCCAAGTAAAAACCCCTTCAACAACAGCATGGAAAATAGAGGATTAACCCAACAAACAACCACAATAACACCTCAAATAATCCAGACAACCCAACCAAAAAAATTGAAGTTAAAAAAAATATACAACACATCAGTCCAATATATGTAGGAAAAAGCCAAGCAGCAATTAGTCTAGCACCAGCAATGAGAAAAGGAGACTAAACAAGCCAAAAATCAAAATAGAATACTTAGTAAAAAGCTAGGACCATTTGAGCTTAGGATTATAAACCAAAAGCAACCATCTTGATGAAAACCCCAATGCCACTCAAATCTAAACCCAAATACTATCAAGCACATAAAAAATATGTAAAGGATGTAAATAATAGAAAGGAAATATATGCAAAAGAGCATCACAACCATAATGATAGGAGTAGTACACTTCCAGTACCAATCAAATAACTAGCAGAATAAGGAACAACCAAAAGCCCTACTGAGAACACCCCACAAGAAAACCATGAACCCCCAATTATCCAACCAATGAGGCCAACTAAAATCATCGTCGAGAATAAAACCAACCAGTAATATTACCCCTAGGAGTAGAAGAGTAATAAATAGTGTTTAAATTAGGGTATAAACAATTCCAATCAACCCTCAAACCCCTTACATCGACACACCAGATAGTGTAGAAAAAAAAAAAATCCATTGAACAAGGCCTCCCAACAATGAACAGGAAACCAACATAAACAACCACATCAAAATAAGCAACAAACCCACCAAAACCATGGAACGAAGAGAAAAATTGGCAAATGACATAAAAAAACTAAATTCATACATAAGGTAAACGCATGTTTCTAACCTAATCTCACATTTCAGTAAATTAGGTAGATTGGTTAGTAGAGTCAGTGAGGCCATTCAAATTGCAACCCAAATTAGCTGTCCAATTAGCACAAGTATTATGTTCTATATAAACATGAGAAATAGTCAAGTTAACAAATATTAAATATTGAGTAATTTCTCTAATAAGATAGAAAAGATTCGGGTTGCAAATACAATTCGTCTGCTTTAAAAAGCAAAGAATACTAGAAGTGGCATCAACCTTAATCCAAATACTTGTAATACCAAGAAAAATACATAATTTTAGACCATTAAAAATAGTAGAAAGCTCCGTCACACCACAGAACACTTATCCAACTGTTTAGAAAAAGCCATGAACATGTCCTATGATCATCCCTAATAATTCCACTGCACCCAAAAGCGCCATTTTTTCACCGACCCATCAAACTTCAATTTAAAAATATTAAGGGGTGGTTTGATCCAATGAACCAATTTAGGATCCTCGAAAGTGTTTCTAGTTTGCAAAGATATGCCAAAATTATGAGAATCAAATTTTTTTTGTTTTTAAATTTTTTGAGGTCAAAAGATTAACAAAGTTTAAACACTTTATCTTTAATATTTTGAATAATATATTGGTAATTCATAAGACTATTGTTGAACATAAAGTTATTCCTAACAATCCATAAAAACTACAAAATCAAAGTAGGAGTAACATTTCTAATATGACCTTTTGAATTACTGAACCAAGAATCATGTGTTTATAGAATATCCTCCAAGCTATTAGTCTTGCCAAAATAAGATGCTAGCACTACTTAGGCCCCATTTAACATGAGTTCAACAGTCTACATGAGATCGTAAAGCCTTTTCCACACCCTAAAATCACCATTATTATAATAGCACATAGTAGAATGCTTACTAGTACAATACTTATCAGTCATGAACTTAACCCGAGGAGAATGTTTAGAGCAAAAAATTGAACCACACTTTAAAATAGAAAGCATAAGATAAATCACACATATTCTTAAAACCCAATGCCCCTTCTTGAAGGATCCCGCAACAATTATTCGACGAGGAGAAAATAAATTTAGAATTTACGTTGGAACCACACCAAAATAACTTTATAAATAATTTCTCAATCCTATTACAGACATCATGGGTAGGTAGCAAAGTTTGAAAGATATACACAGGTAAGGAACACATAACACTTTTGATAAAAATGAGTCTAACCCCAAAAACTAAGAAGTTAGAATTAAAAAAATAGAGCCATTTTTGCACAAAAGTAATAAGATCATCAAAGAGAAATAATTTCTTCCTACCCTTATAAAGAGGGACCCCTAGATACTTAATAGGTAAAACAATCTTGTAAAAACTAATACTACTTTTAATGGAAAGCATCTTATCATTAGATACCTTATTAGAGACAACAAAGCAGCTCTTATTTTTATTAACAAAAAGAACACTACAACTTTCAAATTTATTTAAAAAAATTCATGACTCTATTAACCCGATGAAGAGAGGCATTAGAGAAAATTAATCATCATCAGCAAAACATAAATAAGAAATAATAAAGCCACCCAAATATTTTATAGAAATTGCTCAGATAATTTGCATAAATATTTGAAATGCCTCTAGATAAATACTCCATGGCAATAGTAAATAGGACAAGAAAAATTGGATCAACTTGTCTCAACCCATGAGAGGACTTAAAGAAACCATTACTTTTGCCATTAATTATAATAGAAAAAAGGAATTTTCTATGGACTATTTAATATGGTTAACAAAAATAGAATTAAAACCAAACAAATGCAAGACGTGGTAAAGAAAATCCTAGTTTATGTTATCATAGGCTTTGACGATATTCCATTTAAAGATAATGTTACACCAGGCACCCTAACATCTAAATAACGCAAAATTTCTTAAGCTAATAAAATGTTATTCAAAATATATTTACCTTTAACAAAAGTAGTTTGATAATTCTATCAAGTAAAGGAGAAAGGTTGTTCAAAAAAATTTTATAAATTAACTTATTAAAAAAGGAACATAGATAGGTCTAAAGTCATTCCAAGTACAAGCCCCATTTTTTTAGGAATAAGCATAATGGAGATGGAAGAGAAGAACTTAGGCACGTTATTACAAGCAAAGAAATCTAAAATAGCAATGAAAAAATTAATGTTAACAATGTCCCAAGTTTTGTTTTAAAGAATTTAGTCGTGTAACCATCAGGACCCACAATTTAGCCAATATTCAAATAAAAAAACTATCTTATTAACTTTCTCCAAAGTAGGAGAAACAATTAAAGACAAATTATCATCCTATTTGAAGATGTGAGGAATAATATTATGATTCTCAATAAAAGCACGAGTAAATTTTTTATTAAATAAACTTTTAAAGAAATCCACTCTATAAGAGGCAATTTCCCCAGCATCTTTAGTAAATGGACCATCAACATGGTTAATTTTATGAATTCAACTTCTAGCCTTGTTCCTCTTCACTAAAGCTTGAAAATACTTGGTGTTATTTTCCCCTTCAATAAGATGCTTAGAAGCTGCTTTATGCTTCCAATAAGCTTCCTACCAAGCTTTTAAGGTTAAAAGACAAATTTTTTCTTATTGCAGATAAGTAAAATTATCATTTGAAGGAATATGTTAATAGATATGCTCCAAGGTGTTAACTTTCTCCTAAGTAGAAACATTGTTAGTGAAAACATTTTTAAAGACATTAAGATTCCACCAATTAATTTTTTATTTTAATCTATTCAGCTTAAGTCATACTCTATTCTTTCCAAAAACTGAGTTGTCCACGTGAAGCGGAGTTTGATAATTATCTTGGACCACATTAATAAAAGAAGGGTCAAGAAGCCACAAATTGTGAAATCTAAAGTTAAAAGTAGAGCTAGCAAGATTTAATTATAAAGAAATAAGCATGGGGAATGATCAGATAAAGTTTTACAAAGATGTTAAACATGCATCGAAGTAATGGATTTAATCAATCTATCATTTAAAAGAACACGATCCAACTGTTGCTAGAGATTACTATGATTCCAAGTAAAATTACTATCAGTATAACAAATACAATGAGGTTGCAATCCAATATCATATTATTAAAATCTTTCATAGATTGGTAAATAAGGTTAGTGCCCCCAAGCCCTTTAGCTGGGGAGTAAATAGTGTTAAAATCACCACCCACCAACTAGGGAGAGTTAACAACATTATGAAAGTGAGTAAGCTGGTCCCATAAATTCCTTTTAATAATATGTAAGAAGTAGTTAATTCAAAGGAAGCAAAACATTTATAATGCAAAAAAGTAATACTATCTTGATCCACCTGGGTAAAATCATCCACAATATTGATAGCTATAGGATCCTTCCAAAGAACCCAAATCCTCTTTGAAACATTAGCCACACCCTGTTTGAAAAAAAAAAAACCTAGCATTATTATCCAATTTAACATGAGAAATAAAAGGTTCAATCAAATAAGCAAATATATATTATGGATACATCATAAGTTTTTAACTATAATTCTAGTAGACATACAACCAATTCTCCTAAATTCCAAATAATAGACTAAAACATAATACTGTAAATGAGAAGTTTGAAATTGGGTGGTTCTAGGGGATTGCAACACAATATTTTTATTTTTCTTATTCTTTCTAAATTGAACTAAAGAAAAGTCACAATCCTTACCACCCGCACTTTTATTAACATCATCTAGATATTCATGGACATTAGTATAAACAATATTTTGAGATAAAGTATTAGAATACTTACAACCCTTTTCCAAATTAATACCATGATTAATAGTGTAATCCATATTTTCACCTTGCACTAGTCCTCCTTCTTCCAAGTTTTTCTTCCCAATATCCTATTTCGTAGATTTAGTATTATATTTAATAGGATGACCAACCTCATTATTTTTTAAAGTATAATCAAGTTCAGATAAATTCAAGTTATGAGAGCAAGGAATTTTCAAACAAGTTGAACTGTTGTTATGCTTAACAACTATAACATCCATTTATTCCACACTATTGATAGCCACCCTTTGGTCATCCACATTATTGATACCATTAGGAAATTGATTAGTAGAGTACAAAATACCAAGTGGAGACTCCTCAATCACTCCTTGAACACTTGAGGGATTGAACACCATAATAATACTTTCATCTCCAGCATAATCGACCTCTCTAGGCACAACAAATTCATGAGTTCCATTCCCAACAATTTTGGGACGTTAGAGATGATATCACGATACAAGTTGGGCTCCTCTATCATTTCTTGCACAGGGTTAGAAAAACTTTTCCCTTCCAAATGTTTAGGTATTTACTTAATATTGCATAAATGAGGATCTAAATTGAAACATTCAAAATTATAATGACCATGCATTTTATAGTAAGTGCAAGATAAAGGAAAATTTTCAAAATAAAAAATTTTTATGGTAGCCTTTAAGCTCATAAACAATCAATATTTCCTTTGTATGTTTCTTATAAATGTTCATTTCAACCATAACATAGGCCAAAGACAAACGGATAATAGACGCATTTGCTTAATCCAAATGTAACTGTCTACCAAAGATTGAAACTAAAGAAAATAAATATAGGGAATTAAAGAAACGAAACATCAAATTTAGAAATGAAATCCAAACCAGAGCTATCAGAGGTCCCTCATGAACATCAAAATTAGGTGTCCATTTAAGAAAACGTATTTGACAACATTGAATATATTACGAACTTTAAAAAAAAATGCCTTAATCTAAATCATTTAAAAGTTGTATCGCAACATGACATTAGTCCATCAATCCCATTGTAAATGAACAAAACAGCTTGAGATTCATAAAAAACTTATGGAATTTGCCTCATGTGAAACAAACTTACCAGCGAGAGTAAAGGCAAAGGGAGTGACAAGATGAAATATCACTTTATAATCAAACATCAATGCCGGTAAAACCTTAAAAGAGGTATGAATGAAATCCAACTTTAATTCAGTAGAAAATAAACTTCTAGCAAGAGCATCCTTAAAAGATCGAGACTTACCATATGTATTTGAGGTGAGCCCATGATATTATGATAAAGGCATCGTCATTGCCCAAAACCCACAGGAAAGTTAAAAGAATCAAAATAAAGTCTTGAGAACACATAAACAAACAAAAAATGAAAAGGAATCTAAAAAAATTGTAAAATATAATCCATGATGGTGAGAAAATGAGCACCGAGATGGAAACGCTAGAGTCAGTATAGAATTAGCAGAGTGGAATTAGAGAGCATATATTTTGTAAATATGATCTAAGCACTATGTTTAAATTTTGATGATAAAAATAATATTGTTTCGGATACTACTTTCTATTATTTCTATGACATTATTGTTTTGTTATATGTGTACTAACATTTCAGAAATTTTATTTATCGTTCACTTGCAATTATGACCAGCTAAAGACGGGGTCTATTATTTTCAATTTATTATATATATTTTCTTTCTTGAGTCATATCATATATTTTAGGTAGATATCTTTGCTAAGCAACCTTGCACACGCACAGGGGGAGATAAAAATGTTTTTTTATAGAGTTTATTTTTGGAGTAATTCATACTATAAAATTTTGCTTTGTATAATACAATATGTATATCATATTATATGCTTTAATCTCATAATGTATGTTCTATTGTGCTTAGCCAAGTCCTATCCTCCAACATGTAGAAAGATACTAATTATGTACTGATCATGCAGTATGATCTAGATCATATTATACGCCCTAATTAATATCTTTCTTATATTAATCTTGTGATGTCAGCCAATCAATGAAATTCATTAGGGTTGTTAAACCCTTATGAACTAGCCTGAGATAAACTAAGAGGGGGGGCGGGGGGGGGGGGGGGGGGGGGGTGGAGGGGGGTGAATTGGTAGTTTTAAAAAAACTTGAACAAAAGAATGATTTTTTTGAGTTATTTTAAAAAACAAAATCATTTGATCACCCACAAGAAAATAAACTGTGGAAATTAAAATGTAAAAATGTAATAAGAAAGAGCACACCATATTTTATAGTGGTTCAGTCAACTTGACCTACGTCCACTCCTCAGAGCCTCTCCTCTGAGTATTGCACTAAAACGCAGTGACTCTCCTTTTACTCCCAGAGCAAGGTGGAGAAACCTGTACAAACTCCTTTCCACCAACCTCGGTGAGGCAGCTAACCCGGCCTTTTTTTATTTCCTCCTGAAGTAGGTAAAGAACCTTAATCGATTACTAAAGAAGACCTCCCTAGAGCCTTCAAGAAACCAGGGATGACGACAGGAGAAGATGACTCAGATCCTTGCTTTGAGCAACCTTTGTGAAACCACTCCCAAACTCCCCCTCACAAGATCCTCTCCCTCTCCCAAGCTCTCCCTCTCTTTCTCTTAGCTCTCTCAGGTCAAGACAATAATAAAAGATCTCCCCTTGATTAAATAAGATATATTTTAAATAAGGGCTTAAAATTTGCCCTAAATTGCAAATGTCTAAGAAAGATTATCCAAGATGATATGTACAATCAGTGTATTTTCATCCCTTTTAGCCAGGATAATTTGGGAGGGCTGGATGAGTGGAACCTTTATTATTTATGATCATCGAGGACAATGTGGATATCATTATGTATGATTAGTTCAAAATCCTACATATCATCTAGCACATCATTCTATTTGTCCAGTGTCATATATGTTGGACGATGATTAAAAATAACATATCGTCCAAGATAATCCTTAAATCATCTTTTACGATTAGTTCAAAATCAAGGATCTTCATTCAGCACATTGTCCAGTTCATCCAGGTGGTCCACCAGAAGATGAAGGTTTTTAAGACTAATCGCCCAGGACTATTCAAGCATCATCCTATATGATTAGTTAAAATTGCAGAATTTTGTCTAGGACATTTTCTTATTCATCCAGGTGATCTAGAAGAAGATGAAGGTCTGGCGACTTATAGTACAGGATGAAACTGTGATCGTTTAAGATGATATGATTAATCAATCAAACCTTAATTATTTTCCATAATCACCAGACTAATTTAAGCTTGATTTTAATAAATCTTCCAGGATGATATGGGATTGTCTTGTACGATTTATTAAAATAATAACATACCTAAAGAAGTTGGCAGCTGATTCTTTCTTATTTGAGTCTATCGTCCAGGATGAATGTTAATATTATCCATGATGATTTATTTAATTAAATTATCTTATCAATGATGGCTTAATTAGGGTTTCTATTTTTAACTGATAATCCAAGATGATTTTGGATCATCCTGGAAGATATGTTCAAAAACAAAAAGCTTTAAAACATAAAAAATTTATTCCCCTGAGTGTGTGTGTACAAGATTACATAGCATTAGGATCCACTTTGTTATATTTGACTTAAGAAAAGATAAAAACACTTGAAGTACACTTACAGACTTACTTAATCCTAATCTAGCCAATCTTGAGTTGGCTTCATTTGTAATTGATCTTGTGGACCTGAAATATAGTAGGAAGGGAAATAGTATAGAAAGAGAAATGCCAAAAATATTTGCTATCATCAAAATTATAATCTTTGAATCCATATTGGCAACAATCTTTCCCTTTTTGAGGATGGAAAACATTTGTTAGGAAATTCAATTCAAGCATATTAATGAAGCATAAAGTAAAGGAGAACATTATGAACCAAGCAATGCAAATTTTACTATAAATAAATATGTGGCACAAACACTAAACAACATAGTACAAATAAAAACAATAATACAACAAAATAATACTAACACACAAACACTACTCCCCATTTTTACATCACAAAAAGGAAAACAAAGAAGAAAAACAAACAACTCAGAAACTAACAGTAGTAAAAGAAAACAAACATCACAAAAATATCAAAATAGACTATAAGTATGATGAACCTTGATCAGGTGAAGGAGGAGGTGGTGTTTGTTTAAAAAGTCTGTAGATGGAATTAAACTTCTCCCCAAACCAGGCCATATCCTGGTCATGATGCTACTACTGGTGTGCCATGTACGCTTCAAATATAGCAACGTCCTCTACATGATGCTGCTCCTATGCAGCTACATAAGAGTCAAACCTAGCCTCCCATCAGTCAAATGGCTCCATAAGGTTATCCAACTGTGAGTGATGGTAGAGCGAAACAAGTGCAAGAATAGGTGTAGGAGTAGGTGCAGGAGCAACTTCCTAAGCTTTCTTAGCCTCCTCCTACTCAGGCTAGAGATGAGTACTGTGAAGAACATGGAAGGAACAATTTGTGTAGTAGTAGGCTTAAAGTCTGGTGGGGCAGGATATTGAAGATTATATATAGTTTCCAGGAAAAAAACAATGAGGTGTCCTAAAGAAAGGTTAGGTTTTCTTTTATGTCATGGATTCCTAATACTGGTTAGGTGCTTGATGTAGTGATAGAGAAGGTCAGTGGCATTGAACTCCCTATAGGCCATGATGTAAAATGTGGTGAATTAGAATATGGAGTGATGTGGATATGATCATGAGGCTTTGGGATTATGAAGGTGAGAAGGACATGTTGGATTATCTTAGCATCTTTGACACAGGTGCTTGAGGCCCAACATGGTAGGAGACATTTGTGTTTCTCAGTAGGTGGTTGACAGGAGCCTAGTCAAAATCAGGATCTGAAGATAAGATATGAAGCTTATCTCTTGTAATAGAAAGCTAAAGGAGTTTCTGGCAATCTTGGTTTGTTATTTTTACTAGACGTCTGTTGATGTACGATTGTTGGGCAGTTTAGGAAGTATTTATCCTAAAGCTAGCTAAGAACTCATAAAGAAGTTTAGAATTAAACATGCAAGCTAGTGTCCAAAATGAACATGAAAGAGGTATGAGTGAAATGATCTAATACTGGGTAGGTGAGTTTTCAAGGATTAATAGTCCTCGACAGAGTGATCCCAGCTATTTTATGTAAAAGATAGGCAGCTTGGTAAGCCTCCTTAGTGAAGCGAGGGTCGAGAGACGCCCTCGAGGAAATGCCGGTCACCATCCTTAACTATTTACCATTACCTGTTGACAAGGCTTTAGAGTATGAATGAGAGCAAAGAGGAAATGGAGGATATGAGGGTGAGAAAATTATTTGAGGTTAAAGAATCATCCATATCATCCTGGATGATTGTAGGCTTTTCCAAGAGGATCAAACAAATTTTTTCCCTCTATGATGATTAGTCCAAAAGGAGGTCCTATCATCCAGGACGATCAAACATCACCCAAGATGATTACACTTAGGTGATTGTCACAAGGAGTCATGCTGAATGAACATTAACAAAATGGATCATCTAAGACAATTATGTACATCATCCATGAGGATCGACAATAATGGATCATATAGGCCAAATTGAAAATGTGGAATCATTTTTGCCATGTGGATCATCTGAGATGAAAGGTGGGTCATCTAGGACTATCATAAATATTTGAGGCAAGATTCAATTAGATTGTCTAGGATGATGGGGATCATCCAAGATAATCTAATGATTACATCAGATCAACTGTTAGATGGATGATGAAGGGTGATGTGATGATATCATCCAGGATAATGTGATAAAAAAATTTGAAATCTTAATAATGGAGGAGAAAGTTCATTAGGGATGTTAATCCCTTATGAACTAATCCGAGGCTAACCAAGAGGCGAGGGGGGGGGGTGAATTTGTGTTTTTAAAAATTCTGAAACAAAAATCACAATCTTTTGAAATATTTTAAAACCACAAAACAAATAATCATTCACCAGAAAATAAAGTGCAAAAATTAAATGCAGAAATGTAATAAGAAAGAACACACCAAATTTTATAGTGGTTCAATCAACTTGACCTACATCCACTCCTCAGAGCCTCTTCTCTAGGTATAACACTAAACTAAGTGACTCACCTTTTGCTCCCACAACAAGGAAAAGAAGCCTATACAAAAACTCCTTTCCACTGGCCCCGATGAAGCAGAGAACCTAACTCTTTTTTCTTCCTCCCAAAACAAGCAGAAAACCCGACTCCTTTCACTTCCTCCTGAAATAGGAAGATAACCTCGATCAATTGCTGAAGAAGACTTCTCTAGAACCTCCAAGGAACTAGGGATGAATATCAAAGAAGAAGACTCAGATCCTTTCTTGGAGCAACCTTTTTAAAACCCTTACAAGATCCTCTCTCTCTCCCAAGCTCTCCCTCTCCTCTTGGCTCTCTCAGGTCAAGATAGCAAAAAACTATCTCTTCTTAAGTAAATAAGAGATCTTATATATAAGGGCTTCAACATTGCCTTAAATTGCAAAAAAAATCAACATAGATCATCCAGGATGATTGATAGATCATCCTATTCTTGCTACTCATACCTAAGTTCTATTTTTTATGGTGCTTTTTAAAAGTTTGTTAAGGATGTTAAGCCCTTATAAATTAGCCTGAGACTAACCAAGAGGGGGGGGGGGTGAATTTGTCATTTTAAAAACTTTAAACAAAAATCACAATCTTTTTGAAATATTTTAAAACATCAAACCATACAATCCTAGATGATATTTTAAAATGTGGAAATGCAATAAGAAAGAGCACACTAATATTTTATAGTGATTCAGCTAACTTGACCTACGTCCACTCCCCGGAGCCTCTCCTTCAGGTATTACACTAAACTTAGTGACTTTCCTTTTGCTCCCACACTAAGGTGGAGAAGCATATAAAAAACATCTTTCCACTGACCACGGTGAGGTAGAGAACTCGACTCCTTTTGCTTCCTCCTAAAGCAGGTAGAGAACTTAACTCCTTTCACTTCCTTATGAAGTAGGTAGAGAACCTCAATCAATCGCTGAAGTAGAACTCTCTAGAACCTCCAAGGAATCAGGGATGACGACTGGAGAAGATGACTTGAATCCTTTCTTAGAGCAACCTTTGTGAAACCATCATAAACTTCCCCTCACAAGATCCTCTCTCTCTCTCTCAGCCAATCTCTTCCCCTCCTCTTTTGCTCTCTCAGGTCAGGATATCTGTAAAAGATCACTTCTTGAGTAAACAAGAGATCTTATATAGAAGGGATTTAAATTTTACCTAAATTGCAACTAACCAACAAATATCATCTAGGATGATTGACATATCAACATGTGCATTCAGTATAAATTTAGCTGAATCAACCAAGAAATCTAGGGGGAGGGTAGATGATTAGAAGATTTATTTATTCTGATCTTCTAGGACGATGGGTACATCATCCTGTATGATTAGTTCAAAATATCAAATATCATCTAGACCATTGTTCTAGTTGGCCAGACTTTATATGCTTGGATGATGAAAAAATAACTTATAATCCACGATAATTCTTGGATTGTCCTATATGATTAGTTCAAAATATCAAATATCATCCAAAACATTACTATGTTTGGCAAAAAAATTTATGTTGGGTGATGAAAAAAAAACTTATTGTCTACGAAAATTCTTGAATCATCCTATACAATTAGTTCAAAATAATACATATCATCCAACACATCATTCTGTTCTTCTAGGACAATTCAACAAGAAACTAAAGTTTGTTTAAGTGATCATCCAGGACGATCCTACGATCGTCCAAGATGATATGATTGATCAATCAAATCTTATGTTCTTTTCTTAATCATAAAAATTTAGGCATAATTGTAATGCATCATCTGGGATGATATCCTATATGATGTCTAAAAATAATAACATGACTAAAAGAGTTGGCGGGTGATTCTTTCTAATTTGAGCCTATCATCTTGGATGATGCTAATATTGTATAGGATGATTTTATTAATTCACCTTCCTTAACTAGGATGACTTAATTAGGGTTTCTATTTTTAATTGATTATATAGGAAGATTTTGGATCATCCCGTATGATCAAAAATAAAAAACTCTAAAACAGATAGAATTTTTTCCCCTGAGTGTGTGTGTGCAAGATTACTTTGCATCATGATCCACCTTGTTATAATTGACTTAAGAAACGTTAAAAGTACTTTAAGTGCATTTACATACTGACTCAGTCCTAATTTACCAAATCTTGAGCTAGCTTAATTTGCAGGACAATAGTAGAAAAACAAAAATGCCAAAAATGTTTGTTATCATCAAAATTATAATCATTGAATACATATTTGCAACAATCTCCCCCTTTTTTATAATGGAAAACATTTTTTTAGGAAATTCAAATCAAGCATATTAATGAAGCATAAAGTAAATGAGAACATTTTGAACCAAGTAATGCAAATTTTACTAAAAACAAGCACATGGTACAAACACTAAGAAGCAAAGTATAAAAAAAAAATATAACAAAATAACATTAACACACTAACCCTAACACTACTCTCTCTTTTAACATCACAAAAAGGAGGACGAAATAGAAAATAAATACAAAAACATACATAATAGAAACTAACAAAAACATAAAGGTATCATAAAAAAATATCACAAAAAAAATTCTACAAGTACAGAGGACCCTAGTCTTCAAAAGAAAGTGGAGGCGGTGGTTGAAAGAAATTAAAAATGGCAGCAAACTGCTCCACAAACCAGGCCATATATTGGTCGTGCTACTACTGTTGGTGTGCAACATACGCATCAAATATAGTGCCATCCTCCACATGCTGCTACTCTTGTACAGCAACATAAGAGTCGAACCTAGCCTCTCATTGGTCGAATTGCTCCACTAGCTGATTTAGCTATGAGTGCTGGCATATTAAAGTAAGTGTAGGAATAGGTGCAAGAGCAGCTTCCTCCTTAGTTCCCTCAGCATCCTCATGCTGCGAGTGGAGATGAGTACTGTAAAGAACTTGGAAGGAGTTGTTGGTGTAGAAAGCGGGCTAAAACATTAAGTGGGGCAGGATATTAAAGATTATAATTTTTTTCCAGGACATAAGCTATGATGTGTCCTAAGGAAAGGATAGGTTTTCTTCTGTGCCCTAGATCCCTAATACTAGTTTAATGTGAAATTTATCAAAAAAGAAGATCAGCAATAATGAACTCCCTAGGGGACATTATGTAGAAGATGGTGATTGAAAGGAGAGGAGTGATGTGGATAAGATTACCAACCTTTGGGAGTCCTGAGATGCAAAAAACATGTTTGATTGTCCTAGCATCTTTGACTATGGTGCTAGACACCCCATCTTGATAGGCGATATGTGTGTTCCTCATAAGGTAGTCAGCAGGGGCCTAGTCATAATCAAGATCTAAAGAAAAGAAGTTAATCTTATCTCCAATAGTGGAAAGTTGAAGGAGTTCATAATAATTTTAATAAGAAATTTCTACAGTTTATCAGTTTATATAGGCCTGAAGGGCAGTGTAGGAGGAGTTGATCCAAAGTCTCGCAAAGAATTTATATAGGAGTTTAGAGTTGAAAGGGAAAGCAAGTGTCAAAATGAAGGTGAGGGAGGTGTGAGAGAATAGATTTATGATCGGGTAAGTTAGTCTATGAAGGTTGACTGTCCTTAAGAGTGTGATACCAGCACTCTTATATTGAAGATAGATAGCTTTGTTAGCCACTTTAGTGAAATGAGGGTCGATAGAGGCCCTCAAGGAACTGTTAGTTGCCATCCTAGATTGCTTTTCCACTAGCCATTGACAGGAATTTAGAGCTTGAGGGAGAAGGAAAGAAGGGGGTGATGGTTTGAGGGTGAGAAAAACCAGTTGAAATGGGTTGTTTATATATAATTAATAATATTGTCCAGGATGATTGTAGAATCATTCAGGACGATCACGAGAATTTGTTACTGCTCGGATGATTAGTGAAAAGGCAGTCTGATCATCCAGGATGATAAAAAATCTTCCAAGATGATTAGACTTAGGCGATCATCCCAAGGAGTCATGCCGGATGATTATTTAAAAAGTAGATTGCCCAGGACGATTAGGTGGATTATCTTGGATGATAAATAATAATTGATCGTACCAGCCAAATTTAAAATGTATAACCATTTTTGCCACATGTATCATCTAGGATGAATAGGTGGATCATTCAGTATGTTAAAAAATAATTGAAGCATAATTTGATCACATCATGCGGGATGATGTGTATCATCCAAGACGATCTCAAATAATTAACTTAAATCAGCCGTTAGATAGAAGATGAAGGTTAGATTGATGATATCATCAAGGATGATGTGAATATCATCCAAAATGATGTGATCAAAAATTATATATATTGTGGATGGATGAAGCTGATCAAAGAAGGCCCTAAAACTCAAAAGACCACTAAAAATAAAAATAAATCAACGAAGAGACAATAAAAATTATAAAAAGGAACAAAAAAACAAATTTTTTTTATTTTATTATTTTTATTTTTATTTTATTTTTGTTATCAAAATAAGAATATGATAAATTTTCCATGTGATTGAATTAAAAATTTGTAAGAAAATGAGTTAACATCATCAAAATCCAAAAAATAGTAGAACAATCGATCTTATTAACCCTAGCTAGAACTTCTTGCAGGGAAAACCATCTTTTGAAACCAAACATCTAACATAGAGAAAGAAATTGGATAAGAAAAAGTGATCCATTCAAAACTTAGTTCTAGAAAAATATCTTGTAATGTAATATACTAAAGTAATTAGTCACAATCATGAATTTAAAAAATCAAGCCTTTGAAAAAAATAAGTGACACATGAATTCTTCTAGGCTTGCTTTCTTATATGCTCATTTTGTGCCTCTTGTCAATTAGTTGGTACACTTTGGACATCTTTTAATTTTTGATACACTTTATGTATCTTTCAAAATTTTTGGCGATTATTGTGCATCTTTCAGTTTTTCTTCTTTTTGAGTTCATTTTATGCCTCTTGTCATTTTTGTAAGCTAGATCCCTTTTGAAACTTTTAAATACTCTTAATTATGAGAATATGTTCCATATATTAGAGAAGAAAAACTTACTTTCTAATATAAGGAAGAGTATACCACAAAGTAGTATCAAATTCAAATGATAAATGCAACGACAAAATTGTAAAAGCTTAAAAGTGACTTAATGACTTTAAACATTATTTATATAAGATAGATTACTATTACAAGATGGAAAATATCTTGATCACAAAGTCTAGTTATTAATTTGTGATAGACTTTAAATTAAAAAGGAAAATTACACTGCTAAAAGAAGTTAGAGGAAGGGAAACAATCAATGGTGTTTCTCCCTTTAACTGATTTAGGGATGTCAAACATTGACTACAAATTTTAAAAAATAAAAATAAGACATAAAATATCATTTCAATAGTGACCAAAAGAAAAAACTAAAAAAAAACTAAAACATAAGAAATGAAAACACAAAAATAATAAAAAATAAAAAATTAATAATTAAAACTAAAAACAAAAGAAAAGTCAAATACAAAAGAAATAATATAAAACAACAATAAATAATAGAACAAAAAACATTCAGTAAGCATCAAGTTCATGCATTTATGTCAATCAAACACAATCTGGTCCTTAAGATGTTGAAAGTATTAAAGGCCAGTGGTTTAGTAAAGATGTCAGCCAATTGATTCTCAATTGCCACATGGTATATTTAATGTATCCTTTAATAACATGCTCCCTAATAAAGTGATGCATTATATCAATGTGTTTAGTCCTTAAATATTGGATAGGATTCTTAAAGATGTAGATGACACTAGTATTATCACATAGGATTAAAATTGTGCCTATGGGTAATCCTAAATCTAGAAGTTATTGATTCAACCAAAAGACTAGGTCCAAATAACTTCCTAAGGCAATGTACTCAGCTTCAGCTAATAGAAAGTACAAAAGAGGTTTATTTTCTATAGGACCAGGAGACTAAAAGCTGTCATATAAATTGTCAAGTTCCAGAAGTTCTCTTTCTATCCAGCATACACCCTGCAAAATCAAGATTAGAATATCTAAAAACTTTAAAAGAAGTGTTGTGCCTAGGATAACAGATTCCTATGTTTTAGGTCCCTATAAGATATCTAAGGATTCTCATAACTACAATCAGGTGGGATTCTATAGGATCACCTTGAAATCTAGCACAGAGAAAAATACTAAATACTATATTAGGTAGGCTATCAATCAAGTAAAGTAGTGATCTAATCATTCTTCTATACTTCTTTTAATTAATATATATTTTCATTTGATTTCTTATCCAATTGAACGTTGGAGCTCAAGGGAGTATTTATTGGTTTAGCTTTATCCATCTCATATTTCTTCAAGATGTCTTTAATATACTTTAATTGATTAAGAAAGGTTCTATCATCTAATTGTCTTATGCTAAATCCCAAAAAGTAGGACAATTCTTCCATCATACTCATCTCAAATTCCTTATTCATTATTTTAGACAAATCATCACATAGCTTTTTATGAAAAGATCCAAAAAGTATATCATCAACATATATCTAAACTATAAGTAACTCATCTCCTACTTTCCAAAGAAAAAGGGTGGTGTCTACACTCCCGTTAACAAACTCCCTCTCTAATAAAAATGTGCTAATCCTCTCATACCAAGCTCTTGGTGCTTGTTTTAATCCTTATAAGGTCCTTCTTCAATTTGTAAACATGATTTAGAAATTGGGAACTCTCAAAACCTGAGGATTGATTTACAAAAAGATCATTTTTTATTACCCCATTAAAGAAGGCATTCTTGACATCCATTTTGAAAATCTTAAATCCTTTATAATCGGCAAAGGCTAGTAGCACTCTAATGGATTCCAATCTAGTTACAGGGGTAAAAGTCTCCTCAAAATCAATCCATTCTATTTGATTGTATCCCTTAGCCACCAATCTTGCCTTATTCCTGACCACCACAATATATTCATTCATTTTATTCTTAAAGACCCATTTGGTTCCTACCACACTTTGATTCTTAGGTCTTTCTATTAACTCCCAAACATCATTCCTCGCAAAATTGATTAAGTTTTTCTTGTATAGCTAAGATCTAAAACTCATTAGAAAGTCTTGATTGATGTTGGTGAGTCAGTCATTGAGATAAAGGTGGAGTTGTTTACTTCATTCCATCGTCTATGCCTAGTTCTAACACCTTCAGAAGGGTCTCCAAAGATCAATTATTTAGGATGACTTGAAAAATATCTCCAATCTCTAGGCAAAGTGTTTTGAGGTTCTACCTTTTCCTCTAGATTTTTAGTTTCTAATCTTTGGATAATCTCACCCTCTACCCTTCTCTCCAAATTTATAGTTTCTACTCCTTGGGTAATCTCTCCAACTTCATCTTCTTCCTCAACTCTAGACTTCTTAGTATCAGATTCATAAAATACTATATGAGTAGTCTCCTCCACCACGAATGTCATCTTATTAAACACCCTAAATGATTTCCCAACACTTGAATATCTTAAGAACCCTCCTTCATTATATTTTGGGTCAAATTTTCCTAAGAGTGATTTCCCATTATTAAGAATGAAAACCTTATAGCCAAATACATGGAGGTGGAAAAGGTTATGTGTCCTACCTTAATGATCTCATAGGTTATCTTATTCAGTTCGGATCTAACATTCACCCTATTTAACATATAATAAGCTGTATTTACTGCTTTCAGCTCATAAGTATTTTGAAAGTGAATACTCAGCAAACATGGCTCGAATGGCTTCAACTAAGGCCATATTCTTCCTTTTATCTACCCCATTCTACTATGGGGTCCTAGGAGCAGAGAAGTTGTGACTAATCCCTTCATCCACACAAAAGTCTCCAAATCTCTCATTTTCAAACTCTCTTCCATGTTTGCTATGCATAGTCAATATCTCACAACCTAGTATTTTTGGAATCCAAGTGGAGAATGATCTATATTCATCAAAAGACTCACTTTTATGTGTCATAAAACTAATCCAAGTGAATTTCGAGTAGTCATCGATAATCATAAATCTATAGACTTTTTTGCCTAAGTTAGTAGTGCGAATGGGTCCAAACAAATCCATGTAAAGGACTTCTAAAGGTCTATAGGTGCTAATGTCCTTAATGGAATGGAAAGAGGATTGTACTTATTTTCCTAGTTAAGAGGCATCACACAGGTGGTCCTTAGTGAACTTAATTTTAGGGACACCTCTAATTAGGTCCTTTTGGGTTACTATTCTAAGGGTTTTCATGCTGGCATGACATAACCTCCTATGTCACAACTAAGACTCACCAGTAGTAATGTTAAACAAAATGAAGCAGCACAGTCAATATTATTTAAATCAAACATGTAAATATTGTTGACCCTTTTTACTGCAAAACAATGTTGTTATTGAAGCTAATAATGCATATGTAGTCAAAAAATTTATGATAAAGCCCTTATCACAAAGTTGACTGATTCTAAGCAAATTATATTTCAAGCCATCAATAAGTAAAGCATTTTCAATCAAAAGATTCTTGAAGTTCTTGATTATACCTACGCCCACCACTTTCTTCATGGTGTTGTCTCCAAGAGTGACCTTGCCTCCAGCCCTGGCCTCTAATGAATTAAATTAATTAGCATCTCAAGTCATGTGTCATGAGCATCCACTATCTAGGTACCACATGCTCTATAAGAGCACACCTATAAAATCTTCAAATGTCAGATTTAAAAACCCAAAAAAGTTTGGGTCCCTTCTTATGGAAAGAAAATTGCAATGTATGTGTGTCATGATGTGAATCATGCAATTTGGGTCTCCATACCCAATGTGTACTACTATGAATAGGGCAAGTATGAGAGATATATCCTAGCATGCCACATAAAAAATATCTTACAATAAGAAAAGGGTTTACTAATTTACTCGGGTGATGATGTCTCTTCTTAAAGTTGTGTGATACATGTAATGCTGGGGTTTGCTCATTTGGCCTACTGGGGATGATGGTTTATCATTTTTCAAATTCTATGAGTTTTTCTTTCAGTGCTTTATTTTCATATTCATAAGCTATCACTTCCACTTTTAGCCGATGTTCATTATTATCTATTTCCCATACAAGTTCATCAATTTCTTAAACTCTTTTTCTAACTTAATATTGATGTCTTCAAGGAATCATGTGCATCAGATAATTCAATATGCTTCTTAATTAATGCATCCAACTCATTAAGTAATGACATGTGATTTCTATCAAGTATAGAGTGATCTTTAAGCAAAACTTTATGCTCTTTCTATAAATTTAAAAATTATAATTTCAGGCTAGCATGCAATTTCTTAATTTTCCTATATGATGCATAAATTTTCTTAGAAACTTTAAGTAATTGATTATAGGTTAGTTCACATACATCTTCTTAGTCAAACTAACCAAGATGATCATCCACCATCAAGAATAAGTTTATTGTCACCTCTTCAGCTAAAGTCTCATAGGAGTGCGATATAGAATCCGACTATAAAGCCTATTGGATTCGCTTCTTATCATGCCTGAACTTGAATTTATCCTCACCCTTCTTCTTGCTTTGGTGAGCCTTAAGTGTAGGCGAATTAGCTTTAACATGTCCTAGATTCCTACATTCAAAACAAATAATATCAAAATAACTTTTAGAATTCTTATTACTCTTATCTTTATTACACTTATGATGGTGCTTTTGTTTCTTCCTTAGAAATCTTTTGAATTAAATAGTGATTAAGGAAGCATCATCACTTTCAGACCCAAAAGAATTAGTATCCATATTGTTAGCCTTCAATGTCACAATTTTCTCCTTCTTATTCTCACCTACATCAAGTTGTCTTTATTTCACACCTTGCTCGTAAGCAATGAGTGATTCAAGTAAGTTATTAATATAATAAGTATTCAAACCCTTGGATTCAATAATAGTAGTTATCTTAGCATCATAGGAAGAAGATAAACATCTCAAAATTTTATTAATTTTTTTATAGTTAGTGAGTTCTCTTCCATAGGCATGCATGGAGGTGACAATTTATGTAAACCTAGAATACAATTTAGAAATCAATTTACTAGGTTTCATACAAAATAGTTTGTAGTCGTGAAGCAAGATATTCAATCTAGATTTCTTAACTTCAATTGTTCCTTCATAAGTGATACATAATTTATCTTAAATTTCTTTACCGGTTGTAAAGTTAAAATATGCATGTAATCTTCAGATTTCATATAATAGAAAAAATAGTTCAAGCATTTTATGTTAAGTTGTGCTAAATCTCTATCATCAAGAGTCCATTCAGTGAAAGGAAGTTTAGTTTTTATGCCATTGATTTTATGTGATTGTGGAGATTAATCTTCTTTAACAAGCGTCCACATACGATAGTCAATAGATTGTAAAAACACAGACATGTGAGTTTTCCAGAAATCAAAATGTATGTTGTCAAACAATGGTGATCGGGTAATAGAATACCCTTCCACGGTAATTTGGTAACCATAGTTAGCCATGGATCAAAATTTAAAATTTCTCAGAAACTAGATTTTATGAATCCCGCCCTGATACCACTTAAAAGTTTATTAGGAATCTTAAGCCCTTTTGAACTATCTCAATGCTAACCAAGTGGGGGGAGGGGTGAATTGGTCATTTTAAAATCTTAAAAAAAACCATAATCTTTTTTAAATATTTTGAAACATCAAACCATACAATCAATTACTAGAAAATAAAGTGCAAAAATTAAAATGCAAAAACATAATAAGAAAGAGCACACAAAAATTTTATTGTGGTTCAGTCAACTTGACATATGTCCACTCCTCGGAGCTTCTCCTCTGGGTATTGCATGAGACTCAGTGACTGTCCTTTTGAAATTCCATAGTAAAGTGGAGAAGACTGTATAAAACTCCTTTCCACTGACCCCGGTGAGGCAGAGAACCGAACTCCTTTTGCTTCCTCTTCAATAAGGCAAAGAACCATACTCCTTTCGCTTCCTCCTGAAGAAGGAAGAGAACCTCGATCAATCGCTAAAGTAGACCTCTATAGAACCTTTAAGAAAATAGGGATAATTACTGGAGAATACATCTTGGTTCTTTGCATAGAGCAACCTATGTGAAAACAGCAAAAGATCCCCTCTCTCTCTCCTTAGCTCTCTCAAGTCAGGACAACAGCAAAAGATCACTTCTTGAGTAAACAAGAGATCTTATAAAGAAGGGCTTCATATTTTCACTAAATTGCAACTAATCGACAAATATTATCCAAGTCGATTGACGAATCATCCTATACTATCACTACAAATTAAGCTCAATCAGTCAGAACGATCTTGGGGGAGGTTAGATGATTAAAAGATTTATTTGTTTGGATCATCCCGGATGATGGGTATATCATCCTTTATGATTAGTTCAAAACATCAAATATCATCCAAACCATCGGTCTATTCGGCCAGACTATACATTTTTTTATGATGAAAAAATAACTTATCGTCCAAGATGATTCTTGGATCATCTTGTACGATATGTTCAAAATGTCAACATATCATCTAGGATGATTCCTGGATCATCATGTACGATTAGTTCAAAATAATACATATTGTATAGCAAGTATATTTTTTTGTCTAAGATGATTCAGGAAGAAACTAAGGTTTGTTTAACATATTGTTAAGGATGATCCTGCAATCATCCAAGATCATATAATCGATCAATCAAACCTTAGTTTCTTTTCTTAATCATCAAACTAATTTAGGCATAATTGTAATGCATTGTCTAGGACGATGTCTCGTACAATGTCTAACATAATAACATGCATAAAAGAGTTGGTGGTTAATTCTATCTAATTTGAGCATATCATCTAGGACAATGCTATATCGTCCAAAACAATTTGCTTAATTTGGCTACCAAAATCAGGATGCCCTAATTAGGTTTTTTATTTTTAGTTGATTGTCAACATGATTTTGGATCATCCTAGATGATATGATCAAAAAATAAAAAAACTCTAAAATAGACATAATTTCCCCCTGAGTATGTGTGCAAGGTTACTTAGCATCATGATAAACTTTATTACATTTGACTCATGAAAATGTAAAAACACTTGAAGTACATTAACAGACCGACTTAGTCCTAATCTACCCATTCTTGAGCTAGCTTGATTTGCAATTTACCTTATGGATTTGAAATATTAGTAGGTAGGGCAATAGTAGAAAGATAGAAATGTCAGAAATATTTGTTATCATCAAAATTATAATCACTAAATCCATATTTGCAACACTTTTGTTTTTTTCTTATAAAGATTTTGAATTGTCTAGTGATTAAGGCAATATCATCTCTTTCAGACCCGAAAGAATTAGTATCCGTATCGTTAGCCTTATATTACATAGTTTTCTCCTTCTTGTTCTCAACTAGATCAAGTTGTCTTTAGTTCACTCCTTGCTTGTATGAAATGAGTGATCCAAGTAAGATATTAATAGAATAAGCATTCAAATCATTGGATTCAATAATAGCAGTTATCTTAGCATCATAGGAAGAAGGTAAATATCTCAAATTTTTATTATTTTTTTTATAGTTAGTGAGTTCTCTTCCTTAGGCATGCATGGAGGTGACAATTTATGTAAACCTAGTATAAAGTTTAGAAATTAATTCACTAGATTTCATGTGAAATAGTTCGTAGACGTAAAGCTAGATATTCAATCTAGATTGCTTAACTTCAGTTGTGCCTTCATAAGTGATACATAATTTATCCTAGATGTCTTTACCAGTTGTACAAGTTGAGACACACATTTAATCTTCATATTTCAAAGCATAAAAAAAATATTTCAAGCATTTTATATTAAGTTGTGCTAAATTCCTATCATCAAGAGTCCATTCAAGAATATAATTCAGTTTTTATGCTATTAATTTTATGTGATGGTGGAGATTAATCTTCTTTTACAAGCATTCACATATGATAATCAATAGTTTGTAAAAATATGGACATGTGAGTTTTCCAAAAATTAAAGGGTATATTGTCAAACAAAGGTGGTAAGGTAATAGAATACCCTTTCGTAGTATTTCAGTAATCGTAGTATGCCATGGATCAAAATTCAAAGTTTTCAAAAACTAGATTTTATGAATCCCTCTTTGATACCACTTGAAAGTTTGTTAGGGATGTTAAGCAATTATAAACTAGCCCAAAACTAACTTAGAGGGGTGAGGGTTGAATTGGTCATTTTGAAATATTAAAACAAAAATCACAATCTTTTTGAAATATTTTAAAATATCAAAGCATACAATCATTTACTAGAAAATAAAATGCAGAAATTAAAATGCAAAAACATAATAAGAAAGAGCACACCAAAATTTTATAGTGGTTCGATCAACTTAACCTATGTCTACTCCCCGGAGCCTCTCCTCCGGGTATTGCTTGAAACTCAGTGCCTCTCCTTTTGATTCCATAGTAAGGTGGAGAAGTCTATACAAAACTTCATTCCACCAACCCCTATGAGGTAAAGAACCCAACGCCTTTTGCTTTCTCTTGAAGTAGGCAGAGAATTGTACTCCTTTTGCTTCCTCCTGAAGTAGGAAGAGAACCTCGATCGATCGTTGAAGTAGAACTCTATAGAACCTTTAAGGAACCAGGGATGATGAATGGAGAAGATAACTTGGTTCCATAATTAGAGCAACCTTTATGAACCCCTCACAAACTCCCCCTCACAAGATCCCAACTCTCTCTCCCATTCCTCCCTCTTCTCTTGGCTCTCTCAGGTCAGGACTGCAATAAAAGATCACTTCTTGAGTGAATAAGAGATATTATATAGAAGGGCTTCAAATTTTCCCTAAATGTAACTAACCGACAAATATTTTCCAAGACGATCGACAGATTGTCTTGTACTATCAGTAAAAATACAGGTCAATTAGTTAGGACGATCTTGGGGGAGATTAGGTGATTAGAAGATTTATTTGTTCTGATCATTCTAAATGATGGGTAGATCATCCTATAAGATTAGTTCAAAACATCAAATATCATCCAAACCACTGCTCTGTTCGGCTAGACTATACATTTTTGGATGATTAAAAAATAACTTATCATCCTGGATGATTCTTGGGTCATCCTACATGATTAGTTCAAAATGTCAAATATTGTCCAGACCATCTCTTTGTTCAACCAAACTTTTCATGTTGGATGATGAAAAAATAACTTATCATCTAGGATGATTCTTGGATCATCCTGTACGATCAGTTTAAAATAATATATATCGTCTAGCACATCATTTTTTTTGTCCAAGACAATTTAGGAATTAACTAAGGTTTGTTTAACTGTTTGTTAAGGATGATACTGTGATCATCTAGGATCATATAATCAATCAATCAAACCTTGATTTGTTACCTTAATCATTAAACTAATTTAGGAATAATTGTAATGCATTATCTAGGATGATGTCCCATACGATGTCTAAAAATAATAACATGCCTGAAAGAATTGGTGGTTGATTTTTTTTTATTTGATCATATCATCCAGAACGATGCTAATATCATCCAGGAAATTTGCTTAATTTGACTTCCATAATCTGGATGACCTAATTATGGTTTCTATTTTTAACTGATCGTCCAACACAATTTTGGCGATGTCTAAAAATAATAACATGCCTAAAAGAGTTGGTTGTTGATTCTATTTGATTTGATCATATCATCCAGAACGATGCTATTATCGTTCAGGATGATTTGCTTAATTCGGCTTCCATAATCAGGATTCCCTAATTATGGTTTCTATTTTTAACTGATAGTCCAACACAATTTTGGATCATCCAGGATGATATGATAAAAAAATAGAAAACTCTAAAATAGACATAATTTTCTCACTGAGTGTTTGTGTGCAAGGTTACTTGGAATCATGATCCACTTTGTTACATTTGACTCAAGAAAAGGTAAAAATACTTGAAGTACACTTACAGACTGACTTAGTCCTAATCTACCCAATCTTGAGCTTGCTTGATTTGCAATTTACCTTGTGGACCTAAAATATTAGTAGGCAGGGTAATAGTAGAAAGATAAAAATGCAGAAATGTTTGCTATCATCAAAATTATGATCATTGAATCCATGTTTACAACACTTTTGTTTATTCCTTATAACACTTTTGAATTGTTTAGTGATTAAGGCAACATCATCTCTATCATTAGCCTTCAACGCCACCATTTTATCCTTCTTTTTCTCACCTGCATCAAGTAGTCTTTGGTTAACTCCTTACACGTAAGGAATGAGTGATTCTAGTAATTTATCAATAGAATAAGTTTTTAAATCCTTGGATTTAATGATAGCAGTTATCTTAGCATGAAAGGAAGAAGCTGATCTTCCCAAAATTTTATTAACTTTCTCATAGTTAGTGAGTTCTCTTCCTAAGGCATGTAGGGAGGTGACAATTTGTGTAAACCTAGTATACATTTTAGATATTGACTCACTAGGTTTCATGCAAAAGAGTTTGTAGTCATATAGAAAGATATTCAACATAGATTGCTTAACTTCACTTGTGCCTTCATAAGTAATACACAATCTATCACATATTTCTTTACTATTAACACAAGTTGAGACATGTATGTAATCTTCATATTTCAAAGCATAGAAAAAATAGTTCAAACATTTTGCGTTAAGTTGTGCTAGATACCTATCGTTAAGAGTCCATTAATTAAAAGGAAGTTTAGTTTTTATTCTATTTATTTCACGTGATGGTGGAGAATTAACTTCTTTAACAGGCGTCCACATACAATTGTCTATACATTGTAAAAATGTGGACACAGAAGTTTTCCATAAATCAAAAGGTATGTTGTCAAATAAAGGTGGTTGGATAATGGAATACCCTTTCGCAGTGTTTATATTACCAAAGTTAACCATGGATCAAATCTCAAAAGTTTTCAAAAACTAGATTTTATGAATCCCGCTCTGATACCACTTGATAGTTTGTTAGGGTTATTAAGCCCTTATGTACTAGCCCAATGCAATGAATTGGTAGTTTTAAAAAAACTTAAATAAAAATTATAACTTTTTTGAGATATTTTAAAACATTAAATCATACAATCACCCACAAGAAAATAAAGTGCAGAAATTAAAATTTGAAAATGTAATAAGAAATAGCACACCATATTTTATAGTGGTTTGGTCAACTTGACCTAAGTCCACTCCCTGGAGCCTCTCCTATGGGTATTTCACTAAAACTCATTGACTCTCCTTTGCTCCTACAGCAAGGAAGAGAAGCATGTACAAACTCCTTTCCACCAACACCTGTGATGTAGAGAACCTGACTTCCTTTTTCTTCCTCCTGAAGTAGGTAGAGAACCTTGATTGATTATGTAAGAAGACCTCCCTAAAGCCTCCAAGGAACCAGGGACAATGACTAGAGATGACAACTCGGATCCTTTTATGGAGCAACCTTTGTGAAACCCATGATAAACACCCCTCACAAGATCCTCTCTCTCTCTCTCCCCCCCCTCCCCCCCAAGCTCTCCCTCTCATTCTCTTTGCTCTCTCAGGTCTAGACAACAGCAAAAGATCTCTCCTTGAATAAATAAGAGATCTTACTAAGAAGGGATTAACATTTTCCCTAAAATATAATAAGCCTTCAAAGACCATCCAGGATGATCTATAGATTAGATCATCATGTACGATCAGTGTATTTTCATCCCTTTCACCCAGGACGATCTGGCAGGGCTTGACGATTATTTATTCTGATCTTCTAGGATAATGTGGACATCAACTTGAAACGTTTAGTTCAAAACCCTATATATTGTCCAGCACATTATTATAATCATCCAGAGTCATATATGTTGGACGATGAAGAAATGTAACATATCGTTTAGGATGTTGCTTGAATCATCTTGTATAATTAATTTAAAATCAGGGATTTTTATCCAGCACATTGTTCTATTTGTCTTGGTGACCTAGGAGAAGATGAAGGTTTTTACAACTAACCATCCACGATGATTAAAGCATCATCCTATACGATTAGTTCAAAATTAAAGAATTTCTTCCAGGGCATTGTTTTATTTGTCAAGGTGATTTAAGAGAAGATGAAGGTTTTTCTAACTGATTATTATCATCCAAAATGATATGATCGATCAATCAAACTTTAATTGCTTTCCTTAATCACCTGAATAATTTAGGCATGATTGTAATGAATCGTCTAGGACGATATGGGATTGTCTTGTACAGTTTCTTAAAATAATAACATACCTAAAGGAGCTAGCAATTGATTCTTTCTCAATTGAGCCTATTATTTAGGATGATGTTAATATCATCCAGGATAATTTTCTTAATTCAATTATCTTAATAAGGATTCCCTAATTAGGATTTATATTTTTAACTGATCATTCATAATGATTTTGGATCATTTCGGACAATATGATTAAAAACAAAAAACTCTAAAACATACCAAATTTCTTCCCATGAGCGTGTGTGTGCAAGGTTACTTAGCATCAAGATCCACTTTATTACATTTGACTCAAAAAAATGTAAAAACACTTGAAGTACACTTATAGACTGACTCAATCCTAATCTACCCAATCTTGAGCTAGCTTGATTTACAATTGATCTACTAGACCTAAAATGTTAGTAGGTAGGTAATAATAGAGAACATAAACGCCAAAAATATTTGCTATCATCAAAATTTTAATCCTTGAATCCATGTTTGCAATAATTAAATGATAGAAAATTAGTATGATTGATCGTACTGTATAAAATTGTTCATACTATTTGATTACATGTGTACCAAATTGGTTATCCCTGGGAGTGTACGAAATAAAATCCATGATTTTTTGCACTAATCATACCATACAATCTCTACAGTGCTGGACAATCACCCATGTATGAACCAGCTATCTTAAGGATCGTCCCAAGTGAACAAAAGGATTTTATGCATATGGTATAGAATAATTATGGATTATCATGTATGATGTATTTAAAATTTGAACAATTCTTCTGTATAATCTTGCAAGACATTTTTGAATTGAACTGATCATACCATAGGATATGGCTATTGCACTGAAAAAATACAAGATTGATGGCTTTGAAATTAGGTTTTTTGAAGCCCTCTATTTAAGGATCTCAAACACTCTTGTTATAAATCTTTGGCTAATTAGTCTTCTTGAGAGGGAGCTTGAGGGAGAGAGAAAGGACAGCTTGTTGAGAGAAGAGAGGGAGATTTTGTGAGGGAGAAGTTGTAAGGGGACTTTTAAGGTTGCTACAAGCAAAAATCTTGTCTAGTACCTACAAGCGTTTACCTGGAATCTCTGTCACTCTGGAGAAGTAGTACTTCAAGAAAGATTATGGTTCTCTAACCATCACTTGGAGGGTAAAAATAGATTTGTGGTTCTCTGACCATCACTAGGAGGGTGAAAAAAAGTTAAGGATCTCTACCTGTTAAACTGTCACGGTTCTTTGCAGCATCAGGGAGGTGAAATAGCTTATTTACAGGCTTCTCTGCTTTTCTATGGGAGCAAAAGGAGAGTTACTTCTATTTAGTGCAATATTTTGTGAGGGAGTCTTCAAGGAGTGGACGTAGGTTAGGTTGATCAAACCACTATAAATTTTGGTGTGTTCTTTCTTATTATATTTATCACATTTTAATTTCTACACTTTTTTATGATTTGATATGTTATAAAATTTATATTTTTTGTTATTATAAAATAAGTTCTATTTTAGCATCAAGAGGTTTAAAATTCTTGTTTGATTAAGAAATTTTTTAAACTACCAATTTACCCTCCCCCCCCCCCCTTTTCTTTGTTAGTCTCTGGACTAATTCTTTAGGGTTTAAGCACCCTCACAAACTTTCAAGTTGTATCAGAGAGGGATTCATAAGATCAAGTTTTAGAAATCTTATGAATTAAGATCCATTACTAACTTTGGTAATAATAAAAAGGCTAAAGAATATTCAATTACTTGACCACCTTGATTTGAAAATATACCTTTTGTTTTTTAGAAAACTTGCATGTCCACCTTTTTACAATCAATTGATTATTGCATGTGGATTCTTGTTCTGAATGGTTATTCTGTACCTTCATAATTCATAAATAATGTTAAAACTAAAATCCTTTTTTTCCTGAATGGACTACTTATGATAATAATTTAGCCTAATTGAATGCTAAATGTCTAAATTATTTATTTTGTGCTTTGAAATTTGAAGAATGCATGCATGTATCTACATATACTACAGACAAAGAAAATTTGGATAAATTATCCATTACTTATTAAGGAACAAATAAAGTGAAATAATCTAGGTTAAATTTTATGCTGCATGAATATGAACTCTTTCGCATGAAACCTAATGAATCCATATATAAAATATATACTAGATTTACATAAATAGTCACATCCCTATAAAGTTTAGGTAAAGAATTATCAAATTTTTAAAAGTAAATAAGATTATGTGTTATTTACCTTCTTCTTATGATGCAAAAATTACTACAATTTTTGAATACAAGGATTTGAATGTTTATTCTATTGATAATTTACTTAGATCACTCATTGCAAATGAGCATGGAATACATCAAAGACAGCTTGATGCAGGAGAAAGAAAGGAGGAGAAAATTGTAGCCTTTAAGGCTAATTATTTAGACAGTTCCTCTAATGGAGGAGATGAAGAAATTGCTTTGATAACTTAACAGTTCAGATGCTTTCTAAGAAATAAGAAAAAGAATCATCAGCAGTGGAGTAAAGGTAAGAATTACAGAAATTCTAAAGCTTCTGATGATATTGTCTGTTATGAATGCAGGAAACCAGGGCATGTTAAAATTGATTGCCCAGCTCTTAATGGCTTCCAAAGCAAGAAGAATGCTGAAGAAAAGTCAGGTTGCATAAGGAAAGAAAAAAATCTCATAAAGCCTTTTTACCAAACTATGCTTCAAATTTATCTGAAAGAGAAGTAGAAGAGGAAGTGAAAAATCTATGCTTAATGGCAAACAACTATCTTGATCATTCTGATCAAGATGAGGTATGCTAACTTTCATACGATAAATTATTTGTTGTTTTAGAAGAAATTCAAGACTCTTATAAGAAACTGAAAAAGAAGCAAGTTAGATTGAAAACTGAATGCTCAATTCTAAAAAAAGAAAATGAAATGCTTAGAAAAGATGGTTCTGATGTTGATAAGGACCATATGGCTTTTTTGGATGAGTTTAATGAATTGAATAAGAAATATTCTACTTTATCTCAAACACATGAGTCTTTGAAAGCATTGCATCTTGATTTATAAAAGTCATTTAAAGAGTCAGAAGTATGGGTTAACATTTTAGATCTCAGTGAGTACTCGTTAAAATTTGAAATTTCTTCTCTTGAAAGTGCTAATGAAAGGTTGTTAGAAAAAGTAAAGGTTTTTTTAAAATAAACTTGTTTAAAAGCACTTATCATGCCATGCATCTCATAAACCTAGGAATATGAATCATAACTATCATAGGTTAGTTAACACTTTTCCTAATGCTAGATGTTATTCATGTGGCATGTTAGGAAACATTAGCCACATTTGCACTATTCATCATAGAACACATTGGGTGTGGAGAACAAAACTACATCAAACATGGCATGATATGCATTCTGATGATTTATCCAAATTTAATAATGGACCCAAACTCACTAGGGCTCCTGAAACTGTTCTTCCATGATCTTTGGGTTTGAGGGCTCTCACAGAAGACAAGTGAGAGCATAATGTTTTTAAAATCAATATTGTTCTCCTATCACTTGAAATCAATCATTTATGATCTTCTCAATATATATGTTTTTGTCCTGTGCTTTTTCATGATTTTTATTATTTAATTATTCTTGTTTCCTTTTTGTTTTATTGTTATCCTTGTTTATGTCCTGATCATCACACAAACCACCTTACTGAATCTCACTGTCTGTTCAGCAAAATAAAGATTTTTCATCCATAATTATATTATAAGATCCACATTCATACTATATGATCTGCACAGCACAACTGATCATGACCCTTGGCTTGACAAATGATCTAGATTGTATCTATCATTAGTCATCAAACTAGAAAAAACACCTTTTCATACTCTATGATCTACATAACACTGCTGATCACAACCCCTAGCTTAATGAACGATCCATATTGTGTCTATCATTGAACATCGTACTATATAAACACCTCCTCATACAATAAAATCATGTTTCAACTCCATTTGGGATGAATTGAATTCAGTTTGGTATGAAATTTATTACTGATCATACTATACAAACATTCGTTCATACTGTACGAACATTTTTGTTTAAAGTCATATAGCTTGACTCCTCGGGATGAGATTCATGACTCTAATAATCCCGTATGATGTTTGATCATAAAATATGATTAGACACAACTTTTAATGAATCATATGGACAAAATAATTGCATATAATTATCCCATACGATCCCACAATCATACGGTACTATCTATTCATTTTTAATTCAAATAGCCAACACTTTCAAAATTTTCACACCTCTCTTAATATCCGTCCTTCTTAGACTCCAATCCTTGCAAGGGGAAATGGGAAACAAAGTCATCAAACCTAGGTGATGTACTCCTCTCAGAGCACTATAGATGAACATTTTTTGATAGCTTCTGATGAAGCTGCTACAAAAAAGTACAAGGAGTCCAAGATCATGCCCTCCAGACTTTTGAATCAATAAACTCTTATCATCATTATAAAAAAATCTTTTCTACTCAATTGCAGTTTCATTTGTATTAACCTTGGCTCATCCCTTTCATTCTAAACTCTTGTATTAATTTCTTCAAAATCTTAGGATTAGTGGGGATGCCACGGTTATGACCTCACGAGTGTGTTGCTAAAATACAGATAACCATGGAAGACAAAGGAATAGACCTCTAGCCATATACTTTAGATTCGATTTTGACTGTAGTGCTATGAACCTTCTACTTAGAAATGTTGCCCTTAATCTTCACTAACCATTGGTTTAGACCTTAACCAAAATGATAGGGTTATCCAGCATGTTCTAAGAACTTCAATCAAACCTAAAGCTCGAGACCGAATAAATTTGACTCCCATGCCATTAAAATATAATATCACATATCCTACACCTCCTTATAACATTCCAATCTTCTTTTCCGATGCCTCTTTCCAAATGCTATTTCATAGGGATCAGGAGCCTGAAGATCCTCTCTTTGATGATGAAGGAGAAGCTGATCTTGTACCATCTTCTCACCACTACCAATTTGACGAGTTGATTTCAAGATTTGATAGACAGGAGACTCGCTTGGATCAATAGTAGAACCAATATAATAATGATATGGATTGGTTTAGGGAGCCATTTTTGTACATTAAACATTAGTTCACCACAATCCAGCAACAGTATGACAGTTTTAGCCAATTCTTTCAAGCATCTCCATCTTCTGATCAGGATCTGTCACCTTACTAATTACTTTTGTTCTTGTTGTGATTGTACTATTTACTTTTAAGTCTATGCATGTCTGTGTATATGTTGTTTTGAAATGAAATTTTTCTTTCAAGTCCTTGTTGTGTAATGTTTATTTTTTTAATGTTTTTCTTTCTAATAGTATTTTCTCCCTTGTTCTTTATGCTCGTAGATCCCATTTCGGTGCTCCTTGTTTGAAAGTATTTTCAGTCTACCAAATTGATGTTTTCTATTGATCATATTGTACTAATTATATTGTATTGTATGAACAAACTTGTATTGTACAAATATAATCGTATTATATGAATAAACATTTACTGTATAAAGATAATTTTACTCTATGAATGAACTCATATTGTATGAAGAAATCATACTATACGAATGAACTCATACTGTACGATTTAGATTTTACTTACGAACTTAACTTTGCTTGAACTATATTTTTCTGATTATGTAAACATACATCTACTCTTAGGCTTCGTTTGGGACGGCTTTTTTATTGCTTTCTAAAACGGAGTTTTAGTACAAAAATAAAAAAATTTGTACTAAAACTTTGTTTTAGAAAGCAATAAAAAAGCCGTCCCAAACGAACCCTTACTTAAAAGGTTTAAATAAGTAATTACTGACAATTTTAAACTAACAAGATCAAAATTCATGAATTTTCATGTCCCATTTTAGTTTCTTTTCCTGATAACTCCTTGTGAATGCTTAAAAATCTAAATCAAGTTAGAATTAAGATGGTTGAAATGAAATATTTTTCACTCTACTTCATGTTTTTATATTATGGAATTATTCTACAAATTCAACGAATGAAATTCATTATTTTTCTATATCATGCTTTTATTCATATTAGAAAAGCTTAACTTTACTTTGAAGATTATTCCTCCCTATATAAGAGAATGAGTTATTCTTCTCTTCTATTTGGAAGATAATCTTACAACTAATATTCTTAGAAATTTAGAAACGAAGTAATTTGCAAAAAAATTAAAAGAGTCGCAAAATGAGCCCAAAATTAAAGATGTGCCATGCCAAAAGTAAAAGATGCACTAACTATATCAAAAATAAAATATGCACAATGTATGCATAAAACTATTAAAATGGGCACAAAATGAGCCCAATCTAAATTAGCTTCGCTTTCTAGTAAATCTTTAAGTCTTAGAAAATTTGATGTTCATAATATATTTAATACTTGATATTAAAAAATCCTGGCTCTTCATTCATCATTTTTATGGTATTATTATGTTCGATTTATTTCATGCTAGCAGTCTGAAAAGACTAAGTTTTACTGTCAAATTGTAATTCTTGAATTAGATTTTTTTGTTTAGATAAAGGATTTTAACATATGAAGTTAGTATGCTGGATGTACAAACCCTAGAATCCAAATCTTTTAGTTGCAAAATAGTCAACGTCTCTCTTATTTGTCTTTTTTGTGTGTAGGGTAAGTTTATTACTTTCTAAAAATACCCTTGCAAGTTAATAGAGATATGATACTTTGAGTTGTTAATCTATTTGTTTCCTAGTTCTATTTCTATTACTGCGTCTATTTAAATTTTTTTTCCTTTCTTTCTATTGTTTCCCACTTTTTGTGATGTCAAAATGGGGAGTAGTATTTTGTTATTTTGATATTAATATTGTTGTTTCTTTTTACACGTCCTCTTTATACTTCTTTTACTTAAAATTGATTTTCAACAAAGGGGGAGACTTGTGTTTATTGATTATCTCTTTATTTCAAATTATTATCTTTTATAAAGAAATTTTTAGAAGAAAGTATTTTTTTTAAAAGAAAGCATAAATAATAATATTTTCCATCATAAAAAAGGGCGAGATTATTATAGATATGATCCAAGCATTGTGTTTGGGTTTTAATGATAACAAATATTATTGTGGCTGATACTACTTTCTATTATTCCTATGACATTATTGTTTTATTTTGTGTGTACTAACGTTTCAGGAATTTTGTCCACCTTTCACTTTCAATTCGGATTAGCTCAAGATTGGGTCTGTTATTTTTAATTTATTCTATACTTTTCCCTTTATTGAGTCACATCATGTATTTTTGGTAGATATCATTGCTAAGAAACCTTATATACAAACAGAGGGAGATAAAAATGGTTTTTTTAGAGAGTCTATCTTTTGAGTAATTTATATTGTATGATTTTGCTTCATACAATACGATACGTGTATCAAATTGTATGCTTTAATATCCTACTATATGATCTGTTCTGCTCTACCAAACCCTAGCCATAAATGTGAAGAAAGATACTAATTTTATACTGATTGTATAGTACGATATGGATCGTACTGTACGCCATAATAAATATCTTTCTTAATTAATCTCGTAATATCATGCAATCAAATCATGGACAATTATTGTGATTAGTCGTATCATACAAAATTATTTGTATTACACGATTACCAAAGTACCAAAATTGGTTCTCCCTTAGCGTGTACCAAATGAAATCCATGATTTTTGTACATATCGTACTGTATGATCTCCAGAGTGTTGGACGATCACCCATTTATGAAGTTGGCCATCCCAAGGATCATCGTAAACAAATATAAAGATTTTATGCATATTGTATAGTACAATTATGGATCATCATGTATGATATTTTGTAAAATATGAATAGTTTGTCTGAATTATCTTACTAGATGGTTCTGAATTGAACTAATCATACTGTATGATTTGTCTATCATACTATATAAACAAAAGATGGATGGCTTGGAAATTAGGGTTTTTTTAAGCCCTCTATTTAAGGATATCTAACACTCTTGTTACAAAAATCTTTAGCTACTTAGTGTTATTGGGAGGGAGCTTGAGGAAGTGAAGAAGGAGAGGTTGGTGAGAGAACAGAGGGAGATTTTGTGAGGGGGAAGTTGTGAGGAAATTCACAAGGTTGCTCAAAGCAAGAATCTTGTCTAGTACCTACAAGTGTTTTCCTGGAATCTTTGCGGCTCCAGAGAAGAAGTTCTTCAAATAAAATTGTGGTTATCTGACCATCACCTAGAAAGTGAAATAGATTTTTTGATTCTCTAACCATCACCAAGAGGGTGAAAATAGAGTTAGGTTTATCTGTCTGTAAAAGAGTCATGGTTCTCTTCCGCATCATTAAGGTGACACTATGTTTGTGCATACTTGTCTGCCTTGTTTTGGGAGAAATAGGAGAGTCACTTCTATTTAGTGCAATATTTGGAGAGGGAGTCTCCAAGGAGTGGACATAGGTCAGGCTGGCTGAACCATTATAAATTTTGGAGTGTTCTTTCTTATTATTTTTATGGCATTTTATTTATGTACTTTTTATGATTTAATTTATGGTCAAAATTTCTTTTTTTAGTTACTATAAAATTAGTTCTATTTTTGCATCAAGAGGTTTAAATTTCTCATTTGATTAAAAAGTTTATTAAACTACCGATTCCCCCCCAACCCCCCCCCCCCCCCCCCCCCTTGAACCCTTGCTCTTGGCTAGCATTGGGACTAGTTATTTAGGGTTTAAACACCCTCACGAACTTCAATATTTTTAATTATCTTTTTAAATCCTTTACATTGAATATGATATCTTATGGTAAGTGTTTGAAAAGAAAAACATGGTTTTGAAATTTTAACCACTTTTACAATCAAATGTAAAGTTAAAAATATAAATATCATCTATAGAGATGAACATATTACTTTATAAAGGATTTGAAAGAAAATTTTTGTTTTAAAAAATGCACCGTTTCTATGATCAAAGACAAAAAGTAAAATATCATATCATTAGAAGAAATGATAATAATACTCTACCTAAGCATTTGAAAATAGAAATAGGTTTTGGAAATTTTGTATACATTCCTAGAGATTTTTCCCTTACTTTATAAGAATAAAATAGGGTTTATTTTAATCTAGAGGTACCAAATCTCCATAAAGGGAAGCCCTTATGATTAGTTACATCGTAAGAAGGGTATTCTTAAGAAAACTATAATTAAAATAGTGACTAATATTATTTGATTACAAAGTTTAAGACTAAGAAAGGGTTAATAATTAAAAAAATTGATAACTCAATATTGAACAATTCTTATTAATTCAAAGAGAAGAGTAGGCGGCACTAGATTCCAAGAAACTCAAAAGTAACACCAATCTACCATATATTGGGCTTTATAGTTTAGGATAAAATTTTAATGTTTAAGCAAAAATTTTATCATAAATGTGGGATTATATTCCTAGATGGTGAGAACTTAGGATTTCAGGTCTACCTCAAAACATTAAACTAAAGTGAATCACTAAAGAGTAGCTACTAAGTCTAGTATAAAGATATGTAAAATAAGAAAATGAGACTTATATCTTAGATTCTTTGATAGACTTTGGGGAATATTGTCTAGTATAAAGATATGTAAAATAAGAAAATGAGCCTTATATCTTAGATTCTTTGATAGACTTTGGGGAATACTGGACACTTTTGGACTTATGTTTCTACCAAGAATTGGAATGCAAGCTACAAATCCATCTAGTCATTTTAAATCCATCATCTATGTCTTAAGCAAATACAAAATGAGTGAGCTATTGTTATTATTTAAGTTTTATAAAGTGGGGCTAACATTAAATCTCCCCTAATAATGAATGGTGGATTATGATTCTAAGGCTAAATATAATTGTAATTTTTTTTGGTTTGTTTCTAATGCAATGTATGTCAATTGACTCAATGTAATAAATTAGAATGTGAAGTTCTTAATAAAGGCTTAAAAATTAAATTTTATCCAAAAGAGAAAAACTCCCCTTGACTCAAAACTACACCCAAATAGGTTTGTTGGCCATCTTCTACCCATAAGAGAAGAGGTACCTAAGAAGAAAAATAAGAGTTTAATAAGCATATGAGACCAGAGGTGATTCATAGCTAACTTTCTAGACTAATTTTCTTGCTTTATTATTACACTTAAATTTTATCCTTCAACTACAAGTAAAATAAAAGTTATAATTCCAAAGAGACTAAGAAAAAATCTAGCATACATCACCTATACAAAAATACCTAAAATACTAGAGTTTTAGTGTACACAAAAATTAAAAACTCCATAGCATGAATAAATAAACAAATTATAATATCAAATGTTTCAAGTGTCATTTAATATAGATTAGGGCCCATAGAAAGTAAAGGTTAAAATTACTACGAATATAGAAAACATAATATAATTCTATTTACCAAATAAATTGGTTTTTTTATTAGTCCTAAGGTCTTCTACCACCGATCATCCTATAGAAAGGCTTCCAAAAAAAATCTCCTAAAGTGGAAGAGATATCCTTACTTTTGGTTCCTTTATCATTGGATAAACAAACAAATTTTAAATACTTTTTGAATCCTTATTAAATTAGATTTTAAAATAAAATTAATCTAAAAACACTTCCTACAAGGTTAGAGGAGAAAGAAATATATAATCAAAATAAGCATAACATATGTAAAGCAATGACATTGTTCATTTTTTGGGAAACTACATCATGTGGAGAGTGTATTACAAGAGTTAAATCAAGATCATTGAAAAATAATCACATAGAATTAATCTCTATCAAAGTTTAGGAAACTCAAATTTGACTAGTGGTGTTCAATTTGAAGTAGAGTGGATGAATAAGGGAGGTTCTAACACTCTCTCAGGTTTCTTTGCAAAATGGAATCCATAATTTGGAACTTATGTAGCTTGACATACAATACTCAAATAAAAAATATATATATATATATATATTTATTGGAAGGATATCAAAAAAAGTTCTATAGATTCTAGTGATGCTTGGTGGGGATTTATGGAGGTATGGATTCTTGAACCCAAAGGGGTTAGATATATCCAAAACCAACAAACCTTGGAAAACTACTTGGAACTTTTAGACTTTTTAGTGGATATTTATGATTTAAAGTGGATTGGGTTAAAGAAAATGGAATCTTTTATTTCGATTAATTGGGCATATTTAGAGGAGTTCATACGAGGATTAAGGTTCAACAATCTACAAAACATAAATTATAGATAAAAATATTAAAATAGAGGATGGATCTAAGGGATCAATAAGCTATAAAATTTTATGAGTAAACAATGCATTATTTTAAGGTTAGGGTTATGGGATGAATGAAAAAAATTAACACATAAATGTAAAATTTCATTAAAATATGATGGGTCAATTTAATGTTCTTTCATAACTAGTCTAGATGCTTTCTGAAATCACCCAATCACTTGAACATGAAAATTCTTGGGGGAAAGAAAGAAATTATAATGAAAAATCAGAAGAAAAAAATACCAAATCCATAATCATGAAGAAATAAACCAAAAAATTACATAAAGTTAAAAGTAAAGAAAAAGGTCCCTTATGCAGCAAAGTAGTGAAGCACAAGAACTCACCCAAATTATTACTTTGGTAGACCACCTAGCCTACCAATTTTGCATGGATTTAATCTAAGGATATGAACAATAAAATACCATTAATTAACTTCATAAATAAGGAGTTTTCATACATAAATGTACCTCCACTAACACCATTTTGAACTTCCACCAAAGCATGCACATGAGGTATTTATAGTAATACCTACTAAGGAATGGTTAATTTTTTTATGCTTCGTCTCATTTATATCTTTCTCTTGTGAATGTGATAGTTCCAATAGAGGGAAGAACATGTGTTCTAAGCCTATTCCCCTTGCAATTGAGTAATAAATACCTTGCTTCATGATAAAGTTTGGTGGTTGGAGCTATATGTTCCTTCCCTTCAGAAAAATTTCCAATGCTTAGCAACATAAATTTGTTTCTAATTCTTCCATTATTTGCTAGAATGGTTGTTTGTTATTTATGACATTTATGGCATTTGGTTTAGTTTTTTTTGTGAAGAATATCGAGAAGCAAGTTTTATAAAGAAGCATGAGTAGATTTTCTTTTGTTCGTCTTGACTTGATATGGAATGTCATGTTGAACATATGCCTTACATCACAACTATTACATGTTAAGAGGTGTCACAAGTTTTATCCAAAACAAAGAATTTATAAATTATGCGTGTGCTTTATTTCCTTCATGCTCCAAGTAAGCTTATAGTCTTTGAGTAATATTTGTCAAAAATTTACATGGCTTTCGTGATCTGTTGTTGAGTGAAATTTGCTAGGTTATGAAAGGGGAAACTATTGGTAGTTATATTCATGCAATTGTTTCATCTACCTTTGCAAGGAGAAGTGGAACAAAATGAAATCTTCTTTCTTTAAACACTTATATATCTTGTGAAACATAAAATTTGGATATGGATTTGTGGCTTTTCAATCATGATCCGTTGATTCATGATCTTGCTTGGGAGGTTGGCATGCGAAATTTCCTTACACACATTGAGTTTTGGGATTTAAGGTGAAAGATGTGAAAGAAAAAAAGGCACGCATAAAAAAACTATGATAAGACTTATTGTAGCACCAATAAAATTTGCTGATAAAATCAACAAACTAAATGTTATGCGATAATTTTTGGGGTATGAGAGGGACAAGAATTAAATAAAGATTATTTTTACTATTATATGGTGCTGATAGTAATTCTATTGGGGTAAAATAGAAATTAGAAAGTTTTGCCAATGTTTGTCAGTAAAAGAGAGAGTTAGACTGTACATTTAGAAGGATAGGGTAAAAGACAACATTTAGATATTTTCTTCTCTTTTAGCTACTTCGAATTTTAGTTATTCAAAATTGCAATGGAGGTTATTCTAAAAGACAACAATGAGGGTAAGTGACACTATCCTTCTAGCTGCTTGCTTTAGATATTGTTAGCAAAGCATCGCAAAACATCTAAACAAGGTTTGGACAAAGTACTATATATTAAAAACATAAATCATAATAATTTCAATTTCATTTTTTGCCTAATATATGATAACAAAGAGATCAATCGAGAGCAACTATCATATGATGAAATATTTTGATCTCAAATGATGATGGGATGAACTAATCCTATTCAACTATAATAGAACCACATATAATAGAACCACATGAGAGTAAATTCTAAAAGCAAAAACATAAAATATACCTCCATTAAATAAGAGTACACATTTTGATGCTTTGGTGGAAGTTCAAAAGGAGTTTTCATACATAAATTTACCTCCATTAAATAACTTCCCTACTCAAATTCATATACGAGGGAATAAGTATAGTTAATTTTATACTTGTTGTTAAGAAAGTTGCTACTTGCATTTTTTACATTCTTGCAACTTGTATAGTTTTGATGATTCCAAATATTATTGTTTAAAGTATTATATTCTCCTAACACTTTTTGGAAGATTTATTTTTGCTCTTATATGGACTAAAATTTCAGGAAAATCGAACTCCAGACTAAAGAAGACTTCAAATCAAATACAGCATGAGATAATTTGTAAATTGAAGTTTATATTTTTCATTGTATTAAGTTTGAGAGAGTATGATTGTAATTTAGTAGCTTAGCACACACACTTGGGGAGATCTTTAAAAAATTATACTGATCGTAGGGGACGAACCAAGTTTGTATGGGATGATCTGGTCAATTATCCCCTCAGAAGAGCAATGGAACGAACAGGAAGTGAGAAAATTTTTCTAAGTTTTGATCGTCCAGAATAATTTCCATATTCATCCCTGGACGATGCTCTATGGATTCTCACTTTTAACTGTTCGTCCATACGAAGTGTGCCATTCCTTCCAGGACGAAGTCCTCTAGACACTTGAGTTGCACTAATCATCCAGACGATCCATCCGGTACATCCCAGGATGAATTCCTCTAGACACTTGAGTTGTACTAATCATCCAGACCATCCATCTGGTTTATCTCAGGATGAATTCCTCTGGACACTTAAGTTCTACTTATCATCAAGACAATTCATCCTGGTTGTCTCTGGACGAAGTTCTCTGGACACATGAATTGAACTATTCATCTAGACGAACATTCACGTTCGTCCTAGGACGAAGTCCTCTATTCCATGAAAGTTTGGGACCGTCCTGCAGTTTCATGAGAATGAACCCTTGATATAACTATTCATCCCAGGACGGACATATTTCATACGAGACGAAGATCTGGTACAAAATCAATTCGTACCAATATACATTGGGTTCATATGCAACTATTTTAACACTATTCGTACAGGATGACCTAACGATCGTCCGGGACGATCTATTGTGTACATACTTGAAAGTTAGCAATTTTTTGATGATTTTTCGTGTCTTTCCTATATAAATTCCACTTAAAAAACTGTCTTGTAATCTTTTTGCCTATTGATCTTCATGTTGATTGAAGGGAGAGTGAAGGAGAGAGTGTGAGAGAGTGTTTGAAGGAGGATTCTTACTACTGGAGCGTAAAGGATTCAGTTGGTACTCAAAGGTAAGAATCTCGAATTGTGATTAGTGATTACTTCACTCTTTTCTCTCTTCCTTCTAGATTTCTTGTGAGAAGATCTGTCAAGGAGACTCGGTTCTTTGCCGACACTTGGAGAGTGTGAACAGTCGAAGGGTTCTTTTCATACACTTGGAGAGTGTGAAAGGACGAAGGATTCTCTACCTACACTTGGAGAGTGTGAAAGGATGAAGGGTTCTTTGCCTACACTTGGAGAGTGTGAAAAGATGAAGGGTTCTCTGCCAACACTGGGAGATTGTAAAAGGACGACAGTTCTCTACCAACACTGGGAGAGTATAAAAGGACGACAGTTCTCTGCCGCACCAGGTATTAGTGGAAGAGAGTTTTATAAAGGCTTCTCCGCATTGTTGTGGGTTCAAAAGGAGAGCCACTAGTGGTATTAGTGCAATACTCGGAGGGTGCCTCCGGGGAGTGTATGTAGGTCGTGTTTAACCGAACCACTATAAATCTTGTGTCTTTTTATTTTCGCTGCTTTTATTTTTAACTTTTTAATTTGTGGTTGAAAAATATTTTCTAAAAAAAATTTACTTAAGTTATTCTCGATTTAAAAATTTTCAAGAAGAGGGATAATTTTTTAATTACCAATTCACCCCCCCCCCCCCCCCCCCCTCTCTTGGTTAGCTGCTGGGACATAAGCTTAGGTCTAACAACCTTATTCATATTGAACAAGTTTCAACACTTGTAAACACTCAAACTACCACCCTAACTACTTTCTCTCCTCACCTGGCCAGCCCCCTCCTCTTTTCACATGAACTTTGATTATCTTTTATACCAAGGTTTAGTGCCAAATAATCATAATTTAACTCTACATTACTACACTTTGCATGTTAACAAGACCTAACTTTTATAACTATATAATTCACACAAATTATATGAACGCATACAAAAATTCAAATGCTATATAATAATAATAAAACTAGACATCCAAATCATCTTTATGGCTTAAATTCTTTATATGGGGTTGACCCTTTAATTTGGCTCTAGAAATAGGGTCTCCTCCTTTAGCTCTTATTCTAATGATGGGGCCATCCCTATGTGCCATATCAGTTCCATTAGGCTGCAAAAAACTCTTCTCCATGAGTTAAAATCTACATAATCTTCATCCAAGCCTAGTGGAAGCTTTTGAAGGTCTTCAATCATAACTCAAGTATCATTAGTTTATGTCTTATCCTTCCACTTCACTAAGAAAATATGATCTCTTATATGGATCTCTGCATGAGTAATAATGTGACCCACTTCAAAGGATTGTTTGATTGATCCCAATAAAAAGTGATATTTTCAACTACAATAGAAGTATCCTATAATTTTTTATGTTGGAAAGCTCGTTTATAAAGTATCAATTCTTCCACATTGAAATAGGGTTAATAAGCATCTTTAAATAAATTTACAACATAATCATTAGTATCAAGTTTCTAAATAATCTTGAAATCTCAACATGCTCTAGATTTGTGGTTTCTAAATGCAGTGGATGGATACCTCTCAAGGTGGATTCGAATTAATATAGAATCACCAATATTAAATTCCATAAAATTGTTATTGTTTTACTTTTATGTTCAACATATTTTGTGTTGGATTCTTCCAACTATTGTTTTACATTTTTCATGAAGGAATTGAAAATCTTTGGTAAATGTAAATATTGAATCAAAAAATGCATGAGCTGGAAAGTTTGCAATATAATATAGTTTCCTAGGATTATAACCATAAGCTCTCTCTTTTTTTTTTTTTTTTTAAGAATTCAATTAGCATTAAGATAAGAAAAAAAACAAGATACAATCTAAAGATAGAGCTCACACTCCTTCAACAATAAACAAAGTGAAGGAGGAATGTTGGCGAATGAAGAACTATCAAAGTAAAAATTGTTATCTCTAGCCATAGAAGCACAAAGATCAGCTACATTATTACAATTCCTATGCACATGATGAAGAATTACCTTATTGAAGTCAGATAAGAAGAGAAGGTCCTCCTCCATCCCATTATTATTTTTCCATTTAGCCTTGTTCAATGAATGTTGTATGAATTTGATAACATTTATGTTATCACCTTCAATAATGATTCCTTTACTCTCAAGCATCCATGGTTGTATAAGCTTCCTAAGTGCCATAACAGTATCAAGCTCAAGGCTATTAATATCCCAATGTGTTCTCTTTTCACCAAAAGCAAGTAATAATCTCCCTTTGAAGTCTCGAAAACATCCTCCAATACCAGCACTATAAGAAGTAAGAAGAGAAGCATCCACATTAACCTTAATCCAGTCAATCGGTGGAGGGTGCCAAATATCTTGGAACTCCCTAGAGAGATTAACACACCAGTTACGAATGATAGGATTAGCAGTATTAACAGCGGAGAATAGAACTTCAGCTGCAATGGTGGCTATAGGAATAGCAGATTTCCCATGTTTAACGGCATTTTTGTTTTTCCAATTATAGAAGACTGCATTGCAATAGATTCCAGCTAAATTTGGGCAAATTGTAGAAATGACTTTCAGCTCAATCAAACACTCCTCCAAAGTGTTAAAAACAGGAATATAAATTCCCCAATTTTGAATCTGTTTTAGGATTTTTCGCAGCTCTAAACAGCAAACTGTAATATGCTCCAGATTTTGAATTTCAGGACATCCCCTCACACACCTGTCTTCAGTAGTGAGTCTTCTTAGTTTCAAAAATTCCATAGTGGGTAAAGCTGACTTGCTCAATCTCCACCAAAAAATTGAACTCGGACAGCTAATTTCAGCTTTTTCAGCCATTTATGAAATCCATTATCTCCATCACAGATATTGTATTTGTTAAGGTTCTCAAATGCACGGGCTGTAATAGTTTTCCCTGAAAGAAAATTAATCTCCTCCCTATAATCTGCCACTGCATTGGTTTCAATCGGAATTTGCAAAATCACATTGATAATCTCATCAGGAAAGAACTTATGCAGTTTATCCTTGTTCCAATGTCCATTCTCTGTTATTAATTTATTCAGCATCTTGCCAACCAAACTCCCACAGTCCGCTGTAATAGGCCATTCATCTAGACATCTGTCCAGTAACCAAATGTCTTATAAAACACTTATGTTTCTCCCATTGACCACTCTCCACCTCAAAAGAGGTTTCAAGTATTCCGCTCCCTCCTTCAAGATTTTCCAAGCAATAGATTTGCCCACATTACAGCTGCCTTTCCACCAACTATCACCATATTTAGCATCCATAATCTGATGAAGTAAGGAATTCTAATTTTGAATAAGTCTCCAGGTCAATCTGGCTTTGAGGGGTCCAGCTCTAGAAACCGCTGAGTGAAAGTTCTGGCCACCTTGTTCATTTGTTTTGCATAAAGTCTTCCAAGCAATGTAATGCATGCCTTTCTTCCCATCTCTTTTATGCCAAATGAAATTCCTACAACATTTATCAATCTCATACAAGATCTTCTTAGGAACCAAAGAATGGGTGGAAATAAAGTTTGGTAAAGTAAGAAGAGATGACTTAGCAAGAGTCATTCTCCCCACCATAGATAAGCATTTGCTACCCCAAGAATTCAGTTTAGTTAAGACCGAATCTAATAAGAATTTGAAATCAGCTTTCAAAGGCTTTCTTAACATAAGTTTGATTCCCAAGTATTGAAATTCCTCCACCATTTTAAACATTAAAGTCTTCATAATCTGAAATTTATCCACTCTATTCATACTTTTGCTAAACAGAATTTGAGATTTAGGAATGTTAATTTGAAGTCCAGTCCAAGAGCAAAAATCCTTTACAATTTTGTTCATTTTGAAAGCAATTCGCTTGGTAGCTTTAGAGAAAAAGAGCACATCATCAGCAAACAACAAATGGCTTATATTGTTTTCTCTACAGGAAACTTGAATTCCCAAATCTTGGCCCCTTTGTGCGATAGCCAAGGAAAGAAGCTGAGAACAAAGAACATACAAGAATGGCGATAGAGGGCAACCCTGCCTAAAGCCATTCTCAGCAGCAATCCATTTGGAATTCTTACCATTCAAAATGAAAGCAAATCTAGCATTTCTAATACATTCCATAATTAGCATATTCAACTTCATAGGAAAGCCAAACTTCTTTAATACTTGAAATAAAGTATCCCAACACATGCTATCATAAGCTTGTGCCATATCCAGTTTAACCGCCATAAAACCTTTTTTCCTCTTAGAAATTTTCATCTTATGAAAGACCTCTTGAGCAAGAAGAACATGATCCGACATCGATCTACCATGGAGGAATGCAGCTTGTTCTTCAGTGATACAATTGCCAATGAAATGCTTCATTCTATTAACAATCATTGAAGCCACTAGTTTATATGTGGTTTGACATAAACTTATAGGCCTAAAGTTGGAAGGAGTTATAGGATTTTTTATTTTAGGAATGAGAACAATAAGGGTATCTTTCCAATCCATATGCATGATACCAGTTCTAAAAAATTCCTCAATGGCTTTCCAAGTATCATCACCCACAATCTTCTAATAAAATTTGAAAAAAGAATTAGTAATACTATCCAGCCCAGGTGATTTATTGTTACCTTGTTTGAAGACCACATTGATCAACTCTTCTATTGTAAAATCCTCATTCAGTTGCTTAGCATTCTCCTCCGAAATCCTCAGATTTTCCGGACATGAAGGCCATCCCGTCAGCTTGCATCCTCTAGCTGTCCATTTGTCTTGAAAAAAACTATAGAAAACATTCTCAATTTGCTCCAAATCATCAACCATAGTCCCATGCTTATCTTTGATTTGCCAAATTCTGTTCCCATTCCTTTTAGCCGAAGCATATTGGTGAAAGAATCTAGAATTCATATTTCCATCTTGTTGCCATTTTACCTTAGCCCTTTGATTCCACCAAGTAGCAATTCTTCTTAAAGTCACATTAAGTTCATGGACTTTACTCCTTAAAGATTTAAATTTATCAGCCGTTAAACCACCATAACTGGATTCTTCAACTTGAAGTTGTAGGATGTCCTTCTTCAATTCCTCTTTTAAGGAATTAAGTTCTTTGCATTTGTTCTTGTTCCAATAATAAAGAGATTTTAAAGATCTTTTCAGCTTTCTTTGAAGTATTTCAGCATTAGTACCAAAGTCCAATTTCTTCCAAGCTTTAGAAATGACATTCCAAGTGGCCGGATAAGACTTCCATGTATCTTCAAACCTTAAAACAGCACAATTATGTTTTTGGGATTCCACCAAATTGATAGCAATAGGTGCATGATCTGAAGCAACTCTAGACAAATGATGTACCTTAGCCATTGGGATACATTGAAGAGCTGTGGAATTTAATAAACATCTATCAAGTCTTTCCCAAATTCTGGAATTACCCTCTTTATTATTGCACCAAGTGTATTTTGGACCTATAAATCCAATATCATGAAAGTCATTGTTCATAAGAAACATCTTCATGTCTTTAGTACCATAAGAAAGGTGGAATCTTTTCCCACCTCTCTTGTCCTCCTTGGAGAGGATACAATTGAAATCACCTCCAATAATTCCTGGATAATTTCCCATCATACATTCTTCTAGTTGCTGCCAAGGGATTTACTTTCATATGCATCATTACTTCCATAAACAGTAGCAATGTTCCACTTGCCCATGTTGTTGACATTGAGAATTCCCATAATCAATTGGGAGGAGTTAGCCCGTACTTCAAAGGATGCTGTATCCTTTTTCCACAATACAAGAATACCACCCGAGACACCAATTGCAGGTTGATGAAAGTAATCCCAATCTGTACCCATAATCAGATTAATGTCATTTCCTTCAAGCGATGACATCTTTGTTTCAGTTAATCCAATGAAAAAACCTTTATTATCTTTTACAATTTCTCTAAGATAAAGGGAGGTCTCCTTCTTCCTCACCCCCCTACAATTCCTGAAGTCATCAAGACATAATAGGGGAATGATCCCCCATTATTCCAATGTTTATTTTAGTTCCTCTTCTCTTCTTTGTATCAACTTCCATAGGTCCCAAAGCTCTTAATTCCTTGGCTAGTTTAACTTTACCAGAATTTCAGATTGATTTCAATTGATCTTCACAATTCTGTACAGTATCTGGAATTCTGAGTAACGGATTGCTGTCTTTTTGTCCAGGTGGTTCCAACTTCTCTATAAGCCTTGTCTCCACTTCTTCATTTAACTCTCCTTCTTCCAGATCTTCTTCCAATGCTTGGAATTTATTAATTCCAATTGGTATGTCCTGTATTCTTCCAGCATTCAACTTATCTCCCAGTTTTACAGGATTTTTTAGATATACTTCTGGTTCTGCCTCAGCCTGTTGATCCATATTCTGAATTTGCTTCTTCAGTTCCACAGGTCTAAAAACCTGTTTATTGATGTTATTAGCTCCACCAAATTTCTTATTATTTTTGATTCTTCTATCTCTGAATTTAACATGGATCCAAGATCCATACTCATCAGATTGCTGCATTATTACACCATTTTTCTCAGTTTCAGATTTATGCAACACTTCAATTCGATCTTGTGTCAGTTTTTCTTTGGTTTGAACGCTTGAATCAGGACAATCATCTTTGCTGTGTCCAACTTTTCCACAGCAATAACAGAGAGAATAAAGTTTCTCATATTCAACACGTTGAAAGGTTCTACCATGAATCCCTTCAATCCAAACTCCCTTAGGAAGCTTCTTCTCTAGATTAATTCTTACACAACATCGAGCATATTCTCTTTTACTCCATTTGAGTGAATTTCCATCAAGCATCATAGGAGTACCAATCATGGACGCAATCAAAGGAATATTTTCTTCATTCCAGCAACTCAATGGCAAACCCAGGAATCTAATCCAAACTGGAGAAGTGATTCCCTTAAGATAGTGAATAGAGAAAGATGAGGACCATCTATCCATACCTATAATCTGATTCCCTATGTACTAGGGACCTCCACTTAACACTTCTTCCATAGATTCCATGGTGGTAAACAAACACATCATCCAATTATAGCCCAATGTGGTAATATGAAAGCTACCAAGCTTACCCCATTGTCTCCTCAATTCTTGACTAATAACCGAGAATGGTATATTAGATCCCAGAAGTTTGACAACCAGAGATTTCTTCAAAATTTGGGAGTTGGCAATTTCCTTGTTACTATTGAGTTTAACTGCAATTCCATCTTCAGTAAAACAAGTTGACCGATTATCAAAATTCAATTTGATATGCTACGTTTTCTGCCAAACAGACTGAAAAGTGTTGCCTGGTTCCAATTCAACATTTCTTTCCACCACATCTTCTGCCCTTTCTTTATTCTGATCAATCGACTCCTTAAGAATCTTGCAGACCTGATCCTGATTCTGTTGTTCAATAATCTCTAGAACTTGTTGAATTTTCAAAAATTCAACAGGCGGCTCTTCTTGTTCAGCCATAACATAAGAAATCGGCATGTTCTTCCCTTCAATAATCTGATCAATGAGAATATCTTTGCCCTTCCCTTCAACAACAGGATCTAATCTCATCGGAGGCCTATATCCTTCTCTGATCACCAAATTGGATGAAACCCTGAACGGTTCTTGATCCACCACTTCATTGCGATTCTTTACAGTTCTCTGATCCTCAACTCTAAGAGGAACATTTCGTTTGAGGTCCGAAGGAGGATTACCGCCGGCAAGCCGTTGACGGCGGTCCTGAACCACCATACTCAACAACGACGCACGATCACAAATCACCCGCGAAATTCAAAAATCAAACACTAACAGATTCTCTCTCTAAGTTACCGGGAGCCATAAGCTCTCTCAAAATGTGTTTTTTTTGGTAGTCCTAGAAATTGAATAATTCTAGAAAAATTCTGTAGTAGGTAAATGTTGTTCCTAAACTCCTAGAATTACACCCACTAAACTTTTAAGAAGTTTTATTAGGGTTCTATTAACAATCTAGGTATGGCCATTACTTTGTGATGAAAAGATTAAATATACTTAAGCATAGTATGCATGATTTTCCAAAAAGTTTTCTGAAAGTAACATATGATTTTGAGATCTCCATCAAAAGTATTTATGGAAGGAAGTCCATGAAGTCTAACAATATCCTTACATAATATATTGGATATATGTGAGGCATCATTATATTTTGAGAAATGCAAGTAATGTGCCATTTTAGAGAACCGATCAACAATAGAAAAAATATTAGCATGTCATCTATGCATCCTAAGTATGCTTAATTAAAAATCAATGGAAATATTTCTAAGTCCCTAAAGAAAACATGTATATCACATTATTATCAACCTCACATTTTCGTGAGGTCAACTAAACAACTCAAACCCTAAAGTATAATCGACATGCTCAAGTGGACCCCATAGGTGAATTACTCATGGTCACTTTCTCATTTTCTAGTTTACCTCCCTGCTCTCTAATAGCTTATTTCACATGGAAATCATATAAGGAATATTCTTGAGCAATCCTTATCCTTGGTGAATGCTCCATGGAATGAATTAGTTTACATCACTAAAAATATTGAATAAAATAATGCACTCAACCAGTGCCAACCCAGAGCTCTTAGCATTTCATTTTTTCCTCTTTGAAATTCCTCTACATTCCCAAATAATTTCCCTACTATTTAGAGGCTATCATGGCAAGTTCTTCCACTAAATAAAGCAAGTTCTATTCAAAGCTTATAAAATTTTAACCCAAATGTCCTCAAAACCTAGGTTCTTTAGAAAAGTCAATCTACTGCTCCTATGGAAGGAAAGAAGATCTAAATAAAATCTTGAGATAAATCCTACTTTGGTAAAACTCAAACCGAAGGATTTTATTAAGGTTTCTAAATAACTATCTAAATAAGTTTTTCTAAACATGGTATAAAGCCTCTTAAATTCATATAATTATGTATATAATCCCTGAGAACCTCTATCTCATGTTTTTAGATCTGTTATACATTTTATATTAAGTTTAAACCCACTTTTACTTTTAGGGTTTTGGGTGCCCTAATGTACAAGATGAAATCATAGCCAGTCTTCCATCTTAATTTTATTCAAATGATTGTGATTTAGACATTCTATACACTCAATATGTCATATCGCACAAATAATGGGATCTAATCATGACCATTGATCCAAATTATGCATGATCAATAGCTTAGATCTATGATTAACATAGCTAAGTAGCTAATCTTAGCATGTCATGTGGTAATGGCCTACTAATTCAGCTGACTACTATCGTGCCGCCTCCCAATCATTAGCAAAGGTCTTTTAAATTGAATTAAAATTACCATAGCTTTAATAAATCATAGTAATTCAACCATGCTCTTAACCATTTTTCCTGATCTTGGGCTCTATGGAACTAAGGCGATATTCCCTATATCTCCTAATTTTCCTTAAGTATGATGATAAACCTAAGCTCTTATTTGAATTAAAAAGCATAGTTTTGAAAAATATTAATTTTCTTTTGAAAATTTTAATTTTATGAATTTTTTAATTGAACGCATCATTATGAATGATAAATTACCTCAAAAGGTGAAGATATCATTCTCTAACGGGTTCAAATTACAAAACTTTGAATTCATCCTGATTATCATATTCAAACTCAGGAAAAAATCACATGTGACCCTCGAGGGTCAAAAATGAAATTTGTTAGAGTGTTTAACTGAAAGTTCGTTAGGAATGTTAAGCCCTATAAAACTGGCCCAAGCTAACCAAGAGGGGGGGGGGGGGTGAATTGGTATTTTAAAAATTTCTTTTTCACAAAGAATAAAAATCGCATAAACCAAAATCACACCACAAAAATAAATGCGGAAATAAAAGTGCGGAAGCAAGAAAACAAGAACATAGAAATTTATATTAGTTCGGTCAACTTGACCTACGTCCACTCCCTGGAGGCGCCCTCCTAGTATTGCACTATAAATGTGACTCTCCTTTATCCCCCACAGCTAGGCAGAGAAGCCTTTACAAAGCACCTCCTTTTTGCCACCCCGGAAAGGCAGAGATCCTACCTCCTTTTGCTTCCTCCTGAAGCTGGAAGAGAACCACAACCAAAAGCTAACTCCTTACCTCTACCGACCCTTCCACGGACGAGAAACTCTAGACGAAGAACAAACATAACGATCCTTGAAGCAACCCTTGTGAATCCCCTCACAAGCTCCCCCTCACAAGATCCTCTCTCTCTCCCTCTCTCTCTTTCTCTCCTCAAGGCATTCTCAAGTCAAGGCAGTAGCAAAAAGGTCTTCAAAAACGTTGAACAAGAGCACTTAAATAGAAGAGCTTCAAAGGAGCTCATTAATTGCAAGTTGCCGACAATATCGTCCAAGCCGATATGGACATTGGCCTGGCCGATCAGTACAAATCTCAGAAGATCGGCCAGAGCATCGCCCTGAATGGAAACCTGACGATTTAAAATTGGCTTGATCATCCAGGCCGATCTTACGATCATCCCGGCCGATTAGTTCAAATTAGAGGTAAATCGTCCAGAGCATTGCCCTAAATACGAGCTGAGGTTTTTGAATGGATAGTCCTGGCCGATCCTGCGATCGTCCTGGACGATATGATCGTATCAATCATCCTTAATTACTCCCTTGATTTCCTGATCAATTAAGGCATAATTTGAGAATTTTGTCCTGGCCGATAATTTAAAAATACAATATACCTTAATTGTCTATGGCGGCAACTTCTTTATGTTTTGAGCTTATCATCCTAGCCGATACATGTATCGTCCAGGCCGATTTGTTAATGATGGGTGCCTTAATTAAGAATTCTTATCTAGAATTTCTGTTTTAAGCTTTATCGTCCAGGACGATGAAAATATCGTCCTGGCCGATATGAGTAAAAACAGAAATTCTAAGTCTCTCAAGTGTGTGTGTGTAGGGTTACTTAGCATCAGTCTCTTTGACCATTATAAGTAGACTCAAGAAGTGAAAAATAAAAGTACAGACTGACTCAACCCTAAACCTACGCAATGCTGAACTTACTTTGTCTGTTCGTCCGATCTTCGATTCCTAAAAAAGTTAGAAGCAATAAGCAGTCCAAGAGAAATAGTGTTTGTCAATCATCAAAACATAAGTCATGAAAATAGATTTGTAACATTAACTACATTAATATGTGTAAAGGGATCATTATTTTCAAAATCAAAATTATCATAATAGAATAATATATCTTCTCAGAGAAAAAAGATATTGTTTACTATCAATCATTTAAAAATGATGATAATGATCGTTGTATTTAATTTTCCCAAAGATGATTAATTAAAGTTTTAAAAAATTTATTTTTTGAAAAATTTATATATAGGTTTCTTAATTTCCTATGAGCGCAAGCCCTCGTAGTCAGCACAAGCCCTCATAATTAATTACATCATTGAGAAGTTGAAGTTTCATATGAATACTCTTGATTAAAATATCAGTAGAAATTTCATTTAAGATTTCAAAGCTTGATGTCAAAGGAGGTAAGGAATGAAAATTTCAATCGGGAATGAATCAAATTTGAACACTTATTTATTGAATCAAAGGAAGAAGGGTAGGAAGTGTCTTGAGATTCTGAATCACTTGTGAAACACCACAGCCTATCCTAAGTGATGGGGTTGAATTTAATTGAAAGAGATTTAAGTTAAATGATTGATTTTATTAAGAAGTTTGGATTCAATTCTCAAAGGTTGAGGACTTATAGCCTGAGCTTATCTCAGAACCTAAGTCTAAATTGGGTACTAAAAATCAGTGACTCAAACCTAGATAAAGAAGTACAAAATCTAGACTTATCTCGGCCTAGATTATAGAGCTAGCTAAACCACCTAGGTGCTTTAAAACCATGTTTCTGGTCACTTATGAAATAGTGGTTAAGGATATTAATTAGATTGGGTTTGAGGAGTTGTGGGTGACATCTAGAAGATATTCCTAATTGGCCCCTTTGACTTATATTGGGTATTTGATACTTAAGTAAATATAATTATAGATTTAGACACTTTTAAGTTTGTAACTAATGCAATACATACATATCGACTCAATGAATTTGTAAATTTGAATGAATCAATTTTAAAAAGGCTTAAAAAGATATTTTTCACTAAAATAATACATAGCATCACCTTAACAGATCTGCACCCTCATAGGCCAGGTGGTCTGCTAAAACCAGCAGATAGGGAGGTGTATAACAAAAGAAAAAAAGTGCAGCAAGTATGCATGTGAACTCCAAGCAGTCTCAGGCTTACTTCTTATATTTGTTAGAGTTGCTATGTTATCTTAAAAAATTTAATTTTATATAAGTAGAAATATTTTTAAGAGTGTGGTCACGAGGCTCCAATCAGATTCTAGGCTAAAACAAATATGACATATAAGGTTGCCAAAAGACTACTAAAAGCAGGGAAATCCTAATCACAATGAACATCAAATAATAAATTTTAATAAACAATTTAATTAAAATTTAATGTCCATAAGAAAATGACTTTTTAATATTATAATCCAAGGTCTCAGGAAAAGTAAAGTGGTCGGGTACCACATGTATACAACTCGAATTCTACTCCTAAGACTCAAGTGCTTTGAGAATGGGACTTCTAATTCTTTACTTCTTTGTCATTCTGCAAGGCTTCTTAGATCATTAGGTCTGAATATCCAATTGAAAAGAAAGTCTCCCTCGAAAGGGGTGTTATATTTCCTCTTTGGAAATTTAAAGATCTTCCAAATTTGGATCTTCAAATGGAGAGGGACTCTCCCCTAAGGGATGTCCCTTCCTCTTTGGATTCCAAATTGGATGTTTAAATTCCATCTCAAATTATCACTTTGACATTTACAACTCAATTGAAATTAAATTACATTTGAATGAAAAGTAAATCTAGATTAAAACCCAACAAGCAAGGTTATCCTAGGCATTTATACTCAAATTCAAAATCTCAAGCAGTTATATATTAAAATTTAAAAATGCTCAAACTCACTGCCACACTTGGCCACTATTTTAATTTAAAGGGGGACTTAGAAATTTTTGAAGAACCTATAAAAACAATAATAATTTTAAAACTTAATTTTTTTTATGCCTTTACTCAATGCCCTGTATAAGCATGGCCACCTACATAAGAATGAATTAGTATAAATTTTTCCTAACTTAGGGGTAGAACTAATGCACAATTAATCATATCATAGAGTATAAAAAAAAAACAATTACATCACTATTAACAACCAACATTATTGAAAACTTGAAAACCTTGCATATACATGTAGTAAAAAAGTAAACACCGGCCTAGCCAAAGATAATTTAAGCTTAATGTGGATGGCACTAGTACTAATTTAATTTGTGCCTATGGTGGCGTGATTAGAGATAGTAATGGTGGCCTCATTGTTGCTTTTGCTGGTCCTATTCAAGGTAACTATTATACTTCTATTTTTAAGGCCATTTTGTATGGTATTCAATTGTGCATCTCTCTCAACGTTTCTAATTTGCACATTGAGGTAAATTCTGACTTGGATTTTCACATGTTTCAAGCTAAAGATGAGATGTGTTGTTCTCCGAACCTCTTCTATATGGTTAGAGAAATTAAAAAACTTATGTTGTCCCTTAACTATTCTTTTCATTATATCAGTAAGGATTGTAATGCTTGTGCCTCTTTGTTGGCTATGTGGGGTTGTAGTCAGACTTATTTTGTTGATTTTATTTGGGAAACTAGCCCTGTCCATCTTCTTGGATTACTTAATCTTGATGCTTGTGGTTGTCCCTATGTTAAATCTTAACTTATCTTGGTTAGTCTTTGGTTTTTGTTTTTTTTATTTTGTGGTCTATTAGCTGGTCCCTGTTTTATGTCTAGGATTATTGCTTTACTTTACTGTTTGACTGGGTTGTTATGCTCTATTTCCATAATTCCTAGAATTTTCCTTATGATGATTGGAATTTCTGTAGTGAGGAGGCTCCTTAATATATAGCCTTCTGTAATTGTGGTTTTTATTCTAGTGGGTCATTTGTTTTTCCCCTTGCTATGGGGGTCGTTAACTGGAATGTTAATTTTCTATCTCTGTCTCAGTTTCTCTTTCTATTCCTGGGTGATATGTGCTAGTTTTTTGTGGTCTGGGACTCTCGGTGCTGGTCCTTTATGTGCTTTTGGTTTTTTGAGTGCTATTGCACTCAGCTTTTGGATCCCACCTTCTTAATTGCTTTTCACATGGTTTTCTTTGATTATGTTTGGATGACTTAGTTGGATATGTTCATTGCTTCTGCTGTCTATTTGATTATGGATATGAGCAATGATTGCAATGATATTTTTGCTGAGAGCATTTCCCTTTGGCTGGGGTTCTGGTTTCATTCAACTTTTTCTTTTCTGGGAAGTTGGGGGAGTTGTTTTCTCATGTTAGTTGCTGGAATGCATTTGGCTGTCCTTGTGGTATTTCTGTTGAGGGTTTGGCCTTTGCTCTTCATAGCTTAAAGTTATGTTGTTTGACCTTAGGTGGTCTGTTAAGGTGTTGTTGTGCTTCTGGGATGGCTGGATCCTTTTACCTTTCTTGGATTTCTATTAATTCTGCTTCCTACTTATGCTCAGGTTATTTAGAGAATTGGATGGTTTATGCTCCTATGGGTTGGATCGAGTGGCATGTGGACATTCTTAATAAAGATATTTATATTATTTTAATCCTGAGCTCTTATAATCTATATCCATGGTCTGACTTTTAGTGGTGCTTTGATCATTTCTGTTTAAGTGGCTGAGCTCAGCGTTTTTCCCTCTCTAACTTTACCACTTGCATTTATATTGTTTTAATTCTCTCCATTGCAATATTTTTATTTTGCACGTGATTTGGTTTAAAGCTGTTATCACCTATTTTTCTTGAAAGCTCGAGCATCATTTCTCCATCTATAGCTTTTTTTATGCTTCCCTTTAGCATCTTCAGATTATTCATAGGTTCTTTTGTACTTTAGCTTAGTGGAAACTTATTGCTCATAGGTTTTTTCTCTTTTTTCTTTTTGTAGCTTGTTGGAGCATAGTGAGCAATTAGTCTCCTTTAAGGACTTTGTAATCATTTTTTATTATTAACACGTAAGCCCCTCTAAGGGTTTTAACCTTTAAAAAAAAAGAGTTGATTGTCCTAACAAACCATCTAAAGTATGTGAGGTAGGTTGTGTGGATTGGATATGTCCTATATAGGGCAATTAGTTAAAGTTATTTAAAATTTTGATTGGTTAAAAAGTTTAAGGGTAGATTTAGTTAAATTTTAAATATTAATGATATAAAATTAATTTTAAGATGTATTTTAAAGTGTTAAATGGATACCACCTTTGTTGCTCATCGAGGTCAAGAAGTTTATTTCACCTTCCTTGGGGTTATGTTAATTACCTTGTTGGCCTGGGTTACATAGTGATAACCATTATAATTAAGTGATTTGATTTGATTTGATTAAGGTTTGAAGTTAATGAATCTTAATTAAAGTTGATCGGTTACTATTTTTAAACTTAAATTAAGGTTTTCTGGATTTTTAAATCAATTATTTAATTTTCTAGATTATTTTAATCTTTTAATTAAGCGGTCAAAATTAACTTTTTGATTAAGCTTTAATTCTAGAAAGTTAATATTTTTATAAATGTTAGACCTTAAGATAATTAGTTAAATTATAAGTTTGTTGGATTTGAATTTTTCTATATTTTGTTATGAAGGTTTGAAATTTTGACTTGAATTTTAATTAAGATTGATGAGATTGTTGACTTTTCAAATTTGACTAATTTTTCAAAGTTTGAAATTTTTAATGAATATTATATTTTCATATTGGTTAAATGCCTTTGAGCATGATCAATTTGGATTTTTTTTGGAATTAGTTATTATTTTTCAAAGTTTGAGTATATATTTGAATTATTTAATTGGTTTAATTAAGGGGGTTTTTGTGATTTGAATCCAAAAGAACTACAAACCTTTTGAAATCACCTCCAAACATCAGAAATTATCTAAGGATGGACTATCAAGTTTTTGAGAATTTTTTGTAATTTTTTTAATTATTTTTATTTAATTTAATTAATAAAATATTAATTTCTAATTAAAATTAAATTGAACTTAAATCTAAAATCAAATTAAAGGGGTCTTTTTTTTCTTCGATTAAGGTTTGAGTTTTAGTCAATTAGTGGTATTATTTGTAATTTTTTATTTAAATTTGATTTATTGGAATTTTTGGAATTTTAAATGCTTAAGTAAAGGATTAACTTAAATAAATTAATTAAGGGGTTTAATAATTTTAAAAAATCAGTGAAAAATTTTCTATGGGTTGCACAAGTTACTAAGTTTAATTTTTTAAAATTTCAAGTCAAAAGAATATATTTCCTAATCTCTGGAATTAATCAAAGTTTTTTAGACATAGGTCCTTAATTATTATCCTTAATGATGTCACTAGGTTTTATGAGCCTAAATCGATGTTTCTAACCATTGATATACATGAATGAACACATAATCACAATCAATCCCTAGATCTAAGAGAGCCCTAAGACAAGGTGGTGTGTGTATCCTACACATCCAAAAGATAAAATTAACTTAAATAATTAACAAATTGATTAGTGAATAATTAAGATAATATTTCACTAATCATATCCATTAAATCTATTCAAATAGCTCAACCTATGTTTGAAATTTCATAAGATCTCTCAACATTTAAAATTTTAAATATATATATTTATAAACCTACATATAAATATATAATATTTTAAATAAGATAAATAAAAAAATATTATTAAAATAATTTTTTAAGGTTTTGAGAGGTCTTTTTATTTTTTTACAATGAATAATAAATAATTTTTAATTTTAAAATAATAAATATATTATTTAATTAAATATTAATTAAATATTAAGATATTCGAATAATTTAAATTATTTAAAAAATCATAATTTTTTTAAAAATAAACATTAAATTAAAGTATTTGAAATTTTAAAAAAATTTATATATTATTTAAATTGTTTTTATTTAATACAAATTTGTTTTAGTTTAAAGTTAATTAAAGCATTTTAATTTTTTTAAAATTAATTTACATTTAAAATGTTCATTAAAATATATTAAATAAAGTCTTGATTATTTTTCAAAATATCAAAATTTTTAAAATAATTTTAATTAAAATTCTTAAATTATTTTAATTTGATCTTAAACAAATATTTTTTTTTTTTTTTAAGGAAAGCAAAGAAGCTTGCATTAATAAGAAAAGGAAAATCTAAAGTTCTTACAAAGAAAGAACCAATTCCTCCTTCAATAATTTAGAAAAAGGAGGAATCTTATTAGAACTGAAATCAATCCAAATGAAATCCCCAACTATAGCATAATTGGCACATAAATTTGCCAATTTATTGTTTTCTCTACCAACCAAATTAAAAATTACAAAGTTAAATGAACTTAAGAAGTGAAGATCTTCTTTCCACTTACCTCCAAAGTCTTGTAAGTATTTGATAATATTTTGATTGTCTCCTTCAATAATAAGACCTTTAAAATATCCCATCCAATCTTTCATGGTTTCTTTTATGAACTTTATTGCCAAAAGTTCCAAGTAAGCAACATCCCAATGAATGCATGATTTTCCATAAGCCATAATAAATCTTCCTTTGCTATCTCTAATAACACCTCTATTAAGAGAGTTGTTGCTTAGCTTTTGCATGTTTTACATTCTTGCAACTTGTATAGTTTTAAGATTCTAAATATTATTGTTCTAATTATTATTTTCTCCTAACACTTTTTGGAAGAGTTGTTTTTGCTATTGTGTGGACCAACATTTCAGGATAATCGAACTCGAGACTAATGAAGACTTCAAATCAAATTTAGCATAAGATAGTTTGTGAATTAAAGTTTGCATTTTTCAATTTAATGAGTTTGAGAGAGTGTGATTGTAATTGAGTAACTTAGCGCACACACACACTGGGGGAGATCTTTAAAAATAAAAATTTCTTATATTGATCTTATGGGATGAACAATGTTCGTACGGGACGATTAGGTCAGTTATACCCCTAGGAGAGCAATGTAATGAACAAGAAGTGAGAAAAGTTTTCTAAGTTCTGATCGTCCAGACAAATTTCCCTATTCGTCCCTCAACGATGCCCTCTGGATTCTCACTTTGAACAGTTTGTCCAAACGAAGTGTACCATTCATCCCTGGATGATGTCCTCTGATTTCTCACTTTGTACTGATCATCCAGACGAAGTGTACCAATCGTCCCAGGATGATGTCCTCTGGACCCTTAACATGAACATATCGTCAAGATGATTCACCCCATTCGTCCCAGGACAATGTCCTCTTGACTCATGACTTGAATAGATCGTCCAGACGATTCACCCTGTTCATCCCAGGATGATGTCCACTAGACCCATGACTTGAACTAATCGTCCAGATGAACTCCTATATTCATTCCAGGATGAAGTCCTTTGTTCCTTGAAAATTTGGACTGTTCAGCAGTTTCATCCAAACGAACCCTTGATATAACTATTCGTACTAGACGAACTCAGTTTGTATGGAATGATGATCAGGTACGAAGTCATTTCATACCAATATACATCGGGTTCGTATGCAACAATTTTTACACTGTTCGTACTAACGAAATCACGATCGTACAGGATGATCGAGTGCGTACAGAATTGAAAATTAGCGGTTTTTGGACAATTTTTTGTGTCTTTCTTATATAAGGTCCATTTAAAACTATGTTATAATCTTTTTGTTCATTGGTCTTCATGCAAATTGAGGGGAGATTGAAGGAGAGAGTGTGAGAGAGTGTTTTAAGGAGGATTCTTACTACTGGAGAGTGAAGGATTTACTTGGTACTCAAAGGTAAGAATCTCCAATTATGATTTATGATTACTTCACTCTATTCTCTCATCCTTCTAGATTTTTCATGAGAATATCTTTCAAGGAGATCCCGTTCTCTATCGACACTCATGGAGTATGAAGAGTAAGAGGTTCTCTGCCTACAGTTAGAGAGTGTGAAAGGTCAAAAGGTTATCTACAAACACTTGGAGAGGGTGAAAGGATGAAGGGTTTTCTGCCTAAATTTGGAGAGTGTGAAAGGATGAAGGGTTCTCTTCCCACACTTGGAGAGTGTGAAAGAACAGTTGGCTGTCTGCCAATACTTGGAGAGTGTAAAAGGACGATAATTCTCTGTTGCACCAGGTAGTGGTGGAAGAGAGTTTTTGTGAAGGCTTATCCGCCTTGCTGTGGGTGCAAAAGGAGAGTCACTAGTAGTATTAGTTCAATACTCGGAGGGTGCCTTCGGCGAGTGGATGTAGGTCATGTTTGACCGAACTACTATAAATCTTGTGTCTTTTTATTTTCTACTGCTTTTTTTTATTTTACTGCTTCTATTGATCTGTTGTTGAAAAATCTTTTTCAAAAATTCATTAAAGTTTTTATCGGTTAAAAAAAAAGTGGGAAATTTTTTAAATTACCAATTCACTCCTCCTCTTGGTTAGTTGCTAGGATATAAGCTTAGGTCAAACAACCTAATTTCATATTGAACAAGTTTCAACAAGTGGTATCAGAGCTTTATTTTAAAATCATAAGTTTTGACTACTTTTTTATTAACGTTCATGGCTACATTTAGAAACCAAAATACATCTAACAGTTAATCTATAACTAGACCTCCAATGTTCAACAATATTCCTTTTGAGTTTTGGAAAATATGCATGTCCACATTTTTACTGTCACTTGATTACCGTATGTGGATCTTAGTTCATGAAGGGCATACAAAATTAACTAGACTAGTTGACGGAGTTAGAATTGAAACACCTTTTGTGGACTGGACAGTAGAAGAACAAGATTTAATATAACTAAATGCCAAATGCTTAAATAGTTTCTTTTGTGCTCTTGAATCAGAGGATTACATGCGGGTTTCCACTTGCAAGAGTGGAAAGGACAAATGGGCAAGACTTTGTATAACTTATGAGGTGACTAATGAAGTTAAACAATCTAAACTTAATATCTTGTTGCATGATTATGAATTATTCCTCATGAAACCAAATGAATCCATTTCTTACATGTACACAAGATTCACACAAATAGTCACTCTTTACATCCATTAGGTAGGGAACTAACGAATGTTAAAATGGTTAATAAGATACTTCATCGATTGCCTACTACTTTTGATGCTAAAATAACTGCAATTACAGAGTCTAAAGATCTAAATATTTACTCTATTGATTATTTTCTTGGATCGCTATATGCTTATGAGCAAGGAGTTAGCCAAAGAAAGATTTATACAGGTGAACTTCGAAGGGAGAAGAACATAGCACTGAAAGTGGAGGAGTCGGAGAGTGAACTCTCACAACCTGATGATGAAGACGACATCACACCGATGACTAGATAATTCAGAAGCTTTCTAAAGAGGAAGCAAAAAAGAAGCCAGCAATGGAATCGAGATAAATTTAAAAGAAATGTCAATGTTTTAAATGAAGTTATTTGCTATAAGTGCAAAAATATGGACATATTTAGTCAAATTTCCCAAAACTCAAAGCCACTCTTAGAAAGGAGAAGGAAGAGAAGAAACCAATTGTGCAGAAGGGTAAGAATAATTTTCTAGGCGGACTCAGCTTCAGACTCGTTAGAGACTGAAAAGGAAGAGAAAGTCACTAATCTATGCTTAATGGCCGATAATCTTGATTAGTCAGATCAAGAAGAGGTATGTGACTTGACTTACAATGAACTTTTGAAGTTTTTGAACACATATATGATGCATATAGAAAGTTAAAGAAAATGCATACTAGTCTGAATTTAGAATTTTAGGAATTACAAAAGAATAAAAAATCCTTAGAAAAAATTATGCTTTAATTGATGAAAACCATATGATATTGCTTGATGAGTTTGATTAATTGAATAAGAATAATGAAAGTTTAAAATCATCCTATGCAGAATTTGAAAAAGAATTTAAAAATTTTAATGATGAATTTGAGAACAAAATCTATAGGATAAATTATATGAATTGTATATTTCAAGAAGTGAATTCATTTAATAAATTAACAATAAAAGCTCTCAAGGAAAATTGGATACCCCCAATACTTGAAGATTTTATGAATCCTATTTTGTATCCTAAATTTATGCAATTCATAAATAGAAAGAGAAATTTTAGAAGGTTAAGAAACCCCTTTCCAGGAGTTAAATTTCATAATTGTGGATTGATTGGACATATAGCTCACATATGTACATTGAAGAAGAAAACTCATATGGTGTGAAAAACTAAGATGCATAAACCAAGACATATCATACATACATGCATCTGATTATAAATTGCCAAAAGAAGAATCCAAACTTATTTGGGTTCCCAGGTCTAACATTTGATAATTTTGCATGATCGCTCTCACATAAGATCTCATGAGAGCATATGATACCTAGACAGCGAATGCTCAAAGCATATGACTGGAGATACTACATAATTCATATCGCTGGAAGCCAGGAGTGGAGGTAAGGTTACAATTAGAGATAACACCATAAGGAAGGTGGTTGGGTATGGTATGATTGGAAATCTTAAAATTTTTTTATTGAAGATGTGTTATTGGTAGAAGGCTTAAAGCATAATTTATTAAGTATTAGTCAGCTATGTGATAAATGATAATGTGTAAATTTTTACCTTACTAACTGCATATTAAGCCTAAATGGAAATGATATTTTGAACGGTACTAGGGTAAACAATGTGTATATGCTAGACTTGAATTGCATTAAAACTCCTACTTCTTTTTGTTTAAAAATTATATCTGATGAGTCAAGGCTTTGGCATAGGAGATTTTGTCACTCTAGCATGAAAAACCTTAGAAGGATTACCCAAAAGAACCTAGTAAGTGGTATACCAAAACTAGACTTTACTAAGGACCACCTTTGTGATGCATGTCAATTAGAAAAACAGGTGAACACCTCTTTTCAGTCCAGTAAGGATCTTAGAACTAGTAAACCATTGGAGATTTTGTATATGGATCTTTTTGGACCAGCTGGAAGTGTAAGTCTAGGAGGAAAGGTATATGAATTTGTGATTGTGGATGATTATTCTAGATTCACATGGGTTAGATTTCTATATCATAAAATTGAATCATTTGGGAAGTTTAGAGATTTTTTGACATGGATTCAAAGGAAACTAGGTAGTGAGATTTTGACTATCTAAAGTGATCATGGAGGAGAATTTGAGAATAAAAAATTTGAGGATTTTTGAATGGAGAAAGAAATTGATCACAATTTTTCTGCACCTAGAACCCCTCAACAGAATGGTGTAGTCGAGAGGAAAAATAGAACATTAATAGAAGCCGCCTGAGCCATATTAGCAGAATATTCTCTTCATAAATATTTTTGGGCTAAGGCGGTTAGCACCGTATGTTATATTTTGAATAGGGTGAATGTTAGATCAAAATTAATTAAAACACCCTATGAGTTGCTAAAAGGAAGAACACATAATTTGTCACATTTGCATGTTTTTGGATGTAATGTATTTATTCATAACAATGAAAAATTTGCCTAAGGAAAATTTGAACAAAATTAGATGAAGAAATTTTTATAGGACACTCAAGTGTTGGAAAATCTTATAGAGTATTCAATAAAAAGAACTTTGATAATTCAGGATACCACACATATTATATTTGATGAATCTGAAATTTTGGAAGAGCCAAATATTGAAGAATGTGAGATAGAGATTAACACCCAAAAGATTGATATAATAAATTTGGAATAAAATTTGGAAGAAAATTTGGAGATAGAAAACCCGATGCATAGAGATTTGAGATTTTCTAAAAACCACCCAAACGAATTAATTATTGGTGAACCTAGTGAGGGTGTTAGGACTAGGCGTGGACTAAACAAAGAAATTAATCATTTAGCCGTTATTTCAACCATAGAACCCAAAAATATTGATCAAGCACTTTCAGATTGGATTTTGGCTAAGCAAGAAGAGTTTAATCAATTTGTAAGAAATAAAGTTTGGAAATTAACTGCAAGGCTAAATGCTTAAAGTGTAGTTGGAACTAAGTGGGTATTCAAAAATAAAATGAACGACTCAGGAGTAGTTATTAGAAATAAGGCTAAATTAGTAGCTAAGTGGTATAATCAAATTGAAGGGATTGATTTTGAAAAAACTTTTGCCCCTGTAGCTAGACTTGAAGCAATTAGGGTTTTGTTAGCCTTTGCCTATTTTAGAGGATTTAAATTATATCAAATGGATGTAAAGAGTGCCTTTTTAAATTGGATAATTCAATAGAATGTTTTTGTAAAACAACCTCCAGGTTTTGAAAATTCTAAACACCCAAATCATGTTTTCAACTGAAAAATGCATTATATGGATTGAAACAGGCACCTAGGGCTTGATATGAGAGATTGAGCACCTTCCTACTTGAAAGATCATTTGAAAAAGGAAGTGTGGACACAACTCTCTTTTTGAAGAAATTTGGAGAGGATATACTAATTGTATAAATTTATGTTTGTTGAAACTTGTTTAATATGAATTAGGTTGTTATACCTAAGCCTATAGCCCAGCGGCTAACCAAGAGAGGGGGTGAATTGGTAATTTTAAAAAAATCCCTCTTTTAAATTTAAAACCGATAAAAATTTTAGGGATTTTTTTGTAAAAAAGATTTTTCAACCACAGATCAAAAGATACAGTAAAGTAAAAAAGAAAAGCAGTGGAAAATAAAAAGATACAAGATTTATAATAGTTCGATCAAACACGACCTACATCCACTCCCTAGAGGCACCCTCCAAGTATTGCACTAATACCACTAGTGACTCTCCTTTTGCACCCACAGCAAGGCGGAGAAGCCTTCACAAAAACTCTCTTCCACCACTTCCTGGTGTGGCAGAAAACCGTCGTCCTTTTACACTCTCCAAGTGTTGGAAGAGAATCATCCATCCTTTCACACTCTCCAAGTGTGGGCAGAGAACCCTTCATCCTTTCAGACTCTCCAAGTGTAGGCAGAGAATCCTTCATCCTTTCACACTCTCTAAGTGTGGGTAGAGAACCCTTCGATCTTTCACACTCTCAAAGTATATGTAGAGAAACGTCATCCTTTTACACTCTCCAAGTGTTGGCAGATTACCGTCCATCCTTTCACACTCTCCAAGTGTGGGCAGAGAACCCTTCGTCCTTTCACACTCTCCAAGGGTAGGCAGAGAATCCTTTGTCCTTTCACACTCTCCAAGTGTAGGCAGAGAACCTCCCGCTGTTCACACTCCACGAGTGACGGTAGACAACTGGATCTCCTTGAAAGATCTTCTCATGAGAAATCTAGAATGATGAGAGAAAAGAGTGAAGTAATCACAAATCACAATTGGAGATTCTTACCTTTGAGTACCAAGTGAATCCTTCATGCTCTAGTAGTAAGAATCCTCCTTCAAATACTCTCTCACACTTTCTTCTTTAATCTCCCTTTAGTTTACACGAAAACCAATAAGAAAAAAGATTACAAGATAGTTGTAGACCTTAAATAGAAAAGAAACAAAAAATAGTCCAAAAACTACTAACTTTCAATTATATACGCACTCGATCGTCCCGTATGATTGAGATTTTATCCTGTACTAATAGTGTAAAAACTATTGCGTATATTGGTAAAAAATAACTTCGTACCCAATCATTGTCCCATACGAGCTAAGTTCATCTGGTATTAATAGTTATATCATGGGTTTGTTTGGAAGAAACTGTAGGACGGTCCCAAATTTTCAAGGAACAAAGGACTTCATCCTGGGACAAATATAGGAGTTTGTTTGGACGAACTGTTTAAGTCATGAGTCCAGAGAACATCATCCTGGCACAAACAGGGTGAATTATATGGACGATCGGTACAATTCATGGGTCCAGAGGATATCATCCCGAGATGAATGGTACACTTCGTCTAGACGAACAGTTCAAAGTGAGAATCCAAAGCACATCGTCTAGGGACGAATGGTACACTTCGCCTGGATGAACAGTTCAAAGTGAGAATCGAGAGGACATCGTCCAGAGATGAATGGTATACTTTGTCTGGATGAATAGTTCAAAGTGAGAATCTAAAGCACATCGTCCAGGGATGAATAGAGAAATTTGTCTAGACGATCAGGACTTAGAAAATTTTTCTCACTTTATGTTCGTTCCATTGCTCTTTCGAGGGGTATAACTGACCTGATCGTCCAGTACGAATATGGTTCATCCTGTACGATCAGTATAAGAAATTTTTTATTTTTAAAGATCTCCCCAAGTGTGTGCTTGCTAAGTTACTCAATTATAATCACACTCTCTCAAACTCAATAAATTGAAAATTACAGACTTCAATTTACAAACTATCTTATGTTGAATTTGATTTGAAGCCTTCATTAGTCTGGAGTTTGATTATCCTAAAATGTTAGTCCACACAAGAACTAAAACAATTCTTCCAAAAAAGTGATAGAAAAAAATAATAATTAGAACAATAATATTTGGATTCATCAAAACTATATAAGTTGCAAGAATATAAAACATGCAAAACCCAAGTAGCAACTCTCTTAACAATCTCCCCCTTTTTGATGATGGCAAATCAATTATTGTTTGTATATTTCAAATTCTAAGTATCTCCAAAACTCCCCATGAATTGATAAACATGTGATAATAAGGAGGCATTTCATGACATTCTCTTTTTTGTTTAAATACGAACAGATATGATACGATACTATACGAATAAAATATGAACAATATGAACAATATTTCTCCCCCTTTTTGACAACAACAAAAAGAGAAGAAGAAAAAGAATAAAAATAGAAATGTAAGAAGTCATATGATAATCCTTTGATAATTGATCTTTGAAAGAGATTGTGATATATTTGCAAATAAAATTGACTATCATTAAAGAAATAGGAAGAATTGATATGATTTAAGAAGAGACATAACATAGACAAGGAAAAAATATTAAAATATATGAATCAATCTAGACATTGAGATAAATAAAATCATTGCAAAATAGATGAATGTAAAATTTGTATATTTCAAATTTCAATACTTAAAAAAATTGTATAGAAGATTAATTTAAATTAAGAGATTGAAAGATTGAGGAAAGAATTAACTACCACATGTGGCGCTTTGAGCATCCTTTTCAATAATTATGGCTCATTTTTGTGCATCGTTTTACTTGTGGGCTTATTTTGTGTCTCTTTTTCAAATTGCGAACTATTGCGCATTCCTTTTGATTTTTGTACATTTTATACATTTTTCAAGAGTAATCTTGATCTTTCCAAAATCAATAATAAAAAATTTCAAATTTCTCTAAGTACAATAATATTTATTGATAAGTAAAATGCAAAAATAAGAAAATATCATAATAGCAATAATAGTATAAAAATTATAATAGTCTAACAAGAGACATGAGATTGACATTCTTAACTAGATCAAGTTATAAATTAAAACTTAAATTTTTCAAAAATTATATTTTCTAATGAATTCAATTCTATATTGCAATTCAAGATATAGCATTTTCAAGATTAAAAAATTGAAGATTTTTCATATAAGCTAACACACATTTCTGAAATGAAATCAGAAACAGTAAAATAAGATAAATTTTATCGATATCATTTATAAAAGATAATACATTTTGTATAAATGATATCAATACATGAAAAAACACATAAAACATGAAATTTTACTAAAACATAACATAAATCCATAAGAGAAATCACATCACATCACATCACATGTAATGCAGTAGAAAAAACAAATAAAAAATACATTTATCACTTAAATAGGCCCTGATCTACAGGAGGTGGAGCATTGAAGAAATTAAAATAACTGCTCAACATAAGCATATTGGAGGTTATACCATCTATTTATTCTCGCATCCATCCCATGTCCTGATTGTACTGAGCATCATACTATTGTGAATGAGTTTCAATTTGATCAAATTGTTGATTAAAATGAGTCTCAATACGATCAAATCTGTGAACAAAATATTGATAATTTGGATCACCAGTAGGTGCATGTAGAGGTGCAGATGGAGGTGCTCTTCTCCTTTCCTCTTCATAATCACTACTTATCACTTGTGTTTCTTTAATGAAGATTGCTCTAAAAGATCCATCATTGTAGTAGAGAGGCTCCTCTAAATAATGATTTAGATGAACTAGATCATACTTCTTCTCCAAAATATAAGTCACAAGATGTCCTAAGGCAATGGTTTTCTTTCTTTTATGGGAGACATGGCCAATCTCAGAAAGTCCATAAATGTAGTCAATGATCAGTTGGGCTTCATCTATAGGTTGGCTAGTTAGAATTAGATAGGTCACTATAGAAAGAAGAGGAGTAATGTTTACTCGATCACCAGCTTTAGGTATAATGGAGGTACGAAGAACATGCTGGATGATACAAGCTTTTTGACTAAGAGTTGACACCTTGGGTATATGAGTTACCCCACCATACCCTCTAAGAACATTATTTATTGCAGACCAGTCAAAATTTGAGGTAGAGGTCAAAGTATGGGCTCTAATCCCTTGAGTTCTTAAGTTTAAAAATATTTCAAAATCCTCTTTTATTATCTCTACTTTCTTCTTAAAAATATAAGACCTAATCACATAATGGTCAGAGTTAAAGGACATGTTGACAAGAAAGCAGTGGAAGGTCTCCTTATTATAGAAATGGATAAGAGTGAGAATGAGGCTAAACTAGGTGGAAACAAAAAGGTCCATTACCTTAAAGTTGAGTTATTCTTGAAGAAGAACTCTCAAGGGAGTGATTTTGTTTGAAGCAAACCTAGGGAAGGACTCCTCATTTGCTTTGGAAAGGAAGTTTTCACTTGAGTTTTGGGGGGTCCCTTTGTGAGTACCTTTTGCCTCTTGCTTGAACTAGCCATGGATGAGATCTAGAGGAATAGAAGATTGAAAAGGATTTTTGAAGTGATGAAATTTGAGTTCAAAACCCTTTAATTTAATGAAAAACTGAGTTTTTATATAGACGAAAGAAATGTTTATCCCATACGAATTTGGGTTCGTACGTACAAAAAATATTTCATATGGACGAACGATTGATTCAAAAAATTAAACAGCTTTTCATAAGCACACAAGTTACGATGCATCCTTTCGTATAGACTTTTGACCAAATGATTGTACAGATGAACAAGTGTTCGTCCCAGACGATCAGACATTTAAAATCATTTTTATGGCAATTTGAACCGTCCCCCACATTGGATCGCCACGTGTTTGTATGTACGAACAAAAAGTTTGTACGTACGATCAGGAAAAATGAAATTGAACTTATACGTATAACTCTCTACATTCGTACATACGATTGTTAACATATCATCCGGACCATCGTGCAAAAGAATAGTAAAATGAAAACTGAAAAATTTTATGCAAACCGTTCAAATATGATAATTAATACACTACACAATTCGTCTCGTATGAAATGAATTTCGTATAGACGATTATCACTCAATTTTCAAGTATGCATTCAAAAATCTATATGTGAGAATTTTCCAAAAATAAACACAAACACAATAAAAAATGATAAAAAATACAAAAAATCATAAAATCCAAAATACACACAACACACTAACGAAAAAAACACACATCAATGTTGAAAAATCAATTTAATTAAGTATTCAAATCGATCACACCAAGCCTTGTTCTTAATGTACTGAAAGTATCAAAGGCTAGTGATTTCGTAAAAATGTCTACAAGTTAATTTTCTATTGAAACATAAATGAGTTCAATTTCTCCTTTGGATACATGATCCCTTATGAAATGATGCCTGATGTCTATATATTTGGTTCTTGAATGTTGAATAGGATTTTTAGAAATGAAAATAGCACTAGTGTTATCACAATAAATGGGAATAGTGCTTATAGTTAATCCTAAATCAATCAACTATTGTTTTAACCAAAGTATTTGTGCCACACAATTTCCTAATGTAATTATTCAACTTCAGCAGTAGATAGGGCTATTGAATTTTATTTTCAACTGGACCATGAGACTAAAGCATTTCCAATAAACCGACATGTTCCAGAAGTGCTCTTTCTATCAATCCTATAACCTACAAAGTCAGAATATAAATAACCAATTATTTCAAATGAACAGCTAAACTTAGGATATCAAATTCCTAAGTTCTTAGTTCCTAATAAATATCTTAAGATCATTTTTACTACTATCAATTGTGATTCTCTTGGATCTGATTGAAATCTAGCACACAAACAAACACTAAATATGATATCGGGACAGCAAGCTGTCAAGTAAAACAAAGATCCAATTATCCCTCTAAATTTCTTTTGATCAACAGATTTTCCCTTAGGATCCTTATCCAACTAAACTGAGGAACTCATAGGTATACTATCAGGCTTAGCATTATCCATTTCATACTTTTTGAGGATGTCCTTAACATATTTTGACTGACTAAGAAATGTACCCTCCTCAATTTGCTTAATGCTAAAGCCTAGAAAGTAACTTAAATCTCCATTAGACTCATCTCAAATTCACTACTCATTTTTTTAAAAAAAATCTACACAAAGATTTTTATTAGAAGAACCAAAGATGATGTCATCAACATAAATTTGTACAATGAGTATATCCTCTCCAATTTTTTTTAAAAAGAGAGTTGTATCCACACTTCCTTTTTGTAAGGATCTTTTAACTAAGAAGGTGCTCAATCTTTCATACCATGCCTTAGGTGCCTGTTTCAATCCATATAATTCCTTTTTCAGATTGAAAACATGATTTGGGTGTTTAGAATTTTCAAAATCTGGAGGTTGTTCTACAAAAACATCCTCTTGAATTATCCCATTTAAAAATGTACTCTTTACATCCATTTGGTATAATTTAAATCCTCTAAAACATACAAATGCTAACAAAATCCTAATTATTTCAAGCCTAGTTATAGGGGCAATAGTCTCCTCAAAATCAGTCCCTTCAATCTGATTATTCCCCTTAGTTACTAATCTAGCCTTATTTTTAAGCAATACTTCTGAGTCATTCATTTTGTTTTTAAATACCCACTTAGTTCCAATTACACTTTGATCATTTGGCCTTGTAGTTAATTCCCAAACTTTATTTCTTACAATTTGATTTAACTCTTCTTGCATAGCTAAAATCCAAAATTCATCCGAAAGTGCTTGATCAATATTTGTAGGTTCTATGGTTGAAATAAAGGCTGAATGGTTGACTTCTTTGTTTAGTCTATGCCTAGTCCTAATACGCTAACTAGGTTCACCTATAATTAATTCTTTTGGGTAATTTTTAGAAAATCTCAAATCTCTAGGCATCGAGTTTTCTATCTCCAAATTTTCTTCCAAATTTATTTTATCAATCTTTTAGGAGTAAATCTCTATCTCATCTTCTTCAACATTTGGCTCTTCCAAAATTCCATATTCATCAAATACAACATATGTGGTCTTCTCAGTTATCAAAGTTCTTTTATTAAATACTCCATAAGATTTTCCAACACTTGAGTATTCTATAAAAATTCCTTCATCTGATTTTGGAAAAAAAAATTCTAAGATAGATTTTTCATTGTTATGAATAAACAACTCACATCTAAAATATGCAAATGTGACAAATTAGGTGTTCCTCCTTTTAGCAACTCATAGGGTGTTTTATTTAATTTTGATCTAATATTCACCCTATTCAGAACATAACATGCATTGCTAACAACCTCAGCCCAAAAATATTTAGGAAGAGAATATTCTGCCAACATGGCTCGGGCGGCTTCTATTAATGTTCTATTTTTCCTTTCGACTACCATATTCTGCTGAGGGGTTCTAGGTGCAGAAAAATTGTGATCAATTCATTTCTCCTCACAAAAATCTTCAATTTTTTCATTCTCAAATTCTCCTCCATGATCACTTTGAATAGACAAAATCTCATTACCTAGTTATCTTTGAATCCATGTTAAAAAATCTCTAAACTTCTCAAATGATTCACTTTTATGATATAAAAATCTAACCCATGTGAATCTAGAATAATCATCCACAAACACAAATCCATATATCTTCCCTCCTAAACTTACAATTCCAACTAGTCCAAAAAGATCCATATGCAAAATCTCCAATAGTTTACTAGTTCTAAGATCCTTACTGGACTGAAAAGAGGACTTCACAAGTTTTTCTAATTAGCATGTATCATAAAGGAGGTCCTTAATAAAGCCTAGTTTTGGTATACCTCTTACTAGGTTCTTTTGGGTAATCCTCCTAAGATTTTTCATGCTAGAGTGACAAAGTCTCCTATGCCAAATCCATGACTCATCAAATATAGTTTTTAAACAAAAAGCAGTAGGAGTTTTAATGCAATTCAAGTCTAGCATATACACATTATTTACCCTAGTATCATTCAAAACATCATTTCCATTTTGGCTTAATATGCAGTTAGTAGGAAAAAATTTTACACAGTATCCTTTATCACATAGTTGACTAATACTTAACAAATTATGCTTTAAGCTTTCTACCAATAACACATTTTCAATAAAATTTTTTTTAAGATTTCCAATCATACCTGACCCAACCACCTTCCTTGTGGTGTTATCTCCAAGTGTAAACTTGTCTCCACTCCTGGCTTCCTGCAATATGAATTGTGCAGTATCTCCAGTCATATGATTTGAGCATCTGCTGTCCAGGTACCATATGTTCTCACGATATCTTATGTGAGAGCAAACCTCTTCTTGATCTAACTGATCAAGATTCTCGGTAATTAAGCACAGATTAGTGACTTCATCTTCCTTTTTCATTTTATGATGAGTTTGAAGCTGAGTCTGCCAAGAAAGCTCTTTGAAATTTCTTCTTGCCCTTCTTCACAATTGGTTTCTCCTCTACCTTCTCCTTACTAAGAGTGGCTTTGAGTTTTGAGCAATCTAACTTAATATGTCCAGGTTTCCTGCACTCATAGCAAATAATATCATTTGAAATTTTGACATTTCTATTAAATATACCTCGATTCCATTGCTGGCGTCTCTTTTGTTTTCTCTTCAAAAAGCTTCTGAATTATCTAGTCATCAGTGCAATGTCATCTTCATCCTCATGTTGTGAGAGTCCACTCTCTGACTCTTCCACTTTCAGTGTTGTGTTCTTTTCCCTTCGTGGTTCACCTGCATCAATCTTTCTTTGGCTAACTCCTTGCTCATAAGCAATTAGCGATCCAAGAAGATTATCAATAGAGTAAATGTTTATATCTTTAGACTTTATAATTGTAGTTATTTTAGCATCATAAGCAGTAGGAAAACAACGAAGTATCTTGTTAACCATTTCCGCATTCATTAGTTACTACCCAATGCATGTAAAGAGGAGACTATTTGTGTGAATCTTGTGTACATATCAGAAATGGATTCATTTATTTTCATGCAAAACAATTCATAATTATGTAACAATATATTAAGTCTAGATTATTTAACTTCATTAGTCCCCTCATAAGTTATACAAAGTCTATCTCATATGTTCTTTCCACTCTTGCATGTGGAAACCTGTATGTAATCTTCTAATTTAAGAGCATAAAAGAAACTATTCAAGCATTTGGCATTTAGTAGTGCTAAGTTACATTCTTCTACTATCCAGTCCACAAAAGGTGTTTCAACTCTAACTCCGTCAACTAGTTTAGTTGGTTTTGTATACCCTTCCTAAACTAAGATCCACATACGATAATCAAGTGACTGTAAAAATGTAAACAAGCATGTTTTACAAAAATCAAAAGGAATATTGTTGAACAATGGAGGTCTAGTTATAGAGCAACCCTCAAGTATATTTCAATTTCTAAATGTAACCATGTACGTTAATCAAAAATTAGTCTAAACTTATAATTTTGAAACAAAGATCTGATACCACTTGTTGAAACTTGTTCAATATGAATTAAGTTGTTAGACCTAAGCTTATATCCCAGCAGCTAACCAAGAGGGGGTGAATTGGTAATTTAAAAAATCTTTTAAATTTTAAATCGATAAAAACTTTAGTTACTTTTTTTGTAAAAAAGATTTTTCAACCACATATCAAAAGATACAGTAAAGTAAAAAAGAAAAGCAGCGGAAAATTAAAAGTCACAAGATTTATAATGGATCGGTCAAACACGACCTACATCCACTGCACGGAGGAACCTTCCGAGTATTGCACTAATACCACTAGTAACTCTCCTTATGCACCCACAGCAAGGTGGAGAAGCCTTCACAAAAAGTCTCTTCCACCACTACCCGGTGGGGCAGAGAACAGTCATCCTTTTACACTCACCAAGTATTGGCAGAGAACCGTCCGTTCATTCACACTCTCTAAGTGTGGACAGAGAACTCTTCATCCTTTCACACTCTCCAAGTGTAGGCAGAAAATCCTTCATCCTTTCACACTCTCCAGGTGTGGGCAGAGAGAACCCTTCATCCTTTAACACTATCCAAGTGTAGGCAGAGAACCGTCATCCTTTTACACTCTCCAAGTGTTGGCAGAGAACCATCCATCCTTTCACACTCTCCAAGTATGGGCAGAGAACCCTTCGTCCTTTCACACTCTCCAAGTGTAGGCAGAGAACCCTTTGTCCTTTTTACACTCTCCAAGTGTAGATAGAGAACCCTTCATCCTTTCACACTCTCCAAGTGTAGGTAGAGAACCCTTTATCCTTTCATACTCTTCAAGTGTAGGTAGAGAACCCTTCGTTCTTTCACACTCTCCAAGTGTAGGCAGAGAACCCTTCATCCTTTCACACTCTCCAAGTGTAGGCAGATAATCTCCCGCTGTTCACTCTCCATGAGTGTCGGCCGAGAATCCGATCTCCTTGAAAGATCTTCTCAAGAGAAATCTAGAAGGACGAGAGAAAAGAGTGAAGTAATCACAAATCACAATTAGAGATTCTTACCTTTGATTACCAAGTGAATCCTTCACCTTCCAGTAGTAAGAATCCTCCTTTAAACACTCTCTCACACTCTCTCCTTCAATCTCCCTTCAGTTTACACGTAGACCAATAAGCAAAAAGATTACAAGACAATTTTAAGGTGACCCTATATAGGAAAGACATAAAAAATTGTTCAAAAACTGCTAATTTTCAATTATGTACGCACTCAATCGTCCATACTTTCAATTGAAAGTTAGCCATTTTTGAATAATTTTTTATGTACGATCAAGATTTCATTTTGTACGATCAAGATTTCATCCTGTACGAATAGTGTAAAAACTATATGTACGCTTTCCAATTTGAGATTTTTTTATTCAAAATCTTGATCGTACACTTTCAATTATGTACGCTCTCCAAGTGTAGGCAGAGAACCCTTCATACTTTCAATAAAAGATTTCATCCTGTACGAATAGTGTAAAAATTATTGCGTATGAACTCATAGTATATTGGTAAGAAATAACTTCATACTCGATCATCATCCCGTACGAACTAAGTTTGTCTGGTACGAACGGTTTTATCATGGGTTTGTTTGGACAAAATTGCAGGATGATCCCAAATTTTTAAGGAACAGAGGACTTTGTCCCTAGAATGAATATATGAGTTTGTCTGGACGATCTGTTCAAGTCATGAGTCTAGGAGACATCTTCCTTGCATGAATTAGGTGAATCATATGGACGATCTGTTCAAGTCATGGGTCCAGAGGATATCATCCCGGGATGAATGGTACACTTCATCTAGACGATCAGTACATAGTGAGAAATCTGAGGATATCATCCAGGGAAGAATGATACACTTTGTCTGGATGAATAGTTCAAAGTGAGAATCTAGAGCACATCGACTAGGGATAAATGGTACACTTCATCTATACAAACAGTTTAAAGTGAGAATCCATAGCACATCGTCTAGGGATGAATAGTACACTTCATCTGGATGAATAGTTCAAAGTGAGAATCCAGAGCACATCATTTAGGGATAAATAGGGAAATTTGTCTGGATTATTAGGACTTAAAAATATTTTCGCACTTCATGTTCGTTCCATTGCTCTTTCGAGGGGTATAACTGACCTGATCCTCCCGTACGAACATGGATCATCCCGTACAATCAGTACAAGAAATTTTTTTATTTTTAAAGATCTCCCCAAGTGTGTGTTTACTAAGTTACTCAATTACAATCACACTCTCTCAAACTCAATAAGTTAAAAAATACAGACTTCAATTTATAAACTATCTTATGTTGAATTTGATTTGAAGTCTTCATTAGTGTGGAGTTTGATTATCCTGAAATGTTAGTTTACACAAGAGAAAAAATAATTCTTCCAAAAAAGTGTTAGGAGAAAATAATAATTAGAACCATAATATTTGGAATCATTAAAACTATACAAGTTGCAAGAATGTAAAACATGCAAAAGCTTAGTAAAAACTCTCTTAACAATGTTGATGACATCATCTTTAGATCTTCAAATAAAAATCTTTGTGATGATTTTTCTAAAATAATGAGTAGTGAATTTGAGATGAGTATAATGGGAGATTTAAGTTACTTTTTAAGATTTAGCATTAAGCAAATTCAGGAGGGTATATTTCTTAGTTAGTCAAAATATGTTAAGGACATCCTAAAAAAGTATGAAATGGATAATACTAAACCTGTTAGTACACCCATGAGTTCTTCAGTTCAGTTGGATAAGGACCCTAAGGGAAAATATGCTAATCAAAAGAAATTTAGAGGAAAAATTAGATCTTTGCTTTACTTGACAGTTAGCTGGCCCGATATCATATTTAGTGTTTGTTTATGTGCTAGATTTCAATCAGATCCAAATGAATCACATTTGACAGTAGTAAAAAGGATTTTAAGATATATGTTAAGAACTCAGAACTTAGGAATTTGGTATCCTAAGTTTAGCTCTTCATTTGAAATAATTGGTTATTCAAAATCTGACTTTGCAAGTTGCAGAGTTGATAGAAAAAGCACTTCAGGAACATGTCAGTTTATTGGAAATTCTTTAGTCTCTTGGTCTAGTACAAAACAAAATTCAGTAGCCCTATTTACTGCTAAAGATGAATACATTGCATTAGGAAGTTGTGTGGAACAAGTACTTTGGTTGAAAAAATAGTTGATTGATTTTGGATTAACTATAAACACTATTCCTATTTTTTATGATAACACTAGTTCTATTTGCATTTCTAAAACTCCTATTCAACATTCAAGAACCAAACATATAGACATCAGGCATCATTTCATAAGGGATCGTGTATCCAAATGAGAAATTGAACTCATTCATGTTACAACAGAAAATCAACTTGCAGACATTTTTACAAAACCACTACCTTTTGATACTTTCAGTACATTAAGAACAATACTTGGTGTGATTGATTTAAATGCTTAATTAAAGTGATTCTGCAATATTGATGTGCGTTTTTTTCCTCAGTGTGTTGTGTGTATTTTGGATTTTGTGATTTTTTGTATTTTCCATCATTTTTTTTTGTTTGTGTTTGTCTTTTAAAATTTCTCACATCTAAATTTTTTTTACTTGAAAAATTGAGTGATAATCGTCTGTACAAAATTCATTTCGTAGAAAACGAATTGTGTAGTGTATTAACTATCGGATTTGAATAGTTTGCATACAGTTTTTCAGTTTTCATTTTAGTGTTCGTCTGTACAATCGTCACGATCGTCCGGACGATGTGTATTTAATCGTATGTATAAATGTAGACAGTTATACAGATAAATTCATTTCATTATTCCTGATCGTACGTACAAACTTTTGGTTCGTACATACGAACACGTAGCGTTCCAATGTGGGGGAGGGTTCAAACTGCCATAAAAATGATCTTAAAGGTCTTATCATCCCGGACGAACACCTATTCTTCTATATGATCATTTGGTCAAAAGTCTTTACGAAAGGATGCCTCGTAACTTGTGTGCTTGCAAAGAGTCATCTCATTTTTTGAACTCATTAGTTTGTACAAACAAAATAATTTTCGTACACACGAACTCAAATTCGTAAGGGACGAAATGATTTTTGTCTGTACAAAAACTCCTTTTTCTTTAAATTGAAGGGTTTTGAACTCAATTTTCATTACTTCAAAAATAATTTTTAATCTTTTATTCCCCTAGATCTCATCCATGGCTAGTTCAAGCAAGAGAGTTATGCAAGCAAAGGTACTCGCTAAGGGACCTCCTAAAAACATTAGTGAAAACTTTCTGTCCAAAGAAAATGAGGAGTCCTTCCTTAGGTTTGCTTTAACCAAAATCACCCCCTCGAGAGTTCTTCAGCAACTAAATTTCAAGGTAATAAACCTTTTTTGCTTCCACCTAGTTAGGCCTCATTCTCACTCTTATCCATTTCTACAATAAGGAGACCTTCCACTACTTTCATGATTAGATCTTATATTTTTAAGAAGAAAGTAGAGATAATAAAAGAGGATTTTGGAATATTTTTAAACTTAAGGACTCAAGGGATTAGAGCCCATACTTTGACCTCTTCCTTTGACTTTGACTGGACAACAATAAATCACGTAGTTAGAGGATGTAGAGGAGTAGGTCATTTACCTAAGGTAGCCACTCTTAATCACAATGCCCGTATCTTCCAGCATATTTCTTCGCACCTCCATCATACCTAAAGCTGGTGATCGAGTACATATCACAGCTCTTCTTTCTATTGTAACTTATCTGATTATGACTAGCCAACCTATAGATGAAACCTAACTAATAATTGACTACATTTATGGACTTTCTGAGATTGGCCATGTCTCCCATAAAAGAAAGAAAAATATTATCTTAGGACATCTTGTGACCTACATTTTGAAAAAGATATATTATCTAGTTCATCCAGATCATGATCTAGAGGAGCCTCTCTACTACAATGATGAATCTTTTCGAGCGATCTTTAATAAAAATGATAAAAAAGAACAACATATCATTAGTGACTTAGAGGAGGAAATGAGAGCACCTCCACTTGCACCTGCTGGTGAACCAAATTATCAAGATTAGGTTCAAAAATTTGATCGTTTAGAGACTCATTTTGATCAACGATTTGATCAAATTGAAACTCAGTTACAACAACAGAATGCTCAGTACCATCAGGATTTGGTGGGATGGATGCAAGAGCAAATAGATGGTATAACCTCCAATATGGTTATGACGAGCAGTTATTTTAACTTCTACAATCAGCCACCTCCTCCAGATCAGGGCCCATCTGAGTGATGAATGTATTTATTTTATTTATTTTTCTCTACTACATTAGATGTGATGTGATGTTACCAGAGATTTTTTTTATGTATTTCTGTTGTGTTTTAGTAAAATCTCATATTTTATGTTTTTCAATTGTCAATGTATTGATATAATTAATGCATAATGTAATATCTTATACAAATGATATCAATGAAAGTTATCTTATCTTGTTTTACTATTTTTTATTTCATTTCAGAAATGTGTATTAGCCTATATGAACATCCTTCAAATTTTTGATCTTAAAAAAGCTATATCTTGGATTGCAACATATTATTGAATTCATTAGAAAATCTAATTTTTCAAAAATTTGAGTTGTGATTATAACTTGATCTAGTTAAAAATGTCAATCTCATGTCTTTTGCTAGACTAATATAATTTTTATACTATGATGTTTTGCAAATATGATGTTTTCTTATTTTTGTATTTCACTTATCAATAAATATTGTTGTACTTAGAGAAATTTGAAATTTTTTATTATTGATTTTGGAAAGATCAAGAGTACTTTTGAAACTGTACAAATGTACAAAAATCAAAAGAATGTACAATGGTTCACAATTTAAAAAAGAGGCACCAAAAAGCCCACAGTAAAAGATGCACAAAAATGTGTCACAACTATTGAAAAAGATACGCAAAGCGCTATATGTGGTAATTAATTCTTTCCTCAATCTTTCAATCTCTTAATTCAAATTGATATTCTGTACAATTTTATTTAGTATTGAAATTTGAAATATACAAATTTTACATTGATCTACTTTGCAATGATTTTGTTTATGTCAATGTCTAAATTGATTCATGTATTTTGATATTTTTTTCTTGTCTATGTTATGTCTCTTCTTAAATCATATGAATTCTTCTATTTCTCTAATGATTGTCAATTATATTTGCAAATATATCTCAATCTCTTTCAAGGATTACTTATCAAAGGATTATCATATGATTTCTTACATTTTTGTTTTAGTTCTTTTTCTTCTTCTCTTTTGGTTGTTGTCAAAAAGGGTAAGAAATATTATTCGTATCATATCTGTTCGTATTTGTTCGTATCGTATCTATTCATATTTAAAAAAAAAAGAGAATGTCGTGCAATGCCTCCTTATTCTCAAATGTTTATCAATTTAGGGGGAGTTTAGGAGATACTTAGAATTTGAAAAATATACAAACAATAATTGTTTTGCCATCATAAAAAGGTGGAGATTTTTAAGAGAGTTGCTACTTAGCTTTTGCATGTTTTACATTCTTACAACTTGTATAATTTTGATGATTCAAAATATTATTGTTCTAATTATTATTTTTTACTAACACTTTCTGGAAGAGTTGTTTTTGCTCTTGTGTGGACTAACATTTGAGGATAATCGAACTCTAGACTAATGATGACTTCAAATCAAATTCAGCATAAGATAGTTTCTAAATTAATGTCTATATTTTTTTCAATTATTAAGTTTGAGATAGTGTGATAGTAATTGAGTAACTTAGCACACAAACACTGGGGGAGATCTTTAAAAATCAAAATTTATTATACTGATCGTACGGGATGAATCATATTCGTATGGGATGATCAGGTTAATTATACCCCTTGGAGGGCAATGGAACGAAAAGGAAGTGAGAAACATTTTCTAAGTCCTGATCGTCTAGATAAATTTCCCTATTCGTCCCTGGATGATACCCTCTGGATTGTCACTTTGAATAGTTCATCCATATGAAGTGTACCATTCAACCCAGGATGATGTCCTCTGATTTCTCACTTTGTAATGATCATCCATATGAAGTGTACCATTCATCCCAGGATGATGTCTTTTGGACCCTTGACTTCAACAGATTGTCCAGACGATTCACCCCATTCATCCCAGGATGATGTCCTCTAGACTCATGACTTGAACAGATCGTCCAGATGATTCACCCTGTTCGTCCCAGGATGATGTCCTCTAGACCCATGACTTGAACTAATCCTCCAGACGAACTCCAATATTTTTCCCAGGATGAAGTCCTCTATTTCTTTAAAATTTTGACCGTCCTGCAGTTTCGTCCAAACGAACCCTTGATATAATTGTTCAAACTGGATGAACTCAGTTAGTACGGGGCAATGATCGAGTATGAAGTCATTTCATACCAATATACATTGGGTTCGTACGCTACAGTTTTTACACTATTTGTATGGACAAAATCACGATCGTATGGGATGATCGAGTGCGTATAGAATTAAAAATTAGTAGTTTTTTGGACGATTTTTCGCATCTTTTCTATATAAGGTCCATCTAAAACTATCTTATAATCTTTTTGCTCATTGGTCTTCGTGCAAACTGAAGGGAGATTGAAGTAGAGAGTATGAGAGAGTGTTTGAACGAGGATTCTTACTACTAGAGCGTGAAGGATTCACTTGGTACTCAAAGGTAAGAATCTCCAATTGTGATTTATGATTACTTCACTCTTTTCTCTCGTCCTTCTAGATTTCTCGTGAGAAGATTAATAGTTTGTTAGTGATGTTAAGCCCTTAAGAACTAGTATGAGGCTAACCAAGAGGGGGGTGAATTGGTATAATAAAAAATCTTTAAGCAAAGCACAATAATCACAAACCAAAATCACCAGAGAAATCAAAGTGCGGAAAGTTAAATACCGATGCAGTAAAAAGAACACAAGGGTTTATAGTGGTTCGGTCAACTCGACCTACGTCCACTCCTCAGAGGCAACCTACGAGTATTTCACCACAAACATGACTCTCCTTTTGCTCCCACAAAAAGCTTGAGAATCCCTTACAAAATCTCCTTTCCGCCAACCAAGGTGAGGCAGAGAACCCAACTCCTTTTGCTTCCTCCTGAAGCCGGCAGAGAACCTAAATCGATTGTTGAAGCTTACCTCTCCCAACCCTTCCAAGGATAAGAGACTCTAGTGGAAGAAGAAGTTAAATAATGCATGGAGCAACCCTTGTGAATCCCCCTCACAAGCTCCCCCTCATAAGATCCTCCATCTCTCTCTCTCCTCTAGGCTTTCTCATATCAACAAAGCAGCAAAAGATCCTTAAAAATGTTGAAGAAGAGATATTAAAAAGAAGAGCTTCCGAATAGCTCATTAATTGCAATTTTTAGATATTATCATCCAGGACAATAGGTATATCGTCATGTACGTTCAGTGCAATTTAAGCCTAATCAGCCACGACAATCTGGGTTGAATAGAAGAAAATTCTTTGTATCGTCCAGGATGATAAAATATCATCCTATCTGATTAGTTCAAATCACATATTATCAGTCAAACAATCGGTCTGAAAGGAGGTCTGTGTTGCAAATCTATTTTTCATGTCTTATGTTTTGATGATTGACAAACACTGTTTCTCTTGGACAGCTTGTTGCTTCTAACTTTTCAGGAATTGAAGATCGGACGATCAAAAAGGAGCCAAGATTAGGAATGCGTAGGTTTAGGGTTGATTCAGTCTGTACATTTGTTTTTTACCTTTTGAGTCCACTTGTAATAGTCAAAGAGACTGATGCTATGTAACCCTTCACACACACACTTGAGAGACTTAGAATTTCTGTTTTTACTCATATCGGCCAGGACGATTTCTTGGATCGGCCTGGGCGATCAGCTTAAAACAGAAAGTCTAATTAAGGATTCTTAATTAAGGCAGCCGACATTAATAGATCGGCCTGGACGATACGTGTATCGGCCAGGACGATAAGCTCAAAACAGAAAGAAGTAGCCGCCATAGTCAAGTATGGTATGCTGTATTTTTAAATTATCGGCCAGGACGATCCTATGATCGGCCTGGACGATATTCACAAATTATTTCATAATTGTTCAGGAAATCAAGGAAGTAATTAAGGATGATTGATACGATCATATCGTCCTGGACGATCGCAGGATCGGCCAGGACGATCTAGTCAAAAACCTTAAGTTACTTCAGGACGATCGATATCGACCAGCTCATATCCAGGGCTATTGTCAGGACGATTTTCCTCTGATTTGAACTGATTGGCCAGGACGATCTTGTGATCGGCCGGGATGATCAAGCCAATTTTCAATCGTCCTATTTTCCATCCAGGGCGATGCTCTGGCCGATCATCATTTATTTGTACTGATCGGCCAGGCCGATGTCCATATCGTCCTGGACGATATGGTCGGCAACTTGCAATTAATGAGCTCTTTTGAAGCTCTTCTATTTAAGAGCTCTTGTTCAACGTTTTTAAAAACCTTTGGCTGCTGCCTTGACCTGAGAAGACCTTGAGGAGAGAAAGAGAGAGAGGAGAGAGAGAGAGAGAGAGGATCTTGTGAGGGGGAGCTTGTGAGGGGTTTCACAAGGGTTGCTTCAAGGATCTCTCTGCGTCGTCTTCGTCTAGAGTTTCTCGTCCGTGGAAGGGTCGGTAGAGGTAAGGAGTTTTGCTTTTGGTTTTGGTTCTCTGCCAGCTTCAGCAGGAAGCAAAAGGAGAGAGGTTCTCTGCCTTGCCGGGGTGGCAAAAAGGAGGTTCTTGTGAGGGTTTCTCCGCCTAGACGTGGGGGCTAAAGGAGAGTCACTTTTTTTGTAGTGCAATACTTGGAGGGTGCCTGTTGACCTCATTTTTGTATGAGGTCACTAAAGCCCTTCCAAACTCCATATTAATTTAAGATCCTAGGATCCACTCTAGACCTTAGGATTCTTTCCTAGAACTAGACCTTAGAGCCTACTCTAGAGCCTAGGATTCCCTTAAATCCTAGATCTTAGAATCTCTCTGGATTCTAGGACAATTCCAGACTCAAATCAATCTCTACCCTTGATCAATTCAAACCTCAAATCAACCTGAACTCCATTCAATTAAAATCCAAATTATTTCAAATTTCAAACATATCCAAACTTTGACTCAATCCACTTGAGAATCCAAATTTCAACCCAGACTTTGATCCTACCCTTAATCTAGCCTTGACCCTATCCATCCATTAACAATCACAACATGATTGTAAATGGTTTGGATATTTCAATTTTAATCATTCAAACCTTAAATTCATTTCAGAATCCAGAAGTCCAGACTCAAATCCTAAGTCTTAAGGCCTTGTCCTAAAGACCCTTTTTAGAGATTTTTCAAACATTTCAAAACCTAGTCAAATGGTCTCTGATTCAGGGTCTATCACTTGCAAAGTGATAAGACATGTCTCTAGAGGTTACCCCCCAACTTTGAGCTCATTCTGGGGTCTCTAACCCCATAATCTGAATTAAAATCCAAAGGCTATAAAACCTTCAAATATTTACAGCCTATGCCACTGAACCTAACCCCTTTGAGATCTTGACCTTGGAATCCTTATCGAAGCCTCCAATCACTTCCAGACTCTTGATTTTAACCCATTGAGCAGTAAACTGCATTTTCCAGACTCATTTTTGACCATAGTTGACCAATAGGTCAAAATTGACTAAAATACCCCTATGGGGCTCAAATAGGGATTTCAAACCAAATGAGCTCCAAATTGAATGCAATCACCTTTAACAAATTTCAAATGTTATTTCAAATCTTTTGAACCTATTTCCAACCCCTGGGTCAACCTGGTTGACCAAGTCAATAGGTTTGACCCAAGAGACCCTTTAAGGATTCAAATAGGTGTTTTGACCCAAATGACTTCTCTAGACCATGAAACCACTTCCATTAGCCTTAAAATATCATTTTAAACCTGTTGAGCCCAAACCCAGACTCTGGGTCAACCTGGTTGACCAAGTCAACCCAGGTTGACCAAACAGGCCCTTAAGGGTTCAAATAGTGATTCTGACCAAATTGACCCCTCCAAACCCTGGGACCACATCCAATAGACTCAGGATTACAGTCTGAATATCTTGAATCCATTTCAAGCCCCTGAACCCAACTGGTTGACCAAGTCAACCAGTTTTGGCCTAAAAGCCCATTAAGGGCCCATTAAGCATTCTTGATTCAATTGACATACATGACTCTTGGAATCACCCTCCAATCCACCCAATCAGCCCATTTGGATTACCTAGATGCAATTCCATAAACTTTTGATTGGGTTGACTGGTCAAACCAAGTCAACAATGCCTTAAGCACCTCTTTGAATTGGTCAAACCTCCCATTTTAACCTCAAAGAGTATGAGTTTAGGCTTGGAGCCTCTCCAACCTGTAGCCTTGACCCCTCCTATGCCACATCAGCACCCATTGACCAGTTGACCGGTCAAAATGGTCAATCCCCCCCTTAAACCTTATTTTTCATGGTCAAAGCCCTATTAAACCCCTTTTCCTCCCTATATCACATGCCTAAAAGCTTCTTTTTGCTTTATTTCCCTAATTAATCCCTACTTAAGCTGCTCCAAGGGTTTGGCTTAGGCTATTTAGGCAATGTTCCCTCCCACTCATCCCAAAGCCGCCCAACAGGAGTAAGGCATGTCCAGCCTTTGGGTCAGCCTTCTAGCTGTCCCATTATCTGAGGACGTGGTGAGTCAATCCCAGCCATCCATTTGGCTTGGGGGCATTTGAATAGAGGAAAAAGGCCCTAATGCCTCATAATTTAACCCTAACTCTCTCTCTCTGCAAAAGCTCTCTCAAGCCCAGCCCCCTGTGCCACTGAGCTCCCCAGACATCCCCAAGCACATCCCCACTCAGATCCCGGCGATCAAACCTATCTCCGGCGATCTTCCGGCGAGATCTAGAACAATCCATTCAAGGAGTTGTCCCGGTCGATCCAGGCGATTTCGAAGCTCGGAGTCAACTAGGGATCTACACTTGGACAATCTACAAGCTCAACCATCCTTTTAACGGTTCAATCCATCCAAAAATCAAGGTGAAAACTTAAACCCTAGATCTAGGCACACTAGATTAAATAACTTTAGTTTCACCGTGTTTTAAGTTCTAAAATCACCTCCCCATAATTTCTGTTCATCCCCTTTACCTAGGTTTAAAGTTTTAGAAACATTGATCGAGCCGATCGGGAGAACGAGTCAAAAAACGCTTTCTAGGGCGTTTTCGTAGTCTCGTTCAGGTGTACACTTTCTGGACCGTTGATCACTCGATCAACGGCCTAGATTGAGCCTTTCGGGACCAACATCCGATCGTGTATCCGTTTGGCGTTCGCCTTTTGGTCCGGCGACATCCTGATCGTTCGTTTGAGATCACGGGATTAAATCCTAACCGTCTGATCTTTCTTAACGAGATCGAACCGCGGGATTAAATCCCGTCCGTTGAATTAAACCCCCGGTTTTGATCCAACGATCCACGCCAACCGCTAACATGGTTAAGTGAAACCGCGTGAGGCGGTTTGCGACTGACGCGTGGCTGACTGCCGTCGCCAATCATTGGCGTCGCCGCAGTTTTGATCCAACAAACTCCGTCGCGCCGCGTGTCCCCCGCTGCCGCGCGTTTTGAACCCGCGAACCAGTGGCCGCCGCGTGGCCGCCAGCGCCGTTTTTTATTTAAAATAACTTATAAAATCATTTTAAATACAGAAAACTTCCAAAAATTATTTAAAATTAAATATAAGTCAAGAAAAATCATATAATATATCAAATTCTTCAGTTTTTCAGGGCCTTTAATTTAAAAATAAAATCACTTTAAGATAGGCTTTGTATTTTGAAAATTTTCAAATATTGATTATATGATTATTTTAATTATTATTTAAGTAAAATAATTTCTAATGTCTTCATTTTTTTTTAGAAAAGTATTTTTAATCTTTTCTGAACTTCCAGAAAATTCTCAGAAATTATTTAAGTAAAATTTGTTTTTTTTTTTTATTTGAGTATTTTAATAGTTTATTAATATTTAATTAAGTATTGAATATATAAAAAAAAAAAATCTTATTTTCAATAACTTCAAAGAAATCAGAGAATCTCTCAAGTCTTCAAAAATATTTTGTTAATTATTTTAAATTTATGTTATATATGTATATAAGTATGTTTATATATATTTACTTATAAAAAAAAACAATATAATACTTTGAATATATATATATATATATATATATATATATATATATATATATATATATATATATATATATATATATATATATATATATATATATATATATATATATATATATATATATATATATATATATATATATATATATATATATATATATATATATTGTAGACCCTTAAACTCTTGAGAGATTTATTGAAGTTCTAAACCTAGATCAAGCCTATGTGAATGGAATTGATGGGGATGATTAGTGAGTGACCACTTTTTGGTTCATTCACTAACCTTGATTTAATTATGTCTACTTTATCTAATCCTTGCATGTTTAAGGTACACACACCACTTAACCTAGGCTCTCCTAGATCTAAGGACTTGTTTGCTTGCTATTGTGTATGTATGTCATGCTTATTCAAAGGGTTAGAGGAACTTTGATTTGAACCTATTCAAAATTAGTGACACAATTAAGGACAATAATTAAGGACTTTGATTAGAAAACTTAGAAAATTTATTGTGTTTAGAATTGATATCCTTTTGACTTGTAATTTGAACCATTTAAACTTAGTGACATTCTTAGCCTTAGACAATTTATTTTACCAATTTTTGAAATCATTAAGACCATTAATTAATTCTCTAAGTCTTAAACCCTTAATTGAGCCTCTAAACTTCCAAAATTGTAATAAATCCAATTTAAATCCAAAAAATACATATAAACCCTCAAACTGACCAGAATCCAGTCCTTAATCCATGATAATTAAAAGCCCCTTGATTTAACAGCAATTTAAACCCTAATTTAATTTTAAGTGAAAATCAATATTTAATTAAGATAATTAATTAATAATAATTAAAAAATCCCAAAATTTTCCAAACACTTGGGGATCCCTCCTTAGGTTATTTCTGACCTTTGGAGGTGTTTTCAAGAGATTGGGAATTTGTTTGAAGCAAAATCATAAAAGAGGCCATCTAATTAAGAAATTCCCAAAATTCATTAAAATACCCAACTTCAATAATTCTTAACTAATTCAAATAAAATCCAAATCACTCAAACTCACTTGCATTCAACTCTTAATAAGGTCTATAATTTATTAAACATATTAGATTTCAGAAAACTGTAATATTTCAAAAAGTCAACATTTTGGTCAACTTTAAGTCAAAACTAGTTCAAAACTTCAAACCTTCGTAATAAAATATAGAAAAATCCAATTTCAACGTACTTACCTTTTAGCTGATCGTAGTAAGGTCTATTATTTTAATAAAATACTAACATTGCAGAATTTGAGCTTAATCAAAATTCAACTTTTGACCCTTTAATTAAGCGATTAAAATATTCCAAAATTCATAAAACTCAAAATCATTCGAAAATTCAGAAAATATTGGCTTAATGCTTAAAACATTTAACAAATCCTTTAAAACACAACAACCATCCTAAAGATGAAGTTTATTGGCTGGACTACTCCGGGCTGCGGGGCTAAGTGTCCTAAGGAGGCTGGTTCCTCGAGCCTGGTGGCACAACGCCACGAATGGATTCTAAGGGGTGTTAAATCTTAAAATAGATTAATTTTTAATTACTTAACATTTTAAAAATTTCTAATTCAATTACATTAATTTGGTTTATCGGCTGGACTACTCCGGGCTGCGGGGCTAAGTGTCCTGAGGAGGCTGGTTCCTCGAGCCTGGTGGCACAACGCCACGAATCAATTAATGGCAAACTTAAATTAATCAACTTTAAAAATCGATAACTAACTCATTTTTGTATTAATCTACTACTTTAATTCCAACCAACTTAAATAACTTAATCAACCCCGATTGCTACTAGGTAACCCAGGCCTACGAGGCTATTAGCTTAGCCCCAAGGAAGGTGAAATAAACTTCACGGCCTCGGTGTGAAACAAAGGTAGTAATAAATTAACTCTTAAAACATGTTTAATTAAAATTCTTAATACATTAACACTTAAATTTTAATTTAAATCCCCTTCTAAGCCTTAATAAATCCAAACTTTTCTAGACAACTTCAACTAATCACCCACTTTAGGATCTACCCCTGCCACACGACCTTCTACACACACTTTAGATGATATGATAGGACAACCTGTTGAGTCTAGTAATTAGGTTGTTAAGCCTAAGTAAATGTCCCACGGCTACCAAGAGGGGGGTGAATTGGTAGTTTTAAAATTTTAAACCCTCTTAAAGATAAAGTTGAACCGAAATAAAATTTTCTTTTAAAGTTTGTAGAAAAATGTTTTTCAACCACAGAGTTTTTAAAACTGAAATTTAAAATGCGGAAACATAAAAGCAATAAAGTAAATGACACCAGATTTATAGTGGTTCGGTCTATAACCAGACCTACATCCACTCCTCAGAGGCACCCTCTGAGTATTGCACTAATACCACAAAGTGACTCTCCTTTAGCACCCACAGCAAGGCGGAGAAGCCTGTACAAAACACTCTTTTCACCACTCCCAGGTGCGGCAGAGAACCGTCGTCCTTTTACACAATCCACAGTGCTGGCAGAGAACCGTCGTCCTTTCACACTCTCCTAGTGTGGGCAGAGAACCGTCGTCCTTTTACACAATCCACAGTGCTGGCAGAGAACCGTCGTCCTTTCACACTCTCCTAGTGTGGGTAGAGAACCGTCGTCCTTTCACACTCTCCTAGTGTGGGCAGAGAACCCTACGACTGTTCACACTCTCCAAGTGTAGGCAGAGAACCTTCTTCCTTTTACACTCTCCTAGTGTAGGCAGAGAACCCACGCCTGTTCACACTCTCCAAGTGTCGGCAGTGAACCGGACCTTCTTGAATGATCTTCTCACAAGAATCTAGAAGGAAGAAAGAAAAGAGTGAAGAAATCCAATTTCACAAGTAGAGATTCTTACCTTAGCAATCCAAGTGAAGCCTTCTTGCTCCAATGGTAGGAATCCTCCTTTGAATGCTCTCTTCCACTCTCCCCTTGGCTATTCTCTCAATAGGCACGAAGATCAAATGACAAAAAGATTGGGTGGCAGTCTAATTTGGACTATTTATACAAAAGACATGAAAAACCGCCCAAAAATTGCAAATTTCTAATTCTGTACGTAGTGGATCGTCCCGTACGATCCTGGATCGTCCTGGACGATTTTACTTAAACGATCTGAAATGACCCAATTTGTATATGTGTACGAAATGACTTCGTACAGCTTATCGTCCTGTACGAACTAGGTTCGTCCAGTACGAACGGTTATTACAAGGTCGGTTCTAGAAACTGCTGAAAACTGTCCTAAGTCGGTTTATCGTTTGGACGAAAATATGTTCGTCTGGACGAAAATTTTCCAGAGAGCCGATCATCCTGGACGATTATTTATTTCGTCTGGACGAAAATTTTCCAGAGAGCCAATCGCCGGGGACGATAATTTGGTTTCGTCTGGACGAAAATTTTCCAGAGAGCTGATCGTCCGGTACGATAATTATTTTCGTCTGGACGAAATTTTTCCAGAGAGCTGGTCGCCTCGTACGATGGTAAAATTTGTCTGGACGAAATTTTTACAGAGAACCCATCGTCCGGGACGATATTAAAATTCGTCCTGGACGAATAGGACTTAGAAAAATTTTTCAAAGCAAGTTCCTATTCGTTCCAAATGCTCTATAGGAGATAACTGACAGATCGTCCAGTACGATAAATATCGTCCTGTACGATCAGTATAGAATTTCAAGATCTCCTTATTTGTGTGTGTAAGATTTTATTCACTCAATTACAATCACTCCCTTTCAAAATTAATTCAAAGAAAAGACAAACTTCAAATAAACAAAATATCATATGTTGAATTTGATTTGAAGTTTTCGTAGTCTGGAGTCTGATTTTCCTGAAATATTAGTACACACAAGAGCAAGTGCAAATCTTCTAAAATTGTTAGGAGATAACTATACATCTGAACAATAATGTTTGGAATCATCAAAACTACATAAGTTGCACAAATATAAATCATTCAAATAGCAACTATTCAAACAATCTCCCCCTTTTTGATGATGGCAAAACAATTATTATTAGTATGGTTTCAAGTTAAAACAAATCTCTTATCTCCTAAACTCCCCCTGAATTTATGAGTACATTAAAATAAGGAGGCATTAAAGAACAATATTTTTGTTTTTCAAAAATTTTAACAGAAAACACAAACCACAAAAACTCAAACACAAACATAATAATTTCTCCCCCTTTTTGACAGCAACAAAAAGTGAAGAAGAAAAAGACAAGAAATGTAAATAATACTATGAAATTCATTGTTAAAATTTAATCTAAATTGTGATTTGACATAGGGTATGCAATTTTAAACTAAAGATATTAGGTCAATCATAGAAATTCATAAAATTTATGAAATGATATAACATTGTAAGTAAGATGAATTTATCAAAGACATGATTCAATTTAGACATTTTGATTATTGAAAATCATTACAAGTGAGATGTAAAAAAAATTCTATATTTCAAAGTTCAATAGAATATAAATGAACAGTAGATCAACTTGAATTAAGAGATTAAACGAATTTGGAAATAAGAGAATTACCTCATGTGGTGCTTTGCACATCTTTTCAAAGTTTTGGAGCACATTTTTGTGCATTTTTCTTTGGTTGGGCTTATTTTGTGCCACTTTTTCACTTTGCAAATTTTTGCGAATCCATTTTGATTTTTGTACTTTTGTACAATGTTCAAGAGTAATTTGATCAATTCTTTCCAAAATCTATAATCTAAGATTTCAAATATTTCTAGGTGCATAAATATCATTTGAGCATAGAAATACAAAATAAGAAAACATCAAAATTGCAATAACAATATTAACTTTTATGTAGTCTAAATGAATAGACATGAATTTAAAAAATTCTAAATACAACAAGTTATAAACAAATTATAAATTTAGAAAGTCTAGATTTTCTAATATAGATAATCTCATATTACAATCGAATTTAAGCACAATGTAGATTAAAAACAATATTAATGAAATTCATAAAGATTAGCCACATTTCAAAACAAATCTAAAACAAACAAACTTTCATTGATTTAAAAAAAATTACATAAAAACATTGAACTTAAACAAAAACATAACAACAATAACAATAACACATATACGAAAAAAAAAAAAACAACAAAACAAAAAAAATACAACAGACACACATAAAAAAAAAAAACTTCTATTGTTCTGGAGGAGGAGGAGGAGGAATGCCGCCAAAGAGGTTGAAGTAGGAGGCCATCAACATTACATTGGTATTTATTTCATGAACTTCATCTCTAATACTACCAATGAACTGTCTTATCCACTCAACCGCTGCATTCAATCGTCCCGACGTTTGAGAAAAAGAAAAAATTCGTACTGGACGATCACAGATCGTACAGACGATCCAATAAAAAAACTGCTCTCAAAACGGTTTAAATTCGCACAAACTGTTTCTTAACACATCGTCCCGTACGAAAATATTTCGTCCTGGACGATTTCCTCCAAAAAAAATTTTTGATTTTAAATTTTTTAATTTAACAAAATCAACAAAAACAATCAACAACACAGAAAACATAAGACAAAAATCATAAATCCAAAAACAATTCAAACAAAAACACACAAAATTCACAAAATCACAAAAACAAAACACAACAAGTATCAATGTTGCAAAGACATTTTGGTTAAGCATTCAAATCAATAACACCAAGCCTTGTTCTTAAAGTACTGAAGGTATCAAAGGCTAAAGGTTTTGTAAAAATGTCTGCAAGTTGATTTTCAGTTGAAACATGTATGAGTTCAATTTCTCCTTTGGATACATGATCCCTTATGAAATGATGCCTTATATCAATGTGTTTGGTTCTAGAATGTTGAATAAGATTTTTTGAAATGCAAATTGCACTAGTATTGTCACATTAAATTGGAATAGTGCCTATAGTTAATCCTAAGTCAATCAACTGTTGTTTTAACCAAAGTACTTGTGCGACACAACTTCCTAATGCAATGTATTCTGCTTCTGCAGTAGATAGTGCCACTGAATTTTGTTTTCTACTAGTCCATGAAACTAATGAATTTCCAATGAATTGATATGTTCCAGAAGTGCTTTTCCTATCCACTCTACAGCCTGCAAAGTCAGAATCTGAGTAACCAATAATTTCAAATGAAGAGCTAAACTTAGGATACCAAATTCCTAAGTTTTGAGTTCCTAGTAGATATCTTAAAATCCTTTTCACTGCTGTCAAATGTGATTCTTTTGGATCTGATTGAAATCTAGCACATAGGCAAACACTAAACATTATATCTGGTCGGCTAGCAGTCAAGTAAAGTAAAGATCCAATTATCCCTCTAAATTTCTTTTGATCAACAGATTTTCCCTTAAGGTCTTTATCTAACTGAACTGAAGAACTCATTGGTGTACTAATAGGTTTAGCATTGTCCATTTCATATTTTTTGAGGATGTACTTAATATATTTGGTTTGACTAAGAAAAGTACCTTCCTCAAGTTGCTTAATGCTAAATCCTAGAAAGTAATTTAAATCTCCCATTAGACTCATTTCAAATTCACTACTCATTGTTTTAGAAAAATCATCACAAAGATGTTTATTTGAAGATCCAAAGATGATGTCATCCACATAAATTTGAACAATAAGTATATCCTTTCCAATTTTCCTTAAAAAGAGAGTTGTATCCACACTTCCTTTTTCAAAAGATCTTTCAAGTAGGAAGGTGCTTAACCTCTCATACCAAGCCCTAGGTGCCTGTTTCAATCCATATAATGTCTTTTTTAATTTGAAAACATGATTTGGAAATTTAGAATTTTCAAAACCTGGAGGTTGTTCTACAAAAACATCTTCTTCAATTACTCCATTTAAAAAGGCACTTTTAACATCCATTTGAAACAATTTAAAACCTTTAAAACAGGCAAAGGCTAGTAAAACCCTAATTGCTTCAAGTCTAGCTACAGCGGCGAAAGTTTCCTCAAAATCAATTCCTTCAATTTGATTATACCCCTTAGCTACTAATCTAGCCTTATTTCTAATGACTACTCCTGAGTCATTCATTTTATTTTTGAACACCCACTTGGTTCCAACAACACTTTGATCTTTTGGCCTTGTAGTTAGTTCCCAAACTTTATTTCTTACAAATTGATTCAACTCTTCTTGCATGGCCAATATCCAAAATTCATCTGAAAGTGCTTGATCAATGTTAGTGGGTTCAACAGTTGAAATAAAGGCTGAATGATTGACTTCCTTGTTTAATCCACGTCTAGTTCTAACACCCTCACTTGGTTCACCTATGATTAATTCCTTTGGGTGGTTTTTAGAAAATCTCAAATCTCTAGGCAAAGGGTCTTCTCTTTCTAAATTTTCTTCCACATTTTCTTCCAAATTTAATCTATCAATCTTTTGGGAGTTTTCTTCAATTTCTTCTTCAACAACTTTTGGCTCTTCCATATTTCCATTTTCATCAAAAACAACATGTGTGGTTTCTTCAATGACTAAAGTTCTTTTGTTGAATACTCTATAAGATTTTCCAACAACACTTGAATATCCAACAAAAATTCCTTCATCTGATTTTGGATCAAATTTTCCTAAGGCAGATTTTCCATTATTATGTATGAACACCTTGCAACCAAATACATGCAAATGAGACAAATTTGGTGTTCTTCCTTTTAGCAACTCATAGGGTGTTTTATTCAAATTTGATCTCACATTCACCCTATTCAGAACATAGCATGCAGTGCTAACCGGCTCAGCCCAAAAATATCTAGGAAGAGAGTATTCTGCTAACATTGCTCGGGCGGCTTCTATTAATATTCTGTTCTTTCTTTCAACTACTCCATTTTATTGAGGAGTTCTAGGTGCAGAAAAATTGTGATCAATCCCCTTTTCTTTACAGAAATCTTCAAATCTTTCATTTTCAAATTCTCCTCCATGATCACTTTGTATAGAAATTATTTCACATCCTAGTTTTCTTTGTATCCAAGTTGAAAAATTTCTGAATTCCTTAAATGATTCACTCTTATGAAAAAGAAATTTAACCCAGGTGAATCTTGAAAAATCATCTACTATAACAAATCCATATACCTTTCCTCCTAGACTAACAGTGCTTACTGGTCCAAAAAGATCCATGTGTAGAATTTCTAAAGGTTTACTGGTCCTAAGATCTTTAATGGACTTAAAAGAGGACTTCACTTGTTTTCCTAATTGACATGCATCACACAGATGGTCCTTAGTAAAGTCTAGTTTAGGTATTCCTCTCACCAAATTCTTTTGGGTAATTTTTCTAAGATTTTTCATACTAGAATGACAAAGTCTCCTATGCCAAAGCCATGATTCATCAGAAACAGTTTTCAAACAAAAGGCAGTAGGAGATTGAATACAATTTAAATCTAGCATGTAAACATTGTTCACCCTTTTTCCATTTAAAACAATTTTCCCATTTAGGCTAATTATGCAGCTAGTAGGTAAAAATTTTACATTATAGCCCTTATCACATAGCTGACTTATGCTAAGCAAATTATGTTTTAAGCCTTCAACTAATAAAACATTATCTATGAAAAAGTTTTTTAAATTTCCAATCATACCTGATCCAACCACTTTCTTTGTGGTATTATCTCCAAGTGTAACCTTGCCTCCACTCCTGGCTTCCAGCGTTATGAATTGAGCAGTATCTCCAGTCATGTGCTTAGAACATCCGCTGTCCAGGTACCATATACTCTCACGAGGTCTTGTGTGAGAGTATACCTGCAAAATTCTCAAATGTTAGACCTGGGAACCCAAACTAGTTTTGGTTCACCTTTATGAAATTTATAATCAGATGCATGTGTGATATGTCTAGGTTTATGCATCTTAGTTCTCCACACCAAATTAGGTTTCATCTTTAAAGTGTAGGTGTGAGATATATGTCCCAAAAATCCACAATTGTTACATTTAACATTAGGAAAAATATTCCTATGTTTTCTCTCATATGATTGTCTTCTAAGGGATTTCATGAATTTAGGATAATACTTAGGATTTGTAAAATCTTCAAGTTTAGGGGGGTTCCTATTATCCTCGAGAGCTCTTATAGTAAGTTTGTAAAATGAATTCATTTCCTCCAAGATTCGATTTGTATAATTGACTCTATATGTCTTGTGCTCAGATTCATCCTTAAATTTCTCAAATTCTTTTTCAAGTTCAGCATAGGATGATTTTAAATTCTCAAAATTTTTATTCAAGTCATCATATTCATCAAGTAGTTTCATGTGGTTGCTATCAATTAAAGCATGATCTTTCCTAAGGATTTCGTGTTCCTTATTAAGTTCTTCCAATTCTAAAACTAAACTAGCATGCATCTTTTTCGTTTTCCTATATGCATCATGCATGTGTTCAGAAACTTCAAACAATTCATTATAAGTTAAATCACATACCTCTTCTTGATCTGATTGTTCAGCTTTATCTGCCATCAAGCAAAGGTTGGTGACTTCTTCTTCTTTTTCAGTCTCAGATGAGTCTGAAGCTGAGTCCGCCCAAAAAGCCTTTTGAAACTTCTTCTTGCCCTTCTTTACCATTGGTTTCTCCTCTACCTTCTCCTTGCTAGGAGTGGCTTTGAGTTTTGGACAATCAGTCTTTATATGACCTAGTTTCCTGCATTCATAACAAATCACTTCATTAGAAACCTTGCCATTTCTGTTATACTTACCTCTATTCCATTGCTGTCGTCTCTTCTGCTTCCTCTTTAAAAAGCTTTTGAATTGTCTAGTCATCAGTGCTATATCATCTTCATCCTCAGGTTGTGAGTGTTCACTTTCTGACTCTTCCACATTTAGTGCAATATTCTTGTCCTTTCTTGGTTCACCTGCATCAATCTTTCTTTGACTTACTCCTTGCTCGTAAGCAATGAGTGAACCAAGAAGATTGTCAATAGAATAAATGTTCAGATCTTTTGACTCTGTAATTGCAGTAATTTTAGCATCGTATGCAGTAGGTAAACAACGAAGAATCTTATTAACCATTTCAGCATTAGTTAATTCCCTACCAAGTGCATGCAAAGAGATGACAATTTGAGTGAATCTTGTGTACATGTCAGATATAGATTCATTAGGTTTCATGCGAAATAATTCGTAGTCATGTAACAAGATATTGAGTCTTGATTGCTTAACCTCATTTGTCCCTTCATAAGTAATACAAAGTCTATCCCATATGTCTTTTCCGCTTTTACAAGTGGAAACTCGCATGTAGTCTTCAGATTTTAAAGCACAAAAGAAACTATTTAAACATTTCGCATTTAATTGTGCTAAGTCACGTTCTTCTATAGTCCAATCTGCATAGGGTGTATCTACCCTATTTCCATCAACTAATCTAGTTGGTTTTGTGTAACCTTCCTGGACTAACATCCACATGCGATAATCAAGTGACTGTAAGAAAGTAGACATGCGTGTTTTCCAAAAATCAAAAAGAATATTGTCAAACAGTGGAGGTCTAGTGATAGAGTAACCCTCAGGTGTGTTTCGGTTTCCAAATATAGCCATCTACGTTAATCAAAAAGTAGTTCAAACTTATGATTTTGAAACAATGCTCTGATACCACTTGTTGAGTCTAGTAATTAGGTTGTTAAGCCTAAGTAAATGTCCCACGGCTACCAAGAGGGGGTGAATTGGTAGTTTTAAAATTTTAAACCCTCTTAAAGATAAAGTTGAACCGAAATAAAATTTTCTTTTAAAGTTTGTAGAAAAATGTTTTTCAACCACAGAGTTTTTAAAACTGAAATTTAAAATGCGGAAACGTAAAAGCAATAAAGTAAATGACACCAGATTTATAGTGGTTCGGTCTATAACCAGACCTACATCCACTCCTCAGAGGCACCCTCTGAGTATTGCACTAATACCACAAAGTGACTCTCCTTTAGCACCCACAGCAAGGCGGAGAAGCCTGTACAAAACACTCTTTTCACCACTCCCAGGTGCGGCAGAGAACCGTCGTCCTTTTACACAATCCACAGTGCTGGCAGAGAACCGTCGTCCTTTCACACTCTCCTAGTGTGGGCAGAGAACCGTCGTCCTTTTACACAATCCACAGTGCTGGCAGAGAATCGTCGTCCTTTCACACTCTCCTAGTGTGGGCAGAGAACCGTCGTCCTTTCACACTCTCCTAGTGTGGGCAGAGAACCCTACGGCTGTTCACACTCTCCAAGTGTAGGCAGAGAACCTTCTTCCTTTTACACTCTCCTAGTGTAGGTAGAGAACCCACGTCTGTTCACACTCTCCAAGTGTCGGCAGTGAACCGGACCTTCTTGAATGATCTTCTCACAAGAATCTAGAAGGAAGAAAGAAAAGAGTGAAGAAATCCAATTTCACAAGTAGAGATTCTTACCTTAGCAATCCAAGTGAAGCCTTCTTGCTCCAATGGTAGGAATCCTCCTTTGAATGCTCTCTTCCACTCTCCCCTAGGCTATTCTCTCAATAGGCACGAAGATCAAATGACAAAAAGATTGGGTGGCAGTCTAATTTGGACTATTTATACAAAAGACATGAAAAACCGCCCAAAAACTGCAAATTTCCAATTCTGTACGCAGTGGATCGTCCCGTACGATCCTGGATCGTCCTGGACGATTTTACTTAAACGATCTGAAACGACCCAATTTGTATATGTGTACGAAATGACTTCGTACAGCTTATCGTCCTCTACAAACTAGGTTCGTCCAGTATGAACGATTATTACAAGGTCGGTTCTAGAAACTGCTGAAAACTGTCCTAAGTCGGTTTATCGTTTGGACGAAAATATGTTCGTCTGGACGAAAATTTTCCAGAGAGCCGATCGTCCTGGACGATTATTTATTTTGTCTGGACGAAAATTTTCCAGAGAGCCAATCGCCGGGGACGATAATTTGGTTTCGTCTGGATGAAAATTTTCCAGAGAGCTGATCGTCCGGTACGATAATTATTTTCGTCTGGACGAAATTTTTCCAGAGAGCTGGTCGCCTCGTACGATGGTAAAATTCGTCTGGACGAAATTTTTACAGAGAACCCATCGTCCGGGACGATATTAAAATTCGTCCTGGACGAATAGGACTTAAAAAATTTTTTCAAAGCAAGTTCCTATTCGTTCTAAATGCTCTATATGAGATAACTGACAGATCGTCCAGAACGATAAATATCGTCCTGTACGATCAGTATAGAATTTCAAGATCTCCTTATTTGTGTGTGTAAGATTTTATTCACTCAATTACAATCACTCCCTTTCAAAATTAATTCAAAGAAAAGACAAACTTCAAATAAACAAAATATCATATGTTGAATTTGATTTGAAGTTTTCGTAGTCTGGAGTCTGATTTTCATGAAATGTTAGTACACACAAGAGCAAGTGCAAATCTTCTAAAATTGTTAGGAGATAACTATACATCTGAACAATAATGTTTGGAATCATCAAAACTACATAAGTTGCACAAATATAAATCATTCAAATAGCAACTATTCAAACACAACCAACTCTAGATCTAGGTTAGGCCGGTGTTTACTTTACTGCTGTGTGCTGGATTTTTCGTAGTTTTCACTGCATGTTGTGGATGAAATTGCTTTGCTGTGTCTGCTTACTTTTTCTGTACTCTGTGGATGGATTGATGTGTTTGGCGACTAGATTACCCTTAGGTTAGGTACGATCCGGATGTTAACATAATTTTCTGCAGGTGGCCATGCTCATGTAGGGCAATATAAAAAGGGGGCAAATAAAAAAATGCATAAATATTATAAATTCTTTGCACAGGTGCTTCAGCTGCTAAGGCCCCCAAATCATAAAAAGAGCGTGGCCAGTGTGTTTACTTTTATTTCTGCTCATATACAACTGCTTGGGAATAACTGCTTTTTATATATTGATTGCTTAGGATAACCCTGCAGGTGAGTCTAGATTTTTTTTTTTTATATCAATGTAATTTGTGTAAGTGTCAAGTGTTGTGAAAGTTGATTTTGAGTTGGGATACATAGATCCAAAGCTTGGATTCCAAAGAGGAAAGGATACCCCTTTAGGGAACACTCCTTCTCCATTTGGAATTCCAAATTTGGATCATACCTTTTCCTTACCCAAAGAGGAAAGAGTGGCCTTCCCCTTAAAGGAAGTTCCCTCTTATCCATTTGGGAAATCCACTACGAAGATTCTAAGAAGATTGAAGAAAAGAAGTCTAAAGAAGAATGAGATCGAAGACTTGAAGATTTGAAGATTGAGAGCATCCCACTCAAAATAACTTGCGTCATTACTAGGTTTAGAATCCGGGTTGTTGTCAGTGGTGCCCGGCCACTTTACTTTCTGTAATATTCTGGTTTGTAATAAGCAAGGCAATTCTGCCTATGGACATTTATTAATTAATTTATATTTGATGTGATGATTTGATTGTCTTTAGGATTACTTGTTTTTACTAGTTTTTTGGCGATTGCATGCCGCTTTTTGTTTTCGCCTGGATATGTGAGACTCGTGAGAGTGTGAAAGTTTTCTAGTCATAATTTTAAAAGTCTAAAATTTTAGTAAGTCTAAATAACATAGAAAGGTAACGAATCTAGGGAATCAGCCGGGGATCGACCCCGGGGTCGCATGCATATTTCTGCACTTCTTCTTTCCTTGTTTTAGACCCTTCCCCGCCTGCGGGTAGAGTCCGGATAGTCTGACCTATGAGGACGAGGTGCCGGACCTGGGGAAGTCCAGTCTTCTAAAAAATTATTTTCTAAGCCTATTTTTAAAGTTTCAAGCATACTTGATTTGGGAATTGTTAACTAGCATGCATTGCATTAGAAATGAATCAAAAGAGTCAAAATTTTAATTTCATCAGTCTTAGCATTTTAGCACCCAACATAAGTCAAAGGGGCGAAATAGGAGAATCTCTAGACGTCGGCCCCAACTCTTCAAAACTTTAATTACAACGTCCCTATCACTCTTTCATGAAAGATCGGACTCATCTCTTTTAAATCGGTTAGGTGGTTAGCTGGCTCCCCAATCCAGGCCGGGGTAAGTCCAGGTTCTGCACTGCATTAGTTAGGTTCGGACGACTGTGGTCCAGTGTCCAAAATAGATTTAGGATCCGGGGCAGATCTTTGATCATAAGACCCCAAGTTTCGGGAATATAGTCCCAAATTTCTAATAAAATACTTAACTCTAATTAAAGCTTCATTTCAATCCTAAAACATAAAGCCCAACACTTAGATTAGGTTGGGACACTTCCGAATGGTTTTGGAATCTCAAAGTGTCCCCTACCACTCCTCCTTTAACTCCGTTAACAACTGCTCAATTTTGATCCATTCCCTTTTGATTTTCCAATAACTCTACTCATACTTTGATATCACTCCTAGAAACTCTAACAGAATTCTGCCACCATTTTAATCGGGAGTTTTCGTAGGAGATTTTTGTCTCCCTACGATGTAATTAACTACGAGGGCTTGCGCTCGTAGGAGATTTGGAACCACACACACCTGATTTTAAAAAATTAATTTCTAAAATTTTATTAGACTTCCTTGGGAAAAGTTAAGTAATGATCGTCATAGTTGCATTAGAAGGATTATCGTAGAATGGTCTCATTTCCCTTTGGGGAGATACACCCTTCTTTGATAAGGCTTTGGATGTGAATGCGATGATCATGTTTCTTGAATATTGTAATTGGGTACTTAGTTGAACTATACTATGTCCCCTCGGGGCCATATAGAGTTCTCCTTAGAACCCGATCATAACATTCAAGATGCGTTTTACATAATTCTAAATCTGAACACCGTTATGAAAGTTTATTTTCATCTTTCGGGGTGACATATTCTTTCTAACGAATTGATTCAATCTTAGAATTAGAACTCAACCTTAATCTTAAAATTCTCAAAGAAAACTAATATTTTTCAAAACCTGTTTTCCAAAATTCCACCAACAGTGCCTCCAAGGAGTGGACGTAGGTCGACTCGACCGAACCACTATAAATTTCTGTGTTCCTTTTCTTGCTTCCGCACTTTTAAATTCCGCATTTTATTTTTGTGTTGTGATTTGGTTTATGCAATTTTCTTTCTTTGTAAAAAGAAGTTTTTAAAATACCAATTCACCCCCCCCCCCCTCTTGGTTAGTTTGGGACTAAGTTCATAGGGCTTAACATCCCCATCGAACTTTCAAGTGGAATCAGAGCTTGATTCGAAAATTAAAGTTTAAAATCTTTTTGAATTTGATCCATGTCTAACTTTGGGAATCGCAACACTACGGAAGGGTATTCTATTACCCGACCTCCTCTATTCGATAACCTACCTTTTGATTTTTGGAAAACTCGCATGTCAACTTTTTTACAATCTACTGATTATCGCATGTGGATGCTTATTCAAGAAGGTTATTCTCCACATTCTCGTGAAATTAATGGTTTTAAAACTGAAGTTGCTTTTACCGAATGGACTTTTGACGAACGAGATTTAGCTCAATTAAATGCGAAATGTTTGAATTGTTTTTTCTGTGCTTTAAAATATGAGGATTACATGCGTGTTTCAACTTGCAAAACTGGTAAAGAAATTTGGGATAAATTATGCATTACTTATAAAGGCACTAATGAAGTTAAACAATCACGTTTAAACATTCTCTTGCATGACTATGAACTTTTTCGTATGAAACCTCATGAATCGATTTCTGACATGTACACTAGGTTTACTCAGATTGCTACTTCATTGCATGCACTAGGAAAAGAACTTTCGAACTATGAAAAGGTTAACAAGATTTTATGATGCTTGCCTTCGTCTTATGATGCAAAAATTACTTCCATCACTGAATCTAAAGATTTGAACACCTATTCTATTGATAACTTGCTTGGCTCACTCATTGCTTACGAGCAAGGGGTGAATCAAAGAAATCTTGATGCAGGTGAGAAGAAAAAGGAGAAAACAATTGCATTGAAGGTGCACAAATCAGATTCTGAATCTTTCGGGTCTGAAAGCGATGAAGTTGCCTTCATCACAAGGCAATTCAAAAGCTTTCTAAGGAAGAAACAAAAGCATCATCAAAGTTGGAGAAAAGGTAAGGATCATAAACATATTAAAGGATCTTCTAATGTTGTTTATTTTGAATGCAGGAAACTTGGACATGTAAGAGCCGATTGTCCTACACTTCAAGATTATTCAAGCAAAGAAAAGGAAAAAGGTGAGGAGAAAGCTAAGTCTCGGAAGGAGAATAAGAAAATCCAAAGAAGCTTCTGGGCAGAATCTGGTACTGATTTCTCTGAGACTGAACCAGAGAAAGAGACTACAAACTTGTGTTTCATGGGAGAAAATCAAAGTGATGAGGAAGAGGTATGTAAACCAACCTATGATGAATTGTTTGAAATTTGTGAAAAAATCCATACATCATACAAAAAACTTAAGAAAACTCATGCTAGCCTAAAATTAGAACATTCAAATCTACAAAAAGAGCATGAAGTTCTTCTCAAAGATCATGCAACGATTGATTCAAATCACATGGCTCTCCTTGATGAATTTGATGATTTAAACAAGAAGCATTTGGAATTAGTTGATAAAAGTAATGCATTAAAAGTTTCACACACCTCACTTAACGATGATATTAAGAAATCTAAAGAAATTGAGAAAAATTTGAGGATTGAGAATGATGCATTAAAAAGAACTAACTTGAGAATTCAAAATGATTTGGAAACATGTAAGAAAGCTAGGATGACACCAACTTCTAATCAAAAGCCAGAACTTAGGAAGAGGCATTTTTACCCAAACCATTTAAGAAAACCTTTTTCTAGAGTTCAATGTTTTTCTTGTGGCATGCTAGGACACATCTCACACACTTGCACAGTTCACCGTAGTACACATTGGGTGTGGAGACCTAAGATGCATGATTCAAAGCATATCACATCTGCATTGCACTCTACATTTTCTAAGAAGGAGCCCAAACCTGTTTGGGTTCCTAAAACTGACTGTTGTTGAGTTTTGCAGGTGTGCTCTCACCAAAGACCTCATGGGAGCATAAGATAACTGGACATAAGGAGGCTTGCAGCTCAATTACTTAAATCCGTTGCTTTATCACTTGCTTGAAATCTTTAGTTTTTGTGTGTCTTTTATTTGTTTGTGCTAGTTTTTTTTGCTCACTTTGTGTTATTTTTAGTTTGCTTTTTTTTATTTTTTAGTTTTATGAGTTTTTGTTTTCCACTTTGGTCTTTATTTTTTGACCTTCCATATGATGAAACTTCTCAAGCTTTTAAATATTGGAGTTTTTGGAGATAGGGGTTTAGCTTTTCTAAATTGGTTAAAGGGAGTTAACTGTTGATGTTTTCCCTTTTTCTGACTTTGTTTTGTGGCATGATTTTCTTCTATAAAATAAAAGTCTAAACTCAGTTTAACCAATGGCTTTTTAAGATCTCTTTCTTATCTTGCTACATTAAATTATCTTATGCATAATAGTCAAAATTCTTAGATATCATTCAAGCTTTTGAAATCTTACCATTGCTGTTATCACGTGATTTTGATTTTGTGTTGCGGATTGTTCTTCTCTATGTTAGAGAGAGAGCTCCTATTCTCTAATATTTGGAGGATATACTCACAACTAAGTATTTTTTCTTTAAGGGTATATTAAAGAGTTTTTAGCTTGCAAAAGTTAAAAAGGAAAGAGGCCAATAAAGCCAAATTGAAAAGAAAGCTATATACACAAAAGTGTATCAAAAATCAAAATATGCTCAAAGAGCCAATAAAAGTGACAAGAGGCATAAAATTAGCCCACTAAAAGCAAGCTATCATCTCTTTGGTAAAACTTTTAAAACTTAGAAAACTCATTGATTATGTGATACGTTCAAAGATTTGATTTCAATTTCCATGATTGAGAAAAATTATTTTGGTTTATTATTTATGAGATATTTTAGTTGTTAACAAGTCTTGATTGGATCTTCTTATCCTTTTTGTTATTCCGAGTTAGGCCTCTGTTTTTCCAAAAGAGTTTTGTACCCTGAAGGATGTCCGATCTAGGATTAACGGAATCAGTTTTTTTTTTCTTTCTACCTTCTTCAGATTGGAATTTGTTAAACACCCTAATCTCTTGAAAACTTTAAAAATTTAATTCGTGAAAAGAATTCTCAAATGATGCCTCCATAAAAAAAAAAAAAAAAGTTCGGTGTTTTTTGTGTTGTTTTTATTCTGTCTTTGACTGTCTTTTCTTTTGTTTTATTTTTGAGGGTCTTGATCATCACCTTTCTTTTCTTGATTTCAAATTCAAGTCACATCGGCCTGGCCGATATTTCTATCGTCCTGGTCGATATGAAAAATTATGTTCAAAATCCATTTACTGATCCTTTTTCTGTGCTTACTACAATTCATCGTCCTGGACGATACTATATCGTCTCGGACGATTTGATCGAACTCATGGTGATCGTCCTGGCCGATAGTATATTTGTCTGGCCGATGCATTCTATGTGCATCGTCCTGGCCGATACACTGGATCGTCCTGGACGATCCATGTGTCAGCACGTTTTGATCTTTAAATTCGGCCCCAAACGATCCATTATTGGACCATCGGCCGGGCCGATCCACTGTTCGTCCTGGACGATACACGTGGCAAGCATTTAAAACGTTTTAACTTCGGCCGGTACGATCAATTATTGTGCATCGTCCTGGACGATACACCTAATCAGCGCGGACGATCTGCTTTTTCAACGGTCGTCCGGACTGACTCCTCGGGCCGATAGCCTGTGTCTAATTGGCCTGGCCGATATCTGATTGGCCCGGACGATTGGACCGCCTTTTTGACCAATCGGCCTGTACGTAATTATTGAACCATATCGGCCTGGACGATTCCGCGATCGGCCAGGACGATATGGCCGTTTCTTTAAATTCAGGCCGATCCAGCCATGATTTTTCACTCCTCATCCTTTCTCCCTTTGTGTTTTTGCTTAGTACTCTCAAATGGCTGGTGGGAAACACGTCCGACAGACCTCTGGGAGTTCCTCGATGGCAAGGATTGACCCTCATTTCCGGGAAGCAGAAGATGAAGCCGCATATCATCGTTATAAAGAATGTGGAATTAATGTTTCCAGAATTATCAATCCAGTCCACATCTCTTACCCGGTAATGGATCTCTTCGCTCACACTTCCCTTTGCTTCATACTGTCTCTTGTTTTCCCTTTCAATTCAGAGCTTCTTCTAGAATTTTTTGCAAACCTTTGCATCAACCCTACCTTCACAGCCCTGACCTCCTATGTGAATCGACGCCCTGTCGAAATCACATATCAGGACTGTGTTGATCTTTTACAGCTATCCACCACCGGAGATAAGCTGCACATAATCGCCTCTGACCCTGATTTTGACTGGTCCACGGCAAATCACTTTCTTCGCCAGACCAATGTACCTTAACATGTTGGAGAGACTAGCTCTTTAGTTAGAGATGCTAGGACAATCCAACATGTCCTTCGCACCTCCGTCATTTCAAAAGCCGGCGACCGAGTCCACATTACCCCTATACTTTCCCTCACTACCTTCTACATCATGGCTCATAGGGAAATCAACACTGCGGACCTAATTTTTCGTTACATTGATCACCTAACAACAATTCGCAATCCAGGCCACAAAAGGAAGCCAAATCTAGCCTTAGGACACATCTTAGCCTATGTTCTTGAAACTAAATACCAAATTCAATATCCCAATCCACCAGACTTCCCAACTCTCTTCTACTCAAACAATTCCTTCAGCACCCTTCACAGTACTCGTCTCCACCCTGATGAACCTCGGGGGGCTAGAGAGGAGGAGGCTCCCGCTCAAGCTCCCTTTCCTGACCCTGCTCCTCTCCACCAGCATTCACCGGTTGATCAGTTAATTGAGAGATTTGATCGTTGGGAGACCCAGTTTGACGCCTATGTTGCTGCCCAGGAGCAGCAACACTCTGAGGACATTGCCCGTTACGAGCATCACCGCGCTGAGGATTTAGCTCGTTTTGACAGTTTTCTTACTCACTAGCAGCTGCAGCATGACCAGGACATTACCTGGTTCAATGCTCAGTTTACCACGCTTGCCAGTTACTTTCAGCAGCCACCTCCACCACCTCCATCTGATGATCAGGATCCCTCGTTGTTTTAGTTTGTGCTTTGTGTTACTGTTTCTTATCTTTTTGTAGTTAGTCTTTCTTGATGTTTTTCTGTTGTTTCTGGACTCTCTTTTTGTGATGACAAAAGGGGGAGTAATTTAGGGTGTGGTAGGAAAAAGTTAATGTTGTAACTTTGATTATCTGATGAATCTATTTTTGTTTAATTTTTTATTTTCCTACTTGTGTTTTGCCATCATCAAAAAGGGGGAGATTGTTGCAAATCTATTTTTCATGTCTTATGTTTTGATGATTGACAAACACTATTTCTCTTGGACAGCTTGTTGCTTCTAACTTTTCAGGAATTGAAGATCGGACGATCAAAAAGGAGCCAAGATCAGGAATGCGTAGGTTTAGGGTTGAGTCAGTCTGTACATTTGTTTTTTACCTTTTGAGTCCACTTGTAATACTTAAAGAGACTGATGCTATGTAACCCTTCACACACACACTTGAGAGACTTAGAATTTCTATTTTTACTCATATCGGCCAGGACGATTTCTTGGATCGGCCTAGACGATCAGCTTAAAACAGAAAGTCTAATTAAGGATTCTAAATTAAGGCAGCCGACATTAACAGATCGGCCTGGACGATACGTGTATCAGCCAGGACGATAAGCTCAAAACAGAAAGAACTAGCCGCCATAGTCAAGTATGGTATACTGTATTTTTAAATTATCGGCCAGGACGATCCTATGATCGACCTGGATGATATTCACAAATTATGCCATAATTGTTCAGGAAATCAAGGAAGTAATTAAGGATGACTGATACGATCATATCGTTCTGGATGATCGCAGGATCGGCCAGGACGATCTAGTCAAAAACCTTAAGTTACTTCAGGACGATCGATATCAGCCAGCTCATATCCAGGGCTATTGTCAGGACGATTTTCCTCTGATTTGAACTGATCGGCCAGGATGATCTTGTGATCGGCCGGGACGATCAAGCCAATTTTCAATCGTCCTATTTTCCATCCAGGGCGATGCTCTGGCCGATCATCATTGATTTGTACTGATCGGCCAGGCCGATGTCCATATCGTCCTGGACGATATGGTCGGCAACTTGCAATTAATGAGCTCTTTTGAAGCTCTTCTATTTAAGAGCTCTTGTTCAACGTTTTTAAAAACCTTTGGCTGCTGCCTTGACCTGAGAAGACCTTGAGGAGAGAAAGAGAGAGAGGAGAGAGAGAGAGAATCTTGTGAGGGGGAGCTTGTGAGGGGTTTCACAAGGGTTGCTTCAAGGATCTCTCTGCGTCATCTTCGTCTAGAGTTTCTCATCCGTGGAAGGGTCGGTAGAGGTAAGGAGTTTTTCTTTTGGTTTTGGTTCTCTGCCAGCTTCAGGAGGAAGCAAAAGGAGAGAGGTTCTCTGTCTTGCCGGGGTGGCAAAAAGGAGGTTCTTGTGAGGGTTTCTCCGCCTAGCCGTGGGGGCTAAAGGAGAGTCACTTTTTTTGTAGTGCAATACTTGGAGGGTGCCTCCAAGGAGTGGACGTAGGTCGAGTCGACCGAACCACTATAAATTTCTATGTTCCTTTTCTTGCTTCCGCACTTTTAAATTCCGCATTTTATTTTTGTGGTGTGATTTGGTTTATGCAATTTTCTTTCTTTGTAAAAAGAAGTTTTTAAAATACCAATTCACCCCCCCCCCCCCTCTTGGTTAGTTTGGGACTAAGTTCATAGGGCTTAACATCCCCATCGAACTTTCAGTCTGGACGATTCAAAATTAGCTTGATCGTTCGGGCCGATCTCATGATTGTTCTGGATGATTAGTTTAAAATAAAGGAAAATCATCCAGAACATCGCTCGGAATATGGGCTGGCCAATGGTGATCATCCAGGACATCGTCCGAAACATGAGCTGGCCGATGTTGATCATCCATGAGCAAATAAGGTTTTTGAACTGATCATCCCGGCTGATCCGGAGATTGTCCAGGATGATGTGATCATTTCAATTAAGCCTTAATTTCTTTCTATCATTGCCAGATTAATTTAGTTAAAATTTTGTTACATCATCCAGATTATACAATACCGTCCAGGCCAATTTCCAAAAAAAAAGAATGCTTAATAGATCATGGCGGCTGATTCTTTCTGATTTGAGCCTATTTTCCAGGCCAATCGACTTAATGACGGTTGCCTTAACCAAGATACCCTGATTAGGGTTTCTATTTTAGAAAATACTATCCATGACGATATAAATATCGTCCAGGACGATGTGAGTGAAAATTACAAAACTCTAATTCTTACAAAAAAATCACTCAAGTGTGTGTGTGTAGGGTTACTTAGCATCGAACATCACAAATGTTACAATTGACTAAAGAAAGGGAAAAAGTACATTACAAACTGACTCAGACCTAGTCTACCCAATCTTCAACTAGTTCCAATTATCGTCTGATCTTGTGGTCCTGAAATGTTAGTAAGCGAGACAGTTGTAGAGAAACATAATTGTTTGCTATCATCAAAATCACAATGCATGAAAATTGATTTGCAACAAAGATCTTTCAAGGAGATCCGGTTCTCTGCCGACACTCGTGGAGTGTGAACAACAGGGGTTCTCTGCCTACACTTGGAGAGTGTGAAAGGACGAAGGGTTCTCTACCTACACTTGGAGAGTATGAAAGAATGAAGGGTTCTCTGCCTACACTTGGAGAGTGTGAAAGGACGAAGGGTTCTCTACCTACACTTGGAGAGTGTAAAAGGATGATGGTTCTCTGCTACACCGAGTAGTGGTGGAAGAGAGTTTTTGTGAAGGCTTCTCCGCCTTGTTGTGGGTGCAAAAGGAGAGTCACTAGTTGTATTAGTGCAATATTCGGAGGGTTCCTCCGGGGAGTGGATGTATGTCGTGTTTGATCGAACCACAATAAATCTTGTGTCTTTTTATTTTCTGCAACTTTTCTTATTTTACTGCTTCTGTTGATATATGGTTGAAAAATCTTTTTCAAAATTTCATTAAAGTTTTTATCGGTTTAAAAAAAAAAGAGGAAAATTTTTAAAATTACCAATTCACCCCCCATCTTGGTTAGCCGCTGGGATATAAGCTTAGGTCTAACAACCCAATTTATATTGAACAAGTTTCAACAACCTCCAAATTGAGCTCTATAAGATTTCAATAGTGATGCATCCATATTAATTTTGATCCAATCGGGAGGACGGGGGTACCAACGATTCAACAGTCTATAAGACTGATTAGTACCTAAGCTTCCTGTTTTAATTGTATCACACTTGAATGTATAGCAGTATAGTTAACTGAATTGATGGCAATCATCAAAGCACTTTCTTCTTTACCTTCATGGATTAAATTGTTCCTTGCTTTCCATGAGAAGAAAATTAAATTGCAATACAGATTTGTGATGAAGCTTTGTTCTGTTCCATTAGATTTGATCCAGTTCAAACATTCAAGAAAAGATTGGAATGCTAGAATACCGAATCCCCATAAGTTGAGCTGGTTTAAATCCTCTGCTATCTTTAGGCATTTAAGTGAGATATGTTCCATATCTTCTGGTACATTACATCCTCTCAGACAAACGTCTTCCAATTGAAGTCTTATATTGTAAAGGTAATGTGATGTTGGTATTGCATTATTAAGAATACACCATTAAAAGACTTCCACTCTTGCCAACAGTTAAATTTTTTTTGAAACATTTCCAATACCAGCAATCATCATAATCTTTAATTGATGCTTTAAAAGCTAAGGAATAAATTGAATTACCCAAATTCTTGCAGAGCAATTCCAAGTAATCTCTTTCTCCTCTGTTGACTGAAACATTATGAATAAAGCAAATGAGTTCATTACCAAATAATGATTCCAACTTGGTAAGGTTCCAGTTTCTATCTAATAATAGACAGTCCACCTTTAGATCCTCCTATTCTAGTGTAGCCATAAAAGTTGGCCATTCATTTAGATTTTTGTCCAAAATCTAGTTCTCCTTATATACATTCACCGAATCACCATCTCTAATCCTCCATCTGGTAATTTTCTTCAGGTTTTCTAAACCATTTGAAATTATTTTGCAAGATGAGCTTTTATTATTACCCGTGATTTCACCATCACATAATCCATACTTTACTCCAATGGTCTTATACATTAAAGACTCTTTATCTTGGAATAATTTTCAAGTTAATTTTGCTCTAAGAGGCCCAGCCAAATTAGTACAGGAACGCAAACCTCTTCCACCACATCTTACAGGAAAACATAAATTGCTCCAGCTAACATAGTGAATGCCCAGATTTCTGTTTGCTTTGTTCCATAAAAAACTTCTACAAATTCTATCCAATTTGTTTAAAATACTTTTATGGACAAGAGAAAGAGTGCTATATAATACAGGAATTGAAAGAAAATTTGATTTAATAAGTGTGAATTTGCCAGCTAAGGAAATTTGCTTGGATCCCCATATATCCACTAGTTTGATAGCTTTTTCAATAATAAAATTGAAATCTGCTGCTACTAACCTCCTTTGAGCCATTTTGATCCCAATATAGCTGAATTTGTTCACCATTTTGAACTTCATGATCCTCTCGATAGCCTTCTTTTTTTTATTCTTCATATGTTTTCCAAAAAGGATGAAAGATTTTTTACTGTTGATGCTTTGTCCAGTCCAATCACAGAATTTTCTAAAGCATTCCTTGATATATTTGATCATTTTGATTTTAGCTTCAGAGAATATAAGAATTTCATCTGCATAAAGCAGATGAGTAGTTTTATGGCTATTTGCAACCAAAGTAATTCCCAAATCATCTTCTTTTTGGTTGAACATGTTGGATAAAAGTTGAGAGCAAATAATGAATAAATATGGTGATAATGGGCATCTTTGGTGGAACCCACTATTTGCTTCAATCCATTTGGAGAGCTTTCCATTAATTAGAAAGGAGAATTTTGGTTGTTGGACACATTCCATGATCCAATCAGAGAATACCATTGGAAAACCAAAGTATTTCAAAACATTCCTCAGTGTCTCCCAACACATGCTATCATATGCATGTTCTATATCTACTTTAAATGAAACCAAACCTTTAGATGCTTTTGAATATCTAAATTTATGAAAAAGCTTCTTGAGAAATGAGAGTGTGATCCATCAATGTTCTTCCACTTATGAATGACACTCGTTCTTCTGAAACGAGCTTATGAATAGAACATTGCATTCTATTAAGCAGAATCATTGCCACGATCTTATAAATAGACCTACAAAGACTAATTGGTCTATAATGGCTTGGGGTTGTAGGTTTTTCAACTTTTGGGATCAACACTTTTAAAGTTTCTTTCCATCCCTCATTCATTTTCCCCAATTGAAAAAAATAATGAATAGCATTTCAAATATCATTCTTAATAAAGCACCAAAAATTTTTAATGAAAAAATATGTTATACCATCATTTCCAGGTGATATATTCTTTTTGGAATTGAGAACCACCTTTTCTACCTCTTCCAACAAAAGATTTTCCATCATCTTACTTTCTTTGATTCGTCCAGCATGTAGTTTGGATTTGGCCAATTATTAACATTGCAACTTCTATATCTCCATCTTTCTTTAAAGAAATTTGTAAATACCTTTGAAATATTTTCTTGTTCTTCTATAACTATGCCTTCTTCATTCTAAATTTTAATGATTCCATTTATATATCTTCTGGTTGCAGCAAAAGAATGATAAAACTTTATATTGCTATCCATATCTGAAATCCAATTCACTTTCGCTCTTTGCTTCCACTAAGAGTTCAGCCTTGCTAGAACAATATTCAATTCAGCTACCTTTGAAATGAGAAGCCATCTGTCTTCATCTGAGAGCCAACCCACCTCCGATTATTTCAACTGAAGCATCCAAATTTCTACTTTAAGTTCATCTCTATAGATTTCATACTTTTTATGTTTGAACTTACTCCAAAAATATAGATCTTTCATTGTTCTTTTGAATTTTAGATTCAAAATTTCAGCAAAGTCACCTTTTGAATTTTTATTCCAAGCATCTCTAACAATGCCTTTTGCAGCTGGATAGGAAGACCAAACTTCCTCATATCTAATTATTTTCTCTGATTTGAACTTTTCCTCCAAAACACATAGTAAGACCGGGCAGTGGTATGTTGCCACTCTAGCAATGTGTTTAACCACCATTCTATTTGAAGATTTTAAAGCTTCGGTGTTTAGAAAGCATCTATCAAGTCTTTATAAAATTCTAGCTCCTCCCACTTTATTGGAGCACTAAGTGAATTTTGGTCCAAAAAAGTTGATTTTATGAAAATCATTATTCACAAGAAATGTTTTCATTTCTTTGGAAGCAATTGAGACCCTGAAATGTTTTCCACCTCTTTTGTCTTCTTTCGAAAGCAAACAATTGAAATCTCCTCCAATAGCCATTGGAACATTTGTAGCAGTGAATTCTTCTAATTTCTCCCATAGAGCTCTTCTTAGGACCACCTCCCTTGCACCATACACAACTACTATTTTCCAAAGACCTTTTTTCTGGATCCTGAGATCTCCAATGACTGTTTGTTGAGAGAAATCAACTATAGAAAAAGAAGCTATATTGATTTTCCAAAGAATAGTGATGCCTCTTGATAAGCCATCAGATGGAACTTGAAAGAATTCCCAATCATCTCCAATAAATGACTTCATATCCAATCTACTAAAAGAAGAAATTTTGGTTTCTAATAATCCCTAAAAAATAACATCATTATCTCTTACTACTTCTTTGAGATATTGAGAAACTTGTTTATTTTTAGCCCCTCTACAATTCCAAAACATGATGGAAGCCATTAATGAATAATGGGGGAAGAAGCCCCCACCTTGTGTTTTCCTTCACCATCCTTCTTGTTTCTAGAAAGCAGCCTGATTGGTCCCAAGTTCTTGATTTCCTTGACTAGTTTGACTTTAGAATTTAAAGATCCATTCTCAAGAACTCCCCTTGCTGAATTGAAATCCTGATCTCGAGAATCTGAAGCAATATTCTCAGGAAATTTTCCATCATCCTCTTTAGTAATAATATGAGCTTCTTCTAAGAAAATTTGATGATCTTTTGTATTAACTTCAACCTCCTTCTCAGCTTCTTGGATAATAGGTTATATATTCTCTTCTAAGATAATTTCCCCTTCTTCAATTGGATCTGATAAAACAACAAATTTGTTTTTTCGTTCTAATAAAACATTGTTATCACAGCTAACCTTTAGAATTTTGGAATCAATTGTTTTTTGATTTGTTCTTTAAGTAAAATCATCTACACTAGTACCAAATTTATTTGGTACCAGTGTTACTATTTCCTCAGCCAGCTTTATTTTGTCATTGTTGCCATCATGCTTTATCACATAATCTTTCTAAACTTGTTTTTTATTCTGAAAATTAACCTTCTTCTTATTGAAAGACTTTAGTTTTCCATAATGAACATGGATCCACGGACCATAGGAACTGTCATTAGTATTGGAAGGATCACTACTTTTTTCCTTCAATAGATGTTTTTGCAGGATTTACTTCTTTGAGAACCAGGGCGTCTACTGTTGTGGATCTATGGCTAATGATTTTGATGATATCAAACATTCTTTGTTCTCTACAACTGCCTTATGTACTGACATTTCAGGTTCACACGATCGAACTGCAATTTGGAATCAGCTCAAGATTGGGTATACTAGGTCTGAGTCAGTTTGTAATCTTTTTCCTTTATTGAGTCTATTATATTTGGTGTGGCATCTGATGATTTGTAACTTGGAAGATTTTCTATTGTGCCCTAAAAGTTTTCAATTTTTGGTAACATCGTCCGGGATGATATTTATATCGTCCTGAACGATCTGACAAAAGTAGAAACCCTAATTAGGGCATCCTCATTAAAGCAACCGTCTTTATGCAAAACACATCGTCCTGGACGATTTTGTATTGGCCAGGACGATCGGCTCAATTCAGCAAAAATCTGCCACCAGATCTATTAAGAAATAACCTATTTTTGGACATCATCCAGAGGATCGGCCTGGACCATAAAATATCATCCAGGATGATCCAGGACAATTTTTCCAAAATTTCTCAGGAAGTTTTGGAAAGCAATTAATGGGGATTTCGTCCGGGCCGATCGCAAGATCATCCGAGATGATTAGACATCATCCAGCGTCATTTCAGGGTGATATTTAGGACGATTTTCCTCATATTTGAGCTAATCGGCCAGGACGATATGCTTATCATCCTGGACGATAATGGCGGCATCTTGCATTAATGAGCTTGTTTTGAGAGCTTCTATTTAAGCTATGGCAAGGCACTTTGTAAGTGTCTTTGGCAGCAATTGTAGCTTAGTTCTTGTGGGGGAAACTTGGAGAGAGAGCTTGAAATGGAGAGAGGCAAGGGTGGAGTTTGAGAGGGAGAAGATCTTGTGAGGGGGAGGAACTTAAGGGAGTGTGGTGGGGGATTCGGCAAACTCGCAACTTAGTACCATCGGATTTAAGGCTTGTCTTGAGGTAAGTTCACCAAAGAAGAAGATCTCTTTTGTGTCAAAGGACCCGGCGACTCCGCCGCACCGGGGAAGGTGGAAGTGATTTTGTAAGGGCTTCTTCGCCTAGCTGTGGGGGCTAAAGGAGAGACACTTGTTTTAGTGCAATACTTGGAGGGTGCATCCAAGGAGTGGACATAGGTTAAGGATTTACCGAACCACTATAAATCCGGTGTGTTCTTTCTTTTTACTGCTTCCGCGTTTTAATTTTCGCAATTTGATTTCTGTGGTGATTTTGGTTTGTGTTTTAATTTAAAGATTCTTCTTTTCCAATTCACCTCTCTCTTTATTTAGTCTTAGGCCAGTTCTATAGGGCTTAACATCCCTAAAGAACTTTCTAGTGCCATCAGAGCTCTTTCAAGTGGTATCAGAGCAGGATTCATAAAATAAGTTTTTAAAAGCTTTTGAATTTTGATCCATGGCTAATCGTACTATTACGGAATGTTATTCAATAACCAGACCTCCTTTATTTGAAAATATGTCATTTAATTTTTTGATAACTCGCATGTCTATTTTCTTGCAATCAATTGATTTTCGCATGTGGCATATGAATTTAACTGGTTATTCATCACCGTCATAAATTGTTAATGGAGTTAAAATTGATATTCTTTTTAGTCAATGGAACAGGGAAGGACAACTCAATGCTCAATTGAATGCAAAGTCTTTAAATTGCTTTTTTTGTGCTTTAAATTCTTATGATTTTATGTTAGTATCCACATGCACTACCGGTAAGGAAGTTTGGGATAAATTGCACACCATATACGAAGGCACTAGTGAAATCAAGCAATCCAAGTTGAATTTGTTAATGCATGATTTTGAATTATTTTCCATGAAACCTTTTGAAACGATCTTAGACATGTATACCAGATTCATTCAAATTGTAAACTCATTACATGCTTTAGGAAAAGATTTTTCAAATTCTGAAAAAGTCTATAAAATTCTTCGTTGTGTACTTAAAAAATTTGATGCTAAAGTTGTTGTTATTTGTGAATCTAAAGATTTGAATGTATATTCTATTAATAATTTAATTGGCTCACTCATTACCCACGAGCAAAGTTTGGGTCAAAAACTTTTAGATGCAGGTGAAAAGATTATTCTTAATGCTGAAGATACGGAAAAAGATTGCTTAGTTGGTGACGAATGCAATGACTTGTCAAGCAAATCACAAAGCTCACCAAAGCATAAGCAAAAGTGGAAAAAAGGTAAAAGTGGTAAGGATGTTCATATTTCTTCTAACGTTATTTGCTTTCGATATAGGAAACCTGGACATATGAAAAATCAATGCCCTAATTTAAAAATTCTTCCTACGAAAGAAAAGGGCAAGGCGAAACAAACTTTGAACTGGGAAAATAATGAAAGGCAAAAAATCTCATGGGCAGATCTGGTTTCTAAAGCATCGGACCATGAGAGAGATAATGGTTAAAAGCCTTTATGTTTTTGTTGTGTTTTTGTTTTTATGTTTTTTATTTTTATTTTATGTTTTTGTTTTGTTTATTCTTTGAAATTTTTATTTTCGTGAAAGTTTTTCTCTAATCAACACACACAATCACTTTTCTAAAAATGAAAAATCTACTTTTTATTTTTTCTTGAAATCTTTGGTAAGTTGTGATTGACTTCTTTAAAATAGTCAGAGGAAGGGAACTCATGATTTTATTTCTCTTTCTCTCTTCTTAAAAGAGGTTATTTTACTTTTGATTCAAAATCTTCATCATATTTTAAATTGGATTTTAAAACTATATTTTTTATCTCCCTACATTTTTTCCATCGCATAGGAATCTTTTGCAAGATTGTTGAATCCACCTTAAAATTTTCTTAATCAAGGTGTTCATGTTGTCAATAATTTGGGTTTACTTTAGTTTTGAAAATATAAGAAAGAAAGCATATTTAAAAAAAAAAAAGTGGCCAATGATGCCAAACCAAAAGATGCGCAATGACGTCAAATTAAAAAAAAAAATACACAAAGTGTATTAAAATCATAAGATGCTCAAAGAGCCATTCAAGTGATAAAGTGCATAAAATGAGCCCACAAAAAAATATATGCTTATTTTTTCTTATACTACTAAAAACTTAAGAAAATCCTTGATATGTTCGAAACTTGTGCTTGAAAATTTTGGTTTCTGATTCAGCAATTCGTGCATTGATCTTCTATTAGATATGTTTTATGAAAGGAGTTTTGAAAAATTAATGTTTCTTTTTCCCATTTATTCCTTGAGTTGGATATTGGATTAAAAAGTTTTTGAGTCATTAAAAGAACGAGTTTGGATTATCAAATTATGAATTTCTAACCTTTTCTGGGCTATGCGTTGTCAATCCAATTCTACTAAGTTTTTAATTAAAACTAAGAGGTAACTTTCTCATTTTAAGAATATTTGTTTTTTCACTAAATCAGGAAACATTTTTTTGTCTTTTGTTTTGTTTTTGTTTGTGTCTCCTCTCTTTTTGATAATGTCAAAGGGGGAGAACGTATTGTTGAATTTTGTACTGTTATCGTATTTGTATCTTGTTTTCAAAAAAATTAAAAATAACAAAATTATTTTCATCTCCCTTATTTTTTTAAAAGTGTTATTCTAGTAAGGGGGAGATTAGGAGAAATTGCTTTCTTTTGAAAATTGAAATTGAATTGTTTGCCACCATCAAAAAGGGGGAGATTATTGCGGATCTATGGCTTATGATTTTGATGATAGCAAACATTCTTTGTCCTCTACAACTGCCTTATGTACTGACATTTCAGGTTCACACGATCGGACTGCAATTTAGAGTCAGCTCAAGATTGGGTAGACTAGGTCTGAGTCAGTTTGTAATCTTTTTTCTTTCTTGAGTCTGTTGTATTTGGTGTGGCATCTGATGATTTCTAACTTGGAAGATTTTCTGTTGTGCCCCAAAAAATTTCTATTTTTGGTAACATCGTCCGGGATGATATTTATATCGTCCTGGATGATCTGACAAAAGTTAAAACCCTAATTAGGGCATCCTCATTAAAGCAACCGTCTTTATGCAAAACACATCGTCCTGGATGATTTTGTGTCGACCAGGATGATCAGCTCAATTCAGCAAGAATATGTCGCCAGATCTATTAAGAAATAACCTATTTTTGGACATCATCCAGAGGATCGGCCTGGACTATAAAATATCATCCAGGACGATCCAGGACAATTTTTCCAAAATTTCTCAGGCAGTTTTGGAAAGCAATTAATGGGGATTTCATCCGGGCCGATCGCAAGATCATCCGGGACGATTAGACATCGTCCAACTTCATTTCAGGGCGATATTCAGGATGATTTTCCTCATATTTGAGCTAATATGCCAGGACAATATACCTATCGTCCTGGACGATAATGGCGGCAACTTGCATTAATGAGCTTGTTTTGAGAGCTTCTATTTAAGCTATGGCAAGGCACTTTATAAGTGTCTTTGGCAGCCATTGTAGCTTCGTTATTGTGGGGGGGAACTTGGAGAGAGAGCTTGAAAGAGAGAGAGGAAAGGGTGGAGTTTGAGAGGGAGAAGATCCTGTGAGGGGGAGGAACTCAAGGGAGTGCGGTGGGGGATCCACACGGTTGCTCCGGCGAACTCGCACCTTAGTACCATCGGATTCAAAGCTTGTCTTGAGGTAAGTTTACCAAAGAAGAAGATCTCTTTGGTGTCAAAGGACCCAGCGACTTTGCCGCACCGGGGAAGGTGGAAGTGATTTTGTAAGGGCTTCTCTGCCTAGCTGTGGGGGCTAATGGAGAGACACTTGTTTTAGTGAAATACGTGGAGGGTGCCTCCAAGGAGTGGACGTAGGTCAACGTTTGACCGAACCACTATAAATTCGGTGTGTTCTTTCTTTTTATTGCTTCCGCGTTTTAATTTCTGCACTTTGATTTCTGTGGTGATTTTGGTTTGTGTTTTAATTTAAAGATTCTTCTTTTCCAATTCACCTCTCTTTTTATTTAGCCTTAGGCCAGTTCTGTAGGGCTTAACATCCCTAACGAACTTTCTAGTGCCATCAGAGCACTTTTATCTACTTCATTAGAAATTTGATTGCTTCTAGTTATCAATTCAGAACATTTATGTTCTGAAATCCCAATTCTACCACAATTATAAAAGAGATTTGGGAACTTTTCATATTCAAATTTCTGATAAAACTTTCTCGAATTGCTTTCCACCCAAACACCAAGGGGTAGTTTTTTTTCAATTTGAAAATGGACACAAATCCTTGCAAATTCCCTCCTCCCCCATTGGAACATGTTACCATCAATTAAGTAAGGTTTTCCAACCTTAGATGTGATTCTACAAACATTGATTTCGTCCCAGCAATGAAGAGGTAAGTTTGGGAGTTTAATCCATATAGGAGCTGTAAGTCCTCTTAATGATTCAGTAGAAAATTGAGCCAACCATTTATCCACACCAATGATTTGTTCCTTTACATACCAAGGTCTATAGACATTATAGATTCAGGTCCATTCTCATTATCAAAAGCACAAAACATACATTCTTTACTAAGCCAGGTAAGGTCGAATTTGCCCAGATGAGACCATTTTCTCTTCAATTCAGCATTCACAACATATGCTGGTATGTTTTCTCCAAAAAATTTCACCACCAAAACATTCAGTAATTTTTTTAAATTTTCCATCACCTTGTTTTCATCTAATTCGACAACATTTCCATCATCTGATATATAGTTGCCCAACACCAATTCAAAAACTCTTATGTTTGGCTTTTTAATCCAAATATTATAAGGAAAATTACCTGTAGGCTCTATGTTGTTTGAAATTTTGTTCGGAATTCAATTATTGAGTTCTCCAGAATTGTATTCCCGAACCACATTTCTGTCATCAGTTTGTCCTCCGTCTCCTTCATCCAATTTTGATTCTTCTTCCATAGTTTGTTCATTTCCTAGCAATGAAGTAGAACCATTCAATGATACTACATAATTTTTGCTTATTTCCATTACAACAGATGCAGTTGTAGAATTAACTCCATTTAGTAAGGAGCCTTTAGAACTTACTGGAATTAATGGCTGATATTCTTCATTATTGATCAACAATTTATTAACTTTCCCGATATCAAGAGCAATCTTCATCTTGTTAGGAAATCCACCCTCATTGATTTTCAATGGTTTGAATTTTCCAGGGTTCAGACAGCTTTTGAATCCAGTTACTTCTTTAGTCGAGACATTTCCGACGAAAACCGGAGGAGATGATTTGAAAAAACTTTGGTTTGTAGCATTAGTTGTTCCTAGAATGTGCTTCCTAGTTATCTGTTCAGACGATGATCGCGTTCGGACGCCATCACCGAAAAATCGGACCTCTATGCCAAATTCAATTTTTTTAATTACCAGCTTCTCTCTCTAGAATTCCCAAAGCTTCTCTCTCTAGAATTCCCATAGCTTCTCTCTAGAATTAGTTGACCAAATATTAGTTAATTACTTAAATATTTAATTATTTTTAAATTATTTAAAATGTATAATGTATTTTAAACTAAATTCAATTTAGAATTAAATATTAAAAAAATTATTATTCTTTAATTTTAAAAATACTTTTTTTTAATTAAAATTTCAAATAGATAGATATTATTTAAAATAACTCAAATAAAATATTTAAAATTGAATATGATTTTAAAATAAGAGAATAACTCAAATAATATTTTAAATTTAATAAAATATTTTAATATTTTTTAATAAAATTGTAATTTTTAAATAATAAAATTTAATATTTAAAATAAATTCAAAATATATATTTTCTAATTTAAATTAATAATAATTTTGAACTAAAGAATTTAATTTTATGAAAATTTTAATATGAAATATTATATATTTTTTATTTTTATTTAATTTTTAATTATTTTTTAAATTAAATTATATTTAAAATAATTAAAAACTATTTTTTTATAGAAATATAGTCTAGCGACGGTGGCGGACGGCCATGTGGCAAGCTTCCATTCGTCAGATAAAAACTGCAGAGGTAATGATTACCGACGACGCAATAATTATGCCACCTGCAATCATTAGACAATCACTGAGCATTGATGCGGCTCACTTAATCCTAGTCAACATGTATCGGGAGTCATTGGATCACCCGCTATTTCGAGCGGATGGTTATGATCTTGGCGAACCGAGATTGGCATAGCCGCACAGACTATGCTGTCAAATGGGAAGGTATTATGATGAAATGTCAACCATTGATCAGATGATCAACGTCCAAAATTTTATATACCCGAATGAGACCACAAAAATGTCCTAGGATTGGGTTTTTTGGCTCGTTTAGGTGATCAAATCGATCAAAATTTTAAACCTAAGTAGATTAGGTGAACAAAAATCATGGGGAATAAATGTTAACATCTAAAAAATGCTTATGGAAAATCTATTTTACCCATACTAATATGACCTAGGGCTAGAGTTTTTAAGAAATATCACCATGGGATTGAATGGATTTAGGTTTAGTTGAGCTTGTAGATTATCCTCAAACAATTCATCAGTTGAAAAGTATGGTTTGAAACACACTTTATCAAGAGATCCACTCCTTGAACAGATCTAGCTCCTTACTCACCTAAAACTCGCTGGGGAAGGGTTTGACCGGCGGGATTTCACCTGAGAAGTGAAGAGGAGGTCAAAAGAAGCTAAAATGAGCTTAGAACTGGGCTTGAAAAGCTCTAGTTGGAGAGTGAAAGAGAGAGAGAGAGAGAGAGAGAGAGAGAGAGAGAGAGAGAGAGAGAGAGAGAGAGAGAGAGAGAGAGAGAGAGAGAGAGAGAGAGAGAGAGAGAGAGAGAGAGAGAGAGAGAGAGAGAGAGAGAGAGAGAGAGAGAGAGAGAGAGAGAGAGAGAGCTAGGGTTAGAATGAGGGCTCATGTAGAGATTTTGCCCTATTAAAAATGACTTAGATTGGAAGGATATGATTTGTTTGGTAGGCTTTTAAGATGCTGCCAAGCATTTTGGGGTTGTTAAAGTGGATGGATATCAAAGGACAAAAGGAAAAATGACATGTAATGGTCATTTTGTCCTCTTGCAAGAACATGGAGATGATCTAAGCCATTTGATTCTCATCTAAGGGCTGAGATTAATTCTAGAAACATTTTAGAGACTATTAGGACTACTATAATGGTTTAGATCAGAGGGGGTTCAGCTTAAGATGGGGTTTGACTCGGTTTAACCACTCCTAAGCTTTGGTTTAATGGTTTAACTGGTCCCCATGACACATGGCAGGTGAGGTGGTATGGGAGGGGGCTTGAAAAGCTATTTGGATGCATTAAACCCAATATCTAAGGAAAAGGATTAAGCTTGAGGGCTTTTGACAACATTTGTTCCACTCATTTGATTTGTTGACCATATTTACTGGTCAACAGTCAAATGGCTGTGTAGGTGGAGTGAAGGGAGAGGGTTTGAGCTGGTTGGAAGGAGCTTGAAGCTAAAAGCTTAAGGGTTGACTGCATACATATGCATAAAAGGAAGTTTGACCACATCATAAAGGTTTGGCTTAGTCAAAAAAACTATGGCTTGTATTATGATAGGTCTTCGCAGGTAAAATATCATTTGAAATAGATTTGAGGGTTTCAGAAGTTTGACTTGAGCAAATGGGTTGGAATAATCCATTTGAACCCTTAAGGGGTGCTTGGGTTAACCTAGGTTGACTTGGTCAACTAGGTTGACCGAGGGGTGTGACCAAGCTCAACAGGTTTGAAATAATATTCTTGATATATTAGAGGTGTTTCTAGGATCTTAGGAGGTCAATTGGTCAAAACACATGTTTGTGCCCTTAGTGGGTCATTGGGTCAACCTAGGTTGACTTGGTCAACCATGTTGACCCAGGAGCTAAAATTGGTTTCAATAGATTTGAAATGATATTTGAAAATTGCTAAAAGTGGTTCCATATAATTTGGAGGTCATTTGGCTTTAAATGTGTATTCAAACCCCTAAGGGGTATTTTGGTCATTTTGACCCCTAGTCAATTGGGGGTCAAAGTGGGTCCACCAAAATATAATTTAATTCTTAAAAGGTCAGGATTAAGAGTCTAGATATTATCAGCGGGTTTGAAGAAGGCTCCAAGGTCAGGATCCACTAGGGGATAGGTCCAATGGCATATGCTGTAAATATTTGAAGGTTTTTTAGCCTTGAGATTTTAATCCAGTTTATGGGGTTAAATGCCTCATATGGAGCTCAATTTTTAGAGGGTTTCCTCTAGAAATATGTCATATCAATATGCAATTCGTAGACTTTGAATCAGATGTCATTTGACAAAGGTTTGAAGTGCTTGAAAAATCCATGGAAAAGGCTTTCAGGACAAGGCCTTTAAATCTTGGATTATTTTCTAGATTTCTCGATTTGAGTAGGATTCTAGATTTGATTACTTGAATTTGAATTATCCTCATCACTCATAACCATATGGGTGATTAATAATGATTAGATACGATTAAAGTTTGATCAGAGGCTGGATTAATTAGAGTTTTAGTAAGAGATTAAATTACTTAGGATTCTACATAGGTTTGAAGCTTGAGTGGGTTTGAAGTATGGGTTGGTTTGAGGTTTCAATGGAATTAAAATCTTAACAAGTTTGAAGTCTAGGTTTGATTTGAATCTAGAATGATCATGATTCTAGGTTGATCTAATATCAGACATGATCCTAGGGTCTAGACTAACCTGAAGACTGGAATGATCTAAGATTTAAAAAACTCCTAGGGTCTAGAGTCTGGAAGAATACAAAGATCTAGAATCTAAGAGAACTTTAGAGTCTAAGAAGTCCTAGAGTCTGGGGTCTAGAAGAATCCTAGGATCTAGATGGATCATAAGATCTAGATTGGTCTGGAGGAATCCTATGGTCTAGATAGATTCTAGGACTGGATTCAAGGAGGATCCTAGAGTCTAAATTTGTTTTGAGGTTAAATTTAATTTGGTTCAGGATTGGTCCAAGTGACCTCATACAAAAATGAGGTCAACGTCTCTATAATTTAATTTCCAAAGTTATGGATTATTAGTTGAACTAAAATGTTAAAAATATAATTCACTTAATTTGTGTTGAACAAGGTTTCCAATTTCTTATGGAATGTTTACAATCATATAAGGGTTAAACATAATTAATTGCAAAATCCAATTGAACACTAGTGGCACTTAGGAAAAATAACTAAGGGTATGGATTAGTGAACATAAAATAATTCTATGAAATTCTTTTAATATCCAATACAGATAAAATTTAAACCTAGTAAATTTAGTGACATGATAAACTTTGGTGTTCATTAGGTCAGTTAAATAATAAACATTATAATTAGCCCCTATTTTGGAGCTAATTTTTTAAAAATTATAATTAATTAAATTAAAATCATAAAATGCAAATTAAATTTCAAATAACTCTAAATCAATCATATAATCATTAAAATTTAAAAACAAACTTCAATTTCAATTAAAATAAAATAATTTAAAATGAAACTTTAATTAATATTTACAAAAATAAATTAATTTAAAATTAAATAGTAATATAAAATTAATACAAAATTTTCAAGGATTAATCCATGAGTTAGTCCTAACCATTGGTATTTGTCTTCTGAATATTTTTGATTTATTTGATTAATCAAAACCCAATCTATGTTCTTTCTATAAGGAATGAATTAAATATATAATAATATATAATAAAAATATTAAATAAAATAAATTAAATTCAGATAACTTTAAATTAAATTTAAAAGATTAATATTTAACCAAATTACTCAAATTATCTTACTTAAACTAAAGTCAACTAAATTAAATAACTCATGCTTAAAGCTAATTTATCAACTCACTTAACAAATACTTAAACTAAATTAAGATGACCTCTATGCATTATTTTTTATTCCATTGGAGGATCCAAGTGCATTAAATTCATAGATCTTTACTAAATTTTTAATAAATGAATGCCTTTTATGCATATGCTTGATTCCTTTTAGAAGGGCATATATGCATTCAATTCATAAAGATTAGGATGTAGGGTTCAGTACTCCAATAAAATTTTGAGTATTTTAACTAACATATTATTTATAATAACTATCTATTAAATTATTAATCAAAACATTAAAATAAACTTCAAGAAATTTATGCCATTATTCTAGCCTATATGTTGGAATGAATGCTTCAAATTATGAGAGTTCGAACTTATAGGTGGTGGGTTCTACACTTTAGAGTCATTAACATGCATAGTTATTTAAAATTAAATAATCAAACTCAAACATTTAAAAATTAAATAATAAAACACTAAATCATTACAACTTAAACTCAAATTAAAAACACCTTTTTTCCACTAGTAATAAACCAACTTCAAATCAAAATAACCCAAACAATAAAACCCCTTAGGATATGTTAAAGCCACATAACCTTCCTCACGCACTATAGATAGTTTGCTAGAAACACTAACTTCATCTTAGGCTATGCCAGTTATTATTTTTGTGTGCTTATAGATGCATTTCTTGGATGTCATCTTATGTTTGTTGACTTACTTTAAGTATTTTGTAGAATCATGCATGTTTACACACTTTTACTTGCACAATGCACTATGTTTAGTAGTTTCATGTAGGATTACATTGAACTTTTATTTCATGCTTAGACTTTATACTCACAATACAGAGTCTTTACATTATACTTGTGCTTCCAATGTAAATGTAAATGTAAAAGTTGAATGATAAATGTAAAGTGTCTACTATGTATCTAGATTAAGCTATATAAAGAGTTGTAAGAGGTTTATGGTATTTTCTTGCACACATAGGACTCCAAAAAGAAAATATTTTTCTTCCTTTGAGAAGCATTATTTTTTGTAGTATTATAGGATATATGGAGCTAGAAGATAATAAACAAATACATTTAAGCCAACATTCATAGGACTAAAATCTAAGCCTATTGTGGTGGATCTTGGCCAACTTACTTTTTAGCAGACCCTAGGTTGTATTTCTATTTCAAATAAATGAATAAATATTTATTTATACACAGTTTTTTCATATTCTACTTCATATTACATGCATATCATACGTATGGGTGGTAGATTTGCATTAAAGGATAGCCTTTTCAGAGAATTCTTTAGTATGCATGTTCTAAATATTTTAGGAACAAGTAAGCTAGCTCTACGAGGATGAGCTACTGGAATCATATACATGAATACATTTACCCTGACATACATACATACATGCATTTTAAATTTTCTATGGGTTTAAAATTTCACAACCTACATTAATAGATAGGAGGGGCTTAAGCGATGGGTCTACCTTACAAAATTCAAACATATAAAATTTTAGATGTTTAGTGTTAAATAAAAAAAATACAAAGTTTAGGGTATCTTTATGTCAAGACTACATTAGTCAGATGCATCTAACCCATCATAAAATTTTGACTATAAGTCTGAACTAAAATCCTATATTCAGATTTTTAAAATAGATATCTTACCTAAATGCAGTAGACTTGAAATTCATGGTTTTAAAATTATCTACTTAGGTGGATGGCTTACAGCGCCCTACAAGAAGGATTAAGCACAAACGCATTTGCACCCCTCCAATTGAGAAACACTATAGCAATCCAAATTCGTGGGGGGGCGTGGTGTCGGGGTTGGGGGGATTGGGTTCTACACTATATAAAGCGATAATTTAAAAAATAATTTAATTTTGCTACGTATAAAAATTAATGATATAATTTAGATAGTTATTCAAAAAAAAAAATTACAAGAGAGAGTACAAAAAGTAAACAAGAACACAAAAGGATTTTTATGTGATTCATCCCCCACTATCCTACGTCAAAGCCTAGTCCAACCCCATACTAGGATATAACTAACAAAGAAAAAAGTTACAAAATCTATATCTTCCTAACACTGGTAAGAAACTAACTCATATGATGATGATAATCTCACCACAATATTACAAGTCACTTAAGGAAGGTCAAAATAAGTGCAATAATTTAGATCTCACAAAGGAATAGTTTTCAATAAATTGCTCTCAAGCCCCACACAAACAAAGTTTTAATCACAAAAAACAATGTTATCATTGATTTTATGCTATATAAAGATTAAAGTATAAAGAAATTAAGTTTCTAAATGTTTTTACAAAAAACAAATGTAAGCAAACAATGTTTAAAATTTTTTTCCAGACTAGGTAATGTCGGCAATGAAGCTATCTAAGTATTTGAAAAATGTATGTTATTTAAAAAAAAAAATATTGTTGGAAATTTTATGAAAAATATTTTAGGACACAAATTTATTTGAGATTTAAATTAAATATAATTCAAAAAGATATGGCAAGAGTAGTTGAAAGCCACTCTTAAGTTGAAGGCAACTAATCTTACACAAAATTCAGACCAAAGAGGCAATTTATATAACTTTAAATTTCTGGAAGAATATATTTAAATACACATTAGATGATAGATAGAGCAATATATATACAGTAAGTATCCTTAAAATATTTAATAAAATATCCACTAATGAAAGAAAATAAGTCTCCAAATATTTTCAATAAAAAAACTCAACTGGTTAACTCAATAACATTGAATAATCTGGAAGAGTTTGATCTTTAAAAATTATAAAAATATATGAAATCAACCAAAAATAAGATGATGATTCTTAAAAAATAAAACCAATCAAAAATATCAAATAAAATAAAAACTAGATTGATACTATAACCAAAACATATAACTTGAAAATCCACAACTAGTTGATCAAAAAGACTCTTGATATTTGAAAATAATTTTGATTTAAGAAAAATCTTTATAAATATAATTTTGATTACTGATAGGATGGGTTTTATATATCAATAAAATCAATAAAATATATTCTCAAAGAAAATCACAATTAGAATGAAACTAGATCCAAAACCTAGAACCTGAAAATCCACTAGCTGATCAAAAAGATTTGTGATATTTGAAAATAATTTTGACTTAAATAAAATCTAGAAAAACATAAATTTGATTACTAATATGATTTAGTTTCTACAGCAATAAAAACAATTTAAAAGATTTACACACAAGTTCACAAGATGATTCAAATTAGATTTAAATTCAACATAAAGAAAGATTACTAGTTTGCACGATGAATCACAATCATGCTAAATCTCTTTAGATTTCTCAATAAGATGTAAAATGAGATTATGAATCACATTAAAAAAATCTAAAATAATAATTAGAAAGTTCTTACATAAAATTTGGATCATATAAAGAAAATTTTAGCAAGAAGTCACCAAATCTTTATAAAAATTTGGTTTCCTCCAAGAAAACTTCAAGAAACGTTGAAAGATACTCCAAGGATATTGAAAGATTTTCTTGAGAATGCCTTTAGGTTTCTGGATATTCAAGTGAATAAGGAATTGAGGTGGGGAGCTTTTGGGTTTCTCTCAAAAAAAGATTGCAAAATTCAGATAAGGAGGATGGAGCAAAATTTTGGCCATGACAAGGAGAGATTAGGGTTGAGTAGAATTATATTTAGACTTAAGTAAGCCAAGGGATTTGGAGGAAATGTTTTTAAAAAGTAATTTAAACAAAGGAAAAATATTAAAATTAAATTTGATTAGGTTTAATCAATCCTTAAAATAAAATTGGAAGGAATTAATGAGGAAAAAAAATGGCGAGAAAGAAAATCCATTATAAAAATTTGGCAAAGCAAGATTAGAAAAAAGGTAATTGGAATTTTGAAAATTGTGAAAGCCAAAGTAAAAATTCAAAAAATAAATTATGTGAAATGAAAAAATTAAAATTACAAGAAGTCATGAGACATGCCAAAAGTTTAACTAGTGGGCAAATTTGCCATAAATAAATCAAGTTTCACATAAAGATAAAAATGACATTATCTAATACATGATGATGTGAAATGAAATATGCATAAATTCATTTAATAAGTGAGAAAAATTGTTGTGATTAAATCATTGTTAACTGTTTACAAGAAAAGGTACCCCAAACCCAGTCTCTACCCAAGCTTTAAGTAGCTTTTTCCATGGTTTGGCTTGAATATTTATGAATACCTACAATGCTAAATCTGAAACATTAGTCCCACCAAATATGTGTTTATTATCATCAAATTTAAAGTAGCCTAAACCAAGGCTCATCTAGCTAACACAAACTTTCTTCTAGGAGGATTATCCTAACCATCAAATAAGTTTTATAAACACTAATTTTTTTTTCTAAAATGATTAATTGAAATCTTTAAATCATGAGATCAAATTTGTTAAGTCTAAAATAAGCCTAATATACACTTTAATTAAAAGTTTTCTATTTGAATATGTAATTAACTTTATAGGCTTACCTCTACAGAAGCCTATGAACCCATATTAAAATAAATTCCTATTTTTGTTTGCTAATAAAATAAGAGAAAAATCTCTTGACATAGACTAAAACTTTCCTTGGTTAGTTTTCTATTCAAAATAATATGTGAATTTGAATTTTATCTTTTGATGTGAATTTTATATTCCCTATGCTACGTTTAATTATGAAATTAAAAATAATTTCTATTTTCAAGTTGATAGTGAATCATTAGTCTATCTCTCATGATTGTATATGTTCGGCTATATGGATTTGACTAAAGAAACAATAAAGTGATGGTGTGGCATATTTATTTGTCCATAAGAAATTTTTTTGGCAACTCTACAAGTAATTGGGCTTACTTTCCATCTTTAGTGGAGATTAGACTTTAAATTGGTAGTATATTTAATTTCTTATTGAATTAAGCTACCTCATTGCTTTCTTCCTTCTGTTTATTTCATCCTTAGATGAAAGTTATTTCAACTAGTTGTCAAATTTAAATCCTCAATATCAAATTTCAATCAATTAACCCAAAACTAGATTTCAATAATCACACAAAAATTAGATTTCAACCAATTGAAAATAAAAAACTCATCAATTTCAATTCCAATTCCAATTCCAAAATTTAATTAACCATCAATTTAAATCAAAACTCTAGTGTAGTTTAATTTCCAACTCCTAGATAGTACATTATAGTTACATTTCTTCATGTAGCTTAGTAATATTATCTGGATTGGGTCCATAGTTAAAACAAGTTACCCTCCATCATCAATCGTTAAGAACTTGCATTGGAGAGTAGATAGATTTAATTCAGTATATTCCCCTAATTTAGTATTTAATTTGGACTCAATAAGTGCAATGATTGATATACATTTTCTATTTAAATTCATAGAAATGAAAGATAAACTCATCTTTAACTTTGGCAACAATGTTGACATTTCAATTAGTTAGGCCTAATCTATATAGGGATTATTATTAAGTTTGGCTCTATATTTGGTGACATCTAAATCAATTTCACTAAAACACAATTTGAATTGGTCAATTCTAATAAAACTCTAGTAGATCCAATTATTAAGGCAATTATTAAGGGTGCGTTTGTAGCTTCTCTTGTAGTTGTTAACCCCTCAGTCTTCTCTAGACTGACCTACCCTTAAAATGTCGTTCATCAAATATTTAAATTGGTGTTTTTTATTTCTGAATATCCCGCATACAATAAATTTGTGATTGAGTTATCTTCTACAATCTCGGAGATGACCAAATCCCAATATTGTAATAGGAATTATTATCATAGATGGAGGCCATTAAAAGAAGATATGTTGATCATAGTTGCTACTAATATAATAAAAAATGTAAATCTTAAAGCTCTTGAAGTCTGTTAATTCTCCTATGTTGGGAGAAAGTTATTTACATTTGTTGTTTTCTATAGAGAGAGAAACAAGCATCAAAAGAATTGCCAACACTCCACCCCTTCAATTCTCCAAACAATAAGTTCTTCCCTGTTTGTTTGAAAGAAATAGGATGTTTAAATCCCTGTTAGATGGATTAACTCATAATTGTACTTTTAAATAAGGACAATATGGATAATCAAAGACTAATTTTTTTAACTTGATCTGAACTATATCGAGCAGGGGCGGATCTAGCTTCTTTTTTCACGGTGGGCAATTTTTTTTTTTTTTTTTTTTTTTTTGGTGGAGGATGGGCAAATTAATATGCTTATGATTGATAAAATGAGGGCAAAAAAAATTTTTTAGAGGGGGCAAAATACTCAAAATATTCCAAACTATCCCCTCTAAAATAAAAGTAGTTTTTTTAAAAGTGACTTTTAAAGGTCAAAATCATGTTGCAATAACTATTCATTATCAAGGATCAAATAAACTTATAGTAGTTAATCATCAAAGGATATCATCTACTAATCATAGTTAGTGAACTATTGTTAAATCATTGGGATATGGTGCATTAGCTCGATGAGGGTATAACCCCCTATCTCCGCCATCTTTTAATCAATCTAGAAATATTCCAATTTCAACTTTTGGTCCCTCTTTGTGTCATTATTTAGCAAGAGTTGACAGGAAGGTAAAGAATCATCTTCCTATGTTGATAAACTCATAAAAGGAAGCTAAAATAAACAAATTAGCCAGTCTTTTTATTCAACAAAAAAAAGATCTGGTACCTAAAATGGTAGCATTTTGACTTCACTTATCACTCAAAAAAAGAGTATAACAGACGAAATAAGAAGAAATGGAAAAATTGTAGCTAAATCCTTATCTATTAGAGAATATATTCCAATTGAACTGTATAATGTAGTAGAAAGATCAATCAAAGAAATGATGGATCATTTAAAGGAGAGTATCAGAAAGATAGATAAATAATGAGCATCATAAACCAAGATTAATTTTGATAAGTGAAGAAATGTCTTGGAGTACCAACATGGTATATACTCGTTCATCTTAAGAGAGAAAAAGAAAAATCTAAAATTTAAGAAAAATTTATAAATTTTGAATTGGATGAAGCTGATAGTAGATTCAAATTTGCATCTCATAGAGCATTAAATCAAAATGTTGAAAATATTTTAAGGATGGAAAAATAAAATAGAAAAAATGATGGGCATCATGATTGCCATGCAAAATAAAAAATCTCTTTCATTGAATGGACAGATAGAATCACCAACTGATGAGTCAGTGCAAATGAACAAAGCTAACGAAGTTAATAAAGAACTAGCAAAGAATAAGCTAGTCAAGTTAGAAAAAGAATCGACTCAATAGTTGATATAAAGGAAATGTTAGAACAACATGTTAAATAAGTGTTAGCTCAATCTCTAGAAGCTTCATCTATTCTAAGGGGTAGACCATACTCGAAAGAATATGACTTGATTCTTGATCTAAAAAGTTTTGCAACACCTTCATTCAAAAAATTTTGATGCCACTAGAAATCTCAAACAACATATTTTCCATTTTAGCGCTAGTTGATGCAATGTTAGAGGCATCAAACCAATGGTTTGGTCTATACCTTCAATGAATCAAAAACTTTATTTATAAAAGATTCTTTTGTCTAAGATATCATATTATCATTAAGGATGTGTTTGGAAGAAAATAAAAACTAGGTAAAAGTTTAGTAGATTATATCTTGGCATGAGATATGAGCCATAATTTCTAGAGCAACATCCTATAAAAATTATCCAAAAAAATATTCACATGCTAATAGCCTTTCTACTAAAAGTCTTTAGAATAAAAATCTTTGAAAAATTGTTAAGTAAGACCTGTAATCTCCAAGAGAAAGCTTCTAAATTACCATTCTTAGATGATCAATCTTTAATAGAGTTAAAGAACTTAAAATCTCATATAATTCTAGCAACCAAAATTAAGGTAAATTTTTTTATACATATTCAAATTAAAAATATAAAATAGCCAACTAGGCATTAGTAATTCAACAGATTATAGAATGATCAATAGTTTAGACCTCAACCATATCTCACTTCAAAAGAGAGAAGGGAGAGATTCAAATCACTAAGAAGTAAAACTTATCCAATTGGAAAGTTAGCTATTAAAAAGATCTTTAAAAACCTTTTAAAAAACCCTAAGTTTAATCTTCTTAATCCTAGAAAGCCAAAAGATGCAGGTAAATTAGGGCAACCCAAATTTTTCCCATATAACCAATTGATCAATCCAGAATTGGAAGATTACATCTTTCAAGGAAAGGATTGAAAAAAAAAAAATTAAAAGTGGGTCAGTTATGATACCTAAGGAAAATTCAACTTATTCAAATCAAGGATCATCTAAATGTGTAATTAGTGAGCCTTCTGTATCTTTTTTTTTTTTCTAAATCTAATGATTTGTGAGATGTTGCATTATCCTATTCCTCTAAAAGTATTCATAATAAATATTATTCATCTTTTTAGGAATCTCCAGGAGCACAGAGATCCATCCAGGATTATCTAGTAGCTTCTAACAAAGAAAAAAATAAAGTTATGATCAAAGAGCTTAAGAAAGTGTGAGTCAGTCGACTTCTATAATCTCAAAGGATGAAGAAAATATTAAAACCAGAGTTATATATGATAAAATAGTACACTTTGCAAATGTGGAATCCAAATCCCTTAAACCTTCAACATTATATGACTTTTATTTTTTCACTCCTAAGAATAAGAAGTCAATAAAAAAATATTATGTGTATATCTATTTTATTTTTGCTGATGAATATCCAAATGAAAACTTAAATGACAAAGAAAATAAATATCAAGAAATTATTGAAATTAAATGAATTAAAAGAGTCTCTACAATATCTGCCTAATATTGATTCCACTGTTCTTGATGTTCAAGGTGATCCTATCAATATTTAATTAGAATTGTTATATTTAACTAGTCAATCAAAACAAAATTTGAAGATAATCAATGATTAAAAAGTAAATCAATCTAATATTTCTTCTCCCAAAGTGGTAGTTGAAATCGTCCTTCACAGTTGTAAAATTCTACTTCCATGAGCTTCGACTATCGATATAGGAAAATAAATCATAAATAATCCAGACACTTGAAATCAACCTCTATTAGTTATATATATATATATATATATATATATATATATATATATATATATATATATATATATATATATATATATATATATATATATATATATATATATATATATATATATATATATATATATATATATATATATATATATATATATATATATATATATATATATATTAAATCTAGAAGTTCCTACACAACATCTTAGCACATCTCAGAAAACTACATACAAAATTGAGTATTTATGATGATCTAGTTCTCTCTAAAGAAATAAGTGAGGCTTTAATTAAAGCTTTACTTGACAAAGATATATATATGCCTCATATAGCATCAATGTAGTCATAAGAAGCAATATATTTCATGAAAGTTTTAGGAGTAATATTTTAAGAAGAAGATTTACAATTGGGTACTACAAGTCATAATCAACGGTTATAAATTTCTGTAAATAGAAAATTTTAAATTGTCTCATTTTCTTATTGATCTAGGTGCATTCATCAACTTGACTCTTAGAGCTCCCATAAATTTGAATGTTGATACTTATAAACTCAGTTCTAATAAAATAATGTTATGAGGATTTAATGAAAAATGCAAGAGATCTTTGGTTTGATAACCCTTCTCTTAGAAGAAGAAATTATGAAAATTAAAGCCAAATTTCATATTATATATTCTAACACTTCTTTTAATGCTCTCTTGGGTAGACCATGGCTCTATGAATATAGAATGGTTACTTTCACCTTTTATCAGTGTATTAAATACTCTCACAAGGGAGTAGAGCAATGTATTAAAGGTGATATGCAACCATTTTTAATTCATAAAGTTTATATATAAGAAGATACTACATACTATCAAGCTAAAAAATTGACTATCTTCTCTAAATATTTTAAACGAGTTGAAGTAAAATAAAAGGAAAATAAGAGAAAGAAATAATATAAAAAGAAAGAAGAAAAAGAAAATTCAAGGCATCTTGATCTTGAACATGATGTTTGATATTATTCTGTCCCTCCTTCATAAAGAGGTGGTAGAATAGCCAAATAATCTAGGGAAGAGGTCAATGTGGGAAAAATCAAATGGTGAAAGAAAATAAAAAAAGAGTATGTTGGATTAAAGGAGCATGTAATACATATTAATTTGGAATCAAGTTCAAAGGATGAATTATATGTGTTTTTTGTTTGAGAAAAAATCAATAAGCTGTAGAAGATAGGAAGTACATAGGATAGCCAAATTTTTATTTTTTTTTTATAGAAACTGATAATGATGAAAATAGGGTCCAAATAGCTAGTAATAATACTTTAGATTTATCTACCATGGAAAGACTAAATAGGTACATAAAAAAATAATATTAGCGTTGTTATCCCAGAGTGATGTAAAAAGTTTAGAGGTGAAAGCCTCTTTTCCTTTAAACCTTGATTTTAAAGAAAATTATTTTATACTCTCTATCAGTAAAATCATAAAAATTGGTGTAGCCCTTGATGATCCATTTATGGATGAGATAATAGAACTTTCTTTTGATTGGTACTCGAACTGTGTAAATAAATTTTCCAAATAAAGTTTAGCACCATCAAATTGGACTAGAGTTGAAGCCCAACCATTTAAACACCTGTGGAATATAAAATAACATCAATATACATCAAGATTAGATGTTGACTTTACTACTCTATGTCCATATGATGATGATGAATATTGCTTAGTCATATAAAATAATCTAGAGTTTGATAGTCTCTTTTTAGTGAATGTTAAATCTTTTAATGAACTCTATTTAGAGACTTTAGATGACTCTCAGGTTAGATATGCACCTCCATAACTTAAAGAAGAGATTATAGCTATAAGTGATGACATAAAATAAATAAATCTAGGTAATAAAGAAGACCCTTGTCCAATTTTCATGAGTTTTTTATTGAATGAGGATGAGTTAAATAAAATGATTGAGTTGCTTATATAATTCAATGATAGTTTCACTTATGAGAAAATACCCAAATTATCTCTAGACATAGTAGTTCACAAAGTAGAAAATTATCTTATGAGGTCTCTTTTCACTCATTATTATTGGGCTCCCACTGAGGGCATATATGCTTCATAAAAAGTGATATGGGAACCATCTATAATTGGTGCCTAAAAGTTGGTGGGTAAGTTCACGTTTCCAATACAAGTCTTTTTAGGTTTCTCATCATGGAAGATATAGCTAATTCTTCCACCCTGATAGTGGACACCACTCCAATGATGCTAATCGAATAAGTAGGCAGAGATCATTTATGCTACTCTTTATTGGAGCTCATTCTATATATTAAACAAGGTTAATAAGTCCAAACTCTTATAATTTTATACCCTTGATGAGATCCTCAATGAGCCCATGGAGGTGATGGAACTCTTCATTGTTTTAGAAATAATCATGATGAAAGGCTTAATACCTTTAAATGTCCTTAACATGTGCACTCACCTTCATAGACACTATGCATTTAAAGAACTCATTTTTCTTGATGGACTCTATGAAGTCACTCATGGGCACTCATAGAGGAGTGATTGTAGGATAATTTGGGGTGTGGAGTACACCTTCCTCTTGTTAAGGGTGAGTGGCATGAAGGGACTCCTTGACCCTCTACATGAGTCGTCTAGCAATTCTATCCCAAAGAGTGGGTATTCATTCATATATATATATATATATATATATATATATATATATATATATATATTATGGGTCTAGCATCTCATCTCACATTAATTTTGGGGCATGTGACCATTTTTTTAATGCATGACATCATAACTTTTATCCATATGGAGACATCTAGGCCATCCTTAAGAGTTTGGATGAGTTCTCATCGATGCTCCATGCTACAGAAGATGCTTACTTTTAGCTTTATCTCATACTTTCCCTCTGTGGTTGGGACCTCGTTCACTACTTCTATAATATCCAACCCATGTAGTTCTTTGATATCTACTTGTAGTGCTTCCTTTAGTGTGGTATCCACCTTCCTTATTATGTTCAAGTAACATGTTTTAGATTGAAGAGGTCACATCTCATGATAATCTCTAGGTTGCCTTCTATGAATTCAATCACCATGTGGTAGGTTTAGACTTTCATTCTGAATTTTTTTAGGAGTGCTCTCCAAAAGATGGCATCTATTGTTGTTTCATCTAGAATAATGAACTCTATGATTATAGTGTACTACTAGTCACATTCACCCCAATTCACTGGTAGGGTTAGTACTCATTCTATTTCTCTATATCCTCCCTAGAAAGTGAAGAGGGGATCTAAAGTATGGGTGAGTTTAGAGGCAAGAATATTCATTTTATTAAAATTTTATTTTATAATAATATTAATGAAACTCCATATGTCTACTAATATACTACCACTTTGGTGATTGGAGACAAAAGCAATGATGATACTACATCATTATAGGTGTTCCCATCAAAGGCTTGTACACTTCATAGAAAGTGATGGTTATGAGATTAATCATTGGAGCCCACAAGGTGGGGCTAAGTTAACTTTGCTAGTTCACAAAGTAGAAAATTATCTTATGAGGTCTCTTTTCACTCATTATTATTGGGCTCCCACTGAGGGCATATATGCTTCATAAAAAGTGATATGGGAACCATCTATAATTGGTGCCTAAAAGTTGGTGGGTAAGTTCACGTTTCCAATACAAGTCTTTTTAGGTTTCTCATCATGGAAGATATAGCTAATTCTTCCACCCTGATAGTGGACACCACTCCAATGATGCTAATCGAATAAGTAGACAGAGATCATTTATGCTACTCTTTATTGGAGCTCATTCTATATATTAAACAAGGTTAATAAGTCCAAACTCTTATAATTTTATACCCTTGATGAGATCCTCAATGAGCCCATGGAGGTGATGGAACTCTTCATTGTTTTAGAAATAATCATGATGAAAGGCTTAATACCTTTAAATGTCCTTAACATGTGCACTCACCTTCATAGACACTATGCATTTAAAGAACTCATTTTTCTTGATGGACTCTATGAAGTCACTCATGGGCACTCATAGAGGAGTGATTGTAGGATAATTTGGGGTGTGGAGTACACCTTCCTCTTGTTAAGGGTGAGTGGCATGAAGGGACTCCTTGACCCTCTACATGAGTCGTCTAGCAATTCTATCCCAAAGAGTGGGTATTCATTCATATATATATATATATATATATATATATATATATATATATATATATATATATATATATATATATATATATATATATATTATGGGTCTAGCATCTCATCTCACATTAATTTGGGGCATGTGACCATTTTTTTAATGCATGACATCATAACTTTTATCCATATGGAGACATCTAGGCCATCCTTAAGAGTTTGGATGAGTTCTCATCGATGCTCCATGCTACAGAAGATGCTTACTTTTAGCTTTATCTCATACTTTCCCTCTGTGGTTGGGACCTCGTTCACTACTTCTATAATATCCAACCCATGTAGTTCTTTGATATCTACTTGTAGTGCTTCCTTTAGTGTGGTATCCACCTTCCTTATTATGTTCAAGTAACATGTTTTAGATTGAAGAGGTCACATCTCATGATAATCTCTAGGTTGCCTTTTATGAATTCAATCACCATGTGGTAGGTTTAGACTTTCATTCTGAATTTTTTTAGGAGTGCTCTCCAAAAGATGGCATCTATTGTTGTTTCATCTAGAATAATGAACTCTATGATTATAGTGTACTACTAGTCACATTCACCCCAATTCACTGGTAGGGTTAGTACTCATTCTATTTCTCTATATCCTCCCTAGAAAGTGAAGAGGGGATCTAAAGTATGGGTGAGTTTAGAGGCAAGAATATTCATTTTATTAAAATTTTATTTTATAATAATATTAATGAAACTCCATATGTCTACTAATATACTACCACTTTGGTGATTGGAGACAAAAGCAATGATGATACTACATCATTATAGGTGTTCCCATCAAAGGCTTGTACACTTCATAGAAAGTGATGGTTATGAGATTAATCATTGGAGCCCACAAGGTGAGGCTAAGTTAACTTTGCTAGTTCAAATCTCTTTGGGGTTGCTCATCATGGAAGATTTAGCTCGTTCAACCCCCATGATAGTGGGCACCACTCTAGCAATGTTAATAGAATAATTAATAAGGGGCTAATTTTTTTCCCACCTTCTCTATGTTTTGGGTGAGTAGCATAAGGTGACTCCACCTTCTACATGAATTATCCAATAATTCTAACCAACCTTACTTATAGAGGCATTCAAAGGGGTTTTAGGGGATGCTGATCACCTTGGATTAAGGGTTTACTATCATGTATTCAATCTTTTATGTGGCTTCTCTCTTGTCCATATCATGTAGTTGATGAGGAATACTCAACCATAGGATTATACTCCTCAGCATTTGTGTGGCTTTTGGTTAGCTTAAGAAACTCAACCAATGTCCTTGGCTACTTCAATCCTAGTGCATATTACAATGGAACCTCACACAATCCTTGTATTAAAGTAACTTACATTGACAACTAACTCTATGTATTTCACCTCAAGCATTTTCCTTGAAAATATTATAATTAAACTTCATAACTAATTTGCAGGCTCTTCATCTTGCAGAGGCCTTGTGAGCTCATTTAAGGCTCCAAAGTGATAGAGAATTAAGTTACAAACATCCTTCTAATGTTTATAATGGAGGTGATTACTCCCACGGGGAGACAACTGAACCACTTGAGTGCCAACTTCATAAGAGTCATGAAGAACAACCGACACTTGAAGGAATCATTATTTTTAGAAGAGACATCATTGTCACAAATCTAGTAAAATGGTTTGTTAAATCAGTTCTTTCTTGAAGAAATTTAGGTGATGCATCTTGAATTTTGGAGGTAGCCTCGCATTTATTATCTCTCTAGAGAACACATTCTTCAATTCTAGCTCTACCCTTCTACCATGCTAACATGGTTGATTAGCCAACTCCATAAGAGAACGCATTATTAAGTTTTTTTTTCTTTATTAGGATAATTATTTATTGTGGATTGGTAGATGAATTTCATTGGTGGCTCACCACCCATGGTGTTGATGAGTCACATGGAGTGGCCACCTCCCACAAGAAAGGCAATCCATCCATGTTCGGGGATTCTTGTGTGACCCACATGAATTTATTTAACTGGCTACTCTCCTTGGATTACTTTGACAAGTTTGGTGGAATCCTTTACCTGCTAGATGATAATGATAAAAAATGTTTATCTTACGATTAGTCTTCACTATTAAGACCTATAGATTCTAAGTTCCTTCATTAGGACATATTAAACACCTACGAGCAATTGAGAAGACTTGTACAAGTATACATTGATAAGAAAAGAGTTTTCAGACATATTATATGTTGCAACCCATGACCCCGAGTTTGAGATTTTGATGATGACAAATAATGTCGTCTGAATCATCTATTCATTGAATATTATTTTATTTGCTATTGTCCGTGAGTACTAACATTTCAGGAAGATCACAAGCTACTCAGGATGACAGGAAGACTCAAGAATGGGTTGATTAGGAGTATAAGTATGACAATGTATTTTGTTATTTATTTTATTTTTACTTTCTTGAGTTTGGGCACAAAATGCATAAAAGTCTGAGCAACCATACACACACACAAGGGGAGAGGTTTTTTTAAAAGAAAAATTTGGAGATTTTCTTTCTCTGTAGATCGAACTGTACGAAGTTATTTCGTACCATACGATCTGAGCTTGTAGAATGATTCTGTGAATAAATCATACCGTACGAATCAAAATCGTACTATACGATATGTTCAAATCCAAAAACTTTAGCCGTCGAATTAACTTAAGTAAGTTTTTCTCCGTCGTTCGTACTGTACGAATTATTTTAAATACTTACATAAATTAACCCGTGATTAGTGGAATAATTTAAGGCATAACTTCAATTTGAATATCGTACTGTATGAACAAGTTCATACAATATGATGAACAAAGAAGAATTCTGATCGTCCTGAAGATCGTCCTGGACGATTCATTATTTTTGCCTCGTCGTGCATTACGATGTATATCGTACTATATGATGAACAGAGATGACTCTTGATCGTTCCGGAATTGATCCTAGATGATGCCTTGATTTTGACAATTCATACTGTACGATATTTATGGTACACTATAATGAACAGAGACGATATATATTTGATCGTCCCGGCTATCATCCTATACGATCAGTAATGTTGAGGATCATACCATACGACTCATTATTGTACTATACGATTGATTTTGAATTGTTTGTACATCTTTGTACCAGGATGAAGCTTCATATACATATCATACTATACGATTAGAAATCTTACTGTACGATAGTAACGGCTACTTTGAAATTTCACGGATTTTGGAGCCCATTTTAAGGTGTCAAAATAGTTATGTTTTTAGTGTGTGAATCAGATAGGAGAACGTGGTTAGAGAGGGATTCCAAGGGAGAGAGCTCTTGAGAAGTTCTTTAGGGTTTGAGAGAGGAAGGAGAAGGTGAGCGTTGTGAGGGAGAAGAGGTGTGAGGGAAATCACACGGTTGCTCCGAACTTGCTGCATCTTGTTCCTCCTGTGGCCCTAAAAGAATTTGTGAGAGGATCTCCAAGGGGAAGTCTCTTCTACATCCGTGACCTCGAGGTACTCTGCCTTCTCCAGGAGGGAGAAAAACGAGAAGGTTCTCTGCAATCGCCAGGTGGGTAAAAACAGAGTTTGGCACTCCACCAGGCCGGGTTGGTGAAAAGGAGTATTGTAAGGGCTTCTCCGCCTTGCCAAGGGGGGAAAAAGGAGAGCTATTGCTTGTAGTAAAATTCCTAGAGCAGAGGACTCCGGGGAGTGGACGTAGGTCATGGTTTGACCGAACCACTATAAAAATCCGGTGTGCTTTTTTCTTATCATTTTTATTCTTGCGTATACTTTTCATTTTAAGTATATTTTCTTGGTGTGATATTGTGATTGAACAGGATTCCATTGTTGCACTTTATTTTCATGTTAAAATCTTAAAAAATATCAAAAATATTAGAACTCCTGTTTAGATTTTATTTATTGCTATAAATCTTTCACAATTCACCCCCCTCTTGTCTATCTAGTAATTTCAATTGGTATCAGAGCCTGTTTTTCAAAAATAGTGTTTTAGAAAATCTTAAAAAAATGATCATGTCGTATTTTGGTAATCGTAATACTGTGGAGGGTTATTCAATAACCCTTCCACCTCTTTTTGATAACATTCCATTTGATTTCTAGAAAATTAGAATGTTTACCTTTTTGCAATCTATTGATTACTACATGTGGATGTTAATCAATGATGGATATATTGCACCATTTAAAATTGTGAATGGAGTGAAAAATCCAGTACCTTTCAATGAATGGAGCAATGAGGATAGGAAATTAGCCTAATTGAATGCTAAGTGTGTAAATTGCTTTTTTTTGTGCATTAAAGTTTGAGGATTAAATGACAATTTCTACCTATGTCACTGGTAAGGAGATTTAGGATAGATTGTGCATTGCATATAAAGGAACAAGTGAAGCAAAACAGTATGGGCTTAACATTTTATTACATAATTATGAACTCTTCCGTATGAAACCTAGCGAAATAATATCTGACATGTACACTAGGTTCACCCAAATCGTGACATCCTTGCATGCATTAGGTAGAGAGATTTTAAATTCTGAGAAAGTTAATAAAATTCTTAGATGCTTACCTAGTTCCCATGATGCAATAATAACTGCTATCACTGAATCTAAAGACCTTAACATTTATTCTATTGATAATCTCCTTGGGTCACTCATTGCATACGAGCAAGGAGTGAGTCAGAGACAAAGTAATGCAGGTGAAAAGAAAAAGGAGCGAACGGTGGCATTAAAAGAAAACAACTCAGAAAGTGAAAGCTCTACAGGGGAGGAAGAGGATGAGATATTACTGATGACCCGATAGTTCAAGAACTTCCTGAAGAGAAAACAGAAGCGTCATCAGAACAGCTGGAATAAATGTAAGAGCTCGAGGTTCAATAAGGTTTCATCTGATACAATCTATTTTGAGTGCAGGAAGCCAGGTCACCTTCGAGCCGATTGCCCCAATATAAAGAGCCAACCAGCTAAGGAGAAAGGTGATGACAAATCCAAACACAAGAAAGGAAAGATAAAGACACAAAAAGCTTTTTGGGCTGACTCTACCTCAGAATCATCAGAAGAAGAAGCAGAGGAGGAGGTAACAAATTTGTGTCTTATGGCTAATGATAACATTGATCAACTGGATCAAGATGAGGTATGTAAACTTTCATATGAAGAATTATTTCTTATTTCTGAGAATATCCATGACTCATATAGGAAGTTGAAAAACATGCATGCTAAGCTTAATATTGAATTTAGTTCTTTACAAACCGAGCATGCTAAGTTGTTTAAGGAAAATTTTGATTTAAATCGAGATCATATGCTACTTCTTGTTAAGTATGATGCATTAACTAAGAAGCATATTGAACTAACTGAAATGCATGAAACCTTGAAAACCACTCATGTTGAACTAGAAGAGACTTTTCATAAATTAAACAAACTTGCATTAGAAGTAGATCACAGTGAGCATTTATTAAAAATAGAAGTTTATGGATTGCCATATCAAAACAACAATTTTCAAGAAAGAATCAAAGAATTAAAAAAAGAAATTGCATCACTCACATTAGCCCAGCCTAGTCAACCCCCAACACAGCATGCATCACATAACTTTAGGAAGAGGCACCACTACCCACATAGGTTAGTAAACCCATTTCATGGTGTTAGGTGCTTCTCTTGTGGCATGCTAGGTCACATAGCTCGCACATGCACAATTCACCATAGGACACACTTAGCATGGAGACCAAAACTGCATCCATCCAACATAACATGCATACATCTCATTCATGCAAGCATGAGGAACCCAAACTCACTTGGGTTCCCAAATCTAATCTTTGAATGAAATTATAGGGATGCTCTCACAAAAGACCTAGTGAGAGCATGTGGTACCTGGTTAGTGGTTGCTCGCAACATATGACTGGAGATATAAAGAAGTTCATCCTACTGGAGACCAGAACTGGAGGCAAAGTAACATTGGGAGACAACACTTCCAGGAAAGTGATAGGCTCAGGTACTATTGGTAATGCTAAGAATTTTTTAATTGAAAATGTTTTATTAGTTGATGGTTTGAAGCATAACATACTTAGCATTAGTCAACTGTGTGACCAAGGTTTTGATATTAAATTTCTATCTGATAAATGCCTGATTAGTTTAAATGATAAACTAGTTTTAGAAGGAAAATGAATGAACAATGTTTACATATTAGACCTTGATTGTATTGATAGTTCAAATTCATTTTGTTTGAAAACAATAGTTGATGACTCGTAACTATGGCATAGGAGACTATGCCATGCTAGTATAAAAACTCTTAGAAACATCACTCAGAAAAACCTAGTTAGAGGCTGGTATGAGAGACCATTTATGTGATGCTTGCCAGCTAGGAAAATAAGTCAAATCATCATTTCATTCAATCAGAGATGTGATCACCTCTAGGCCATTAGAAATCCTACACATGAACCTATTTGGACCCGTTAGTACAGTCAGCCAAGGTGGGAAAAATTATGGATTTGTGATTGTAGATGACTTCACTAGATTCACTTGGGTAAGATTCCTAACACATAAGAATGAGTCTTTTGAGGAATTTAAGGTATTCTCCACATGGATTCAACGAAAATTAGATTGTGAGATCTCGACAATCCATTGTGATAATGGTGGAGAGTTTCAAAATGATAGATTTGAATCATTATGTCAAGAGATAGGAATAGAACACAATTTCTCGGCCCCTAGAACACCTCAACAAAATGGTATAGCAGAAAGGAAGAATAGAACTTTGGTAGAAGCCGCTAGGGCAATGTTAGCGGAGTACACCCTTCCTAGATACTTTTGGACAGAAGCAATCAACACAGTGTGTTATGTTTTAAATAGTGTGAACATTAGATCTAAGGTGAACAAAACTCCTTATGAACTCCTTAAGGGTAGGACACCGAACCTTTTACACTTACATGTCTTTGGGTGCAAGTGCTTCATCTTGAATAATGGCAAACATCCCTTAGGAAAATTCGATCCCAAGTCTGATGAGGGTGTCTTCTTAGGTTATTCATTTGTATGTAAGGCCTATAGAATCTTTAATAAGAGAACCCTAGTGAAGAGCCCACACATATAGTATTTGATGAATCAGATAAGCCCTCTGAATATAGAATTGAAGATGATGAAATAGTGGCAATTCAAGGAGTAGAGACTATGACCTTAGGAGAAAGGGTAGAACCTCAGGAAGATTTGGCTAGAAAATGGAGATATTCTTCTAGTCATCTAAAGAGTTAATTTTAGGAGACCCTTCAGAAGGTGTAAGAACTAGGCATGGACTTAGAAAAGAGGTTAGTCATTCAGCATTCATCTCTATGATGAAACCTACAAGTATAGATCAAGCCTTAGAAGATGAATTATGGATTCTAGCAATGCAAGAAGAGATGAACTAATTCATCAGGAATGATGTTTGGGAGTTATTCAAGAGACCTAAAGAAAAAAGTGTTGTTACAATAAAATGGGTCTTCCAGAATAAGGTGAATGATTCAAGAATAATAATAAGGAATAAAGCCATATTAGTAGCTAAGGGGTACAACAAAATTGAGGGAATAGACTTTGATGAAACCTTTGCCCCTGTTGCTAGATTAGAAGCCATAAGAGTGCTCTTAGCTTTTGCTTGCTTTAAGAACTTTAAATTATATCAAATGGATGTAAAGAGTGCGTTTCTGAACGGGGTAATTAAGGAAGATGTCTATGTTGAGCAACCCCCCGGATTTGAAAGTTCACAATTTCCAAATCACGTATTCAAATTAAAAAGGCACTTTATGAATTAAAGCAAGCACCTAGAGCCTGGTATGAGAGACTTAGCTCATTTTTACTGGATAGAGCATTTGTAAATGGTAGTGTAGACACCACACTCTTTCTACAAAAAATTTAAGAAGAGATTCCCAATGTTCAAATTTACGTGGACGACATCTTGTTTGGATCTTCGGATAAAAACTTGTGTGATGAATTTTCAAAAATAATGAGTAATGAGTTTGAAATGAGCATGATGGAAGAACTAAATTACTTTATTGGCTTTAGTGTGAAACAAATTGATAACGAAATATTTCTTAGTCAAACAGAGTACATTAAAGATATTTTGAAAAAATATGAAATGGAGAATGCAAAACCCATGAACACTCCAATGAACTCAACAATTCAATTAGACAAATATCCTAGTGGAAAACCAGTAGATCAGAAAAAGTATAGAGGAATGATTGGATCCCTTCTTTATCTAACTATAGTAGACCGGACATAATGTTTAGTGTGTGCCTCCGTGCCTGTTTTCAAGCAGATCCTAAAGAGTCTCACTTAACTGTAGTCAAAAGAATTCTTAGATATCTACTAGGCACCCCGAACTTAGGAATTTGGTATCCTAGGCACAACACTTCTTTTAAAATCTTAGGGTACTCATATTCTGATTTTGCATGATGTAGAATAGATAAAAAAGCACTTCTAGTACCTGCCAATTCATAGGACAATCATTAGTATCTTGGTCCAGTAGGAAGCAAAACTCAGTAGCCATTTTCACAGCCGAGGCAGAATATATTGCAGTAGAAAGTTGCGTTGCACAAGTACTATGGTTAAAACAATAAATTCTTGATCTTGGCCTACCTATAGGAAACATTTCAATCATGTGTGACAACATAAGTGCAATTTGCATCTCTAAGAACCCAATTCAGCACTCTCGAACGAAACACATTGATATTAGACACTATTTTATAAGAGATCACGTTGATAAGGGAGATATAGAATTGCATCACATCGCTACAGAGGATCAATTGGCTGACATATTCACAAAACCACTAGCATTTGACACCTTCAGCACCTTGAGAACTAGACTAGGTGTCATTGACATTAATGCATAAAATAAAAAAATAAAATAAAAAGGTTGCTCTTGATCATCACACACTCATTCACCACACAAAACAACCAAATTTGACGTTGAATCATCGTACTGTACGATCCACTATCATATTGTACCATACATCTAAATCTGCACATAAAATAACCATAAGCAAATTTCACCTCTGTTGATCGTACTATACGATCTACATCATCCCGTACGATACAGCTGGTAGTCATTCAAGTCCGTCTGGAATGACATTATTGAGCATCGTACGGTACGATACCTCCACTGCGTATTATACGAGACACGTCAGTGAACGGATTGGGACGACATAACTCAGTTTGGTACGATATTATTGAGGTTCGTACTATACGATACCTATCTTCATATTATACGATCCACCTCAGCAAAAATGGATGAGCACGAGTTAATGTTGTCTGGTACGACATTATTATTGATCATACTGTACGATACACCCGTTCGTATTATATGACACTTTTCGTCAAAATTCATACAGATGACCGTCGGGACGATCAAAATTCTTCGGATCGTACCGTACGATAACGATCGTATTGTACGAATTGACTTTCTTTTCCCGAAACGTCCTGTTAAAACATTTATTGCATATCGTACTGTATAATTCTAGATCGTACTATACGATGTGAGAAATTCTTTATAAATTAACATGCTAGGCCGTTCTTTTCACTCACTCCTTCACCAAGTCTTGTTGCCCTCTTGATAATGTCTGGTTCTAGCAAGCGAGGTCAATTGGTTGCTGGAAGATCATCCTCTTCTAGTCGTCCACGTGGTCATTTTCTAAACACTGAAAATGAAGAAGCTTACCACAGGTATAAGGCTTGCAAAATTACACCTTCCAAAATGCTTAATCAGGCTGCACTGAACTTCGAGGTACTGAGCCTCTTCGCTTCTACCACCTTCCAATTCCTCCTCACCCTGACCTTTCCCTACAACTCTAACCTTCTTTTAGAATTTCTTGTAAATCTCACATACACTATCGACAATAGTACTTTTCACTCCTTTGTTTGTGGTCAAAACATCGAGATCACTAGAGCCGACATCGCCTAATATATTGGGCTATCCACTGAAGGTCCTAGGGTTCGCTCTTTTCTTACAAATGAATTCGATTGGAGTGATGTTAATAGAGTCCTTAAGAATGCTACATTCCTTCAACATCAACCTCTCATTCAATCACTAACTCGAAATGCACGAATAATTCAACATGTCCTTTGAACCTCCATAATACCCAAAGGTGGCGACCGTATCAACATGACCCCGACCTTATCTGTCGCTACCTATCTTATCATGACCAACACAAAATTAGACGAGGCCAATTTAATTATTAGCTACATTCTCCATATGACTTTCGTTCGCCTCTCTACTACTCGACGGAAACAAAATCTAGCTCTTTGTCCCCTTGTAGGATATATCCTCCAAAATAAATATCAATTGACCTATCCTGGTGAACCCGATAATCTTTTCTACGGATGCCTCTTTCCATATTCTTTTCCATCGGGGACACGAGCTTGAAGAACCTATCTTTGGTGAAGAAGAAGGAGAAGATGCCCCGGCCGCAGCTCAAGCACGTCCACGACGACATGCAGCACCCCGAGCACCTGCACCAGCACACCTTCATGATGATTTGGTCGAACGCTTCGACCAACTTCAGACTCGTCTCGATACTAACATTCAAGAGCAACATCAACAACACGAGACTGACATGCAATGGTTTGGGGAACGCTTCACCGCAATTGATCACCGATTTGACGCTCTCCTTCAGTATTTCCAACCAAACCCATCTCCACCACCAACTGATCAGGATCCTCAGTTTTAAATTATCTTTGTATTGTAGTTTTCTTTTTTTTTTCTATTTATTAGTATTTCCTCCTCTTTTTGGTGCTGTCAAAAAAGGGAGAAGGTTGTTGTAGTTTGTTCTATGATTAAATGCATTTATTTTTATCTCGTACTGCATTTTCCTTTTTATTGCATTTCTGTTTCAAAAAAAAAAAAGAAATTGTTCAAACTTGCCTACAATAAACATTATTTGACATCATCAAAAAGGGAGAGATTGTTGCAACCCATGACCCCGAGTTTGAGATTTTGATGATGACAAATAATGTCGTCTGAACTATCTATTCATTGAATATTATTTTGTTTGCTATTATCCGTGAGTACTAACATTTTCAGGGAGATCATAAGCTACTGAAGACGACAATAAGACTCAAGAATGGGTAGATTAGGAGTATGAGTCTGACAATGTATTTTATTATTTATTTTATTTTTATTTTCTTGAGTCTGGCCACAAGATGCATAAAAGTCTGAGCAACCATGCACACACACAGGGGGAGAGGGTTTTTTAAAAGAAAATTTTGGAGATTTTCTTTCTCTGTAGATCATATTGTACGAATTTATTTCGTTCCGTACGATCTGAGCTTGTAGGACAATTCTGTGAATAGATCATACCGTATGAATCAAAATCATACTGTATGATATGTTCAAATCCAAAACCCTAGTCGTGAAATTAACTTAAGTTTTTCTCCGTCGTTCGTACTGTACAATTTATTTTAAATACTTACTTAAATTAACATGTGATTAGTGGAATAATTTAAGGCTTAATTTCAATTTGAATATCGTACTGTACAAACAAGTTCGTACAATACAATGAACAGAGACGAATTCTGATCGTCCCGAAGATCATCCTGGACGATCCATTGTTTTTGCCTCGTCGTACAGTACGATGTATATTGTAATATACAATGAACAGAGATGACTTGATCGTCCCGGAATTTGTCCTGGATGATGCCTTGATTTTGACAATTCGTACTGTACGATATGTATCGTACACTATGATGAACAGAGACGACATTTGATCGTCCCGGCTATCGTCCTGTACGATCAGTAATGTTGAGGATCGTACCATACGACTCATTATCGTACTGTATGATTGATTTTGAATTTTTCGTACATCTTTGTACCAGGACGAAGCTTGGTATACATATCGTATTGTACTATTAGAAATCGTACTGTATGATAGTAACGACTACTTTGAAATTTCAGAAATTTTGGAGCCCATTTTTAAGGTGTCAAAATAGTTATGTTTTCGGTGTGTGAATCAGAGAGGAGAACGTGATTAGAGAGGGATTCCAAGGGAGAGAGCTCTTGAGAAGTTCTTTAGGGTTTGAGAGAGGAAGGAGATGGTGAGCGTTGTGATGGAGAAGAGGTGTGAGGGAGATCACACGGTTGCTCCGAACTTGCTGCATCATGCTCCTCCTATGGCCCTAGAAGAATTTATGAGAGGATCTCCAAGGGGAAGGCTCTTCTACATCCGTGACCTCGAGGTACTCTGCCTTCTCCAGGAGGGAGAAAAACGAGAAGGTTCTCTGCCATCGCCAGGAGGGTGAAAATAGAGTTTGGCGCTCCGTCACGCCGGGTTGGTGAAAGGGAGTATTGTAAAGGCTTCTCCGTGTTGCCAAGGGGGACAAAAGGAGAGCTATTGCTTGTAGTGAAATTCCCGGAGCGGAGGACTCCGGGGAGTGGACGTAGGTCATGGTTTGACCGAACCACTATAAAAATCTGGTGTGCTTTTTTCTTATCGTTTTTATTCTTGCGTGCACTTTTCATTTTCATTATATTTGCTTGGTGAGATATTGTGATTGAATAGGATTCCATTGTTGCACTTTATTTTCATGTTAAAATCTTAAAAAATATCAAAAATATTAGAACTCCTATTTAGGTTTTATTTATTGCTATAAATCTTTCACAATTCACCCCCCCCCTCTTGTCCATCTAGTAATTTCATTATATGTATTATGAGAAATGCTTATGTTATGCTCAATGGTCTAATTTATTTATGATTCATATTCTCCTTGTGCTTGTGATGTGCGGGAATTGGAGGATGATCCTCATCTTGGTGAGTCTCCTCAAACTATCAGCAATGGATTGCTTGTTTAAGCTTCTAATATTTTATCTTTGCATATGCTTGGTAAGAATGGTGATATTCAGCAACCTGAGTTAGTGGTTAATGGACATTATGGTGCTTCTTTTTAAGCTTTAACCTTTTTTCAAGCATGAAGGGACTTTTAGTGGTCTCGCCTTTGTGGATTACTCTCATATGGATCTTTTTGATATATATATATATATATATATATATATATATATATATATATATATATATATATATATATATATATATATATATATATATATATATATATATATATATAAAGAGCTTTTATGAGCTGGAGCTGATATTTGAGTCAATTATAATATCTTATGTGCAGCACCCTCTGTTACATTTCCCTTTCTACTAAATTTTATCTCATAATCAATAAATTCTCATCAAAAAAGAATTATGTAACTTACCAGCTGCTGTCCTCGTTCAACGCCATATGCATTGTATGGCTCTGGAGGCTTAGGGTCCATTGGAATAATTATACTTATTTATAAAATTATTGTGAAAAAAAAAAAAAAAATTCAAAAGCATCTCTGAATATTTTAAACTTTTTTCCTTTTAAAAAATTAGATAAATGTTTGTTATAACTTAAAAGTTTATTTTTAAGTCTAAAAATTCAGACTTTGGGAGCAATATCACTTTCTGTTGTAAATGTTTCACACGGTCATAACATTCTCATAATCAAAATCTAAAAACTATCACTAAATTTCTACTCAAATATTTAAAAGTTTCTCATAAATCTAATTTATTATTCAATATATCGTAAAACTAATTTATTCTTCGTAAAACTAAAGGATAAATAATTATATTTTGTTCCCATCATCATAATCAATAAATTATTGCTTACTCAAAAAATCTCTAATAAAGTATTTAAAATTTCCCTAATAAATCTAATTTAGTATTCAGTATATCATAAAACTAATTTATTATTCATATAATCAAAAGCTTAAATAATAAACTTTTATATAATTTGAATTTCTCTCTCTATATATGTATATGTATATAAAAATATATCTTGTACTTAACTTTACCCATTTATCATAATGCATTCTTACTTTAAACAAATTTTCTTTATTAAGTTATATAAATTTATCCTTTAATTTACAAATTTAATATTTTTACATTTATTTTAAAAAAATAATTGCATAAAAATTTCAATTTAATCTCTAAAATTTAAATAATAATTTATTCTAACATTTTAAATTGTAGCAACTACAAAAAACATATATAACTCAATAAATTTCAAATAATAATAATTATAGAACATGATCATAACTAATTAATTTTAATTTAAATATATAAATAACTGATATTTCCCCAATTCTTTAATTAACTTTCTTAAATAGGGCATCTTTCCAAATCCTTTAAATAATCAATCTGGCCGTAGCCTTCACTCAAACCTGTCTTCCCTATCATCAACCCCATCAACCATGAACTTTTATTCTATCCAGTGAACACACGCAGATGAAGGTTCGGTTTTAGGCAAAAAAAATGTCTGTACCGAGTTTTTCGCGCCTGTACCGAGTTTTTTGAAAAAAACTCGGTACAGGCTCTTTTTTGCCTAAAACCGAACCTTCCTCTGCGTACGTTCACTGGATAGAATAAAAGTTCATCAACCACGCTCGTGCTCACTCTTGTCCTTGCCACCAACTTCATGAGCTCAAAATCCTCTTTCTTGATTACGCTTGGCAACCCGCTATTTGTCGCTTCCTTCTCCTCTGATATGCACACGAGCTACATGACTTCCCTCTCAAAAAGACCAAATCTCTTCAATCACTCTCGTTCACTCTCCTAAAAATGACAACCATTTTGTTAGAAATACCCGTACACGTCAGCTCTTGCTTATGTGTCCCATTTGTAGGGTAATCAAGATCTTGGCACTCTTGATTACAGCTTGTCTCATTCGCCTATATATTTCCCTCTTTGTAATAGCTTTAGTTATCTAAATACATCATTCTTTCCTTATTCTCTCTGTTCTCCATTTCTCGGTTTGCTTGGCTCAACAACCATATTATGGAATCAGAGCCATCTCGCTCAACAGCTCTCGTTTTCTCCAATGGCGGACCAGCACTCTACCGCCTCAACTCGGACAAACCTCTAATCTGTCTACCTCCCTCGCCGAATTCGTCGTTCCCACACCAAGCAAGTTCCTCATATCCAATCTAAAGAATCTCATTCCCACTCAACTCACAAATGAAAACTACGCGATCTGGAAGCTCCAAATCTCTCAATATTTTTCTGCTAACGGCTTTAGTGGACACATCACCGGTGAATCTTCTTGCCCACCGAGGACATCCTCTACTAAACAAAACCTATGGAAGCTTGTAGATCGAAATCTCATTTTGGCACTTCTTTCCACCATCTCCCCGTCCGTCCTCCCATATGTTCTAACTCTCACTAACGCACACGAAATTTGGATCACACTCGAAAGAAGGTTACAACCAAAGAATCGATCACACGTCATTCAACTCAAGAACGAGGTACATCAAATACAAATGAAGGATCGTTCAATGCAATAATATCTTGCCCAAATCAAGATATTAGTCGATAATATTACGGCGGCCGGCTCCACCGTGGACGCAAAGGACATAGCCCTTTTACATTATAAATGGTCTCCCTACCTTTTACAATCCCTTCAAGACAGCAATTCGAATATCCTTGAGTCTGATCAACCTAGACGTTCTTTATTCGCTCTTATGCAACGAAGAGATTAATCTCCAATAAGCACAACTCAAAGAAACACAACAACAATCCGAAAATGTTGCGCTTCGTTCAAACCGCAATTCTTTCAATTGCGGCAATTTCACAAGATCCCGTGGATGTGGTTCTTTTACCCGTCCGCATCCCAATTACAGCTCTCCGTCTACGGGACAAGTATCAACTGCCAAAACCACATGGCAAATATGCGGCAAATCAGGCCACTCAGCATTAAATTGCTGGCACCGATGCAATCTTTCCTATGCGCCTCTTTCAAATCCCAAGGCTCTCATGGTCTAACAGCAAAATTCCTTGACAACCGAATGGGTACTGGACTCTGGGGCATCGTCACAGTTGACATCCGATGCATCCAACATCCATTAGCCAACACCTTACACTAGCTCAAATTCTGTTTCCATAGCAAATGATAGTACCTTACCAATTCAAAATTTGGGCCAAGGCCTCTTACCTCTACCAGACTCTATTCGTAAGCTTCGCCTTCGGAACATTCTTCATGTTCTCTCACTCTCTCATAATTTGCTATCTATTTCTAAACTAAAATCTGACAATAATGTCTCTATTTATTTTGATGCTAACGGTTTTCTTATTAAGGATCTTCAGGACAATCAGCCGCTTCTCCGAGGTCACAATCACAATGTTCTGTATCAAATTAAAATCCCCACCATAATCAAATCTACTACTCTCACGGCCACCAACACATCGAGTTCCCACTAGCATGCTCAGTTGGGCCACCCTCATGCCAGTCTTCTCGCTATTTTAGCTAAATACATACCTGAACTTTGTCACTCTTCTCATACTTATAATATATGTGTTTCTTGTAACGTGGCGAAAAGCCACAAACTCCCTTTTTCTACTAGTATCTTGATCTGCACTCAACCGTTTGAACTTGTTCACTCTGACATCTAGGGCCCGATCCCTCATACTTCTTTAAACGGTTTTAAATACTATGTGATTTTCATAGACGATTTCACAAGATTTTCGTGGATTTACCTAATGCATTCAAAACAAGAAACGTGCTCCAAATTTCAATTTTTTTGTAATTTAGTTAAAAATAATTTTCACAGTAACATTCACACATTCTGATCCGACGACGGCGACAAATTTAACAACAATGCATTTCGTCAATATCTCTCCAACAATGGCATTACTCACCAAATGAGCTACCCCCACACACCCAAAAAAAATGGTCTAGCGGAACGAAAATATCGTCACCTCATCGAACTAACTCGAACGCTCCTTCATCTAGCCAATCTTCCTGATTCTTTCTGGGCAGAAGCAGTCGCAACAACCAATTACTTGATAAACATATTACCCTCTTCGGCTATCTCAAATCAGAAACCCTACTTCAAATTACATGGTCGCAATGCCTCCTACTTGCACCTTCGGATGTTTGTGTTTCCCGTGGCTAAAACCTCAAGATCCAAATAAACTTTCGTCTCACTCACAAGAGTGTTTATTCCTAGGATATTCTACACAACATAAAGGCTACAGGTACTTCAATATTCTTACAAAGAATATTCATATAATCTCATCATGTCGTATTTTATGAGATTCATTTTCCATTTAAGCAAAATCCCGAACACACCTCATCTAACTACGAAAACACCTCATATTCCCCCCTACTTCTCGTTCCAACATCTACCGTATCATCTCAATATCCGTTCAATCACAACACCACACAGATCTCTCGACAAGTCTAGACTCCTACAAATTCACTATAGACACGTCCTCAGGATATCAATATCACTCAACCTTCGTCTACCAACTTTCAGCACATCAACCACCACATATCTCTAATCACCATATGCAGACTTGCCTGAAATCAGGAATATCTTGCCCAAGAAAAATCTTCGATCTATTTGTCATTCCTCATCCGGATGACACCCCAAAATCCTATTCTCATGCCGTCAAACATCACCAATGGCGATCGACAATGTCGTTTGAATTCCTCGCTCTTCAAAAACAGGGTACGTGGTCGCTTATATCGCCACCAACAGGAAAAAATGTTCTCGGCTGCAAATGGACGTTCAAAACGAAGTTAAATCCCGATGGTAACGTTACTCGATACAAGGCCCTCAAGGTTGTGCTCAGGAATTCGGTATCAACTACACTGAAACGTTCAGTCCTGTTGACAAAATGGTGACAATATGCATCCTTCTAACTGTTGCTCTTCATCATCATTAGCCAATAACCCAACTCGATGTATCCAACGCCTTCTTACATGGTGACCAACAAGATGAAGTTTACATGAAACAACCTTTGGGTTTCTTGGGTTTCAAGGATACCCTACACCCTAACTACATCTGCAAACTTCATAAATCCATCTACGGACTCAAACAGTCACCATGTCAATGATTCCAAAAATTCACGACATTTCTCCAATCCATCGGATTCACCTTTAGCAAAGTCGACCCGTCCTTATTAATTTTCAATCAAGATAATATTCTTATTTTTCTCCTCATTCATTTTGTAAACTAGCCGGTTCACTACGATATCTGTCAATCACCAAACCAGATATTGCCTTCGCTATCAACCAGATCTGCCAACAAACACATGAACCCCACAACCGCGACTAATAGGACTTAAAACGATTTTTAAGGTACATAAAAGGCACCATCAACTTCGGACTACCAATCACATGGGGAGCTCTTCAACTACGCACCTACACTAATGCCGACTGGGAAGCAGACTCAGATCGCAAATCCATCATAGGGTTCTGCACTTTTCTCGGTCCCAATATGGTATCTTGGTCCGTCAAGAAACAAACAACGGTCTCCAAGTCATCCACAGAAGCAGAATACATATCTCTATCTTCCGCCACCTCTGACATACTTTGGCTGCATCGGCTGGTCAAAGAGTACCACATTCCTCAACACTGTCCAACTTCAGTCTTTTGCAACAACACGTCCACCATCGCACTAGCTAACAGTCCAGTCTTCCACGCTCGGACTAAACACATCGAAATCGATATGCATTTCATCAGTGGACACATCAAACAAGGAGACATTACAATTAGTCATGTCAGCACTACGGATCAAATAGCTGACATCCTTACAAAACCCCTACCCGCCAATAGATTCGGTCTTCTAAGATCCAAATTAACCATTCGTTCACAGAATGATTAATTTGCAGTAGGCTGTTAGAAATACCCGTAGACATCAGCTCTTTCTTACGTGTCCCATTTGTACGGTAATCAAGATCTTGGCACTCTTGATTACAGGTCTCATTCGCCTATATATTTCCCTCTTTGTAATAGCTTTAGTTATTTGAATACATCATTCTTTCCTTATTCTCTTTTTTCTCCATTTCTCGGTTTGCTTGGCTCAAGAACCATATTACATTTATCTTCTCGCACGATGGAAATCAACATAATCCCTTCATCTTCTTCAACTTCAAGCAACAAACGACATAAAAATACCGTAAACTCCTCAACTCAAGCATCAAGAAGCCCACAAGTACTTACCGATCACAAGATACATTTCTATACAACTCAGCAGTCCCCATATTAAGAAAGAAAAAAATTCCATTAAAGCAATAAATAAAATTTGATTAGAAGCTGTTATAAAAAATAAACCAAATGCCATCAACATGGCAATCAATGTGAAAACTAAAATGAAATTAAATCCAAAAAAGAAATTGAATGGACAATAAAATACGTACAGGAAAAGACTTGAGGAGGCATCATTATGATTTTGGAGGACTAACTTTGCACACCTCTGCGTCGAAGCCACATTCCATGAGTGTTAGAATCCATGCCCTCTGTTGTTCAGACAGTCTATCTCTGGGACCTTTCACTTCGACCAGCTTGGCTTCACCTCCATCCATATCTCCTCCACGAAAGCGCCAAAGCAAGAGGTCTGGCATGCCACTCGACCAACTCCTGTAATCCATTGCAAGATGCCTGCAAAGGGAAGCGAGACAACGGCCGCCGACGCAGGAAACTGCAGCACGCAAGTCAGAGAGGGGAAATCTATCCCAGTTGACACCGTGGCATGCTGTTCCCTTGTTCAGTTGCCATGAAGTGATCAACAACTCCTCAGCCATGCCTTCATAGATCTTTTCAAGGAGAGACTCTATTGAGCTCTTTCTCATCACATAGAAATCATCCGTGAGGAGGTCTAGTGGAGCTACCTGCAACAAAATGATATAAACGCAACTGGAGACTATGGCAACCAATACTTATGCACTTTTCATCAATTGAAACAACTGCTGCTATATAAAAGAAACTTCAGCAAATAAATATAAATAGAAGCTCTCCATCAGACACGCTCTGCGTAACAGAATCATACTTACTGAAGCCGTCATTTGCAATCTGGAAACGATGCATATTTTAAGAACAGATGAAAGAGGCCAAACAATGAAAGAAATTAAATAAACTTACACAAACATAGTAATTTTATAGTGTAATATTACACAAACACCACTATTCATACAGATTCTACTATAGATAGCTCGTGTTTCTCCTTTTAGACTTAACTAATCAAATGATTGCTGAATTTCTCCTGGAAATTCCTACTAGGTATCGATGCTGAGATTCTTGCGTTGTATGATTTTGGCTGCCACTGAAACAATAGGACATAACAACCTTTTCATATTTCAGCAAAATTAGAAGAGCTTGTTCATAATCATTTACTTAACTAATCAAACAATTTTTGACATTTTTGTAACTACTACATTGATTAAATAACAAACTTGAATAATCTGGTGCTTGATTTATCTATGACAAATCTTGGCAACCCTTTTCAAACTTACAAATCCTACTACAATAATAAGAAAATAAAAAGTACCCATATTTTATCAACAACCATTGCAAATCAAAATAATACTCTTATTTCTCCCACATTTACCCTAAATAATATACAAGTTCCTCATATTGTAGCAAATATGCTATCAATTTATAAAATCACGAAATAACACAGCTGTAAGGTAACCTTTTTCACTACTTATTTGTCTATCTCAAGAACTCATTATAGGGGGAAAACGATTTGGCAAACTAGAGAAAAGGATGGATGATATATACTATCTTGAAGATAAAAGTTCTCATCATAATCCTTAATCACCTTTCTCAATACCAAAATCGTTTGGGAATCTCATTATAATCTATAGCATCCCTCTTCTATAATCTTATAGTGTACATTTACATCACTTTTTATGAATATTAACAATAATATAAGACTTCTAAAATTTTGAAATATCATTTTTTTTTGTGCAAGTGATTCTATATCATCTACTCTTTTCATGTTAATTTATTATAAAACTTAGAGACTCAAGAATCTTTAATATTTCTAAAAGTACAGGATTTATAATTTTTATTGATGATTGCACTTAGATGATCAAAAAATTTAATATCAAATTTATTCTCCCAACCTTTATTGTAATGATAAAAAAATAATTAAAATTAAAATCTAGATATTTCTCATAGATAATACTCATGATTAATTTAATCATTTTTTATCATTTTTCTTTCATAAATAAAGTATCATTTCACCATTCCTTCTGTCCTGACATCTCCCGATGAAATAAGATAGTATAAATAACTTTTTTTTTGCTTTTAGCAAGTCACTATGGCTATTCTTTTCAAAATCAAGTTCAAAAAGAGATTGGGGGAAATAATACTAACCACCTCATATCTAACCAATCAAAGACATCTGAGAGTAATCAACTTCAAAAACCTCTGAACTGCCTTGCGAAATTCCTCTTTACAAATAACTTAAAATTTCTCCAAAAATATTTGGATGCATTGCTTCTGATCACATACAACAATATAAGGATAAACTTAATTCTAGAACATTAATTGTCTTTGTAAAGTATTCATTTTCTGAAAAAGGATACAACTGTTATGATCATCAAAAAATTCTACATTTTTCAAAATATGTTGCATTTGATAAAAATAAAAATTTTCAAGTAAACTCATCTTCAAGAGGAATAGCCAACTAGAAAATAAGTTTAATAAAACTGCTTGATTCCATATGCACTTCCCAACTATGTAAACTCCAATCACCATATTCCTTCGGGTTAAGATAACAATGATCAAACCATCAAACAAATTCTTGTCTATATCCAATTTTCCAATGCACCTATCTGATAGGGAGTACTTATGTCACAAGTAATCCTATCCTAAATCAGTAAACAACCAATAGTAAAACTGATGTCCACAGCGAGAAAACAACAAGAAAGCGGGAAAAATTGAGAGAAAACACAAGTAAAGACTTGTATTCCACTAGGTGCAAAGCAAGATAATCAAGATACAATTGTTCTTCGATCCGAGAGGAAGAATGTACTCTCCACAATCTCCGGCGATGCCAAGAACCCAAAACGAAACCTAGATCTCAAATAAAAATTCAAAATTCAAGATGAGGAGCCAATCCCCCCAAAACTCCTAATTATACAAATTCATCATAAAGGACAATAATGGACTTCCTAAAACAGCCTCTCATTCAAAAATTTTCCCTCCCCCCGTGCGTTTTAGCCGCTGTTTGGGCCCCGCTCCTGCGCGCGTTCCGCCTGGTTCCGCCCGACCTTGGGCCGTCGGGTGTAGAACCGGACCGGTCCAGCTGGGACCGGTCCAGGCGTAACATTACTCCCCTCCCAAAAACTCACCTTGTCCTCAAGGTGAAAAGAGGGGAATTGCTCTTTCACTCTTTCAAATGGCTCCCAAGTCGCGTCGAACTCAGGGAGGTCCTTCCATTGAATCAACACTTCCTTGTTGCCTTCTTGATCTGATCTAACCCCATAAGCTCGAGGGGCTCCAATATCACTTCCCAATCCTCTGTCATTGTTGCTGGTAATACGGCGCTAATTGCGTGCTCCCCGAGGGCTCTCCTCAGCTGTGACACATGGAATACCGGATGTATAGTAGCATAGGGAGGTAACTTCAGACGATACGCTACTGCTCCAACCTTCCCCAAGATCTCATAGGGGCCAAAGTATCTCGGGGCCAGCTTCTCATTCCTCCTGCTAGCCACTGATCTCTGTCTGTAGGGTCTTAGCTTTAAAAACACTTTCTCCCCCACTTCATATTGTATGTCTCTTCTGTGGGTATCTACTCGCTTCTTCATTATTTGTTGTGCCCTCTCCAGATGTTTCTTCAACTCTTCCAACACCTGGTCCCTCTCCTCTAAGTATTGTTCGACTGAAGAGACAGGTGTATGTCCCTTCCCATAATGTACTAAGTGTGGGGGGTCTCTTCCATAGAGCACCTTGAAAGGGGTCATCTGGGATGCCGAATGGTACGAGGTGTTATACCAGTACTCCGCCCACGGTAACCCTTTAGCCCATTTCCTGGGTGTTTCAGAGGCAAAACACCTCAAATATGTCTCCAAACTCCGGTTAACCACTTCTGTCTGTCCATCTGTCTGTGGGTGGTACGCGGTGCTCCTCTTGAGAGTTGTGCCCTGCATTCTGAACAGTTCTCTCCAAAACTGACTGAGGAACACTTTGTCTCTGTCCGACACAATAGATTCTGGAATCCCGTGCAACCGAACCACTTCCCTGATAAATGCTGCCGCCACTGACACTGCAGTGTAAGGATGTCATAGGAGGATAAAATGTGCATATTTACTGAGTCGATCCACCACAACAAAAATGACTGTGAACCCTTCTGAACGAGGTAGGCCGTCAATAAAATCCATAGAGACTTCCTCCCATACTCTGTTTGGAAGTGCTAATGGTTGGAGCAGTACCCCTTGTGCCATGGCCATGTATTTATTTCTCTGACACACCTCACACCTTGCCACCATCTCCTCAACATCCTTATACATCCCCTTCCAGTAGAGCTCCGATGCCAACCTCCTATATGTCTTATGTACTCCTGAATGACCCCCAACTGCACTGCCGTGGAATTCCTGCAATATGTGAGGGATGTGTACTGACGTTCGTGGCATCACAAACCTTCCCTGATAGAGTAGCCTCTCTCCCTCCAGATAGTACCCTGAATGATTGCTACTGCCCTTCACCAAGCCTTCCCTGACCTTCTTCAATTCTTCATTCTGCATACTCTCTTCCTGGATGGCCCCCCAATCAATCATCAAAGGGACTGAAACTGCCGCCTCCTGAAGTTCCCCCACACACCTAGACAAGGCATCAGCTGCCTTATTCTCCACCCCCGGCCGATACTGGATTTCAAAATCATAGCCTAACAACTTTGACAACCACCTCTGATGTTCCTCAGTAACCATTCTTTGCTCCAGCAGGTATTTCAGACTCCTCTGATCGGTCCGAACAATGAAATGTCGTCCCAAAAGATAAGGGCGCCATTTCTGAATGGCCAAGACTATGGCCATCAGCTCTCTCTCATACACTGATTTCAATCTAGCCCTAGTCGATAGCACCTGACTAAAATATGCTATAGGCCGGTGATTCTACATCAATACTGCTCCTAAGTCATACCCTGACGCATCAGTCTCTACCACGAATACCTGGCTGAAATCTGGGAGTGCTAGAACTGGTACAGTGGTCATGGCTTTCTTTAACCTCTCGAAGGCCTGGGTCGCTGCATCACCCCAGGAGAAGTTGTCTTTCTTCAACTGTACCCCTTCACAAACCTCCTATAGTATCCCGTTAGTCCCAAGAAACCTCTCAACCCCCTGATGTTCTTGGGTATGGGCCATTTCTGCATTGCTTCAATTTTGGACTGGTCAGCTGTAACTCCCTCTTGAGACACTATATGTCCTAAATATTCCACCCTTGATTGGGAAAAACTGCACTTCTTTAAATTCGCTCTCAGCTGATGTGCCTGTAGGATCCCCAAAACCTCCTTTAGATGCTCTAAATGTTCCTCCTCGGTCTGGTTGTACACCAAAATATCATCAAAGAAGACCAGCACAAACTTACTCAAGTGTTGTCTGAACACCCTGTTCATCAAGGACTGAAAGGTAGCGGGGGCGTTAGTGAGCCCAAATGGCATCACTAAGAACTCATAGTGCCCCTCGTGTGTTCTGAACGCAGTCTTCTGAATGTCCCCTTCCTTCATTCTGATTTGGTGGTAGCCAGACTTAAGGTCCATTTTTGAAAACACCACCGCTCCTTGCAGCTCATCTAATAACTCATCAATCACTGGAATGGGGAATTTGTCCGGTACTGTCTCCTTGTTCAGGGCTCTGTAGTCCACGCAAAACCTCCAGCTCCCATCCTTCTTTTTGACCAGTAAGACTGGACTGGAGAAAGGACTCACACTGGGTCTGACGATTCCTGCCTCCAACATCTCCTTGATCAACTTCTCAATTTCATCTTTCTGAATCTGGGGGTAGCGATAAGGTCTAACACTGATTGGTGACACTCCCTCTTTCAGAAGAATGGCGTGCTCCTGCTCTCTAAGGGGTGGCAATCCCTGGGGTGGCTGGAACACCTCCCTATACTGTTGTATGAGCGGTTGCACCACCTGTGGAATGTCTCCTTCTTCCCCCACACTGACCCTCTCCAAACGTTGAAGCTCCACCAAAAATCCTCCTCTCACCTCATGTATGGATCTGATCATGGATTTGAGAGATACGACTGCTCTTGTCAGCCCTGCATCCCCCTGGATCACCTTCCTCTGCCCTTCTATCATTAGCTTCATCCTCAGAGCACCCCAGTTGACCTTGGTCTCCCCCAGAGTCTGTAGCCATTTCATCCCCAGGATGACATCTGTACTTCCCAATTCTAAGGGGAGGAAATCCTCCCTGACCTGTAGCCCTTGGATGGTCAGGACCACTCCCCTGCAAATTCCTCTCCCCATCTCCACCTTCCTCGTGCCCATCATCACCCCATAGCCTCCTGTGTCGACTAGCTCCATCCCTAACTGATCCACGATCTGAGCAGAAATGAAATTGTGGGTTGCACCACTATCGATCAACACCAACACTTCGCGGTCAGCTATCTCTCCTCTTACTTTCATAGTGTGACTCGGAGTGAATCCCACTACTGAGTTCAAGGAGACTTCTGCCACATCCAGGTGTAGTTTCTCCTCTCCTTCTGACCCGCTCCCACCTCCCTCTTCGTCTTCCTCGTCTTCACACACGAGGAGAACCTGAAGAGTTCTATCCTTGCACCGGTGTCCGGGCATGTACTTCTCATCACATCGAAAACATAACCCCTTTGCCCTCTTCTCCTGCATCTCCTTCTCGATCAGTCGTTTGAACTGTCCCCCATTTCCTCCTCCTCCTGTTCTCTCCTTTGGTGCCTCCTTCAAACTTCCTGAGGATCCCACCTTTGAAGGCAAGATAGTAGTCGTCATCCTGTGCGACCCTCCCGAATAGTTTCCCCGAGCTCCTCTTTCAGATTTCTTCTGATCCTCCACCAACTGGGCTAACTCCATAGCCCTCCCTAGGTTCCTCGGCTTCAAGACTCTAACAGCGGTTCGTATCTCAGGCTTAAGCCCTTTCATGAAGTTTCCCTCCAGGGCCGACTCTGAGATGTGATCCAATCGGCTAGTCAAGTACTCAAATCTGTCCCGATAATCCGCCACCGTCCCCTCCTAAGTCAGGGCAAAGAACTGCTCGTAGAAATCTCCTCCCCCATCGGCTCGGAAACGTTCTAATAGGCAGTCCTTGAACTCCCTCCAACTCCGGATGGGCTCCCTCCTGTCACGCCACTGGTACCATGCCAAAGCCTTTCCTTCCAGACACAATCCTGCTGCCGTCAGCTTCTCATCCTCCATCAACCCGTTGACAGCAAAGTAACGCTCCACCTTGTAGATCCAGCCATGGCCGTCTTCCCCCTCGAACACAGGCATCTTCAATTTCCTCACCTTGGGATCTCCCCGGTATCCTCCATAACCTCCCATTCCTCGCAAAGGAAATGCTCCCCAAGCGTCCCGGTCCTCCCTCCGACGTTGGTATCCGAGTTCGCCGTCATAATCCCCCATTCCTCTTTCAAACTCAGCACCTCGACGCTGAAATTCAGCACCTCGATGCTGATACTCTTCTCTCCTTTCTCCAAAATCTGCACTACCTTCATATTCCCCCCGCCTGCCTCCAAAATCAACACCTCGACGCTGAAAATCAGCACCTCGACGCTGAAAATCAGCACCTTGACGCTGAAAATCAGCACCTCGGCGGTCATTTCCCATGCTCATCTCCTCTCTAGAGAGTGGCTCTAGAGGTGGCATGTCGTCGTCCCCTTCAAGAATCTCCACCTCCGGATTCCTCCTCCCCCGGATTGGGTTTGGATTTCCTCCTACGCCATCAGTAGTCTCTCTCACTTCCGATGTCTCCGGATTGGTCTTCATCTCCAATAGTTTCTTCATCATTTCTTCCATAGCCGCGAACCTCCCTTCCAACCTGTCATTGTTGGCGGAGATTTCCATGAACTTTCCCTCCAGATCTGTCTTCAGTTGCCCGAACTCGTCTTCTAATGCTTCCACCTTCTTTCCGGCCATTTTTCTTATAACGGATCCCAAAAAAAATTCTTCTTCCGGAAAAGAAACTTGCTGAAATTTCGGAATTTCAGCCGCCGGTGGTCCCAAATCGACGCTCTGATACCAATTTGATAGGGAGTACTTATGTCACAAGTAATCCTATCCTAAATCAGTAAACAATCAATAGTAAAACTGCTGTCCACAGCAAGAAAACAGCAAGAAAGCGGGAAAAATTGAGAGAAAACACAAGTAAAGACTTGTATTCCACTAGGTGCAAAGCAAGATAATCAAGATACAATTGTTCTTCGATCCGAGAGGAAGAACGTACTCTCCACAATCTCCGGCGATGCCAAGAGCCCAAAACGAAACCTAGATCTCAAATAAAAATTCAAAATTCAAGATGAGGAGCCAATCCCCCCAAAACTCCTAATTATACAAATTCATCATAAAGGACAATAATGGACTTCCTAAAACAGCCTCTCATTCAAAAATTTTACCTCCCCCCGTGCGTTTTAGCCGCTGTTTGGGCCCCGCTCCTGCGCGCGTTCCGCCTGGTTCCGCCCGACCTTGGGCCGTCGGGTGTAGAACCGGACCGGTCCAGCTGGGACCGGTCCAGGCGTAACACTATCTTCAAAAATTTTCTTCTACACATAAAAGATTTCTTACAAATCTGAGCTTGGCTCAAACTCTATTAAAATACTACAAAAATCCTGGCTAAGAAACTAGAAAACAAGAGTTAAAATATGTCATGAAAGAAGAGATAAATGCCTTAGAAAAAATTCACTTGGGGTATCAATGAGCTACCAAAAAGAAAGCAATTAGATACAAATGAATAGTTTCATTAAAACATAGAGCAAATGGAAGCATGGAGTGATATAAGTAATGATTAGTTGCCAAAGGCTATACTTAATCATATGGAATTGACTATAAAAAAATATTATTTCTTAGTGCAAAACGAATGCAAATCATGTTTAAATTTCTCTTGCTGGTAATCTTGGATGTCCAAGTAAAAGTATAATGAGAAGAATGTTATCTTATATTCAAATGTTGAAGAAATTTACATGGATTTATCACCAGGATTCGATGACTCATTTGCAAAGAATAAAGTGTGCAAATTAAAAAATGCTCTATATAGTCTTAAATAATTCTCTAAAGAATGATTTGATATATTGACAAAAGCCATAAAAGGAGCATGATACATACAAGCTAAAGAAGTCATACAATCGTCACTCTTCATAAAACACTCTACCATGCATTAAAAAGGTGGACAAGGTGCACGCACTGAGGCGTGCCTCAAGGCGAGGCAGACGATATGCGACTCGAGGCTTAAGCCTCGAAGGAGCGGGTGGTTTTTTCGCACAGGGCATATGCCTCGAGGCGAAGCCTCGATTTAGATTTATATGTATATACCACCAAGCAGCTCGTATGAGAGCCAAGTATAGGATTATGGTAACCTGCCTGCTTCAATAGAACTGAAAGGGAACTCCGCTGACTTTGACGGCCACGAGAGGGGAGCAAAGGTAACATACCTCGGTAGAGTTCGACGCTGACTTCGACGACCACGAGAGGTGAGCGAAGGTAACATACCTGGGTAGAGTTCGACATAGTTAGAGGCTAACAAGATGCGATCCAAGGTAACAATATATTTCTTTTCATGCCTCGAGGCTTACGTCCAATCATTTGTGTCATTGCTTCGCCTGCTTCCATAAGCGTAGGGTTCATTTTTCACAGCTTCGTAACGATCTTTCTTCTCGTCATTTGTTTCATCTTCGCCTGATTCTCGACTTCGACTTACCTCTCTGCAAAGGTAACGATTTATTTCTCTAACTCTCTTTCATTGCTTGCTTCCTCTTCACCTGATTCCCGTGATCAAAGGCTTCGTTTTCTGCGGCCATGTAGTGTAGGTACTGATCTTTCTTCCTGTCGACTTCAGCAACCACATAATTGTGGAGCATACCTCTCCGCAAAGGTAACGATGTAATCACTTTCATTTTCATTGTTTGCTTTTTCTTCCCCATCTTTTAATGATCTTGTTTTTGCATTTACATAAAAGTTTGATTCATGCATAATTGTTGTTTGGATGTTCTTATTTGACTGTCAAGACTTTCTTTTAAAATTGACTTAATTTTTTATATTTTGAAATTTGTCAAATTTGATAATGTATGTTTCTTTTTTACAAGAAAATTGTTTCATTTAACATATACTACAATTTTAAGATAGTCATACTAAGGAAAAGAAAGAGTGAGAAACCATTATTCAACAGGTCATATTCATAACTAAATTAAATAGGTAATTATGTCAATTGGTGCATCAAGCATTCAAGATCAATATAATAATTTGCAAATTGTTCAATCTAATAACTTTTTACATTATACTTATGATTTTAAAATAAAAACATTTTAAAAACTCTTTAATTGAAAACATTTTATACTAATACAACTACTTTGATTCTACTCTTATCATAATCATAAAGTAACTTTTTAAAAAACATTTTTATACCAATACACTTTGATTTAAAAAATATTTTAAAAACATAAAACCATTTTAAAATAAAAACTTTTTATGCTAATATAACAACTTTGATTCTACTCTTATCATAATCACAAAGTACCTTTCTTAGCATACAAATTGATTCTACTCTTACATCTTTCCATACATAATATTGTAATATATTCATATGTAACTTTCATACATCTTTTCAATTTTCATACATCCAACTTTGATTTAGCTTTTGTTGTTCACCTTCCCTAAGCTTCTGTTATCTCTGCAAATAAAGACTAAACATATATGATTAAACTTGCATTTTTTAGAATGACTAGTGGCACAAGAAGGAAAGACCCTACGTGAAAATATGACACTCAAGTTGAAGTATCAGGCGAAGGTGCGAAGAAAGGATATGTCTATATGAAATGTAATTTTTTATGAGAAACACATTACTGGAGGTGCCAAGAGGTTGAAGGATCACCTAGCCTGCACGCATGTCAATGTAGGACAGTGTGCTAGAGTATCTGATAAAGTGAAAAAAGAATGTATATATTACTTGAAAAAGTTTGTCATCACGAAAGATATCACACAAAGAAATATGAAAGAGATGATAGAAAATTCTTCTTACTATGGTTCATAGCATTAAGGTTCCAGTAGTACAAGTCAACTATTTTCTTCTAACTGAGGAACTCGGGGGCATATGGATAGATTTATTATTAATATTGATGACGATGAAAATACAAACACTCAGGATATTCCTACTGCTACAAAGGAACTCAGCAACAGAGTTTGTTTAGATATTATCAAATTCATTTATGAAAATGGGATACCATTCAAATTTATTAGGAGAGAGTCATTCATGGATCAATATGTAATGATCTATTAGGAAGATATGGAGAGGTTGGGACAGTTGCCTCATAATAAATCAATTTTATTGAAGGCGAAATTCGTTAGTAAGTTCATACACAATCACTCTTGAGTACTTAGTTTGATGAGGAAATTTATTGACAAGGAAATTATTCAACTTGCTTGTTACGAGATTTACTACTATATATGCCGAGATTTAAGGAGTTAAGACAATCTTTGAAAGCTATGTTTGCTTTTGAAGAATGAGATGAAAATTTACGAGCCAAATAACAAGATGAAAATAGGTTAAGAAGATTGTTATGAAAGATGATTCATTTTGGCGCAGTACAAATTATGTTTTAAAGACAACATAATCTTTAGTTAAGGTGTTTAGAATAGTTAATGGTGAGAGGGCTCTGACTATGAGATTTTTTTATGGAGAAATGAATAGGGCAGAAAAAGACATTGCAAAAGATTTCGGAGGTCAAGAAGGTGTTAACAAAGAAATATGAGAAATTATTGAAGAAAAGTGGGATCGACAGCAACACCAACACTTATGATAAGAACTTTCATGTTGATAAAGAAGTAAAAATTAATTTGTATGCATGTATGAACAGACTCTTTCTGAAGAGGATTACCTTAAAGTGAATGATAAACTTGAGGATTTTTATTTGAAGAAGAGAATGTTTGAATTTATAACAGCGGAAGTATGCTACAAAACACGATCTCTCTGTATGTTTTAATTTTTATATTTATAATTTTAATTTTAATGTTTATGACCAAGTCTTCTATTTCAACCTATATTCATAATATACATTTCATTTTCATGTAAAACGTTAGTGGGCTCAATTTGGAGATGATATTCCTGAATTAAAAACTTTTGCCATTAAAGTTCTTAACCTAACATTTCGGCTTCTATATGCGAGCGTAATTACAGTACCTTCAATTAAATTCATACAAAGAAAAGAAATCGATTGGCTACAGATCAAATGAACAAGCTAGAAAATATTATGTTTAACAAAAAACTGAAAGATAGACTCTCAAATTACAGAAATAAAAAAATAGTGATAATGAAATTGAATCTTAGATAATTGATGATTTACAATCTGATAATGAATGTGCTACTTCTAAGAATACTGATGTTCCTGAAGTTGAAGCTGAAGGTGAAACTCATATCAATGAAGATAATAAAACAACTACTCCAAAGAATGTTTCATTTTTAAGTGAGTTTTTTTTTTTTTTAATATTATGTTCCAATAATATTAACTTAGAATAAATCATCAAGTTCATAATTGCCAATATTTTATCATTTTTTTGAAATTTTAAATTACCTTATTTTATCGTTTTGAGGCTTATGCCTCGTCTCGCTTAGACAAAACACCTCAAACCCCGATTTCGCCTTTTAAAATCTTATACTCTACTAATGAAAAATTTTAAATTCTTATTCTATATGCTGATGATATAATTAATATAGGTGGTGATAACAAAAAAAAAGACATGCAAGAAAAAAAAAATATGCTAAAAACATTTGAAATCAAAGAGCTGGATAAACCTAGATACTTCTTGTGTATAGAAGCTATTCAAAATAAAAAATTTTCTCAACAAAAATGTTATGGACATACTGAAGGAAATAAAAATGACTGATTTTAAGCCTTGTGAAACTCCAACTAAATCAAGTTAGAAATTGAATAAAAATAAAAGAGAAACATAAGTGGACAATGTATAATATTAAAAATTGGTTGAAAAATTAATCTATCTATCTCACACATGTCCTAACTTCTTCATGATAAGTCTCATTAGTCAATTTATGCAAAAAACCAAAGCGCCTTACTTTAAAAGTACTTATAAAGTTTCAAGGTACCTTAAATCAAGTTTCAAAAAATTGATTCTCTAAAAAAAAAAATGATATTTTATAAATTGAACACTATATTCATGCACAATATCACAAGTGAATAAGAGATTCACTTCTAGATATTGAACACTTTTGGGAGAAAATCTTATAGCATGAAGTAAAAAAGCAAACTACTGTTTCAAGATCCAATGCTGAATCTAAATTAAGAGCACTTGCCAAAGATATCTGTAACCTTCAATATATTAAAATTATTATAGGAGATTATAAATATGGTGGGAAGAGCCTATGAAAATAAATTATGATAATAAACATACCATCAATATTGCTCAAAAGTTACTACAACATGATCAAACCAACATGTCAATATATTCACGAATGGATTTTGCAACAGCAAATTAAAAAATATTACAAGTAACATTAGTATGATAGATCTATAACCTCTAGTTTTAGAGAAAGTGCTGACTGGTCAAAGGGCCTAGTGTGCATTTATTTTATTTTATCGAGTTATTGTACTTAATTATTTTTAATTATTCTCTATGTTATTTTGTATATAGAAACCCGCTGAAGGAATCAACAACTCAAACTTCCCTAGCTAGCTCTTTCTATAAATAGAGAATATTTAAAAAAAAGCCAAACAAATATATACCAAAAGAGCAAATCCTCAAACTACTAATCTCAATCAAGGATTGAAATTGCACAGCCGAATATTGAGATAGCTTTTTCTGTGACACGAAGCATATATGCTTCTCAAGGCATTTTGAAGCAACAACCTCAAAATTAGACCATTAAATTGATTAAAAAATATGAAATAATAAGTAACACACTAATATAAAAGTAAGATGTCAAGATAAGATCATAAAAAGTAAAGAAATAAAAATCATAAATAATCATACTATACTATAAGCACTAAATAATAAATCTACCACACTCCCAAATCAATATAGACAAATAGTCTAAGATCACAGTGTATGAATTCAAAAAATTTACCTCTCATCACTTGAAGAAGAGTCTTCATAATAATCTTCATTATAATTAATTGATTTCTATCATGTTCATCCACAGTTATATCAACGTCCACTAAATCTTCCTTATAAAATTTAAATAAAAATAAATAAGAATATTAATTAAATTTTAACAGAATGAATATATTGATGAATCTCTATTATATAAAGTTTTATACTAATTTTTTATAGTACTTTATCATTCACTTGTATTAAACCTTGTTCCTTCCTCTATCAAAAAAGTAAATATTAAATTTTTTATTTTATAATTGTAAAGGTATAACTCCATTTTAATCCTCCAAGGTACAACCATTCGTCATTCGTCATCTGATGGCACATCATTATTAAGTTATGTATAGTTTTCATCATCTGGTGGCACATCATTATTAAGTAATGGATAGTCTTTATCCTTGAAAACTCTCTTCATCAAATGTCAATATTTTAATCTCTTATCATAAGTAATACAAACTAATGAGTTTATCCTTAAAATAGTTAACCGACATCTTCTCCCATTATGAACTTTATAATAAGTACTCCAATTTCACTCAAACACTTTTGATGAACAGTCAAGACCTATAGAATTTCTTCCTTTGGTATGAATTTTGTTATAAGTACCCTAATTTTGCTCACACCATAATAATGAGCATTTAAAGCCTAGTACTTCGATTGCAAATATTTGCAATTCAAGAATTAAATCTGCAAATTAAATCAGCCACTCAAAAAATTAATAAATAAAATAAAATTAGCATAGTATACAAACTAAAAAAAAATTAACATGTAAATTAAATTTTTTAAATAATCATGTGATTCCTAAGACTTGAGGTTCTTTGTTTGCTTTAGGTTTAGTTTGATATGTTAGATCTAAAAATTAAAATTTAATTAGAGGCTTATGCCTCTTCGAAATAGAGCTGAGGTGAGCCTCATCCTCTACTAAGGCGTATGCCTTAGCTAACACACGTGAGGCATAAGCTCATAGCTTTTTCTGTGTGAATTAGATGGAAAACCTCTAATTACACAGTTTTAAACACTAGTGTTAATTCCTCAACAAAAAGTTGTTGGCCTTATCAATGAAACTAGGAAACCAAAAAGGCTGACAAAATTTTCATTGAATTCATTATAATATAATTTTTTTGACGAGTAAGAGGATTGCCTAATATTTAAATATCCAAACTACCCTTAAGTTTAATACATTATAAATATCATTAAATATATATATATATATATATATATATATATATATATATATATATATATATATATATATATATATATATATATATATACAAATCCTTACAATAACAACAACAACAACAACAAATAAATCCTATAAATTTAAAGTTCAAACATATAAATAAAATTTTATATATCTAAAAAATCATCAATTCTCCTAAAGTAAGAAAACCTCCTTCACAAAGAAAGAGAAGTTGATGAAGATTTATATGTTTTTAGACGTCCAATAAGTCAAGTAAATAAATAATTTAAGCAAAGTTTTATTTATTTTATTATCTCATATTATTTTAATTTTGTTAATTTGTGATATGCTTATGAAGAATGCATACAAGGCCCTTCAACAAATTTTAGCTGGGTTTAATTTTATTGTTGAATTATCTAGAATGATTAATAATATAGATAACTTCTTAGGTGCAATTACCATAAAATTCATAGTTTGGTGTCCCATATTTAATACATATGATTAGGGGTGTAAGGTCACAAGCCGGCTCAAGCTCGACACGTTTATGAGCTCGCGAGCTGAACTTATCGAGCTCACAAGTCGAGCTTGACGAGGCTCGGCTTTTGAGCTTGCGAGCCGGCTCGAATAATTTTTAGTTTTTTTTTTTAAATTAAGTAATTACTTTTTTACTAAATTTAAATCTTAAGAAAATAGATGATTGTAGTTGATTTTTCCCAAAAGAAAAAAGAAAAAAATGTTAAAGCTGCAGCTATAGTGCAACAATTTCCAAAACAATATACATTAAATATTGGGATATGTTCCCAAGAGAAGTTGCTGCCAAATGTCGAAGGGTTAAATGTTTTATACAAGAGAAAAAACAATAAACGCAACACACCTTTTTTATCCATAGGAAAAAGCAACAAACGAAATGCGAGCTGCGTGCGGACGAGGGCCCCGAGGATTCTACAGTGACATTGGCCCTCTGGCTAAGAAACTAGGTGGAAAATGTGAATGGCGAAATTGAAATCGAGGAGCTCAATGAGCTCGTTTATGTGACGCGAGTCAAGCTCAAGCTTGACTCAAGTTCAAGCTCGATATTTGACTCGTGAGTCGAGCTCAAACACCCCTTGATTCGAGCTCGACTCAACTTGTTTACACCCCTATATATGATACAATCCTAGTATATTTGAAACTATAGTAACTTCTCTACTACTTTTGCGGACTATAGTCTTCTCTACTGTGCTATTTGTCTAAAAATTGTAACAATATCATTGATTTAATACACATGGAATTATTGTCACAATGCAAATTCTAATTTTTTTGTATTTTTTAGAATAATGAGTTATCTAATCATCATTTCAATAACCATCTAATACGAAACTTTAATTTTGATTTATCCCCATAAACTGAGAAGCTATATAAACAATGGTGCAAAAAGGGGGCCGCTTGAAAGTTCATGAGAGTTGTTAAACCCTAAAGAACTAGTCACAAAGCTAACCAAGAGGGAGGTGAATTGGTATTTAAAAAATTCTTTAATGATGAAGAAAAAACTTTTTATAACTTGATATGGAAGCAAATTACATTCACAATATAAAGATAAATCAACATTTTGTACCCACACAGTTAATCGCAACACTACAGGAAAACGCGGGATTACCGTCGGAGCTTCCAGCGGATTTATATACGTCGGTCACTACAGCATTTTTACCAGTGTGGTATGTGACAAAACCATTACGGCGGAATTACCGCCGGATAATGCGTCGGTTTTTTTCCGACACATATTACATCGGTTTTATGTTGCAATATGCAAGCATGTTATATAATGCGGCGTATTTTACGCCGGAAATTACCGGCAGATTAGACACCGGACATTTTAAACACAACAAAATATTAATGTCGTAAATTATGCCGGAAAACTTTCCGGCGTTGTTTCCGCGGAAAAATACACTGGCGAAAGCCCTATTTCCAACCTGAACCCGTCTGGCTTATCATTAAATTCCGCCGTTTCGTCAAAGGATCTCCGCTCGCCTTCGTCGCCCCATAGTAACATGCCGCTGCCAGGACTTCCGAACTTCCACGAGAGTTCGCCGACGCTCACCGCCTCTGTCGCCGGCGAAAGGAGTTATTTTTTGGGAAAATCCACCGTAAGTTTAGGTTTAGGTTGTTTTGATTTTCTTATAGATGCTCCTCTCGTATTTGTTTGTATTCCTCAAAAATTATTGGAAAATGTTCATTAAAATGAGCATATACGTTATAAGGTTGTTTGAGTTGAGTTGATTTAAAATGAGCATATATGATTTTCTTAGAATTTTGAGCTCAAGTTATTAGGTATGAAATTGTTTGAATTGATTTTGAGTCAGTTGTTTTAATCAAAATTTCATTTAAAATGAGCATATACGTGAAATGAGCATATACGTGATAAGGTTGGAGCTATGTTTAGGGTTTAGGTGGATGAGTGGCTTTACCCTTATAGAAAGTTCCGAAATGAGCATATATGTGATAAGGTTGGAGCTATGTTTAGGGTTTAGGTGGATAAGTGGCTTTACCCTTATAGATAGTTCTGGAATGAGCATATACGTAATAAGGTTGGAGTTATGTTGCACCAATACACCTATTTATGAAGGCGTGTTGTATCTGATACACTTATACACGGATATGCCTCCGATACGACATCGATACATGTTAGATACGACAAGTTGTATCCAAATAAAATACTATTTAATTTCAAAAAGACACGCATATCTGATACGCGTGTTCGTTGAAAAACAAAAAAAAATCTGAAAAGAAGACCCGTCGTATATACTTTTGCGGCTGCAAGCGAGGTTCTCTCATTTTCGAGATGGATTTGAGTCTCTTGATGATATGAGAATATTAGAAATTTCTTATCTTTCACTTGATGAGCCTGAATTAGAAGTTATGATAAAACGAAGATAATTATAGGAAAAACCCAAATTAAGCGTTTGTGGTTATAAGGAGAGTTGACGGGCGATGGAGTCGGAAGGATCGTAGTCAAGTTGTCATGTTGCCAATTATTGTCATCTCCTTATTTACATTATTTAACATGCATTGCTCGACTTATGTTTGTCAATAATCTTTATCTTGTCATTGTCACAAAATCATTATAATCCATTAATTATTTGCTTCATATTATATGTATATTATGGATATTAGAAATCAAAGAAGTTGGATGTATAATCGATTGGCGTAAGGATGAAAGACATTAACAGATGAATTCATTAATGGGTTGAACATTTTCATTCAGATAGCGAAACAACTACCAAGCTTCATAGCAGATGGAATGTTTCGATGTCCATGTTCTAAACATAAAAATATAGTGCACCTAAGACCAAATGATGTAATTGTTGATCTGTATCGTAGAGGATTCATGCCACGGTATTGGTATTGGACTTCTCATGGTGAGTACGAGCCACATTCTGATTCTCAATGCGGTCCATCTACAAGTAGTAATATAGTTGATGATGAAAATATCCGACCAAATCTTGAGGAATTAGTTCATGATGTAACTGGAATACAATATGAACAATATGCAGTAGAGCTACTAAATCAGGGGCACATAATTTTTATGATTTGTTGCATGTTGCCTAACAACCAATATAGAAGGGGTGCACCACTCACTCAGAGTTATCTGTTGATGTGAAGATGTTAAGCATCAATGCAGAATATAATATTACTCGTGAATGTTTTAATCAATTCATTGGGCTGCTTAAAGAAATCAACATGACAGATAATATAATTCCTATAGATTTATATCGAACAAAGAAGTTAGTTTCCTAACTTGGTTTGACATACACAAAGATAGATTGTAGTGTCAATGGATACATGTTATATTTTAAAGATGATTTCTAAAAAATTACATGCTGTCATTGCAATGCACTAAGGTTTAAACCAAAATTTGGAAATAAAAGAAAGTAGAAGAATGTACCTGTAGTAGGATGTTTTACTTCCCAATAATTCCTAGACAACAACGACTATATACACCCATGAGATCTGCTGCACATATGAGACGGCATAATGATCACATTCCGCAAGAAGTTGTTATTACACATTCATTAGAAGTAAAGGCTTGGAGACACTTTGATCGTACACATCCCACATTCACGGCAGAACCAAGAAATGTTAAATTAGGTTTATGCGCAGATGGTTTTACTCTGTTCAGTCAGTCTGCTTCACCTTACTCATGTTGGCCCGTGATACTCACTCCTTACAATCTTCCTTCAAAGTTGTGTATGACTACTCATATGTTTTTGACACTTATCATTTCAGGGTCACATAATCCAAAAGTAAAGATGATGTATTCTTACAACCATTAATTGATGATTTAAGTTTATTATGGAAAGATGGAGTAAGTACATATGATATCCACCAAATAGAACTTCATAATGAGAGCAGCATTACTTTGGACAATTGATGACTTTTCTGCATGTGGTATGCTCTTAGGTTGGAACACTTCAGGCTAGTTAGCTTGTCCATATGCATGGAACATACAAAATCATTCACTTTAAAGTATGGAAGGAAGAACACTTGGTTCGATTGTCATCGCATATTTTTACATCCAAGTCATTCTTTTAGGCGAAATAAAGATACATTTACTAAAAATAAAATGGTGATCTTTCAACCTCCTCCAAGATTAAATAGTGAAGAAATATTTGAAAGAGTAAGGTTAATGCCCACAATAATAGATTCTTCAATATTAGCTGAGTACAGATTGTCAGGATATGGTGTCAACCATAATTGGACCAAGAAAAATATTTTTTGGTCGTTGCCATATTGGAGAACAAACCTGATTAGACATAATTTGGATTGTGGGCTCCGAAAATTCGGCCCCGGCCTCCTCGCCTACAACTGATTATTTTTGTGCTTTTTGCTTTGGCGAGAGAGTTTTAATGGAATAAGTTCCGGGGTAAATTTTGGAAGGCAGATGGGTTTGTAAATAAGACACTACCCAGAGATTTCACCCTCATTTTACGAGGACTTTATAATCTGAGTTCTGGTTTCCTATAGGCGCAAGCCCCTATAGTTAATTACCCCTCTCGATAATGAGAGAGAACTTTCGATTAAGGCTAGTCATCAATCAGATACGTATAGAATACATGGTATCTGGCATATAGTAGCAGCAATGGGCATAGGGATTTGAAAAATGGTTGGAAGTTGAAAATTTGAAGAGTTTTGATATTTAAAATAGAAATTTCACCATCTTGCACTTAAAGCGGATAGTGAGGGAATGAATGATGGACCCGATCAAGATCCCATGGTTCCGTCGTCCCGGGCCATCGTGGTCCCTGGTCTACTTAGTCAGAGGAGGTAGTCGACCCAACCTGACAGAAGGATCCTTGTCGGCAGCCATGGGTTGCTTTGTCCAAGGGTACCTTGTGACCTGGGATGAATGTTTGCCTAAGGGGACAAATTTGAATCCACCTTAGCTAACAGAGGGCTTTGTGCCCTATCGATCATATCCTATTGATTTGATGCCATTAAGGAGCGTATTGGCTCTGGCCATAACCGGTATTTCGTGATGCAATTTGGCGGCAAAATCACTCGGTTCAAAGGGCCCCGGGTCATAACCGTTTATCCTGCGGTACCATTTGGCGGGGAACCGCCGGTTAGAGGACACATACCACGTCCTTATTAGCAGGAGATTTTTTGAGAATGGATCCTAATGATATTTCGACTAGGCATTTGGTTATTCTGTGAGCTGAAGTAAATTTGAATTTGTCCACCTCAACAAACTGTTGCGGAGGGTGGATGAATTTTTCTTTATGTATCTAATGGATTGATTTCATTTTTTAAATATTTTTTTAGAATTTTGAGATTTTTTTGGATTTTTGGATATTTGGAACGACACTTAAAATAGACCCCTCCGGTTGAGATTTTCATTCAACACGGCCATCATCGGGGTGTTAGAGGGTTATTTCCATTTAAAACTTGAACCTTATCGACCCTATCAATTTGTCGATGTCGATAGGAGATCAGGTTTCGTATGCTTTATGCCTTTGTTAGTGAATTATCTTGATTGTAAGCCTTGAAGGCCTAATATGAATGTATAAGATAAATATTCCGGTCGACTTCGTGACCGCATATTTATCTAATGGTTTGAACCCTGTCTACTCCTACTTATGTGCTTAGGAGGATCGGGTTTCGTAGGCTTCGTGCCTTTGTTAGTGATTTTTTTTTATTTTAGACCTTAAAGTCCTAATATGAATGTATTAAAACAAATACATCAGTCACCACAATCGGGTATTTGTTTGATGGTTCGAACCTTGTCGACTCCTATTGATCCGTATAGAAGGATCAGGTTCGAACCTGAATTCACTCATTGACCCGCACAGCATCCCTATGCGTCGCGTGTGTACCAATAACACACTCGCTGGGGCCCATGCGGGTGTTTGAGAGCATTTTATAACTGAACCCTGTCAACTCTTTTTATCTACTTAAAAGGATCGGGTTCAAATTTAATAACCCGCGCAACATCCCTAAACGTCACATGTGTACCAATAACACGCTCGCCAGGGCCCATGCGGGTCGAGAATATATTTTTCCCTTTAGTGTACCTATGTGCATACAAGTTATAGTGCACGTGCAGGGGTACTTTGAAATAATTGTAGTTGTGTAGATAACTATCATTTGAATACACAACATTTCATTTGAGAGCTTATATACATCTTCTGTCCGCTAGTACGAGTGTTGCGGATCCGTTGGCAGTGTTGTAGATTGTAGACGCCTTCTGTCTGCTTGCATAAGTGTTACAGATCTGGTGGCGTTGTCATTTTGATGTCATGAGGCATTTCCTCATCTTGATATTGACTCCCCTTTCTCAATCACCGATGATGTCTCTTTTGAACTTTGGAGTCAATAACTGTTGATTTGGAAAGAACTCCTTTTAGGATCTTCGGTGTAGTAGACTTGTTATTTCCGGTATTCATGGGCACAAGAACTGTTTCTTCTTAAGTATAAAACTAAGAAGAGGCTTTGGAACACCAGGAACTTTAGTTCTAATTTGTTCAAACAGTTCCTCCCTTCTGCCAAGGGGTGTCCTTTTCCATACATCAGGTTGCTCTTGTACCCGGACATACTTGAATATTTTGATCACCGTTGTCATAGGTGATATATGTACTTGTGCCCACAGTGATTCATTGTATCTACGATATACACACTGTTGTTATCCACAAGTATTCACTTGCAGGGAACCGTTATATCTACTAGGAGCTCCTAGGAATGTTCGTAGGAGAGTCATTGTTCTTGCATCTTACCCACCTTTCACCAATCTCAGGTGGGTATTGATTTTATTTGTTTGTAGGAATGGATCCTATATTATTGGTCTCCATTATTGCCATCTCAATCAACAGGCATTGACATTTATGTTGGAGATTCAAGTGGTACATATGAAAGGGATGCCCATGCATTTCCTACTTGCAGGTACGATGTGCCCGATTTCGTAGAGACTGTTGTAAGAGTCCACTACATTCTTTACTTGCATGCATTGAGGTCTTATAGTTTGAGTTTGCTCGTATCTTGATTCGTCGTATGTCTTATATGAGAGCGGGCACTCATTTACAATCAAATGATATTGATTGTGCAAAGGGTGTATTTGCCTTGGATTCTTCAAATGCACCTTCTTTGTTAGCTCGTTGCATGTTGGATTCTCTTGTCGCTCGTAGATGAGCCGCGTTGAATGCGACAAGTCACATTTGTTTTAGCTTGAGTCCAAGTCTGAGCTCCAATATACAAGTTCAAATCTTTATTCAAAGTCTTGTTCATCTCATTTGATATCTAAACCAAACACAAGACCAAGTCCCTTGTTATTTTTAAAAGTTCGGTTTATTCATTGTTCATGTGAAGTTTGAATCCAGTTCGAATTCATAGTACATGTTCAAGTGCATATCCAAAGTCTTTTGGAGTCCTTGTAAGTTCAAGTGTATGTTTGTATTGACTCGATTTTGGTTTCAATTTGATTTCATTTCATTTGGATTTAAGCCTTGATTAATCATTTAGATTTTTGTTCAAGTACAAGTCCACAATTCATCTGCTCTTCGTACAAGTCTTCTGCTTATTTAATTCAAGTTCTGTGCGCTTCTGTTCAAGTTCAAGTCTTCTACATTGTTGCCCAAGTGAGGTCTTCTTATTGTTCAAACTTTGTACATTTCAGTGAAAATTTTGGCAGCACCCCGACATATCCCCCGTTCGAGGGAAAGTAGGGGAGCTGGGTCTTCCCACCACGCTACTCGAGCATGTATGGTAGGTGTCCTTAGACACCGCGGCCGTACAAATTTTCATCTCACCACGCTATAAGAGCGTGTATGGGGCCTTCAGCAGTACCTGTAAGAGAACACAAGTGACTCCCCACCACGCTACAAGAGCGTGTATAGGGCTTACGCACCTCGTCGTATGCATCGCACCAGGCTCCCTTTTACCGTGCAACGAGAGCGCGTATAGGTGGTTCTCCGGTTCGATATAAACGTCGAGAATGGGATTTTAGAACATTATACCTTGCGTAGCGGTGTCGGCAGTGTCCAAAGATAGAAGGCGTCTACGAATACTTTCAAAATATCCCCGTACAAGTGCAGCATAGTTTGTATACACATGGGTGCACTAAAAGGGGTAAATACAATCAAATACCTGCATGGGCCCCGGCGAAGGTGATATTGAAGGCCAAAGGTCAACCTCTGAATCTAATTCTATCATTCCCTCTATTGAGTAGTTGGACTTTCATGTTGTACTAAATGATTTTTTGCTTATATTTTTGTGGTTGTACTGGACATTTTGTACTAAACATCTTTATGTTATAAGCTAAACAAGTTATTATGAAATTGATTTATTATTGCTTGTCATTTTTAATATAATGTCACCTTAATTTATGTATATTATATTAAAAAATTATTATGCCATGTCCACGCTGACCCGTGTCCTATATTTTTAAAAAATGCCGTGTCACATGTCCGTGTCATGTCGTGTCTGTGTCGGTGCATCATAAGCTAGTTTCGACATAAATCCTCGAGTTCTATGTCAATCTTTAAAAATTGATGATATTGATTTCCAAGTAAATAAATTTTATTCTAACGACTTCAGGGATTACAAGAGGCTGAGCCTAAGATATTAATTGGAGCATTTTGAAATTAAAGCACAACAAAATCAAGTTTTCATAATCTCCATAATTTTTAATCTATAAAATGTTTGCAAAGATGAGAAAAACAATCATATATTAACGCATTGCTCAGATGATTCGATTTTGGTTAACTCTAAATATTTTGACTGCAACAACTGAATATGTATTTTCAACAACAAAAAATGCTAAAACAAGGTGGTGAAATAGTAAGGAAGATGATTTTCTTGCACATTCATTGATAACATATATTGAGATAGATATTGCAATGAATTTTGAGATAGAATCAATGATTGGAAAATTTGATGAAATAAAAAGGGTCGGTTATTATTTAAGATGCCTAAATATAATAGTTAGATTTAAATAAGACTATAAATAGCAATCTTAAGCATGAAATAGCTTAGCCCTGGATTGTAAAAACAATCTCGAGTGCATGTTGTTTGTATGATACCTTCATGTGAGATACAAGTGTAATTTTTTAATTTCATGGAAATTCATCTTCTTAAACCAGCATGAGACCTAAATTTTCTTTATATAAAAAAATTCTTTCTTTACCTAAGTTCTAAATATCTTACTATACACATGCTAGAGTTCATGAGTTTATTCAAATTTTGATCAAGTAAACTTTTAATTGTGGCAGAAAAAATTCGATTGAAAATTAATTTTACATTGTTCGACCTTTTAATAATTTCATCAACTTTATCTGATCATTGTATTATTGTTTGGATTCTAATTCTGGTCTAGTTGCATCTAAAGCTTGGTTTTGCATATTTAGTGGTCCTTGATCTATTGAGTCCAACAATTCTTTGTATGATTAACATTCATTGTTGTCGTAAGAAAATAAACCCAAAATTGTCCTACATTAATGGGCGAACATCTTCGGAAGGTTGAAGGAGCAACAACTAATTCTTTAAAAAATAAGCCTAGAATTTCTTGAAGATGGAGGATATATCGTCTTGTCAGAACACATTATAGCATTTTCAGATGCAATTAGGTGTCAGTGGAAGGAATAAAATATACCTTCACCAGCATAAACTCCACCGTATTGGAGTACCATCAAGTTCCATTCTTGATACAGTATTTTCTAACAAAAGAAAAATGAAGTGCTTCCAAAATGCTTCAAACCAAATGTAAGAAGAGGACGTGGTCGAGGACATCATGTCTCCTTAAGAAGCCCAGGACCAATTCATGGATAAATGCCCTTAGTTTTGGGCATTGTTGTGGATGTTACAAGGATTGATATAATTATTGTTGGCAAGATGTTGGTACAAAGCTCAATACTCGAATCGTTTGAAGCACTATTTGTGTTCATCAAGTGCCTAATAATCAATATCTTCTCTTGTGACTTCAATATTCATGTAGTGCTCAAACAAGATTCGTACAAGTCATTATTAATTTGATAGCCACTGTCTCCATTTTTTTGACAGGGAAGTCCAAACTTGAGGATAAAATCATTGTGAGAGGTGGAGTAATGATGTGATCCTGATTATTAACTTAGTAGAATAATTAGCCTAAGTGTGAGCCTTGCAAGTCTATAAATACGCCAATTAGAAGGTAGAAGGCATGATAAAAATGTATGTTCCCCTTACAATCTTAGTTTTTTTTTTCTTGTTAAGTGATAGAGCAACTCAAAATATTCTAGATAGGAATTTATTTCCTATCAAAGTTGGGATCATGTATGACGGCAAAAGAAAGAAAGTAGCATCATCAATCAAATGACAAAAGGAATAGACATAATTACCTATCTAGAGCATCATCAATTCCATTAGAAAATAGACTGCAAACCATGTGTGGTCTAAATGCGAGATGTTCAAACCCCATTGAAGTCTATGTATAGTTCATCAAACATATTTTGAGTTCAATTTGGCAAAAAGGATACCTCTAACAAGTTTATGATAACATCTATAACTAATTGGAAATGACTTTCTTTCCTTTCTACAAACTTTTGCATACACGCATGTGTAGCAACCAACAGGAAGCACGACACGTTCTAGAGCTCTATCTTAATTCAATAGCATGCAATTTTGCGATCCACAGACTGGTTGGGTGTCTCAAGTAACCTACCAACTAAATAATACTGAAGCGAGCATTAATTTCTATGGTAGTAAAAATAGCATCTCACCTCTAGTGAACATTCACAAAAGTATATAATTTTCAGGAACTAGAAATAATAAATCCTGCATAAAATTTGTTTTAAATTTTAATTCCAATTACAACAGCTGTTGACACTCAAACCAGCATAAATAGCAGATTGCATTGGAGAAGTTCAAGATAAAACAGCAGAAGTGCAACATCCCTAGTAATGTTTGTATGATGATTTGTTACTCTTAAAATACCAGTCATTCCACAATTTTCATATGTGAGGAAATGCAGAGCGGATATCCTTCATGCTCCTATTATGAAACGAGCCCACTTGCGTGACGATACTAGTGACTTTATTTTGTAGAAAAGTGTAACATTACCAGATGGTGCCGAGGACAACCAACACAGTGGTTTGTATGATGAAATGCATTCTTTTAAGGAATAAATGGCAAAATGATGAAAGTGAAAGAACATGCATAAACAAAAATAAAGAAGTACAGAAGGAAATTCACTATTTCAAGCATGAAGCAAGATGAAGCACAAAATGATCATTTCCTACGAAACCTCATGTTGCAACGGAAGATTCAATTTCACAAGACGGTAAAACAAGCATAAGTTTTTTTAGGAATAAACCTATACCTGAAACATTGATTGAAAGACATTTGGCACATCAGAAAAAATGACATCCCACATGAGCAGTCCAAAGATAGTCATCCAAATGCCACTTTCAGAATGGATGCCAAGCCATCCACCCCCTTCCTCAGCATAGTACTGTAGGGCAAGTTGCTCAACTTCACATAGTTCATCATCACAGCCATAGAATAGACTCTTTAACCCAGTTTCATTATTCAGAGGCCTTCCTACGATTGTAACCTGTTTAGGATCCAGCAGGAAAGGAAAACAAGAAAGCACATCCATCAAATTCATTTATCAAATTTATGAGTTGAAATTCCAAATATTACTTCTTTAATTTTCCGCATAGCAGTATCAGCATAGCTGGGCATTTTCCATCGCCGTGGCGGCCTCCCTAATCGTAAGACTCGTCTTTGTAATGCCATTTTAGAACCAGCACGAATGCAAGAATCTCCCACCCCTTTTTCAGCTACAGATAGGCTTTCATTGAAGTAGCCCAGATGTTCCAAGTCAACAGAGAGCCTCAGGGTCCAATATCCACGCCTGCTGTCACATATAGTTCTCTTTAACAGCTGCCTCAGAAGCCTTGTAGCATCATCATACCTAAAAATAAAAGACAAAAAAACCTTCAGCATATGATCATGAGTGAGGTTGTTGAATATTTAAAAGACAGAGTTAGAGCATTTATTTTAGAGAAGTACTTTTAAGAACAAGAGAGATTGATTGTGATCTTCTCCCATAATTATTTTTTTTAGTTTTAGAAAAGTATTTTTAAGAACAAAAGAACTTATTGATTGTGATATTCTCCTAAGGATTATTCTCCTATAATTTTGTTTCCTAAATTTTAGAAAATAATTAATGTAGCACCAATTTTTAACAAAAAGAATAATGAATTAATAAAATCATCATGGTATCAGAGCTAGTTCTCTAAACCTTAAAACCTTCAGGCCACCCCACTCTAACAGACTCTTTTTGACCGTCTTTTCTCTATTTCTCAGCTTGATTCTCTCTAACTGATTTTTCCTGGTTAGTATTCATACCAGCCTTCTTCTTCTATATTTCTAGCAACCTTGTTCGCTCTTCTCCCTCATCTTCTTCTTTGAAATACAAAATGGACTCATTACAAACATTCAATATTATGGCACCAGAATCAGAATCAGGAAACAGTTCAATAATTTCAAATCATGGTGGTAATGATTCTTCTCCTATTCTCATCAAAGGACATAAATTAAATGGCCATAATTATTTGTAGTGGTCACAATCTATGTTGCTCCCATATCTTTTTGCTTTAGACATAGATGTTTTCACTAGACATTTACAAGAGATCGTACCCTAGTATATGCTTTTTGCCAATGATATTCTTCTTGTTGCTATTCATTTGTGGTATGAGAAAGGATGGATATCTCATAGGAGTAGCAGCTATTCCAAAGACTATAGATCTTGGTTTCGAAATGTGGAAGATTCAAAATAGTATGACCATGTCATGTCTTATCAATTCAATGAACAATGACAAGGAATTTCTTGTTATTTCGGACTACAAAAAAATATGGGATGCAACTAAAGAGACATATACCAACTCTAAAACCACTTCAAAGTTGTTTCAAGATAAATCAATACTTCATAACTTCCACCAAGGAGAGCAGTATGTTACTCAGTATGCAATACACTCACACAGCATTGGCAAAACTTAATTTATTTGAAACTCACTTATAGATATGTCTTTAATTCGATATATTAAAGTTAATTTTACTATCATCTCATATAAATATTCAATATTTTTAAAGTCTCTAACCTCCAATTACAGTTTCTCCATTTCCTTTATCAATTGAACATTTTGAGTAATCATCCAGTTTATTATAACTCCTGTGTATTTGTGACTCAAAGCATCGGCCACAATATTAGCTTTTCCAGGACAACTCTAAATATCCACATCATAATTCTTGATTAGATTCAAACATCTTTTTAGTCTCAGATTTAATTCTTTTTATGAAGAAATATATTTTAAACTTTTATGATCAATAAATATTTCACATCTCACCCCATACAAATAATGCCACCAATTTTTCAAAGCAAACGCTACTGTTGCCAGCTCTAAATAATGAGTAGGATAATTTCTTTCATGTGATTTCAATTGTCTCGATGCATATGGCATCACCTTTTTGTTCAGCATTAAAACACATCCTAATCCCTTCAAAGAAGCATTACTGTAAATCTGAAATCCTTCTATTCCAGATAGAATTGCCAACAATGATTTTGTAGTTAGATGCATCTTCAATGCACAACAGAACAATTTATGAGGATCCTTTAACAAATCTCTTATAATATCTAGCCGATCCTAAGATGCTCCAACCTCTATAACATTCTTTAGTATGAGTTATTCCATGATTGCTCTCTCCTTCTAAGGACCTACTGAAATTCCTTCACCCTTATAATATGCCTCAAAAAATAATACCTCTTGGCCAAAATTCATATTTTGAATATTTTACATACAACTGATTTTTCCTCAATATATTCAAAACTATCTTTAAATTCTCAACATGCTCATCATCAGTCTATGAGTATATTAAATCTCATCAATGAAAATCATCATAAACTGACCTATATAATCATTAAAAATCTGATTCATCATATCCATAAAAATAGCAGAAGCATTCCTTAACCCAAAAGGAATGACTACAAATTCAAAATGACCATATTTCGTCCCAAAAACTATCTTCTATTTGTTTCTTTAACTCTAACTTGATGATACCTTGATCTCAAATCAATTCTAAAAAATATTGTAGCGCCGGCTAACTGATCAAACAAATCATTTATGTGAGGTAGTGGATATTTGTTCTTGATAGTCACTTTGTTCAACTCTCAGTAATCAATACACATTCCCATAGATCCATCTTTCTTCTTAACAAAAAATATGTGCACACCATGGTGAATTACTAGCCCCGATGAATCCCTTGTCCATTAATTCCAGCAATTGTTCCTTCAATTGTTTCAATTCCTTTGGAGTCATCTTATAAGAAGATTTGTATATTGTTGATGTTCTTTCTAGTAATTCTATACCAAATTCAACTTCCCTTTTAGAAAATCGGGAAATTCTTCAAAAACATACATCTAAATATTCTGATACCACTAGGACATTCTGTAATGTCTATATATCTTTATTTAATAAATCTATTTTAACTAAGAATACTAACTCACCCCTCCTTAAATATTTATACATCTTTATTGCACTAATAAGAGAAGATATCACATTCTAGTCAAATGGAAAGTGGATGTTCTCATTCAGCAAACTAAACTTTATCCTCTTTTTACAACATTCAATTATGGCAATACATTGAACTAGGTAATCCATTTCCAAAATGATATTAAAAATTTCAATAGGCACTAAAATTGGCTATGTTGAAAATTTTTAACTCTGAATATCAAGATTCATAAAACCCTTCCTATTGGCATTATACAATCTCCAGTTAGCATCATAACACATAAGACAGGTGTAAAACATACAATCTCAAAAAAAAAAAGTCAAAAGGTGCTCTCTCCATTAAGCCTGAAAATTCGTTTATAGCAAAAGGTGTTAATGCTAACCTCAAAATCCCTGAGGTTTCTCAAAAATCTATGGCCTTTTTCTTCCTGGGTGCTGACATAATGAGGTGTATATTGAGATGGAGAAGTGAATTCTGCTTCATATTGCATAAATATCATTAAACCTTGGATTAGATTGAAAAATTTATCTTAAAGAGCTAATTTAGTTGATGGAGAATAAACTAATCTCTAAATATTATCACAAAATCATTCCATTGTGTTCTTGGGATATGCATCAATCCAAATTTCTCTCTATGCTAGGCTTGCCACCATCTTTCTACATCGCACCATTCCTTAGCTACCAGTCCATAGCTATGGTTGGACTACTTGCACCTTTAAATACTAGGGGTTTGAAGGTCTGGAATAGTCTTAGATGTTGATCGATCCCACTGCCAAGTTTTGATCAAGGTCAACTATTAGATGATGATTTCTCTATAGATGCCTTTTTGTCCACCACTTGTGATATCAAATTTATAATATCATGAAATTCTTTTGGCTTAGCACTCTCATTTATTTTGCTTCTCTCAAAGTTATTTTTAACCTGCATTTCTATTTATGTCCACCTGTGATATCAAATTTATAATATCATGAAATTCTTTTGATTAAAATTAGGATAAGAACTAGAAATATAGGTTTCCTTATAGAAAAATTAATGGAATTAATAGATATTATGATTCATAGGAAGATAAATATTTTGTGCATTTAGGAAACTAAATGGGTTGGAGAGAAGACTAAGGAAATTGATAGTTTATGATTTAAACTTTGGTATTCGGGTATGAGTCGTACTAGAAATGGTGTAGGTGTTACTATTATAGATAAGAGTTTAAAGGATAATATTATAAAAATTAATATGATTGGAGATAGAATTATAGCTTTAAAGATTGTTGTTGATGATAAGATTGTTAATATTATAAGTGTTTATGCTCCTCAAGTAGATTTGGATATGAGTTCTAAATTAAATTTTTTTAAAGACTTAGAAGAAAAATTATAGAAGATACCTCTAGAAGAAAGTTTTTATTAGAGGAGATTTAAATGGATATGTTGGTAGAGAGGTAGATGATTTTAAAAGCATTTATGGCGGCTATGATTTTGGAACAACAAATGAAAGCAGCAAGACCATATTAGATTTTTGTTTAGCTTATGATTTTTCAATTGCTAATACCTCATTTAGAAAAAGGAATGAGCATCTCATTATTATAAAAATGGATATAGTACAACTCAGATTGACTATTTTCTTATAAGAAAATTAAATCGTTTAGATTGCAAATATTGTAAAGTTATTCCGAATGAAAATTTATATACCCAACATCGATTATTAGTTTTGGACTTTAAGATAAATGGGCAAATAATAAAAAATAAAGTAAAACGATAATCTAGGATTAGATTGGGGCATTTCAAGAATATTAACAAAAATATTTTTTAGAGTAAAATTTTAGATCTTAAGATTTTATTTGTGCATGAGGATGCTAATGTTATGTGAGAAAAAGTTGCTAGTGATATTAAGAATATTGCAAAAGATGTGTTTGGAGTATCAAAGGAAAAAACTCCTAATAGTAAAAATAGTTGGTGGTGAAATCCAAATGTACAAGAAAATATTAAGAATAAGAAAATTTGTTAGAAAAATTGGTTTAATTTTAAAAATTCTGATAATTGGGTAAGATATAAAGAAGCTCGTAAGGAATCTAAGAAAGAAATATGCGATGCAAAAATCTTAACTTTTAGTGATTTATATATATATTAGATACTAAGAAGGGAGAAAGATATGTGTATAAGTTAGCCAAACAAAGAGATAGTAGTAAGGATTTAGTTCAAGAGAAGTGTATTAAGGATGAAGATCAAAAAATACTTTTCTTAGAAGATGATATTCAACAAAGGTGGATAAGATATTTTGCTAAATTTTTTAATGAAAATTATGAAAATAAGATTGACTATAGTGACCTTAGCACCCTAACTGAAAATAAAGATTTTTGTTTTTTATCGGCGTATTAGTAAAACTGAAGTTAGAGAGGCTTTAAAAAAAATGAAGGGTGGAAAAGTTGTTGGACCTGATGATATTCCAATAGAGGTGTGAAAATGCTTAGGAGATGAAGGAATTTCTTGGCTTACTAAACTTTTTAAAACTATTTTGAAGACTAAAAATATATCAGATGAGTGGAGAATGAGTGTGTTATTTCCTATTTTTAAGAATAAAGATGATGATCAAGATTGTGCAAATTATAGAGGAATTAAGTTAATGTGTCATACTTTAAAACTATGGGAGCGAGTTATGGAGCATAGGTTGCGGCGTGATACTAATGTTTCTCAAAATCAATTTGGATTCATGCCGGGTAGGTCGACTATGGAATCCATACATTTATTAAGAGGTTTGATGGAGAAATATAGAGAAAATAAGGAGGATCTACATATGATATTTATTGATTTAGAAAAAGCATATGATAAAGTTTCAAGAGAAGTGTTATGGAGAGTTTTTGAAAAGAAAGGAGGTAATAATGCTTATATTCAAATCATTAAAGATATGTATGCAGGAGCTATTACTTGTGTTCAAACACCATGGTTTAAAATTGCGCAATATGAGGCTTGCCTTGAGGCCCGCCTTTGTGCAATTCCAGTAAAAAATGCCTCGATGCTTATGCCTCAAGTTTTTTTTATGAGGCTTGCGCCTGTTGACCTCTGTGTAAAGAACAAAAAGAGAAAGAAATAACAAAAATGTACATACCTCTGCTCCGTCGAGACGCCCAAATCTCCGCAAATTCTGCAGAAATCCCGCCGAGTTACTGCAGAACAGCGCCGCTCGAGTCGCTTCTCCGCATATCCGGCGTAAATCCTGCGATCCTCTCCTCGATCGAGCCCCGTTCGCCTCTATAAAATGAAGCCAAACCCACAGCTGCTTCTTCCATTCGCACTCCAGCTCCCGATTTCCTCCTCTGTCCCGAAGTCCATCTCCTTCCTCCCCGATCAAATCCCGAGCTCCACGCCTCCACAAGCCCTACCCGAGCCCAAGCACTCGAATCTCCCTTGCCTCTCCCGATCTCTCTCAGGCCCACTGCCGAACTCTCTGCTCTCCCACGACTGAACTCCTCCTTCTGAAGCCGCAAACCCCCAGATCTCCTCCTCCCGTAAATCTCTATCCCATTGCCTTCTCTGTCGACGCCAGAACCCTATCACCGATCCAAGTTGAGAGAGAGAGAGAGAGAGAGAGAGAGAGAGAGGGAAGCACTGAACCCTACCTCTCTACTTGCCGCCGACTTTACCTCCTCCTCCGACGTTCTCTCCCTGTCGGATTGGAAGTTGCGGCATTTTGATCGAAGCAACCACGGGAGCTCACTTACTGTGAAGGTAACTTCTCTCTCTCGCGTGCAACTTCGGCCAAATCCCATAAATTCTCAAACAGAGAGAAAGGGCAAAATTGGTTTTAATTAAAAATATTTTTAATTATATTTATTTTAATTAATTATATTTATCATGATTAATTATATTTAATTTTAATTAAATGGTTATAATTAGTTTTAATTAATTATGACCAATTTTAATTAGAATTAAATTTAACTAATAATTATTATTAATTATTATTAAATAATTATCATTTATTAAAATTAATTAATATGTCCTAATTATAATTAATTAAATTTAATTATAATTAGTCATTTCTAATTAATTTTATTAAATGTAATTAATTATTTTAATTAATTATAATTAATTATAAGTAAATATAATTAATTAAGGATAACTATAATTAATTATATGCTACCCTCTCTCCCTCGATCCACGAGTCAACACCGTCAAAGCCCGCGAAGGTACGGATATTCTAAACTCAGGTTCTCGTGTCGTTGTTTGCAGCAGACCGGAAAAACTCCTATACACGCCTTTATTGCGCGTGGTGGGATGGGACGCCGGTCGGATGCTTACGACGAAGCGAGCAATCTCCTAAACTCTACTTCGACGTTCGTGGCGCACCGGAAAACCGCCTATACATGTCTTTATTGCACATGGTGGGAAGGGACCCCGGTGCGGCACCTACGACGAGGCGGGGTCACTCATAAGTACCCCCGAGCGGGGGGAAAGCAAACTGCGCATTCTTAAACGAGCCACCGACAAAGCCCGCGAAGGTACGAACTCTCTAAACTCAGATTTCTCGCATCGTTGTTTGCAGCAGACCGGAAAAACTCCAATACACGCCTTTATTGCGCGTGGTGGGATGGGACACCGGTCTGATGCTTACGACGAAGCGAGCAATCGCCTAAACTCTACTTCGACGTTCGTGGCGCACCGGAAAACCGCCTATACATGTCTTTATTGCACATGGTGGGAAGGGACCCCGGTGCGGCACCTACGGCGAGGCGGGGTCACTCATAAGTACCCCCGAGCGGGGGGAAAGAAAATTGTGTCATTCATAAGTACCCCCGAGCGGGGGGAAAGCAAACTGTGCATTTAAACAGGTACTGTCAAAGACCCCATACACGCCTTTATTGCGCGTGGTGGGATGAATAAAAAAAAATCATGGCCGCGGTGTCCTCATCAGAGGACACCTACCATACACGCCTTTATTGCGTGTGGTGGGAAATGCCCAGTTGTCTCGTAGTTTTCCCCTGAACGGGGGAGACGCCGGGAGGCTGCCGAAATTTCGGGTGAAGACGGACCGTACTTGGACTTGATTTGCACATCTAATGAAATTGTACCTGGACTTAATTGAACTCAAAAGAACGACAGATGACATGTACTTGGACTCTTGAAACAAAATCTAAATGACTTAATAAAGAGTTGAACCCAAGTAAAATGGAGATGAACTTGAACTTGCAAGACGAGCAAGGATGTGAATGAACAATCAACTTGAACTTGTACTCTGGACCTGAACATTAATGACTTGAACAATTCGAACTCAAGCGAGTACTTGAGTTGGACTACAACGGACATAGAAATGATCTTGTGCCATTGAGCTCATGAATTTGATTTGAACTGGACTTGGAAGAGTTCAGGCTTGAGTCCGATTTGAACATCGTTGGTCCCTCACATTCGACACCAATCAAACCACAACACTTCTTACGGAAGTATTCAGCGCAGCACACAATGAAAGCAAATGCCCGTTAGCGCCAATAACCATCCGATCGAGGACAGATACACATGTTCTTTGCAACTAGAAGGTAGTTGATTCAAATGTCAACTGATCACAATAAGATGTAAATCTCCTACGACAATCCCTATAACGCCTGTTGATTGAGATGGCAATACGAAAGATCAATAAAGAAAGATCTACAACATACAATCTGTCTACAAAGACAGATGTATGTACCACATGCTACTGATGGGTAGATGCAGAAAGATTTTAGTAAGTGCAGTATCCTGAAGTCAATTTCAATATATGGAGTACATCTACCTGCCCACCTATAGCAGTAGCGAATATACTATACGAGATCAAATACCACAACAAAATACATGAAGAATATGACAAGTGCAATCTCTTACGACCCAAGGCAGGAGATTAGTTAGTGCACTATGACCCGCCTACGAAAATCAATAAATAGTGCACGACAGTCTACCTGTACGAAGCAGCGAACAACTTAATTCAGAAGCTGCTACGCCACGCCATCGGATCTGCAACCTCCGTACAAGCAGACAGAAGGCATCCACAATCTATAATCTACAACGCCACGCCACCGGATCTGCAACCTCCGTACAAGCAGACAGAAGGCGTCCACAATCTATAATCTACAACGCCACGCCACCGGATCTGCAACCTCCGTACAAGCAGACAGAAGGCGTCCACAATCTATAATCTACAACGCCACGCCACCGGATCTGCAATTTTCGTACAAGCAGACAGAAGGCGTCTACAATTATTTCAAATTACCTCTGCACGTGCACTATAAATTGTATACACATAGGTACACTAAAAGGGGTAAAAACAATTATAAAACCTGCATGGGCCCCGGCGAGCGTGTTATTGGTACACACGTGACGTCTAGGGATGCTGCGCGGGTTGACAAGTGAATTCAGGTTCGAAACCGATCCTTCTATACGGATCAATAGAAGTCGACAGGGTTCGAACCATTAAGCAAATATAAAGTTGTGGCGACTAGTATATTTGCTTTAAAATATTCATATCAGACCATCAAGACCTACAATAATATGAATTCACTGATGAAGGCTCAAAGCCTACGAAACCCGATCCTCTATTGACAGCCCGACAGAGTTGACAAGGTTCAATCCATAAAAGGGAAATGACCCCAAACACCCCGATGATGGCCGTGTTGAATGCAGATCTCAACCGGAGGGGTTCACAAACATTTCAAATGACTCTCAAATATCCAAATGTCTTCCATGCTCCATCCAAAAACCCAAAAAACTCCACAAAAATCTCAAAAACCCAAAATCCCAAAAATATTCAAAATCCCAAATATATTTAAAAATGAAATAAATCCATCAATGCACTTAAAGCAAAAATCATCCGCCCTCCGCAAAAGTTTGTCGAGGCGGACAAATATGAAATATTACTTCAGCTCACAAAGAGCGAAATGCCTAGTCGAAAAAATATCACTAGGATCCATTCTCAAACAATCTCTTGCCAGTAAGGACGTGGTACGTGTCCTCTAACCGGCAGTTTCGCCGCCAAATGGCACTGCAGGTAAACGGTTATGACCCGGGGCCCTCTGAACCGAGTAGTTTTGCCGCCAAATGGCACCACAGATAGCGGTTATGACCAGAGCCAATACGCTCCTTAATGGCGTTAAATCCTTGAGATATGAATCAATAGGATATGATTGACAGGGCACAAAGCCCTCTGTTAGCTAAGGTGGATTTAAATTTGTCCCCTTAGACAAACATTCAACCCCGGTCTACAAGGTCCCCTTGGACGAAGCAACCCATGGCTGCCGACAAGGATCCTTTTGTCAGGTTGGGTCGACTACCTCCTCTGACTAAGTAGACCAGGGATCACGATGGCCCGGGACGACGGAACCATGGGATCTTGATCGGGTCTATCATCCATTCCCCCACCATCCGCTTTAAGTACAAGATGGTGAAATTTTCAATTTTAAATATCAAACCCTTTCCAAATATCCAAATCCAATCAATTCTTAAATCCAAATCCATTGCTGCTACTATATGCCAGATAACACGTACACTCTACGTATCTGATCGACGACTAGCCTTAATCGAAAGTTCTCTCTCGTGATCGGGAGAGGTAATTAACTATAGGGGCTTGCGCCTATAGGAAACCAGAACTCAGATCATAAAGTCCTCACAAAACGAGGGCGAAATCTCTGGGTAGTGTCTTATCTACAAACCCATCTGCCTTCCAAAATTTACCTCGGAACTTAGTTCGTTAAAACTCCCTCGCCAAAAAAAGGAAAAGCGAGCGGAGGCCGGGGCCGAATTTTCGGAGCCCACAGATTTCTGGCGACTCCGCTGGGGAATGGTTTCTCTTTCCATCTTTGGCTAGTCGTTTAAATTATATAGTAGCAGCTAAAATACTATGCTCTATGCGATGAACATCAGGATGTGACATTTGGTCATTATGTCCAAAGATCCATTACTAAAAGGCCCCGATAGAGCTAAAAGCTACTATCTTTCATGATGGTAGAGCAAAGAAAGAATAAAACTCTGTACGGTGAACATCAGGATGTGACATTTGGTCATTATGTCCAAAGATCCATTACTGAAAGGCCCCGATAGAGCTAAAAGCTACTATCTTTCATGATGGTAGAGCAAAGAAAGATTAAAACTCTGTACGGTGAATATCAGGATGTGATATTTAGTTCTTATGTCTAAAGATCCATCACTGAAAGGTCCCGATAGAGCCAAATGCCAACAATCGGAGTCGCCCCCAGATTTCTGGCGACTCCGCTGGGGATTGGTTTCTCTTTCCATCTTTGGCTAGTCGTCTCAGTGCTATAGTAGCAGTTATATCAAATTGTGCTCAAAATTCTGAGTCTATCAAAATGATCCTTTAACAGTTCAAAACTTCGAATTTTCTAAAAAAGATTATTCAGCAAATTCATTTGGCATTCAGCATAATTTTAAAATTATTTTTATTGCTTGTTTATGCTAATCGTTTTTGTCTATTGTGTTTTTTGTGTTCTGTGCAAGTCTCTGCATTTTGAAAGTGCGGGGTGATGTATCAGAATCTGATTACTAACCCTTGCCTTTCATTTATGCAGATGGATCTACAGAACACGCCGATGACTGTCCAACTGGGACAAGGAGCCAGGATTCAGCTGGCGAATGCTATTATTGAGACCGGAAATGCCGGGGCTACCATCCAGTTTGGTAGCGTGGACTTCCCGGCGATTGCTGCAATGAATGCCACCATTCCTGTGAATGGTATGAATTTTGGAAAGTCTGCCAGGAGGCCCCATTCTACTGAAGCTGTCACCCATCGTGTGCATCTGCCAGCACAACGACTTGCTGCTGAAAATCCTCGTAGGAGGGTTTCTGTTTTTGAACGACTGTCACAATCAGAAGTCCCAGCCACCAAGAGAATTGTGAATGGTGGGAGAGTTTCCGTGGTGACTGCAAACACCACCACTCTGTCAACCAGGTTATCTGCGCCTGGAGAGTATAATGCTGAAGCCTCCTCATCTGGAGGAAGGCCTACAAGGAGGCAAAGGAGAAAGATGAATGCTGAACTCCGAGCTCAGCAACAACAACTCCCAATCCACCCATCAAATCTGCCGGCCCAAGTGTCTGAAGCCAATGTTCCTACCCGGAACAAATTTTCTGATTTAAAATGGGTGAAAAGGAATAGCTCCACTGGTGAGCTGAAGAAGTCTTTCTGGGAGCAACGACAGGAAGTCCCAGCTCCTTCAAAGAGAAAGGAACCTGAAACTCTCTCAGCCCGGGTCTATCGGGTCCTGAAGACTGTGAATGAGAAAGGTCTGAAAAAGAAGAAGTTCCAACGACCCTTAGTGATAGAAGCTAGAAGAACTCCGCCAAGAGAACGTCTATCTGCTATGACGGAAAGAAGAGAAAGAAGATATGTCTCACGCGGTGAACATCGGGGTGTGACACCTGAACCATATGTTCAGGGATCCACCACTGAAAGGTCCCGGTGGAAAGGAAAACAAGTCTGGAGGCCAAAGCCTCGAGGAAATGAAAAAGAAAGAAGAGAAAGAGAAACTGAACTGGGCGTGACATCTGGTGAGGCTTCCCGGAGATCTGCCCAAATCTACGAACAACATCAAAAATGGGCCCCTAAAAGGACCCATAATGACACTCCTCCAAACGGTAGACACCTTGGAGAATCCTCCAGGGGATCCCGTCGCCCTCCATCCCCTCCAAAGAAAGAGACTAACTTCGACCGCAGTCCACTAGTTGAAGAAGTCCCCATACCTAACCAAGAACCGGAAATCCAGTGGCGGCGCCGCTCGGAGATCCGAATACTAGAAAAAGAAGAAAATATGGAAGGGGTAGAAAACATTGAAGAAGAGAAATTCCTTGAAGAGGACGAAAACATACAAGAATACCTCGAAGGGGAAGAAAACATTGATGAATTTCTAGATGAAAATTTAGAAGAAGAAATTCAAGAAACAAATAATACTCTGGACATGGAAGTTGTCTATATGGTGAGACACACCAATGTTAATGAGGAAACCTATTATGATGAGGGTGAAGATGAAGACGATCAACAACCCCCGATTAGGCGAGTTTATCACCGTCGTCGTGAAGCTGGGTCCACCACTGGCAGAGGTGGTCACTCCCAAGCAGAAGAAGAAGGAGAAGAAGCCGAGGAGAATCCCTTCGCTGATGAGAATATCACGCTTGCAGACATGCAGAGACATATGAAGCGACAAATGAGAGCCAAAGATAGAGAAATCTCTCAGTTAAATGAGAAAATGACTGAGATGATGGCTCAGATGGGGGCAATGATGCAAATGATGCAGAGAACTATTGCTGTTGGTGCCATGCCCAATCCTCCTCCGGATCCTCCAAACTTTCAAATGCCTCAAGTCTCAGGAGTACGGGGCACTCCTGAAGATGGTCACGAGGCTCATAATGTGATCCGTCAACCCACTCCACAAAATGTTGCAAGTACTTCTGAACCTGTGACCGCTGCACAATTGGAAGGGATTATCACAGAAAGGATCAGGGCTATTATAGCCGTCGATCAAGCAGAAAAGTTGGTGGGCAAAGGTCTTCCGTACCCAGCTGAATACGACCAAGTACCATACCCGAAAGGGTATTCGGTTCCAAAGTTCAACACTTTCAATGGTAATAACAACCCCAGACAGCATCTGGCACAGTTTAAAGCCACCTGTGGGAATACAGGAGGAAATGACGCCCTACTCTTCCGACAATTCGTTAGCAGTTTGACAGCAACTGCTTTCGAATGGTACGCTGAACTGCCAAATGATTCTGTGAAGACCTTCGCAGAATTAGAAAATATGTTCGTGAAGAGATTCGCTAGTGCAACCGAGAAGATTACAATCGCTGATCTCGCTCTGGATAAGAGAAAAAGAGAAGAATCAGTGACTAAATACATCACTCGTTGGCGAAACTTGAGCATGAAATGTGAGCAGCAGTTAGAAGAAGAGCATGCCGTACAGTTGTTAATGGGCAACATTGATGACAAGATGCAACCCTTCCTGTGCATGGCTACAATCAACACATTTCAAGACTTGCTCGATAGAGTGGCCAAATTTGAGAAACTAAATTTGTCCAAGTCAGAAAATCACTCTGATAGGCCCAAGAAGGCTAAGGCCCCAGGTGCTAGAAGGGGTGATGCCGACTCTACGTTCTTCTCCAGAGCTGATAGAGAAAAACAGGTGATTTATAATGTAGACAAGGGCAAGCAGCCGATGCAATATCAAGAAAAGCCCAAACAGGCCTACAACCCTAACCCCCAGCCAAAATTGATACTAGGGGGAAATGATAAGCCACGAACTTATCAAGCTGGAGGCCAGAGACAGGCAATAGGAACTGGTGATAGAACGTTCCAATCCCTCAAAGATAAAATGAATAAAGAATATTCATTCAAAAGGGAGAGTGTCGCCAAATTATTTCGACAAGTGTTGAAATCGGGTCTAGAACTGCCTGAATACAAGAGACCCGAAGAGTCGAAGCACACTGGTGACCCAAATTACTGCCCATATCATCGGGTGTTGAGCCATCCTATTGAAGATTGCTATATCTTCAAGGATTGGCTTGAAAGAAAATATCAGAAGGGAGAGATCACATTGTCCGACAATGTATTGTCTCACCCTAAAAAGGAATCAGCTCGGGTAGTCACGTCCTCTTCTGTACCCCTGGTTGAAGAAAGAAGAAATGAAAAGAAGCCAATTCAAGAAGAACAGTGGGAGACTGCGATCTCCAAGAAGACTGTGAAAATGTTGAAGCAGCTTGAAGGAGTTCCAGGTATAAAGTGGAAGTCTCCTGTTGAGCCCATGATAAATTTAAAGGAACTGTCGATGGTGCGAGCTCCTATTTCTAAACAACTCTCCAATCAAGCTAGCACTTCAAAGTCTGGTAAGGTGAAATCCTCCAAGAGGAAGACCAAATTGAAGAAGCCCAAGGAGAAAAAGACTGCAACTCAGAGGGTTATTGACAGTTTGGATGGGTACTACCAGACTGTGAGACGACCTATCAAGCTTGCTGACTTCATGGCAGAGCTCAAAATAGATGAAGCTGAAGAAGGAGATGAAGATTGTCTTCCAAAAGAAGTATGTCGGGTCATCTCAGTGGCGCCTAGTATCCCGATAAAAGAGGAATACACAGAAGAAGTACCCTCTGAATCTTGTATGATGGTTTTGTCAATGGATTACAGTTCGGAGGAGGATTTGTATTTTCCAGAGGGAGACGAATCAGACCCTAGCATAGCGTCTCGGATGGGACGTGTAAACCTGGGTGGTGATTCTGAATCAACAGATGAGTCCCTAGATGCAACAATGGCTGATTCTGAAGAAAATGCTCCGTTAAATGACTCTGAACCGGAGGAGATTGCTCAAGTGCAGTTAAGAAGCGGCAAGATACTATCGCCTCCACCGAAGAAAGGGGTCTCCAATAAAGATAAGGATAAAGAAATAGTCATTAATGACGATATAATCCCTGAAGATCCTAAGAAAAAGAAGACCTCAGCCAATGGGATAGACTATAATATCTTATCCCATTTAAGAAAAATCCCAGCACAGCTCAGCATATACGATGCTTTGGTGATGTCTAAAGACCTTCGGGAGACTCTGATTCAGGCTCTCAAAGATCCCGAAATATACGAGGCGTATTTTGCTGAACGTAGTTTGACTGAAGTTCTACAAGCTCGAAATGAGCCATTCATTACTTTCTCTGAAGAAGACATGATGCTCGGAACTGCAGACCATAATCGTCCTCTGTATGTTACTGCGGAGAGCGATAAGCTGATTATCAGTCGAATCCTAATCGATCCTGGATCATCTGTGAATCTGATAAGCTTGAAAGCGCTGAGATCCCTCTGCCTTGATGTGGAACACCTCGGGCCAGATAAGTTGATGGTACATGGTTTCAATGAAAAAGGGCAGAAGACCCTTGGATCATTCATGCTCCCTCTTGTATTTGGAGAGCTCCACACAGAAGCTAAGTTCCATGTAATTGATGCGGATACTTCATTCAAGGCGCTACTAGGTCGTCCCTGGTTGCATGAATATGGCATTGTCCCGTCAACACTACACCAGTGTATGAAGTATCTCAAAGACGAAGAAGAGTTCAGGATCTCTGGTGACATTCAACCCTTCACAGTTCATGAAGCCACAGTTTATGAAGATGCACGGTACTTCATGCCAAAGAAGCAAAAGTCTTCGAGCTCCCTCGAAGCTAAAGCATCAAATTCAAAGAGTACAAAGCGACCTGAACTAGAGGGTGAGAAAAAGCAGGTGGGGAGAAAGAAGGCAGTGCCGACTCTTCCCAAAGCGCCGACCATTCCGAAGGAAAAGAGATATGTACCTCATCTGGGAAGTGACACAGATGAAGATGAGGATACTCCTGCCAAATCTCGAAGAGTGTGCCAGTCAATGGATGAATGGAGTAGGCATGTTGAATTTTCAAATGATGATTATGACTACGACTCCATTTACATGAACACGTTGCAGAATGTGTTCTCTAGAAGAATTGACAGCCTATCAATTTCAGATAGTGTACTCGTAGTCACGCGTGTTCCTTTACAACATTTCAAAGAAATTATTCCGCGCGAGGTGCATAAAGTTGAAGAACTCGCTACTCTCTATCTGCCTCCCCGTAAAAATGGGACTATTCCAAAGAATGTGTTATATTCCACGGGAGTTCGCGAAGAGAAGAATCATGATTGGGATTGCATGATCCTCGATTCTGAAGAGTTATTTCCTACGAGGCTACCTAGGTTCAATACCAAAAATATTCAGAGAATGCTACGAAAGCAAGTCAATATTCCTACTACAAAGAGACAGCTTCGTACAAGTTTGGGCCTCTGGTATGGGAGGAGTCTGCGTCCGTTACGGCAGAAGGATACAGACGCATATAAAGGTATTGGATTCATCAAAAGAAAATTCCTCCGGAAAGAGACTTGTCAGGCAATCACATGCATGGATATTGAATCCGATGATGGTGATGCTGAAGAGACATACGAGGCTGAAGATTATGATGAGCAGCCCGTAGAAGCCGAGCCTGCACCAGAAGAGCTTGAAGATGGTGGTCAGGCAGCCACTATGGATGAACTAAAAGAAGTCAACTTGGGGACTGAGGAAGACCCTCGCCCAACCTTCATTAGTTCTCTTCTACCCGAAGAACAGATAGAAGAAATAAAAGAACTCCTATGTGAATTCAGGGATTGCTTTGCCTGGACATATGCTGAGATGCCTGGCTTATCCCCTGATGTAGCAGTTCACAGATTAGCAATCAAACCGGATATAGCACCCGTCAAGCAAGCTCCAAGGAGAATGAGATTGGAGATTGAAGAACAAGTGATTGCTGAAACAAAGAAATTAATAGAGGCAGGCTTCATCCGAGAAGAAAAGTATGCCGATTGGATTGCCAATATCGTCCCAGTGAAGAAAAAGAACGGGCAAATTCGTGTCTGTATTGACTTTCGGGACCTTAACAAAGCATGCCCAAAAGACGATTTTCCACTCCCTGTATCCGAACTCCTAGTTGACAACACGTCCAACTACGACATGTTCTCCTTTATGGATGGATCGTCAGGATACAATCAAATCAAAATGGCGCCGGAAGATGAAAAGCATACATCATTTAGGACGCCCATCGGAATTTTCTGCTACACAGTCATGCCCTTTGGCCTGAAGAACGCTGGTGCCACCTACCAGCGGGCGATGACTCATATATTTGATGATTTAATACATCAGAAGGTCGAGTGTTATGTAGATGACCTTGTTGTTAAAAGCCTTGGCCGAAATGATCACTTAAAAGATCTCAGAATTGTATTTGAGAGAATCAGAAAGTTTGATCTGAAGATGAATCCTCTCAAATGTGCTTTTGGGGTCTCCTCCGGCAAATTCTTGGGTATGTTGTTCGTCATCGAGGAATAGAGATCGACCCTAATAAAATTAAGGCGATCACGGAGATGCCACCGCCAAGAAACCTTCGACAGCTTCGCTCACTACAAGGACAACTGGCTTTCATTCGAAGATTCATATCAAATCTATCGGGTAGATGCCAGCCATTTTCAAAACTAATGAAGAAAGATGTTCGTTTCAAATGGGATGCAGAATGTCAGGAGGCGTTTGATAGCATCAAGAAATACTTGTTAAATCCTCTCATTCTCGCAGCGCCGATTCCGGGGAAGCCTCTCATATTGTACACAGCTGCACTAGAAGAGTCCCTCGGAGCACTATTGGCACAGAATAATGAAGAAGGCAAAGAAAATGCGCTCTACTACATCAGTAGAAGGTTGATTGGAGCAGAAAGCCGTTATTCCCCAATTGAAAAGCATTGTTTGGCGCTGATTTTTGCAGTTCAGAAACTCCGCCAATACATGATATCCCATAAAATCACACTGATATCAAAGATCGATCCGCTGAAGTTCTTGATGACAAGACCAGCGTTGACAGGTCGTCTAGCCAGGTGGGCAGTATTGTTATTGCAGTTTGAAATCACATACATGCCACAGAAGGCGGTGAAAGGACAAGCCTTGGCAGATTTTCTTGCTGCACACCCAATCCCGGCTGATTCTCCACTAAATGATGATTTGCCCGATGAGCAAATGATGCAGGTTGAGGAGAATGAAAGGCTACCATTCTGGGAAATGTACTTCGACGGAGCATCGTCGATTAGACCAGTCCGACCTCCAAATATTGCAAGAGCCCGAGCCGGCATTGGTCTCATTTTCGTAGCACCCGAGGGAGGCATAATGAGATTTTCATTCAGTTTGACTGAACCTCGGACCAACAACGAAGCCGAGTACGAAGCTCTATTAGCAGGACTGGAAATTGCGATCGATGTCAGAATCCAACATCTCCAAATCTTCGGTGATTCTCAGCTCGTGATAAATCAGGTCCTGAGTATCTACAAGGTTGGTAAAGTCGAATTGGCCCATTACCACCGGCGAGCCCTCGAGCTTCTGAAGCAAGTACCAAATGTCAAAATGGCTCGAGTTCCTCGAGGACAGAATGCTAAAGCAGATTGTCTGGCCAAATTAGCCAAAGAAATGGCGAACATCAACGAGGAGAGGCCTATATTCATCGGAGTTTACACTCGTAGGGTCTTGGAACCCGCTCTATTACAATTCCCGAGGGTAGAAGGAATTCCAGATTCAAGTCAACAAGATGAAACTTCAGTTGACCCTCAACCTCTCCATCAGATCGTTATGGAGAATTATCCAGAAGAATACCACGTGGCCAAGAGACATAAAGCTAGTCAAGCTTCAGAATCGTGGTGGCATTGTTTAGATATTGAAGTCGAAAATGATTGGAGGCAGCCATTCATTGACTACTTCAAGGAAAACAAACTCCCGACAGAAAAGTCTATGGCCGCACAAATTCGAAAAAGGGCGTTGCGATATGCATTTGTAAATGACACGCTATACATGCGAGCTTTTGATCAAATGTGGCTAAGGTGCCTAGGGACCAAGGAAGCTGATAAAGTGGTATCAGAAGTCCACGAAGGGCTTTGTGGAGCACATCAGTCAGGTCCCAAAATGGCCGCTAAAATTAAGAGAATTGGTTACTATTGGCCAACTATGGTTAGAAACTGTATTGACCACGCAAAGAGGTGCCACGAATGTCAAATCCACGGTGATGTTATACATCAACCGCCAAATCCTCTGCACCCAACAATAGCTTCTTGGCCATTTGAATGTTGGGGCACAGACATAATTGGGCCAATAGATCCGCCATCATCAGCGGGACACCGTTTCATTCTGGCAGCGACGGATTACTTTTCCAAGTGGGCAGAAGCAGCTCCATTCAGAGAGGTCACATCTGAACATGTGATCAACTTTTTTACCCATAATGTCGTCTACAGATTTGGTGTGCCACGCCGCATAATCTCAGACAACGGTACAGCATTCAAAAGTACAAAAATCTACAAGTTTGTTGATCGGCACAAAATTGATTGGCGATATTCATCCATATATAATCCAAGAGCAAATGGATTGGCAGAAGCCTTCAACAAGACGTTGGTGAAATTGTTGAAGAAGATTCTCACCAAGAATAAAAGAGAGTGGCATACGAAAATGGCAGAGGCACTGTGGGCGTATCGTACAACCTACAAAACTCCAACCAAAGCCACTCCGTATTCTCTAGTGTTCGGTGTTGAAGCCGTATTACCGTTGGAGATTGAACTACCGTCACTCCGGGTAGCAATCCAAAATGATCTTACTCAAGAGCAAAATGCCCGTCTCAGGATGGAAGAGCTCGATGCACTTGATGAACTAAGGTTACAAGCCCAACAAAACCTGGAAATCTACCGGGCAAGAATGACAAAATCTTTTGATCGAATGGTGCGTCCTCGATCATTTCAAGAAGGGGAATTGGTCCTGGTGCTGAGAAGACCAATCATCCCACACCGAAAAATTGGTGGCAAATTCGTATCCAATTGGGAAGGTCCCTTCGTCATCGAGAAAGTGTACCAAGGAGGAGCATATCAGTTGATCGATCTAAACGGTCAGAGGCCTATGCCGCCAATCAACGGTCGACATTTAAAGAAATATCACGCATGAAAAATTTCATATCTAATGTATTTTGTGATAATCAAAGTTTTATATGCATATTTATTAATGCATGTTTGCTTATATTTTGAAATTCTCTTGTATAGCAAGAATGCATTTCAAAATCCTCCATCAGACTGGGGGCATTTTAAATATTTATTTGGGTCGACATCGCGCTGCGTGCCGAGATCCCCAAATAAATATTTAAAATCTTAAAGACAAAAAGCCTATCCAAAATGTCCCTGCGAGACAGGGGGCATTTTAAATATTCATTTGGGTCAACATCGTGTTATACGCCGAGATCCCCAAATGAATATTTAAAATCTAGAAATTCCAAGTTTATTCCATTCTAAAATGTCCCTGCAAGACAGGGGGCATTTTAAATATTTATTCGGGTCGACATCGCGCTGCATGCCGAGATCCCCGAATAAATATTTAAAATTATCAATTCAAACGTTACTTTGTGCTAAAAAAAAAAAAAACAAACACAGATGTTTCTCTTTTAAAGCCTATGCAGGTGACCTCTCAAAAGATCGAGACACCTTCTCCAACAAACCAAGACTCAAAAGTCAAGAAAGAGACTTTTGTAGCTACACACTCTACAAAATTGAGCCGAAGAAGCTTGAAGTCTTTCGACAGCCTGAAGCTTAAGGTTCGAATGGGTGTAAAAGGTCGGATCCAACACGCCCAAATATGGCCGGATCGCTGGCAGCTCCGTCTACTCAACAAGCCATAAGAAAGGCCGTAGTAGCGGAACCCCCACTTTGTCAACCCGTTAGTAGGGACTGTAGGAAGTACGAAAGCTAATTTGACTCGACCAGTTCAAGTGATCGTAGTCTACAAAATTCTCCCCAAATGACTGGAGAATCAAAGTTCCAGTGGAAGGTTGAGTCTCGAACGACTACCAAATGTTCTTAGGCTCCAAAATCTTCAACCACAAAGGATGATTCCAAATCTGTCAACTTCAGCAAAATCAGTATTGGGAAGCGCAATTCCCATAGCTCAAGTCTGAAACCTGAATGGGTGTAAGAGATCGGATCCAACAAGCCCAAATATGGCCGGATCGCTGGCAGCTCCATCTACTCAACAAGCCATAAGAAAGGCCGCAGTAGAGGAACCCCCATTTCAGCAACCAGAGGACGAAGAGCTGTCAAATCCCAGCTCTCCCGATCTGACGAACTCAAGTGATTCAGATTAAAGTCTTTTCAAGTGGTTAAGGATCAAGATACTACCTACGTTCGGTACTATCAACTGAATCCAGAACCTGCAAATCCTTCAACAAATCCGTAAAGCACAAAGCGAGGATCGAAGGAGTTTTTCTTCAACAAGTCCGCCAAAGCATAAAGCAAAGGACCGAAGAAAATTATCCCAAAGTTCACACAAAGCTCAAGGCTGAACTAAGTGGATTATGTCATCAACAAGTCCGCTATGCACAAAGCTCTGGACCGATGACTTTTCGCTATCGACCTAATACAAACCTAAGGGTTTAGGTCACCGGGATCTACTCCTTCAACAAGCCCGCCAAAGCTAGAAGCATAGGGCCGAAGGTATAAAAATCATCTGACAAGTCAACAAAGACGAATCAGGTAATTCTCCATCAATGTCCGCAGCACAAAGCACAGGACAGAAGAATCTAAATCCCATGACTCAGTCTAAAACTACGAAAAGAAGCATCCCGACTAATATCTACAAGTGTCCCTAAAGACTGGGGGCATTTTAAATATTTATTTGGGTCGACATCGCGCTGCATGCCGAGATCCCCAAATAAATATTTAAAATACTATGAGCACAAGTCAGAGTACAACCACAGAAGTCTCAAGAGCAGTAAAAAGAGAGCTCGTCAACAACTGAATTTATAAAATAATTTTATTTTATTAAGTTCAGAATTTCATATACAAATCTGTGGACTATATCTTTTTACAAGATTACATCAGCTGAAAGAAAAAGAAAAGTACAATGTCCTTCTCAAAGGACTCAAATCTGTCTCCTAAACTACGCCTGAAGAGGAAGCCGACAGCTTTATTCCGCTCCTTCCAAGGACCAGGTATTCTGCACTTTTGGGACCTGCACGAAGTAACAAAAAGTGTCAAAAAGAATGAAGAAAATATCATGCAGATATATACAAAACTACAAAAAAAGAGAAGAAACTTGTACCTGGAACAGTGGTCTTCTGAGGTGGCTCACGAGCAAGTATCCCGCTCCTCTAGAAACCTGTGCAGAGTAAAAAAAAAAAGAGTATTAGAAAGCAGCTAAGGAAAGAAAAGAACAGTACAAACGAAGTAAAAACGTACCAAAGCTGAAGTCTCCTGAGGCAGAAAATTGGCTGAAGATCGGATCCTCTTCTTGTAGTAGCCTGCACAAAATACAAAGCAGTATCAATACGAGCACAAAATCAAAACTAAAAAAAAGAGAGAAGGGAAAAAAGCGTACCTGAGCCCAAAAGTAACTGTAGAAATTCTGAAACAGCTTCTTGACTACAAGTGCATCTACGGGATCTACAAAGGCATAAAGAGGTACTATTAGAGGTCTATGAAAGAAAGTTTTAGTGTGACATCCAAGTAAAATTTTTGGATATCCACTAAAGGAAAATCGTAGTATGACATCCAAGCAAAATTTTGGAGATCCACTAAAAGAAGATCTTAGTGTGACATCCAACTGAAATTTTGAAGATCCACTAAAAGAAAGCCCTAGTGTGACATCTAGAATAAATATCTAGAGATCCACAAGGACAAACAGCTTACAACAAACGTGATTCGCTCTAATCGCGTACCACATTTGTTGGGGGGCATTTGTTGACCTCTGTGTAAAGAACAAAAAGAGAAAGAAATAACAAAAATGTACATACCTCTGCTCCGTCGAGACGCCCAAATCTCCGCAAATTCTGCAGAAATCCCGCCGAGTTACTGCAGAACAGCGCCGCTCGAGTCGCTTCTCCGCATATCCGGCGTAAATCCTGCGATCCTCTCCTCGATCGAGCCCCGTTCGCCTCTATAAAATGAAGCCAAACCCACAGCTGCTTCTTCCATTCGCACTCCAGCTCCCGATTTCCTCCTCTGTCTCGAAGTCCATCTCCTTCCTCCCCGATCAAATCCCGAGCTCCACGCCTCCACAAGCCCTACCCGAGCCCAAGCACTCGAATCTCCCTTGCCTCTCCCGATCTCTCTCAGGCCTACTGTCGAACTCTCTGCTCTCCCACGACTGAACTCCTCCTTCTGAAGCCGCAAACCCCCAGATCTCCTCCTCCCGTAAATCTCTATCCCATTGCCTTCTCTGTCGACGCCAGAACCCTATCACCGATCCAAGTTGAGAGAGAGAGAGAGAGAGAGAGAGAGAGAGAGAGAGAGAGAGAGAGGGAAGCACTGAACCCTACCTCTCTACTTGCCGCCGACTTTACCTCCTCCGACGTTCTCTCCCTGTCGGATTGGAAGTTGCGGCATTTTGATCGAAGCAACCACGGGAGCTCACTTACTGTGAAGGTAACTTCTCCCTCTCGCGTGCAACTTCGGCCAAATCCCATAAATTCTCAAACAGAGAGAAAGGGCAAAATTGGTTTTAATTAAAAATATTTTTAATTATATTTATTTTAATTAATTATATTTATCATGATTAATTATATTTAATTTTAATTAAATGGTTATAATTAGTTTTAATTAATTATGACCAATTTTAATTAGAATTAAATTTAACTAATAATTATTATTAATTATTATTAAATAATTATCATTTATTAAAATTAATTAATATGTCCTAATTATAATTAATTAAATTTAATTATAATTAGTCATTTCTAATTAATTTTATTAAATGTAATTAATTATTTTAATTAATTATAATTAATTATAAGTAAATATAATTAATTAAGGATAACTATAATTAATTATATGCTATCTCTCCTTGCCTCGATCCTCGTGCCACACCGTCAAAGCTCGCGAAGGTATGCATTTTTCAAACTCAGATTTCTCGCATCGTTGTTTGCAGCAGACCGGAAAAACTCCTATACACGCCTTTATTGCGCGTGGTGGGATGGAACGCCGGTCTGATGCTTACGACGAAGCGAGCAATCGCCTAAACTCTACTTCGACGTTCGTGGCGCACCGGAAAACCGCCTATACATGTCTTTATTGCACATGGTGGGAAGGGACCCCGGTGCGGCGCCTACGACGAGGCAGGGTCACTCATAAGTACCCCCGAGCGGGGGGAAAGCAAACTGCGCATTCTTAAACGAGCCACCGATAAAGCCCGCGAAGGTACGAACTCTCTAAACTCAGATTTCTCGCGTCGTTGTTTGCAGCAGACCGGAAAAACTCCTATACACGCCTTTATTGCGCGTGGTGGGATGGGACGCCGGTCTGATGATTACGACGAAGCGAGCAATCGCCTAAACTCTACTTCGACGTTCGTGGCGCACCGGAAAACCGCCTATACATGTCTTTATTGCACATGGTGGGAAGGGACCCCGGTGCGGCACCTACGGCGAGGCGGGGTCACTCATAAGTACCCCCGAGCGGGGGGAAAGCAAATTGTGCATTTAAACAGGTACCGCCAAAGACCCCATACACGCCTTTATTGCGCGTGGTGGGATGAACAAAAAATCACGGCCGCGGTGTCCTCGTCAGAGGGCACCTACCATACACGCCTTTATTGCGCGTGGTGGGAAAGGCCCAGTTTTCTCGTAGTTTTCCCCTAAAACGGGGGAGACGCCGGGAGGCTGCCGAAATTTCGGGTGAAATCGTACCTGGACTTGATTGAACTCAAAGAACAATGGTGGACTTGATTCAATATACTTAAATAAACTTGAATCCAAATAAAAAAAATGTGCAAATGAGATTGAACTTGAGCTTGTGCATCCGGACTTGAACTAAACAAGACTACAAGAACTTGGACATACAAGATTGACTACAAAGAACAAAGCATTGGGACTCAAATTTGAACTCAAATGACACTGAACTTGATTGAACTCGGACTTGAACTCAACAAGACTACGAGGACTTAAATGTGAACTTAAACTCAGATTTGAACAGAATATTTTGAACCCAAAGTAATTTGAACATTCAATTGAACTCAAAGGACTGCAATGGACATAGCACTTTGAACTCAAAATTGGATTTGGTTCGTACATCAAATATGATTCAAACATCTAAACTCAAGCAAGGATTTGAGTTAGACTTCAGAAGAATCCAAACACCAGGACTTGATTCGGATCAAGCATAGTGGACATGAACCCAAATCTGAACCATGACTAGATAATCAAGTTTAAATGGATGTATAATTATCTTAACATCACTCATCAAATTTGATTATGCTAGTGGAGATCAATGAATGGAGGAAGGACATTCGTCAACATCCCAAATATAAATAAATTATTTGCTCACTCATAAGCAACAATACAAGCTCAATGATATCACAAGGGCCATTGTCTTCATTCAACAACTCTTCAATGGCAGTCAGATACATCGCCTTCTTACAAATGGAGATGTATAACACACAAAAAATGATGCTCCTTACAAGATTGCCTGTTGATTGAGAAGGCAATACGGGAGACCAACAATCAAAGATCCGTCCTTACAGACAAGTGCAATCTCAGCAAATCCCACCTGAGATTGGTGAAAGGTGAATGTGATGCAAGAAACGAGGGTCTCCTATGAACATTCCTAGGAGCTCGTAGCAAACACAACGGATCTCTACAGACAAATACGAGCCGCTTGTGGATAACAACAATGGATATATCGTATGTACAACGAACCATTGTGGGCACAAGCGCAGTGTCACCTACAACAACGGTCGGGTACAAAGATAGCTCGATGTACGAAAAAGAACACCTCTTGCAGAATGGAAGAGATGTTTGAACATATCCGAGCTAAACTTCTCGGTGTTCCAAAATCCCTGAATTCAAGAGGAAAACAGTTCTGGTATCCACAAATATCAGAAATAACAAGTCCACTACACTGACGATCTCAAAGGGAGTTCTCTTCAAAGCAACGAACTTCGAAGTCCAAAAAGGAATCCACCCCCGGTGATTGAGAAAGGGGGAGGGGGTCAACATCAAGACCAAATCGCCACCGGATCTGCAACCTCTGATACAAGCAGACAGAAGGCGTCTACGATCTACAACTCAACGCCACCGGATCTGCAACATTCGTACAAGCAGACAGAAGGCGTCTATAATTATTTCAAAGTACCCCTGCGCGTGCACCTTAGTTTGTATACACATAGGTACACAAGGGGTAAATACAATCTCAACCCGCATGGGCCCTGGCGAGCGTGTTATTGGTACACACGTGACGCCTATGGATGCTGCGCGGGTTGACAAGTGAATTCAAGTTTGAATCCGATCCTTCTATACGGATCAATAGAAGTCGACAAGATTCGAACTACCTAACAAAATACACGGTTGTATCGAACGGTGTATTTGTTTAAATACATTCTTTTTAGGCCTTCAAAGCCTAAAATCAAGAGAATTCACTAAACAAAAGGCACAAAGCCTACGAGAAACCCGATCCCCTATCGATAAGTTGATAGGGTCGACAAGGTTCAAGCCTTAAATGGAAATGACCCCAAACACCCCGATGATGGCCGTGTTGAATGCATATCTCAACCGGAGGGGTTCCCAAATGTTTTCCAAATGCCTCCCAAATATCCAAAGTTTTATATCCATATTCCAAAGCTCCACCCAAATATCTACGAAAATCCAAGACTCCCCAAAAATTCAAAAATTCCAAAAATATTTAAAATATGAAATCCATCAACGCACTTAAAGTAAAATCATCCGCCCTCCGCAAAATTTTGTCGAGGCGGACAAATATGAAATATTACTTCAGCTCACAAAGAGCGAAATGCCTAGTCGAAAATATCACTAGGATCCATTCTCAAACAATCTCTTGCCAGTAAGGACGTGGTACGTGTCCTCTAACCGGCAGTTTCGCCGCCAAATGGCACTGCAGGTAAACGGTTATGACCCGGGGCCCTCTGAACCGAGTGGTTTTGCCGCCAAATGGCACCACAGATAGCGGTTATGGCCAGAGCCAATACGCTCCTTAATGGCGTTAAATCCTTGAGATATGAATCAATAGGATATGATCGATAGGGCACAAAGCCCTTTGTTAGCTAAGGTGGATTCAAATTTGTCCCCTTAGACAAACATTCAACCCCGGTCTACAAGGTTCCCTTGGACGAAGCAACCCATGGCTGCCGACAAGGATCCATCTGTCAGGTTGGGTCGACTACCTCCTCTGACTAAGTAGACCAGAGACCACGATGGCCCGGGACGACGGACCCATGGGATCTTGATCGGGCCCATCATCCATTCCCCCACCATCCGCTTTAAGTGTTAGGTGGTGAAATTTCACATTTTAAATATCAAACTTTTCAATGCTTATCAAATTTCCAAATCCAAACTCAATTTCCAAATCAAATTTCTACCAATATCCAAACCATTGCTGCTACTATATGCCAGATAACACGTATCTCTATACGTATCTGATTGACGACTAGCCTTAATCGAAAGTTCTCTCTCGTGATCGGGAGGGGTAATTAACTATAGGGGCTTGCGCCTATAGGAAACCAGAACTCAGATCATAAAGTCCTCACAAAATGAGGGCGAAATCTCTGGGTAGTGTCTTATCTACAAACCCATCTGCCTTCCAAAATTTACCTCGGAACTTATTTCGTTAAAACTCCCTCGCCGAATAAGAAAAAAGCGAGCGGAGGTCGGGGCCGAATTTTCGGAGCCCACAGCGCCTCAACTTGGTTGAGGCCCGCCTTGAGGCCCGCCTCGCCTCACTAGCATGAGGCTTACGCCTCACGCTATATATATTAAAACTTACATAAATCTTGAAGTAAATGCCCGACATTAGACTCTATAGGAGAGGAGGAAGGGGAGAGGGCAGTTCATCATAATGATGATTTAAATGAAGAACCTCTTAGTGATGACAGTGCTGATGACTTATGAGTTCTTATGTGATATGTCATTGCTATTTATTTTGGAAATTTGAATTATATGTTAATGAAAAGAATACTGGAATTTGGAAAAGATAGAATTTTGAGTTGAAATATATTTCATGTTGTCATATTATTGGGATATTTTGATTTCACTTAATATCTTATGTTTTTTTATGTTTTATATTATTCACTCATTAGTATATAAAAAATTTATCATTTTATGTTTACGCAATCTTTTGATTTTGAGGCTTACGCCTCAAAACGCCTTGAGGCTTACGCCTCGCTTCACGAATGAAAAGCGTCTCAATACCTGAATATGCAATTTTAAACATTGTCAAACACAAGGTGGTTTGACCAAGTATTTCCCTATTTCGGCTGGGTACATCAAGGATCAACCTTAAGCACATATCATTTTGCTCATGGATGTTCTTACTAGACATTTGCAAGAGGATGTACCTTGGTGTATGTTTTTTGCTGATGATATTTTTCTTGTTGATAAGACTAGAGAGGGAGTTGAAAGTAAACTTGAATTATGGAGGTCAACATTAGAGACTAAAGGTTTTTGCTTGAGTAGATCTAAAACGGAATATATGGAGTGTAATTTTAGTAGTAATAGACCTAGTGAGGGGATTGTGACTTTGGACGATCAAGTCATTAATAAGAGAACACATTTTAGATATCTTGGATCTATTGTTCAGAGTGATGGTGAAATAGATGGGGATATTATTAGCAGAATTCAAGTTGGGTGGTTGAAGTGGAGGAATGCATCGAGCTTGTTGGGTTATAGAAAAGTACCCCTCAAACTTAAAGGAAAAATTCTATAAGATGGTAGTGAGGCCTGCAATGCTTTATGGTGCTGAATGTTGGTCATTAAAAGAGAAGCATAATACTAAGTTAAGTGTGGCAGAGATGAGGATGCTCAGGTGGATGAGAGGCTTTACCCTTAGAGATAGGATACGAAATGAGCATAAACATGAAAAGGTTGGAGTAGCTCCAGTAGAAGATAGGATTAGAGAGAGTCGCCTTAGATGGTTTGGTCACATAAAACGGCGGCCTTTCATTGACCCGGTTACGAGAATAAAAGTATTAGATTTGACTTATGTTAGGAATGGTAGAGGTAGACCTAAAAAGACTTGGTTAAAAAATATTAGGAATGACCTTTTTTTATTAGATTTAAACGAGAATTTGACCTTTAATAGGACACAATGGAGAAAAAGGATTCATGTAGCCGACCCCACGTAGTGGGATAAAGGCTTGATATTGTTGTTGTTGTATGAAATTCTTTTGACTTAGCCTGGATAACTAGCCATTCAGTCTTTTTGGCACTTCTTCAAGCATATTTATCTGAAAATATACATTATAGATAATTTATATAATATATGTAATCAATTTAAGGATTTAAATCATATTATGTGTATAACACATATATGCTTATTCAACTCTTCCATAATAAATACAAAATTCAATCCAAGCTATAGCTATATATAAATCAGATTCATTTTAATCTCATCCAACTTAAATTCAATTATGCTTCAATTAAATTTGATTTAGATTTAATACCAATTTCTATCACATCTCATTTTGATCCTCCCTTCAATCAACCTAAAGTAGAATCCAAATAGATATACTTCTTACTAACACCTATCCTGACTTATTTTTGCCAAGATCGAATGAGCAGAAGGTAGCCTATCCAGACTACCCCAACTCAACAATTTTTTCAATTTTTAAAATTTATCTATATATTTCATATTTGGAAATATATTCAAAACACATTAAATAAAATACAAAATTTTACTAAACTTTCAAATAAAATTTATATACCAAAAAATCTTATTGTATAGCTTACTGCTCTGTTTCTATGAACAACAAATCATATGTATACAAAATACAGTCACCCTCCTGACAAGAGTCTCGTTGGCTCCATGCCTTTCTCTATAGTACAACTACTGTTAGTAAGCTAAAAGTTCAATAAAATACACAATCCTTGTACAATAAATAAAAAATAATATTCTGCATTCAACTATAAATGATATTTGAATTACTAAGAAAAAATAATTATAAGCTTTATAAGGGATCAATACATATAATATTGCCAATCTCTATAAGTATTCATTAACCTTTCACATATTTCTTGTTTGTTTATTTTTTGATAATTCAGGCAAGTCATATGATGACTATACGCTTTTGCAATCAAAGTTGGATTTGAATTTTTAAATTTTAGAAGAGAGAGTGTGTCGGGTACCTCAGGTATGGTCTTTAAAGCTTACCTTATTAGGTTTTTCTCCATTACTTGTGTGGGTTTATCCCTCATTTATGACTTTTCTCCTTTAACATTATTTACTTTCTCATTAAACTTCAAACTTTCATAACATGCATCTACATATCCAATAACTCTGCTAAACGAGTGATTAACTCAAGTGAACCAATATAAATAACATAATTAATATGGGAATAATGCAACCACAATTATATAAATATGTTACCATTTCATATATGATAAATTGGATATCTCACCTCATTCTCTAGGATAGGAGGATGGATTTTTTTCTTTCTTTAAAATTACATTGTGTATCGTAATAGGATAAGAGGATGAATTTGTTCTTCTAATGTACATCGACTTCTTTTCCTCTTGTAAATAATCTAAAGCATAAATTTTATCATTTGTACATGAATTCTAATAATAAATAAGCTATATGAAAATCCTTAAACTTTTACCTCACTTAAGCTCCCTCTCATTCAACTTAAATTTCCTTCCCTCTCCCAAACTTTCTTTCTGTGTTCCCTACCTTTCCTTCCATTCTTCCTTCTCCACCTTACCGATTTCTGAATTTCTCTCCAAGCAGCCCACAGCATCTTACAGCAGCCCCCACTCACTCTACATCACGACTTCGCTTCAAACTCCAGAGGAACTACGGGTAAGAAATGAAAGGAAATGCTTTTACCTAATTTTATGTAATATATAAAACACTTGTGCTCTTTACACTTAAACATTCCCATAACACTCTCAGCCATTTGATTTCAGCCCTTAGAAATCCACACTTGAATGTTTGGCTTAGTGGAAATTGGATGCTAATGCTACAGTAATATTAAATTAGTTATATTCTAATTTGTATAAGATAAACTGAATGTTGCAGCATTTAGTTAATTAAATACATAGATTGGTGGAAGCTATAGTGGAGGATGCATGATACAGGTAAGTGGATTTAACTACAAATTAGGCCGATTTAACTAGAGTAATACTCATTAATTGACTTTTAATAACATCAATCAACAGAATCCATAAATATATATCTTTTTGGCTATTACTTATTCATATCAAAATGCTCAATATTAAACATAGAATTTAACCAAAATAAATTTGATGTTTTCCATATGTGTGTGAAAATGAGGTAAATTTTGAGGAAAAATTCAAGCTTACAATTTTTAAAATTTTGGGTATTATAAACCCCGGAAGAAAACTAAGGAAAAAACTATCCCGTGCATTCTACCCTTTTATGGTTTCAAACCAGGAAGAAGACGCTTATGAAGCAGCTCATCCATCTCTGCAAGAGTGACAAGATTAATTTTCTAGAGCATGGCATTACCACAGGCTCAGAATTACTAAATGCAGCAATGTAATACAACGTAGAAGCACCTGTCTACTTAAATGTTCTGAAAAATGTTGACGCACATTTTTGTATCGACCCAATCGAAGGTCGTCAAAACGAAATTGACTCAAATCGAACCTCGATTTAATTAAATTAAATCAAATTAATTTAATTTAAATCAAATCAATCCAATTCGAACCCAATCGAGCCTCATCGAGCCAAATTCGACACAATTCGGCATCAATTTGAGTTCAATTTCATGAAATTAATTTGATTGAACCCAATCGGACCCAAGCCGACCCAAATCGGTTCGGGTCGAGTCCAATTCGGACTCAATTCCAGCCCTAATTTGTCAATTTGGGCTTAATTTGATTCTCAAATCAGAAATTGAGATCAATGGCTCAGATTGCATCACAAATTCTGCCCTAAATCCTTCGGTTCACACACGAGAGGCCGGATTGGCTCACTTGGGCGGCTTTTTTTGGCTGGACGTGCTCCTCTAAGGCACGAAAGGAAAAAGGGGGAGCATTCAGCTCCCCGATTTTTGGTTTTTGTCCCGTCCCGAGCGAGAGGAAGAGAGGGAGAGATCGGGAGAGGGGGGAGCGTTCGGCTCCCCCGTGGCTTCTTCGTCCGGTCCGTCCCGAAGAGAGCGAGAAGGAGAGGGAGAGCCAATTGGCTCTCCCGTTTTGTTCGCTCGCCCCGACCAGGCGGAAGGGAGAGCGGAAAAGGGCAAGAGCCTTCGGCTCCCCTTGCTTGCGTGCAGCCCGTCCAAGTGAGGAGAAGAGGCTGACGGTGGCCTCTTGCATGCGACCTAGCTAAGAGGAAGGGGCGGCCAAGTCTCTTCTTCCTTGCATGCTGCTCTTCTAAAAAAAGGGATGATGGAGTTGGAGATTTGAGGGCTTTTTCTTCATTCTCAAGAAGCAAATCAAAGGTTAAGCCCTCCATTCACTTCTTTTCTCAAAAATCAGCAAAGTTTGTGGCTTCTCCCCCTTTCTCCTTCAACTCCGGTGAGTCCGTGGCAATTTGGAGGCTGTTGGAAGTTTCCAAACAGCAAAGCAAGCCTTCAAAACCTCCCAAACAGTGGTTTAGAGGCTTGACAGTGCCTTGGACAGCAAAGGGGTCTTCCACAGCGGCTTGGACAGCGACGGCGACATCCGGAAAGGCATGGACAGCAGCCTTCCTCCTTGGGAAAGACTTGGACAGCAGCCACGCGACCTCCGGAGGCTTCCAAACAGTGAAAACTGCTGTTTGGAGCGTTTGGACAGCAAGCAACCACCTCCGGGAGCATCCAAACAGCGAGAATTGCTGTCCGGAGCAGTTTAGACAGCAAATTCCTCCTCCGGGGCAGCTTGGACAGCAGCGACACCATCCGGAAACGCTTGGACAGCCGGCTTCTTCCTTGGGAAAGTCTTGGACAGCAGTTTGGAGCATAAATTGGAGCTTGGACAACGATCCGGAACTTGGATTGGAGCGCTAGGACAAACCGGGAGAGGTATAACCCTAAAACTTAGTGAAACCTAGGGTCCCCCAAGGCCAATTGTTGTGTGGTTGACGCCCCCAAGCCCTAGGTCCTTTAGAAGCTTAAATTTATGCTTCCCCAAAATCCTATGATCGCTGCCCTCTTTGTAAACTTGGGAAAATCCGATGATTTTTGCCAAGTTGCTCTCATGTGAGAGCCAAAAGGGAATGGTGATGTGCGTAGGGTTGTTGGATTGGTATCCAACACTCTTCAAATGCATGTGATATCACTCATATTGTGCCCAATCCATCACCCACAATCATGCCTTAGGGTAGACATTATCATTTGACCTCAAAGTCAATGATGATGCATAGGTTTGGATTGTAATTAGTTGCATGCACATCTCATTTAAATACATTGTCATGACAAAATTGACACCCAAATTTATGAGAGTTTGTATGCATTGAAATTGATAATCTCTAGAGTTTTGTTTAATGCATATATTGAATTTAATTGATTTGGACATTTCTAGTCATTGTGAGACATAGACTTTCAAGGGTCTATGTAGCAAACCTCACAACATTGATGATCAATTAAATTTATGATTTGCATCACATGAAACTTAGAGTGTAGAGTGACAATCTTGAATTAATTGTTTATTGAAGCAATCTAAGTATGTGAAAATGTTCATAAACCTGAAGCCCATCCAAATGGTACGCACCCTTCTTTCAAGTACAAGTCATGGCAAAAATGACTAATAAGTTGCAAGAAGTGTGTGTATGTGAAAGTTTGTGAACTCTAGAAAGCTTTTTTGTGAATGTTTGAATGTGGATTTAATTAACCATTGAAAATCAAATCATTGTGAGGTCTACCATAGACTTTTCAAAGTCTATGTTGTAGATCTCACAAAATGTATTGTTGATTAAGTTCACGTACAACATTGTGCAAAATCAAATACTTGATTGCTTTCAATTATCAAATTCCCTAATTTGAAGAATCATCTAGACATGCATACATTCTAGGTTATTTTCTTAGATCATACCCTAATTTGATCTTAAGTTTCCTAGAAGTCATAGGGATAGATCTCCCCTACCCAAGATTTCTAGATCATACCAAAATTGATCTAGAGATCTCTCCAAAACCTTAGGAAATCAATCTTCCTTCTCCAAAATGAATCCAAAACATTCATTCAAGCTATAGGGAACTCTCTTTCCTATGCTATTTTCCTCCTGCATGTTATCCCAGGTTTTCCTAAAAGAAAATCCTACAACGTCATACCATAAATCTCTGAGTTTGGGACCAAATTCCAAACTCTCCATCTCATTTGTTGGAACACTAAAACTAGCAAATGAATAGTCCCTTCCTTTCATGTATGATGATTTGAAACCTCCAAAGGTTCCAAACAAAAGTCATTTCATGAATCATGTAATCCTAGGATTAAAGTCCTAGGTTTACTTGACCTTGTTTGTTGAAGAAAAATCAACAAATGTCCACCCTTACATATTCTTCATGCATGATACTTAGAGCATTCTCAAAGCTCTAAGTGTTAGAGTGCATGAGTCATTTGAAACTTGGAACCAAATCCCAAGTTCTCCTATCTTCTTTGTTGGCACATAAAACCAACGAATAGCTTCTTATGCAAGATATCCTAAGGCTCCTCAAGCCTTTAAGCATTTCATTGCATGAGTCCTCTCACTTTAAGACCAAATCCTAAGTCTTTTCTTCACTTGTTGATAACACAAAAAAAACAGGTGAACCTCTTCCATTCAAGTTTCCTAATCATGTCAAAGTTGATTTAGGAATCCTTTTCAAGGCCCTTAAGGTGCATCCTTCCTCTCTTCAAATGAGCCCAAAACATTTGTAAGAAGGTAGGAAGCTCTCTTTCTATGACCCAAAGGTTATAGGAAAGATCTCCTCATTCTCCTAACCTAAATTAGGAGAGTGTGCATCATTCTTTGAATGTCAAATGTTCAAGGAACCTTCGAGAGTTTGCAACTTCTAAGTTGCATCTCATTCTTCTCCATCCCTCCAACCCAAATTGGAGGAATGAATTCTCCCTCTTTGGACACCAAACGTTCAAAGAAAATCCTCCAATTTGTAATCCCTAAGTTGCATTTTGGACCATTCCTTTTCCTACAAACCCAAATTGTAGGAAACCCCCAAATTCCCCTTCATTTGCCTAGCTCCAAATTAGGCAAATGAATTCGCCTCTTTGAATACCAAATGTTCAAAGAATATTCATGGATTTGCAACCTCTAAGTTGCATGTTCCTTCCCTCATTCTTACAACCCAAAAGTTGTAGGAAATCCCTCATTCTCCTAAGCCCAAGCTAGGAGAGTGCATTTCCTTCTTTGGACAACAAATGTTCAAAGAACTTTCATTGATTTGCAATCTCTAAAATTTGCATTTCTCCATTCTTTCCTACAAGTCAAAATTGTAGAGAAGTTCCTTCCTTTCTACAACTCAAAAGGTTGTATGAAAATCTCATCAATTCAACCCATGTTGAGTGAATTAGATATATGAAAGTCACCTATTTGTTGAATCGAAGTCAACAAGTAATTCAATCTAAAATCATTTGTTTGTTGAACCAAATTCAACAAATAATTTCATATCAAGCAAAGGAGAAATTCCTAGCTTTCTTCTATTCTCCTAACTCAAACTGAGTGAATAAGTTCCTCTCTTTGGACATTCAAGAATCCAAAGAATCCTTGATGTGTAAGTCAAAACTACACATCATTCTCTTATGTTTGCTTAATCCAAACTTAGCAAACTAAATACCCATCATTGAACATAAGAGTTAAATGATAATCTCTCTTGATTTATAACCCCAAAGTCATAAATCTTTCCCACCTATTGAGCTAAAATCAATAAGTGACTCAACTTTGTTTGTTTAATCCAAATTAAGCAAATGAAATCCAACTCCTTGAATACACAAAATTCAAGGAGACACTCTTTTCATTCGTAGCCCCAAAGCTACTAATCTCCCTCACTTCTATAGGTTCCAAAGGCCTTAGAAAATGTCGTACCTTAGCCCAAAAGCTATAGGTTCTCTCTCCTCCAACTCCAAAGTTGTAGGAGATTTTTCCTCTCTTTAGCTCCAAAAGCTAGAGAGAGTTCTCCTATATTTAGCCTAAAAAACTAAATGTTGGATCCCTACCTTTCTCTTCTTAGCTCCAAAAGCTAAGGAGATTCCTCAACATTTAGCCCAAAAGCCACATGTTGGATGCTCCTTCCTTAGACCCAAACTCTAGGACTTTTAGTGTGACATACCACACAAGCCTCACACACTTAGGTGCACAGCCCCTTAGGCATGCTAGGATTAGGATTTTTCTTTGTGTGCGCATGTGATTGATATTGTGGATTGATTGCCCTTGGATTGTCTGCGTGTGGGCACTTGCCCTTAAGTGGTTAATATAGAAATATAAATGCTTTTCTGTGCAGGTGACCATATTTAAAAAGGGGGCGCTCATAAATGATAATAAATTGCTTGCATGACAGGTATTGCTTAAAACCCCCCAAAGATGTGGCCAATAGGGTAGAAGTAGTTTGTTTGGCACTCTAAGTGCTAAACAAAATTCTGAATGTAATGCTTTATTATATGAACTGCTTCTGACTCTATTTTGCATGTTTGAGTTTTTTTTCTTTTCAAATATGTATTTGATAGAATTAGGATATGTAATCAAACTTGTGGGGGTCTGGATCAAAAAGAGGTGAACCAAACGGATGTACCTGTGGAAGGTGAGGCCTGAGGTTCAGTTGGAAAGATAAAGCTTCAAGACCCCACAAGTAGAGTCTGTAATTAATTTAACTGGGTTGTATAATAGCAGGCAACTCAGCTGCCAAATCTGGTTGTAATAAATTGGACTTTATTTACATTTCCTGCATTTTATTTATAAATAAAAGCATGTGTTGAAGTGTTTACTGGGTGCGCATTAGAAAATCATGTCTTTCCTAGTTTTCTTCTCTTGTTTTTGTGGGTGTGGCCTGGACTTGATCACGTTAGGCTCTTAAGATAAAAACTAAGTTTTCTACCCCTTAACATGTAAGCAATCTAAAAATAAAATCAAAATTAGACTCCATGTCTTTTAAATAAAAAAATTGCATGGCTCCATGTCCTTCAAGGAGCCAAGTTTTCAAAATTGAAAATAAACATGCATAGCCCAAAATGTGTCACATGTAGAATGCCTCCACTTAAGGACTAGATAACAAAAAATCTTTCTTTTTGTGAGTCAGCATTTGCATACCCAGATATTTAGGCATCTTGGCCTCAAAGCCAAGCTATAAGCCCTACCTTCTAAATAAAAACAACCCTACCACTCTACATTTGCATTGAGACTAAACAACATGGTTTTAAAAGCGATTAGGGGGGAGTTTAGCTGGTAGTCCCTTCCAGGCGGGACAATAAATCCAGAGGTCGGGCGGGTTATGCCTCTTGTGAGGTGTAGCTTGTAAGTCCCTCTTTGCACTCATTAGATCTAAATTCGAGGCACTACCTATTGGTAGTCCTCACCTTAGTCTTAGGGTCAGAGGCACGGGTTGATTCCAAATCACCCTATAAGCCCTCATCTTTCGGGCAATTCCTCCAACAAGTGTTGTTGGGATGTAAGCCCCAATTTTCTAATAAAATATCAACTTAAACCAAAATTAGGTTGTTAAAATGTAAAGCCTAACATAGGATAGTTTGGGCACCTCTGAGTTTCATCTCAGAATCAAGTGTCCCTACTTCACTTCCTTTGGCTTTTATTCCCATAATCTAATCCTTAGTTGATCTCTTCAACTCCTCCTTGAAATTCCTAAAGGTCAAAACCCTTTAAGCAAGACTTTCATGGATTTTAAAACAACAAAAATCAAACTTTAGCCAATGTCTAAAATGACCTCCAAAGAAGCAAAACCACTAATTTAATCAAAAGTTTTCCCAAATCAAACTTGGGATGTAATTAACCATAGGGGCTTACCCCTATGAGATGTCTATACCCCAGAAATAAATAAACCCCACTCAACCAAACCTTGAGTGGGAGAATCTCTGTTAAATAATTGTAAATTTTATTATTGAGCCCATAAGAAAATGGTATTTTTACCCTCCGGAGTAATATATCGTATTCTTATGCCGTGCCCGATTATAAAATATGCAATCCGTTTGAGGATACAAAAATTCTTCAACAAAAAACTGCTGCCTAACCAAATTTGATCCTTAAAAAGGAAACTGTATCTAAATGAAGTGGACCCAACAAAAGAACTGATATTTGCTCAATGGTAATCTTTCCAATGTATTTGCATTTATTACTGCTAGTTTAACAATTTTCATCTTAAAACTTTAGTTCCTAACCATCTTGTTATTAAATACAGTAAGACAAGTTCATACGCCTTTACTAAATCAAATGCTAGCTTGATGTACATTTTAAAGTGTGGGTTCGGAAAGAATTAAATGCATCATTTACATTCTTTTTCTGTATGGAACAATGTAAATCATCTTAAACAGGTTCTTCTCCAGCAAAAACAATAGAAGTTATTGCAACTATTACTACCAAAAGCCAATCAAAAATCGATCGGGGCTTCACAAAATACCCATAAAAAAGTGGTGGCAGTGCTTAACCACAACAATCTAAGTTAACATGTTTTTTAAAAGCAAAAAACTATGACCTATTGTCCTTTTCACCCTAATCATCAAAGAAAAAGTATTCTCATTGTGCCATACCTATGTTCACGTTCATACAAAGAAACACCCAGAGTGAGCAATTTTGAGTAGACCCACGAAGCTGAGAAATAACGGAAGAACTGCAGCTGAGTTCCAGAAACAGGAGACAGGATTTCCTCGCTGAAATTAGCGAGCATCCAATTATCAGATAATTTAATACATCGCCTTGACATTTCCATGTCACTTTGATCAATTGATTCATCCATTATTTGAGCCACCTCAATAGCCTATTAAAGTTTTCAGATTAAGTTGGAATGGTTGGGTCACCAAAAGTATTTATAAAGGGAAACATTTCCACCTCTTCGTATTCAAGGAGATCAGCTCGACACTTAAATATTTGTTGTGTAATGGTGCGGGTAAACTCTGGAAATTTTATCAGCCCCATGTCAACCAGCAAGAAAGCCGAAAGATCTTGTTCACTATTGAGAAAAAAGAGCCTCTGGGAAAACGCATGAAAAGTATTACAAAGATAACAGAAGTAGAGCGACTGGGTTCAACTTTGTTAGCAATCTCATCATAGAATCACCTGAACGCGCCAAAGAATTGCATCAACAGCAGAAGATATCATCACACATTTGCCTGCATGCTCTTGAACCATTTTTTGAAGAAGTGTGCTGCTGATGCAGATAAATAAGTATTAATTATTCAAATGTCAATTAACTACAAGATTTTCAAACACAAATTTAGGTTACCATGATTCATTTTTGCTAGCAGATAAAATAAATTCTATGATCTCTTGCTTGCGCCGATGATGCATGCCATTCTAAAGGTTCACAAGAAAATGAATGAGAGGAAAAGAAAAGTGCCTAAATCAAAGAGCTATGAGATAAAATCACACTTCAAAAAACAAAAATTAAATCCATAAAACTCAGAAGTTTCCGTGAATTGTATAAACGATGGCATAAGACTTCAGATCTACTATGACCTCTCATTTAAGATACATAAGCATACGCAAATACAAACTCTCAAACACACACGTAGTAAAAACCTTGGAAGCTGTTGTCATGGCCTTGTGTTTGATCTTTTGTAAATGCAAATCCCAAAAATAATAATAATAATAATAATAATAATAATAATAATAATAATAATAATAATAATAATAATAAAAAATTATATATAATAGTATTGGATTAACTAGTGTGTGTGTATATATATATATAGCCTTCCGTCAGTTATGATAACTAGAACCCTTTCCAGACCACGGCGAACAAACTCTCTCCATCTAATGAAGAAGGAATCATTAAACTAGGGTACACAACAATAATGCCATGTGCCAACAACCAAAGCAAAAACAAAGGCTAATTCTCTGCATAGACAAAGCTTAGGAAATGAAATCTCAAGCATAAAATTTGAACTTATTGCAATTTTTTGCCATAAAAGTCTTAGTCAGATAATAATGCCTGATTTTAGGGCAATGTTTCACAATCCCATTTTGAACCCCACCTCACAATCAATCTGGAGTGTAAATGGAAAGGAGAATCTAGAGAAACATATTTCTTACTAACACCCATCTTGAAATACTTTTATAAGGATTAAGTGAGTAACAAATAACCTATCCAAACTATCCCAACACAGTAAGGTTTTCACATCTTAATTGAAAATAATATTTCATAACTAGAAGCATATTTAAAATACATCAAATAAATATAAAGTTTTATTAAACTTTCAAATAACATTTACATGCCCAAATGTTTTCCTATATAGCTTCTACTATATTTTCAATAACATCTCAAAATGTATGTACACAAAAAATGGATTAAACCTTCCAGCTTAGTGCCTCACTGGCAGTATCCCTTCTCCTACAGTACAACCACTGTTAATGAGCTAGAACTCGATGAAATACGCAAATATAGTAGAAGAACAAGAAATATATTTGTAGTCAATTGACAACAACATAGGGATTTATATAATAATCATAATAATTATAAGTTGTATAAGATATTAATGTTTTCCAAATTTCTTGTTCGGTTTATTGTCAATATTTTAGACATGTCATATGATAAATATAGGCTTTTGCACAATGACAGCTCTCTAAATCAGGGTCAAGTCCATATTCTCAACGTTTAGACTTAGAGGATAGTTCTCTCATTCAAGAAAGGGTCTGAATTCTCAACTTTTAGAAGTGAGAGAACATAGGGTACCTTCTGTATGACTTCTCTAAGGCTTATCTCGTCAGATCTTTCGTCTTTAATTGTACGATTCTATCCCCCATATATGATTTATGTCATTTAGCCATTTCATTTATCTTTTCATAACAATCATCCAAAAATGTCATTGCATCAAATACTTGATGAACTTGTTGAACCAGTAACTTAAGACATAATGAAACTAGAAATAAAGCTATCACAATAATATAGAAAGAAGTGATCGTAATTATATAAAGTTTGCAATTTCATATACTATAATTTGGATATCTCATCTCATTCTCTGGAGTAGTTGGGTGAATTTGTTCTTCTACAATATCCCGATCTCCCTTCCTCTTATATAAAACCTAAATCATACATTTCTTCATTCATACATGTTGTTATTTGAATAGAATAACTCAAGAATTATGAAATTACAGCATTACCTCAATTGCACTCTTCCTTATTAAACCCAAACTTCCTCACCTCCTATTCCCTTATTCCTCTCTCTCTTCCTTCCCTTCTTCCTCACTTCTTTCCCCTTATTTCCAAACTGATTTCAGCTTTCCTCTTATTTCAGCTTTATCTCCTCTCCCTATAGATTTCCACAAATGATGATTTCAGCACAAACACTGATTTTAGCCAGTAAATTCAGCACCTAAGCAAATATAATCAATAACCACTGCTATCCTTACCTTTCTTTACTTACCTCACCTGATTTCCAAGTTTCCCCAGCAGATCCCCCGTTTCTAAAACAGCTCAAAGCCTTCTGCACTCGCGGCCTGCTGTCTTTTCCAAAGAACAAGGTGATGGACGGTGAGAGACTGTGAGAAAATGGAGCGGTGAAATGTTGAAGGCTTAAGTTTAACTTTTATATATATTCCACTAAAGCTCCACTATAGCTCCACTAATATTTCCAATACCCACTCTCAGCCATAAGATACCATCAGGTCGTTGCATGCCAGGCTTAATGAAGTGAGGGAATCCTACTACAGTAACCAATAGGTAATTAAATAATTTAAGTTTAATCAATATGAAATGATATATATATATATATATATATATATATATATATATATATATATATATATAAACGTTTTAAAAGGCGAAATCGAGAATCGAGGCGTTTTGGCTAAGCGTAAACCTCGAGGCGATCGAGGCGTAAGCCTAAAAAATGATAAAAAAAAGTTATTAATAGTGCCGAGCACGTACCGCTCGGTACCGAGCATGTACCGCTCGGTACTGAGTGGTACTGGCTTGGAACTGAGCAGTACTAGCTCAGTACCGAGCATGTACTGAGCTATCGAGCATATACCTAATGGTACTGGCTTGGTACCGAGCGTATACCTAGTGGTACCGAGCATGTACCGCTCAATACCGAGTATATACTTGCTCAGTACCGAGCGTTACTGCCTCGGTATCGAGCATGTACTGAGCGGTACAAGCTACTCAATAATTATTATTAATACTATTAATTATAAATTTAATAATATATATTTTAATTTATATTAACTAGGCTAATTATATTAATATTTAATTAATAATTATATTACTAATTAGTCAATTAATTTATGCACTAATTATACTATTAAGCATTTAATTAATTTGCTTAATTATTAATATTTAAATTATATTAATTAAGTTAATCAATAATAACTTAGCTGCGTCTAGGGTTTGCCTTTCATCTTCTCTTTTCGTCCTTGTTGTTCGGCTTCGTTGCTTCATAGGAGGTGTATAGATTACACGCTTCGCTTCTTTGGCTCATTTGTGGCTGTTCGACTGCGCTCCTTCGACGACTTTCCCTTCCTGTCGGATCATAAGTTACGACATTTTGATAAGAAGAAACAACGGGAGCTCGTTGGCTCGCTGGCTTTGAAGGTAACTTTCTCCCTTTCGAGGTGCTGCCTCGATGAGCCTCGGCGCCTCACGTATTGAGGCGTACGCCTCCGTGGAAAAAGGCGTAAGCCTCGCCCGGACGTTCGAGGCTTAAGCCTTAGTTCGCCCGACCTCCGCCTCGATTCGAGGCGCACCTTGAGGCGTCCACCTCGAACGCCTTTTTAATCGATGATATATATATATATATATATATATATATATGATTAAGCTTGTAATTTAAATATACTTCTATATATCAAAATGTTGGAATTAAAAATAGAATTTAATGAAAATAGTTTAATATTTTAGGGAGGTGTGATAAAATGGGGTAAATTTTGAGGAAAACTTCATGCAAAATTATGCTTACAATTTTTTTTTTTAATTTTGGGTGTTATAATTTACCCCTCAATAAAATTTCATCCACGAAATTTGTTATATTTTAGCAGAATCAAACAAATGAGGAAATTTTAGTCTAATGTCTTGTCTTTCTCCCAAGTTGCCTCTTTTTCAGAACTGTATTTCCATTTTACTTCGACATAAGAGATCCGACGACTTCTGAGCTATTTAGTATCAAAATCTAGTATTCTTTTGGTTCCTTAGTGTAAGTCAAATTCTTCTGTAGATCAATTTGATCATGCAAAATTCTCTGATGGTCATCCGTAACAAATCTTCTTACCAGTGACACATGAAAAAATATTATAAATGTCTGACATGCCAGTTGGAAGTGCAGGCCTATAAGCAACAATATTATTCCTTTCAAAAACTTCAAAAGGTCCTATATACCTAGGATTTAATTTGCCGCTTTACCTGAACCTGGCTATACCTTTCATAGGTTGAACCTTCAGAAATACAAAGTCACCAACTTCAAAGTCTACTACTGGGTGCTTGGAGTTATAATATTTTTGCTGGCGATCCTGAGCAGCTTTTAATTTGTCTATAATTAATCTAATTTTTCTGCTACTTCATCAACTAGCATTGAGTCAATTAGTTATCTTTCAATTACTTCAATCAAGTTAAGGAAGTTCTGTACTTTCTATCATAAAGTGCTTCATATGATGTCATTTATATAATTAATTAGTAGCTATTATTGTAAACAAATTATATTAATGATATGTGATCTTCTCAGCTACCTCAAAGATCCAAAACACAATCTTAATAAATCTTCCAAGTTCAAATTGATCATCAGTCTGAGGATGAAAAGCTATATGTTATGCCGGTCCAGCCTGGACCGGCCCAACCTGGACCAGGCCCAGCCGGTCCGGGTTTTCTTTAGGCGGAGGCGGCACAGAGAAGAGGCGGAAGGGAGAAAGGGGCTTGGGGTGGGGTCCACTTGCAATTCAAACATGGTTTAAGTGTTTTTGGAGGGAGAAGGAATGGTAGAGAAGTCCTTTTGCTTTTAATTTGAATTAGATTGTATTAATAGGGAGCTATGAGGGGATTAGGGGACAGCTTGATTTTGAAAAGAGTTTTGTGTTCTAGGTTTTCTTGTTTGGGCTCTTGGCGTTGCCGGAGATTGTTGGAGAGTTGTTCTTCCTCTCGAATTGAAGAACATTGTATCTTGCTTTGGGTTGATCGTCTACTAGGGGAATACAATCGTTTGCTATTGTTTTTTTCCAAACTTTTCTCCCTTTTCTCTCAGCTTTTCCATTGTTGGTGGCTGTTTTCTATTGAAAACAGTGAAATATTGGTGATTTGGCGAAGATCCGATAGGAATCACTTGGAATATTCAAGTGGTACCTATCAAATTGGAATCAGAGCGAGATCCGGACGGTGGAGGGCTGTTTTTTCCACTGTTTCGCTGCAGATTTTTGCTGTTTGGTAGGGATCCGGAGACCACTTTTTGGTTCCAATGGCATCTAAGCGTGTAGAAGTCTTAGAGACCGAGGTGGGACAATTTAAAGCGGATCTGAAGGAGAAGATGGCGACTTTAAGCGAGAATGTGGAAGGAAAATTCATGGCCTTGGAGGAGATGATGAAAAAATTAATGGAAGGGCAAGCAAGGGCTGTGCCAGCGGAGGAAAGAGAAGAAGGTAGTGGGAGCAAAGGCAAGGGGAAGGTAAATTCGGAAGAGGAAGAGGAGGTGGAACTGCTTGACAGCAACGGAAGGATGTTGCATCGGGAGTCCATCAGGCGGGAAGAGCATGAAAGAAGGTGAGACTTCAGGGAAGAAAGAGAGGATGATTGGCGTCGTCGGAGGCCAGACCCAGTGGACTGGCCATGGGGGATCCATAACCATCATGGCGGGGCGCGAGGGGAAGATGGTTATCGGCGGCCGAGGAGGGATGATGAGCCCCGATATGGAGAGAGAAGAACTTGGGAAGACCCCATTGCCTGGGACAGAGGAGGCCATGGGGGGAATAGGGCATACGGGGTGGACACGAGGGCCAGAAAGCTGAAAATGCCAGTTTTCAAAGAGGGAAATGTGGATGAGTGGATCCACAAGGTGGAAAGGTATTTTGCAGTGAATGGCCTGATGGAGGAGGAGAGATTGATGGCGGCTAGTATGTGCTTGGAAGGGGCGGCTTTTGCCTGGTTCAAGTACATGGATAAGTGGGATCCGGTGAGGACTTGGAGGGACTTCAAGGAGGCTATCAGGGGGAGATTCAGGGGGGGCAGCCCATGGGAGATATCAGAACAGTTCTACGCCCTCACTCAAGAGGGAACAGTGGAAGAATACCAGAAGAAATTTGAGAGTCTGGTGGGTGACATGGAGGGTTTATCGAACAGCACTATGTGGGGAAATTTTATGAATGGCCTCAAGCCAGAAATTAGAGATGCTGTGAAGGTCATGAGACTGAGGGACCTGAGGGAGGCCATGGAGTTGGCTCAGCTGGTGGAGAACCAGAAGACCAACGCCCGAAGTTGGCGAAACAACCACTCAGGGGGTCCCACCAGGACAACTACCACTTACTTGGCTCCAAAAGGGCCAAACCCTAGTGTCCTTAAAGAGAGTGGAAAGGAGAAGAGCGGGGTGACCAGATCGGCTGGGAGTTTCAAGAAATTGACTGAGGAGGAGATGCAGGAGAAGAGGGCCAAGGGCCTTTGTTTCAGATGTGAGGAGAAGTTTGTTCCAGGGCACAGGTGCAAGGATCGCGCTCTTCGGGCTCTCACCGTCTATATAGACGAGGCGCCTGAGGAGGGTGATGATTCTGATGAGGAGCAGATTGATCCCCAGTTGGAGGTAGCCGAGGTATCCCTCAATTCTGTGATGGGATTCACTCCTAGTCATACGATGAAGGTGAAGGGAAAGATCCTTGGGAGGGAGGTAGTAGTTTTGATCGACAGTGGAGCCACCCACAATTTCATATCCACTCAGGTGGCGGAGGAGCTGGGAATGGAGCCTACTAAGACAGGCAGTTATGGGGTGATGATGGGGACAGGAAAGATTGAGTCCAGCACTGGGATCTGCAAGGGGGTGGAGATGAGGCTACAGGAGATCAGGGTGGTGGAGGACTTCCTACCCCTGAGGTTGGGTAGCACAGACGTCATTCTGGGCATGAAGTGGCTACAGACCTTGGGTGAAACCAAGGTGAACTGGGGGACCATGGTGATGGAGCTGATGGTAGAGGGGAAGAGGTTGAAGCTGAAAGGGGAACCAGGATTGTCCAGAGCTGGAGTGTCACTCCGGTCGATGGTGAAAATTATCCATGATGAAGGAGGAGGTTTCCTTGTGGAGTTGCAGAGCTTGGAGGATCAGCAGGAGGGGGAAGAAAAACCCATTCCTACGTTAGTTCAACCCTTTATGCAGGAGTTTGAGGATGTGTTCCAACCTCCGGTGGGACTACCACCTGACAGAGAGCGGGAGCACCAGATTATCCTGAAAGAGGGAGTATCCCCTATCAGTGTGAGACCTTACAAATACCCTCAGGTGCAGAAAGATGAGATTGAGAAGTTGGTGGGAGAAATGCTAGAATGAGGGATCATTCAGCCCAGTGTGAGTCCTTTCTCTAGCCCAGTTCTGCTGGTGAAAAAGAAGGATGGGAGTAGGAGGTTCTGTGTTGATTACAGAGCTCTCAACAAGGAGACAGTGTCTGATAAGTTTCCCATCCCTGTGATTGACGAGTTGATGGATGAGCTACATGGAGCTGCTTTATTCACCAAGATTGATCTGAAGTCAGGGTATCACCAGATCAGGATGAGGAAGGAAGATGTGCAGAAGACGGCCTTCAGGACTCAGGAGGGCCACTACGAGTTTCTGGTGATGCCTTTTGGCCTCACCAATGCACCAGACACATTCCAGGCATTGATGAACCGAATTTTCAAGCCACACCTTCGCAGGTTTGTGTTGATATTTTTTGATGACATTCTCATCTATAGCAGGACTGAGGAGGAACACCTAGAGCACCTGAGAGTGGTGTTGGGGGTGCTAAGGGAGCATCAACTGAAGGCCAATTTCAAGAAGTGCGACTTCGCTCAGGCACAAGTGGAGTACCTGGGGCACGTGATATCCCAAGAGGGAGTGGCTGCAGATCAGTCCAAGATAGAAGCAATGCTGGCCTGGCCTCAACCCAAGACCTTGAAGGAGCTTAGAGGATTTTTGGGACTGACCGGCTACTACAGGAGGTTCGTGAGAGGATACAGCACCATAGCAGGACCACTGACAGAGCAGTTGAAGAAGGATAATTTTTTATGGGGGGAAGCAGCTTCTGAGGTTTTTGAGAAGCTAAAAAAGGCCATGACGACGGTGCCAGTGCTTGCTCTGCCAGACTTCAATCAGGTGTTTGTGTTGGAGACAGATGCTTCAGGCTATGGATTGGGAGCAGTGTTGATGCAGAACCACAGAGCTATAGCTTACTTCAATCAAGTACTGTCGTCCCGGGCTAGGCTGAAGTCAGTATATGAGAGAGAGCTGATGGCTATTGTACTGGCCATCCAAAAGTGGAGACCTTATTTATTGGGCAGACACTTTATTGTCAGAACTGATCAGAGGAGCCTAAAGTACTTGTTGGAGCAGAGGATGGTCACAGAGAAGCATCAGAGGTGGTTATCCAAGCTGCTGGGATATGATTTTGAGATCCACTATCGGCCAGGACTAGAAAATAAGGCAGCGGATGCCTTATCACGCTGTATGGGGGAGCTCCAGGGGATTGCTGTATCAGTACCTATTCTGATAGATTGGGGAGCCATCAAAGAGGAGAGCATCCAGAATGAGGAGCTAAGGAGAATCAAAGAAGAGATGCTATCAGATGAAAATAGCCACCCAGGCTACTCAGTTGTGGGAGATAGACTGTATTATCAGGGAAGGAGTGTTATTCCTAGGTCTTCCATTCATATTCCCCAACTGCTACAAGAGTTTCATGGGAGTGCCATAGGAGGGCATTCAGGTGTGCAGAAAACTTATAGCCGGTTAGCTGCTGAATTGTACTGAAAGGGGATGAGGAAAGACATAGAGGAGATGGTGGCTAAGTGTGATACCTGCCAGCGGAGCAAGTACATGACGATGGCACCAGGGGGATTACTACAGCCTCTGGCCCTACCAGAGAAGGTTTGGGAGGAGATTACTATGGATTTCATTGATGGGCTTCCAAAATCAGAGGGGTACACGGTTATATTTGTAGTGGTCGACAGGCTGAGCAAATATGCTCATTTCATTCCCTTGAGACACCCGTACACAGCAGTGTCTGTAGCAGCAGCTTTTGTGAGGGAGATAGTCCGCCTGCATGAGGTACCAGAGTCTATTGTTTCTGATAGGGACAAGGTGTTTCTGAGTCATTTTTTGAGGGAGCTATTTAGGATGCAGGGCACAGTATTGAAGAGGAGCACAGCCTACCATCCACAGACTGATGGTCAGACAGAGGTGGTGAATAGGAGCTTGGAGACATACTTGAGATGCTTTGTGTCTGATATACCAAAGCAGTGGGCCAAATGGCTAGCCTGGGCAGAATACTGGTACAACACCTCTTTTCACTCGGCTACCAAGATGACACCTTTTAAGGTGTTATATGGTAGGGACCCCCCACATCTGGTACACTACAGCCATAAGAGTACTCCTGTATCGGCAGTGGATCAGCATTTGAAGGAAAGAGATCAGGTGTTGGACGAGCTCAAGAGGCATTTACTCAGAGCCCAACAGATTATGAAGAAGCAAGCGAACAGCAAAAGGAGGGATATACAGTTTGGAGTTGGGGACAAGGTCTATTTGAAGCTCTGACCATACCGACAGATGACTATGGCCCAAAGGAGAAATGAGAAGCTCGCAGCGAGATATTTTGGCCCTTTTGAAGTGGAGGAGAAAATCGGGGAGGTGGCATATAGATTGAGGCTTCCTCCAACAGCCAGAATACACCCCGTTTTTCATGTCTCACAGTTGAGAAAAGTGGTGGGGGAGCATGCCGTAAGCCCAGAGCTGCCCAGCACATTGAGGGAGGACATGGAAGTGACACTGGAGCCTATAGCGGTAGAAGGAGTGCGCATCAATGAGAAGGGGGAAAAGGAAGTGAAGATTAGGTGGAGTGGCCTCCCAGACTATGAGGCCACATGGGAGCCACTGGAGAGGATTGCAGAGCAGTTTCCTGCCTTCCACCTTGAGGACAAGGTGGTACTTTGGGAGGGGGGTAATGTTATGCCGGTCCAGCCTGGACCGGCCCAACCTGGACCGGCCCAGCCGGTCCGGGTTTTCTTCAGGCGGAGGCGGCACAGAGAAGAGTCGGAAGGGAGAAAGGGGCTTGGGGTGGGGTCCACTTGCAATTCAAACATGGTTTAAGTGTTTTTGGAGGGAGAAGGAAGGGTAGAGAAGTCCTTTTGCTTTTAATTTGAATTAGATTGTATTAATAGGGAGTTATGAGGGGATTAGGGGACAGCTTGATTTTGAAAAGAGTTTTGTGTTCTAGGTTTTCTTGCTTGGGCTCTTGGCGTTGCCGGAGATTGTTGGAGAGTTGTTCTTCCTCTCGAATTGAAGAACATTGTATCTTGCTTTGGGTTGATCGTCTACTAGGGGAATACAATCGTTTGCTATTGTTTTTTTCCAAACTTTTCTCCCTTTTCTCTCAGCTTTTCCATTGTTGGTGGCTGTTTTCTATTGAAAACAGTGAAATATTGGTGATTTGGCGAAGATCCGATAGGAATCACTTGGAATATTCAAGTGGTACCTATCACTATACTAAAGTGCAGATTTATGTCCAATATTTCATGAATGTTTTTCCACAACCTAAAAGTAAATTGACCATCACTATCTGAAATAATAACTTTTGAGAAATCATGCAATCTGATAATCTCTTTCACATATAAGCATGCAAATTTATCTATTGAATTTATTTGCTTGATAGAAAAAAATTATGTTGATCTTGTCAGACTATCAAAAATCCCTTAAATACTGTCATGTCCATGTCTGAATCTACGAAATCCCATAACAAAATCCATGGCAATGCCGTCCAACTTCCACTCAGAGATAGGTAGGGATTGCAATAGTTCACTAGTTCACTGATGGTCAGCTTTCACAATTTGATAGATTTCACACTTAGAAAGATATTCAGTAGCATCTTTCTTCATTTCTAGCTACCAAAAAATTAATTTTAAGTCTTTATATATCTTGGTACTGTCTGGATGAATGGTGTAGCCTGAGTGATGAGCTTCCTGCAAAATTTCTTTTCCCAAATCTAAATCATTGGGAACCCACTTTTGAGATTTATGCTTAATGATTTTATTGGCATCAATAGAAAAATCTGATCTTTTTCTTGCTTAAGCCTAATTCACTAACTTTGGATACTCACTATCACCTTTTTTTAGTCTTTTTAATACAATCTGCTAAGATTTTTTTCTTTCATTTGATGCAAGCATTCCACATTATTAAAAGCTCTAATATCCAATTGCAAATTCTTCATTTTCTTGATCAACTGAATCTATTGAGTAATCATCCAATTCATCATTCCTATGGACATTGCGACTCAAGGCATTGGCCACAATATTGGCTTTTTTAGGGCAATACTGAATATCCAGATCATAGTCCTTAATTAGCTTCAACCATCTTCTCTGTCTCAGATCTAATTCTTTTTATGAAAATACATATTTTAAACTATGATAATCAATAAAGATTTCACATTTTACCCATACAGATAATGCCTCCAATTTTCAGAGCAAACACCACTATTGTTAGCTCTAAATCATGCATGAAATAATTTCTTTTATGTGGCTTCAATTGTCTCAATACATATGCAATTACCTTTCTATTTTACATTAGAATACATTCACAACTATTCAAAGAAGCATTACTGTAAATCTGGAATCATTATGTTCCTAATGGAATTGTCAACACTAGTATTGTAGTTAGATGCATCTTCAATGTCTAAAAGCTCTTCTCACATTGTGCAGTCCATTTAAATTTAACATCCTTTCTCAATAGTTTAGACAAAGGGCAAAGCAACCTATGAAAATCCTTTAATAAACCTCCTGTAATATCCTGTCAACCCTAAGAAGCTACAAACCTCTATAACATTCTTTGGTGTAGGTCATTCCATAATTGTTATCATCTTCTGTGAGTCTACTGAAATTCCTTCACCACTGATAATATACCCCAAAAAGGTAAACTCCTTAACAAAAATTCACATTTTGAGTATTTTGCATACAACTGATTTTTTCTTAATATTTTTAATACTATTCTTAAATGCTCATAATCCTCATCATCAATCTTTAAGTATATCAAAATTTCATCAATAAAAATAATCACAAACTGGTATATAGATTCCTTAAAAACCCGATTCATCATATCCATGAAAACAACATAAGCATTTGTCAATCAAAAAGGAATGACTATAAGCTGAAAATGACCATATCTTGTCCTAAAAGTTGTCTTACTTATATCTGCTTCCTTAACCATCACTTGATGATATCCTGATCTTAAATCAAATTTGAAAAATACTATGACAAATTCTAACTAATCAAACAAATCATCTATATAAAGGAGGGGATATTTGTTCTTGATGATCACTTTGTTCAGTTCTCTATAGTCAATACGCATTCACATGGATACATCTTTCTCCTTAACAAAAAATACAAGTGCATTCCAAAGTTAGTTACTTGTTCTGATAAATCCCTTATACATCAATCCCTATAACTAAGCTTTAAATTCCTGCAATTTCTTTGGAGCCATCCTATAAAGAGATTTGTAGATTGATGATGTTCTTGGTTGCAACTCTATCCCAAATTCAACCTCTCTTTTAGGTGGTAATCTAGGTAATTCTTCAATAAATACATCTGAAAACTCTGAGACCATTGGGTCATTCTATAATGCCCACACATCTATATTTAGCAATTCTATTTTAGCTAAGAACACCAACTCACCCCTCCTGAGATATTTACCCATATCTACTATGCTAACAAGAGAGGATATTACATTCTTCTCATAGGACATAAAACATGTAGTATCAATAGATAAATCAAAATAAAATTCTTTAGAAATAAATGACTGGGATGCTTAAAAAAACTCTGCCAAATTTATTTGAAATCAGAAGCATATCTATAACTACCTCCACTATAACTTTGGCTTCCTGAGATGTGATGTCAAATACTCGAGCGTTCATAGGCTATTTCCATTAACTTCTGATGTTTCCCCTCTTATCAAAACTGGTGGCTTCCCTTGCACTATTGGCTTTCCCTGGTACTAAGTTTTTCCTGCCTAATTACATTCCAGATATCTCCAATGTTGTTCTTGCTCCTGGTACTAGTGTCACTGATATCCCTGTGGCCTAGCATTATCTTTTTTCTCCTGACGATAGTCCACCTTGCAATGACCCAATTTGCCGCATCTAAAATATCTTCTAGAACCCACTAAACACTGGCCAGAATGTCTTTTCCCACACTAATCACATAGAGGTTTCTCAGGCTGAGTTAGCTTCTACTTATTATCAAATTTTGGCTTATTAGTTATGAATCAATCATTTTTTTCAACCATCTTCATCTTTCATGTTTGTTTCTCCCAACTGTGCTTAGAGAAGTTCAGCTCTTTTTCAACCCTTCTGCTGCTCTCCACCAAGACTACGAATTCATTGATATCAAAAACTGCCAATGTTGATCTCAATTGATCCATGAGGCCTCTCAAAAATCTATGGAATTTTTTCTTCTGAGTGCTGACATAATGAGGTGACATAATGAGGTGCGTAGCAGGATAGGAAAGTGAACTCTGCTTTATATTACATAACTGTTTTTTAATCCATAATCAGATTGAAGAATTTGTCTTGTAGAACTAGTTTGATTGGAGGAATAAAAAAGACTTTGAATACCCTCACAAAATCATCTCACTGTATGTTGGTGATAGGCATCAGTCCAAATTTCTCTCTATGTTGTGCTTATCGCCATAGCCATCTTTTAGCCTCTCCTTCGGATGAAATGTGGCCAACCTTGCCCTCCTATTTTCAAGACAAATCGTACCATCCATGATTTTCCCTATCTTCACCAACCAATCTTCAGCTATTATTGGATCACTTGCACCTTTGAATGCTGACAATTTAAAAGTCTAAAATAATTTTAAATATCGATCAACTTCACAGTTAAATTCATATTTGAGTCCACTATTAGTAGAAGACTTCTTCATAGATGTCATTTATCCACCACTTGTGAGATCAAATGCACAGTATTATGAAGTTCCTTAAACTTATTCCCTTCATTCTTTTTTGTTTATGTATCTAGCCTGAATGATTGGCCAGTCATTCTCACCTGAGACCATTCCTCAGGAATATTTATATGTATGAATATAAGTAATTTATATAATACATGTAATCATTTTAATACATGCAACTATTTAAAGCATTAAACTATATTATGCATGTAGAATGAGTATAATTAATGCACAGCTCAATTCAACATCAATCCAACTTATAGCTCTATATAAATCAGCATTTTATCTCATCATACTTCATTTTTAAATCCAATTATGCTTGCTTTAAATTTGATTTACCTATGATACAAATTTATGTCACACCACATTTTGACCCCACCATACAGCTAATCTGAAGTGCAACAGAGAAGAAAAATCTAGAGAAACATATCTCTTACTAACACTCATCCTGAAATATTTTTATCAGGATCAAGTGAGTAAGAAAGAACATATCCAAACTATCCCAACACAACAATTTTTTAACATCTTAATTGAAATCAATATTTCATAAATGGAAGCATATTTAAAACACATCAAATAAATATAGAACTTAGTTAAACTTTCAAATAACATTCGCATACCCAAAAGTTTTGTCTCTATTTCTTCTACTTTGTTCTTTATATACACCAAAAATGTATGTACACAAAAAGTGCAGTCAACCTTCATACCAAGTGCCCGACTAGCTTCTTTCCCTTTCATGCAGTACAACCACTGCTAATGAGCTAGAGCTCAATGGAATATGCAAATATAGCATAAGACATACGAACATATTGTAGTCAATTGACAATAATATGGGGATTTTTATAATAATCATAATAATTATAAGTTGCATGAGACATTAATGTTTTCCACCTTTCTTGTTCAATTTACTATTCAATATTTTAGGCAAGTCATATGATGACTATAGACTTTTGCACAATCACAGCTCTCTAATTCAAAATTGGGTCAACATTCCCAACTTTTTGACTTAGATGGAAGGCTTGGTAGCTCTCTCATTCAAGGGTCGAAATTTTCAACTTTTAGAAGTGAGAGCGCGTAAAGTACCTTCTATACGGCTTCCCTAGGCTTACCTCGTTAGAACTTTCACATTTACTTGTGCAAGCTTATCCCCCATATATAACTTATCTCATTTTAAACTTTTCATTTACCTTTTCATAACAATCATCCATAAATGTCATTGCAATAAATACTTGATAAACTTGTTCAACCAGTAACTAAAGACATAATCAAACTGGAAATAATGTTATCACAATTATATAAAAAGATGTTAATACAATTATATAAAGTTTACTATTTCCTATACTATAGTTTGAGTATCTTACCTTGTCCTCTGGAGTAGTCGGGTGAATTTGTTCTTCTACAATATCCCGACCTCCCTTCCCCTTATATACAACCTAAATCATACATTTCTTCATTTATACATACTATCAATTTAAAGAGAATAAGACAGGAATAATGAAATTATAGCTTTAATTAATTGCACTATTCCTTATTCAACCCAAACTTCCTCACCTCTTATTTCCTTTTTCCTCTCTCCTCTTTCCCTTCTTCCTCTCTCTTCTTTCCCTTTATTTCCTCACTGATTTCAGCTTCCTCTTATTTCACCTTTATCTCTTCTCGTTATTGATTCCCACAAATAATGATTTCCGCACGCAAACACTAATTTTAGCCATTAAATTTAACACCTAAGGCCGCAAGATTCCATCAGGCCGTTGCATGCTAGGCATAATGAAATGAGGGGATCCTGCTACAGTAACCATTAATAAATTAACAGATCATTTAATAATTTAAGTTTAATAAACAGGTAATTAAATAACCTAAGTTTAATCAATATGAAATGCATATAGATATATGAATAAGCTTGTAATTTAAGTATACTTTTATATATCAAAATTTGAAAATTAAAAATTGAATTTAATGAAATTTTGTTTAATATTTTAGGGAGGTGTGGTAAAATGTGGTAAATTTTGAGGAAAACTCCATTCCAAAATTATGCTTGCTTTTTTTTTTTAATTTTGGGCATTATAAAACATGGGAACCCATTTTTATAAGAATTAACACCAAGTGCAGTGTAAAATAAAAAAATAATTTCCAAGGGGAATCAACGGGCCGAGCCCTATCTAGGCTAAGTCTGATGATAGGTTGGTAATGAATACTGTTTAATAGGTTAGCTGGAACAAAAAAACCTACCTACAAGCTGGGCTTTTAAGCACTCAAGTTGGGAAAAAAAACTTCCAAACGTGTTGAACCCGTATCTGTCCACACAGCACCTCATACTATGTAGTCATCAGAAGTCCATATGTATCAATGTTGGAGCACAAACCATGGAAGCATCCAAAACTAGGATGAGCCATCCTTAAAATGCTCCAGCATATGTATTGAAAAATTATAACATTCTTGTGGTACTAAATTTTGTTAGCTTGATTGAGGAATAGAAGATGATGGGAAATAAAGGAATCTACAAGCTCATAAAATCCATGAAAATTATAAGCAAATGATTTCAGAGAAACAATAATTAAAATTAGCAGCTAGTTTATCATGAATATCCTCATGCAAGTCATGCATATGATGTGCAAATGATTATAAAAATGCACTAGATGTAGACTCAACACAAGGTCTTACAAGATCTATAGGTAAACCCTACAATAATCTCAAATGTAGTAGATATATTAACAAAGACTAAGGGTGCGTTTGCGATGGCTGCAGCTGTCGATAAAGTAGGTTGCAAAATTGTTGTACAGAAATCTACTTTCAAAAATTGTTGTACAAAAAGCAGTAAATTTTTTTTGGGAAGTATAACTGTCAAGTTGCTGTGCTATAACTGTATAAGAATAAATTACATTTATATCTTTATATATTGAGATGAAAAAAAAATATAAATGTCAAATTTTTCTAAAAATTTATATGCTAAAAAACTAACAATTCAGAAAGTATCATATTTTATTTGAAAAGTTTAACTATAAAGTTGCAGTGCTTCAATTCTATGAAAATAAATTATCTTTATGCTCTTATATATATTGAGATGAAAAAAAAAATTAAATATCACAATTTAAAAAAAAAAAATATAACAAACTAACAATTATAAAATAAAATTATATATGTTTTTATGAAATATTTTATAAATTTTAATTATAATAGTTTTTTTTTACAATATACAACCATAGTTTATATTAATCTTAAAAAATTATATTATCTGCTATTACTTCATAATAAATATATATTTTTCTAATAAAAAAAAATCTCTATTTTTTTAATTTAATTAAAAGATTAAATAAGTATGTAATTACATATCATCAATAAATATTTCAGCTAGAAGAATTAAGGGCTTGAGTAGAAGTGAAAAATCATCAAAACAACAACAAGCACTGTAGACATCTCTCCGCTTTATCTTTCCAAGGTCGTTGGCCTGGCAGAGGCCCTATTCTGCCGAGAGATCACCTTGACGGCCTAGCCATCATCTAAACATCTCGCAGTCGCTTCCCGCAGCATGAACTCATGGTCCCCGTTCTGGTTCATCTTGCATCGACCAGCATGCTTCCCGAGTACAAAAAACCTTACCATAACCTTGATGGGGAGGCGAGGGATGAAGAAGAGAGCTTGAAATGGAAACCGGTGGAAGGGGAGAGGGCAGAGATAGGAAGGGAGGCAAAGAAGAGAAGGAAGACGAGGGAGTTGATGCCATCTGGAAAGTTGGCGGATGAAGAGAAGAGGCAGAAGATTGCGGAGACGGTGAGGAGGATTCACAGTAGGAAGGAGAAGATTCAGAAAAGGCGGAGTAATAGTAGATGGGAGATTGAACAAAATCGCTTATCGTGGGCGATGACGGCAGCAGCGGCAAGATGGGACAAGAACTAGAAAGTGAAGAAGATTGATTGGAGAAGCCAGGTCGGGAGATTGCCGGGAGATGAGCTTGAGGAGCTTGACGTTGGTCTTTAGGTTTGGTAATTGTAGTCAGAAGCGGTGCGGAAGGCATCGATGGGAAGGTCGCGAATATTTGGAAGCGTGGATTTACGTCATTTTTCCGTGGAAAGCAGCGGACCGCGGGACATAGGGAAAGGTCGTGGGAAGCAGCCATGTGCAGCGAACTTTTTCTAACGTCGTTCTGCCGCAATCCCCCAAACGACAATTTAATAATTTTTTATAAAGCAAAGCAATAGTGCCGCCGTCCCAAACACACCCTAAATAATTAAAAAAGTCAGACTCATTAAGTATGTCCATTTTAGTCTTGAACTTTTCAAATATTCAATTCAGTCCCTACTTCACAAATTTTGAGCAAATTTGTTCTCATTTCAACATTGTTATTTCTTCGAATGAAAATTGGAGGAAAGTTTCTCATCAAGAAATTTTTGGATCTTTTAAGGTCAATCTTACTGCATAATAATAGCTAAAACAAATAGGATTAATCCCATAATAAATAAAGTCTAAAATGCTCTCATACGAAGATTTCATTCATTAATTTCCATGCAAAAAAAGGAAAAATCGATGGTATAAATACATTTGTTGAGATTTGGTAAGTTCAGGTTGAAATTAAAAACCTAAAACAATATAAGGCTAAAATGAAAACAAGTCAAAAGATTAAAATGATTTGTACATTTACTCTACTAAAAAATGAATTTTAAGCAAGCTCGGCCATGCATAATATCAAATCCTATCAAGATGCAAGGCTTTTTACGTAACAACGTAGAAAATCTCCCAAGCTCCTATGTACTAATTCAATTGGTTCATAAGTTCGTAGATGATAATAAAATTGACAATTTAAGTTGAGCTGCCATTTTATTCAAAGTATGTCAGATATAACTCATGAATTTCTAGATCTAAAATAATTATTTTAGGTAACCTACGATTGTAACCACTTTATTAAAATACAACTTGTTGAACACAAAAGCTTATAGAGATTACTGATATTTTGATAATTACAGACATTATTAGCTGTGATAATCTTAAAACGGCTCAAATCAATAATACCAAAAAAATTTCAAAAATGTATTCATGAATTTTCCTCAAAATTTATCCCATTTTATTACACCTCCATAAAACATCAAATATATTTTCATGAAATTCTGTTTATTGTAATAGCCAAAAATTATATATATATATATATATATATATATATATATATATATATATATATATATATATATATATATATATATATATATATATATATATATATATATATATATATATATATATATATATATATATATATATATTACTATAGCATGCATTCGGTTAATTAATTTTTTATTTTGAACATTTTGATAAATATAAGTAATAGCCAAAAAGGATATATATATGAATGCATTCATCTAATTGATATTATTAAAGTCTAATCAACTAGTATTATTATAGCCTGTATACGGTTAATTAACCTTTAATTAAATACATTTTATTGTAGCATTAGCATTCAACCCACTTACATATGCATGAAAAGGGCGAATGGGATCATGCGGCTGAGAGGGCTTGGGAAGGCCGTAGTGGAACCTGCATTAGTGGTATTATAATATTATACACTTAAGTTAATTTAAAGCCACTATTTCATTACTTTTGCATCAGCCCTATTCCTCCGGATTTTGGAGCAGGTCGCGAGCACAGAAGGTCGTGAAGGCTGCTGGGGTTGCTGCAGCATTTGCTGAGATCGGGTAAGGTGTTGAGAGCGAGTACGGAGTTGAGAGCGACTAAAGAAAAGAAGGGAGGAGGAGGAAGGAGATTAGGGAGAGGTAAAGGAAGTGTTTTGAATGAGGAGATACTTGTTTGAAGTAAATTTTGTTTTCTTTTTGGTTGGTATTACAACCTGATTTCATTAAAAATAAGTTCAGTTATAATGTATTTATGAAAGGCAAAAAATTATGCTTTAGGTTATTTACAAGAGGAAAAGAAGTCGGGAGATATTAGGAGAACAAATTAATATTCCTATGCTAGAGAACGAGATGAGATATACAGTCTGTATTATTTGATACTTTTAGCTGAGGTCATTTGACCCAATCACCATGATCTACAACCACTAGATTAATAGCTCTTTGACTCACAATCAATGATTATCAATCACACTCAATCAATTTACATTCAAATATATTATAATCAATCATACAATCTACATCCAATCAAACTTCAATCTACACTCAATCATCCTTGATCAATCAATAACACTTCTACAATTAATTGACCCAGTGCACTGACTTGCACAATGTACTGACTTCCTTGATCTCAACCATAGCTCAAACCACTTCATTAGGAGCTCTACATAACAAACCATGCATCACTAGCTATCTAGGATAGTGATTGGCCAATTTGACCCAATTGGGCTAACTCAAGCTAGCCCAATTGATCATCCAACTCAATCACCTCCAATTGAAGCGCTAATTATTTCAAATCTTCACTAATATTCCCTGAACATAATTCCTAGTGAAATGGACATGATCAGTCACCCTAACTCAATCGATAGTTGACTTGGTCAACTAAGTCCTGATCTAGTCAAATCAAACCTAATTGGGTCAAATCAATGCACATGCTCAAATCAAAACTATCAAACCATTAATGTCACTCCATTGTATGGTTTAAACCCATCCAAACCCATCATGAGTCAAATCATGATGAGTTTGACATTACAAATTGTCAAATTCATGTGTAGTCAACACTACCATTAAACACCTAATGTATTGCTTTAAACTCTATCCAATCCACCTCAGCAGCATATAAAGTTCTTCCCATGTCCCATGTCCACATCAGCTGTTGTTGACTGTTTGACAAGTCAAGCAATCAACAAATCACCGAAAGAGCTTAAATGATCAAACTACCTAAGCAATCCATTTTTCCCTTCATTCCAACTTTGTTAATTGCTTAAATTCAATCTAGAATCATCCAAAATAACCTCTAAACCTTGCTTAAGCCTTGCCTTGCCCTAAATAAGCAAGCCAAAGTGGTCCTGTCCCCCATATGAGGACAAATCAAGCTTTCCATGCCATTGTCCTTGCTCTAGTCCTTTGCTCTGCCTCCCTAAGCACCTGGTATAGGTTATATCATCCAAGCAAATCATCTGATGCATCACAGCTCTTGAATGAAGCCTTATCGCATTGACATTTTCCTAAGTGTTCATCCATCGATTTGAAGGCGTCGATGATGATAGAAGATGGTGGTTGAAACCTTGACCGTCCAAACATTTCAAACTTCTCTACCATTGTTTTTCCAACTTCGACCTCTTCACTGAAGTTGTTCCTGCTAATCAAAAGAACAAAACAAGACCAAATAAAAGTGAGGAGGTTCAATATCGAGGTAAAATAAAAAACATAAGTCTAGATCTAGTTTTTTGAAACACTTCTTAAACTCCTTACATGAATTGGTTAAACTTCATACAATGGATTTATAAATATATAAAAACTTAAATCTAAAAGTTAATGGAGTAATATGTAATGGATATTGTGTTTAAATCCCTCTTCATCTTGCAACTTTTGGCTAGCTAGAGGAAGGAGATGAAGTCATAGCCATTAAAATCCTCCCTTTTGAAATGTATAACTGTGACTTTGTTATATTAAAAGCTTGGTCCGCCCCCACATAGATCAAGCCAATTCGGACCATTCGATCCTTCATATACATGATTGAATGGTTCAAAACCATGCCTAGCTGTTTAAGTGACCTGCTGTCACCGCCATTGGCCTCTAATCACAACCTACCACGTCTGAGAAAGTTAAAAATGCTGTAAAAAATGGAATATTAATTGAATATTATTGCAGAACATCAAATTTTTGTAATAAATTCATTTCATTGCCATTTTTAACATATAAATACTCATTGGAACCAGAATCATGAGCTCTTTATATTAAAATTAAAATTAGGCTCAAAAGCTCATGGTTAAAGAGTAATCTGCATTTAAGCTTAAATCATTTTTTAATTAATATTTCATAACCAAGAGTCTGATCAAGCTCGAATTAGAATGGGATGAATTACATCCATTAATTTTCGCTGGCCTATTTGAGGTCATTCTGGTTCACAGTCAAATATCCGAGATTCTAAGTAATGATTTAACTTAATTTATTGTAAATTCATAATAAATTCATCTCTTATTCAATTTCTATATGCTAGAGATCTATGGATTCAGTATGATACACACTTATTAATTAAAAATATATTTGGAACTATATCATGAATAGTTTGGAAGCAAATGACCTTTAAGTGCCTACACATTTTTTTTTATTGCTCTCAAAATATGCATGATATTATGTTCAAATTTGGAGGCTGAATATTTGAGGATGTTATCTACGTCCTCCAAAATTCCTATCCTAATTTGGTACAAATATTTTACGTAGTTGAATTCTCAAGTCATAGTGACCTATCACTTCGAAAATTCATTACATTTAATCCATAGAGCATTAGGAAACCAATTTGATGTGTTTTGATTGTATATGTACAAGGGTTAGATACATTGAATTGCATGCCCATTTGAACAAAAGTAACACCTAAGAAAAATAATTAATGATTGTGTCTAAAAAAATTCTAGGAATTCATACACACATCCAATAGGAGTGAAACTTTAAATTAGTAAACTAACAATCATTATACACCTTAAAAATTAAATTTATCTTGATTTGATATTAATTGATCAAAAAAACAAAATTAATCCAAAATAAGCCCTTAATTAAGGGCTCAATTCTTAAAAAATAACAATAAATTAAGAAAAATTCATAAAAATAAAAAATCACCTTTAATCAACTCTAAATAAATCCTTCAATCAAAGAAAAATAAAATGTTAAACCAAATTTGATTAAAATTTAATTAATAATAAAATAAACTTTAATTAAATATTAATTAAATAAATTCATAAAAAAATAAAATACACATCAAATTAATCCCAAATTTTCAAGGATTGATCAATTGGTTACCATCAACCAATGTTATCAATTCCATCAATTTTGGAGTTAGTTCGATATCAAAACTAAAATAACCTAAGTCTATGCTTCATGCTTGACTCCACTTAGAGGGCATTTTGAAACTTGATTTCAAGGTCTTTAATACATTTTAAATAACCAAAAAACTCCTATGTGTTCTGCATAACTCTTTTCAGGAAGGCATTGGGGGATCTTCAAACCTTAATAAATTATTTGACCCTATACATCATGTTTGACTCTACTTAGAGGGCATGTGTATTGGATTAAAAGGTACTTTTCTATCCCTTAATAAATCATTAATGGATCTTTAAGGTCTTTATAAAACTCTTTATCCTATACCGAGGCCTCTATTACGCACAGGGGAAGCTATGCTTTTCCTATCGGTATTGGATCATTATGCTATCGAAATTTCTTAGAAATTTTGGCAGTTAGAAAATTTAGCTAAGGAATCTGAATAAGATAAAATTTAGAGTTTTTAGCGAGCCGTCTTGTTAGCGTCATTTATACATAAAGTAAAAAATTACTCATCTCGAATCATTAAATATTTAGAGTTTAATTCAATCATTTGATCTCTTAGAATAGAGCTAACATTATTGTGCATTACATTTAGGATGATTGCATATGTATTAAGTTCTTAGCTGGCAGTGCATTCCAAGCAAGCATAAGCCTTGAGGCATTTGCACACCTCAAACTCTATCATAAAAAGGATATCATGTATTCGAAAATGTATTCTGTACAAAATTTAATAATATTTTGATGTTTACAATATATATATATATATATAAGATGGTTAGGTCATATAAAATGAAGGTGGCCTAGTTAGGAGAGTTGAAGTATTAAATTTGACTTATATTAAGAAAGATTGAGGTAAACCTATAAAGACTTGGTTAGAAAATAATAGAAATGACATTTTTTATTAGATTTAAATAAGAAGTTGATCCTTAACATGACTAATGAGCAAAAAATGATTCATGTATCCGACCACACGTAGTGGGATAAAGAAAGTGATCCTCAACAACAACTTCAAGCCTTTATCCCACTATGTGGGGTCGGCTACATGACTTCTTTTTTCTCCATTGTCATGTTAAGAGTCAAATTATCATTTTCTAATATTTTCTAATTAAGACTTTCAGGTCTACCTCTACCTTTCTTAACATAAATCAAATCTAATACATCTACCTTCCAAACTGGGTCATCGGAAGGCCACTGTTTTATGTAACCAAACCATCTAAGGAAACACTCTCTGATCTTACCTTCCACTGGAGCTACTCCAACCTTTCACATATATCCTCATTTTGTATCCTGCCTCTAAGAAAAGCCACTCATTCACCTAAGCATCCTCATCTCTACAACACTTAACTTAATATTATGCTTCTCTTTTAATGGCCAATAGTCTGCACCATAAAGCTTTACAAGTCTCACCACCATCATCTAGAATTTTCCCTTAGGTTTGAGGAGGGCTTTTCTATCACACAACAAGCCCGATGCATTCCTCCACTCCAACATGCAACTTGAATTCTACTAATAATATCCCCATCTATTTCACCATCACTCTGAACAATAAACCAAAGATATATAAAATGTGCACTCTTATTAATGACTTGATCACCCAAAGTCACAATCCCCACTAGATCTATTATTATTAAAATTACACTCCATATATTCAGCTTTAGATCTACTCAAACGAAAACCATAATTCAAGTTTTCCTTCAACTCCCTCTATAGTCTTATCAACAAGAATAATATCATCAGTAAAAAGCATACACCAGGGTACAACCTCTTGCAAATGTTTAGTGAGAACATCCATGACTAAAGCAAAAAGATATGGGCTCAAGGCTGATCCTTGATGTAGTCCAACTGAAATAGGAAAATACTTGGTCAAACCACCTTGTATTTGAACACAAGTAACAGCTCCTCCATGCATATCCTTAATGACTTGAATATAAGCATTATTGAAACCTTTCTTTTCTAGAACTCTCCATAGCACTTCTCTTGGAACACTATCAAATGCTTTGTCTAAATCAATAAATCTCGTAGGTAGATCCTCATTATACTCTCTATACTTCTCCATCAAACCTTTTAATAATCTTAGCATCAACAACAATTTTTTAAACTATAATTATATCTCTAATTCTATTAATATTTACCATATTATCCTTCAAAGTCTTATATATAATCACACCTATACCATTTCTAGAATGACTCATACAAGAATATCATAGTTTAAATCCTAAACTATCATTATCCTTAGTCTTCTCTCCAACCCATTTAGTTTCCTAAATGTATATAATATTTATCTTCCTATGAATCATAAAATCTATGAATTCCATTAATTTGCTTCAAAGAGAATATATATTTCAAGTTCTTATCCTAATTTTAGTTTCATGTACTAACTTCTTTGCTCACATACGCCCATGATATGAGAAACCTTGCCTATTTAACACTGGTGTATCGGCCCTTGTACACTGATCATTGTATTTAGGTCATACTGCTTGTCGCTTCCAGGAAACGCCCTGACAATAACACAATATATTAAACAATTCATATCATGATTATTTGACAGGTTTTACGTTAGTTGTCGACTACCTAACGCAACCTTCCACTTTTCTCATCCAGGACTTGGAACCTGGCAACGACAGTGTTCGCGCAAGATCCTGAATCAAATAATACATGTGTTTATTTTAGCACCCCCTCCTAAAGTCATGTGGAAAACAACAATTTTAAAAGGGATAAACGATGAATTCCACACAAATGCCAATGAATTTCTCATTGAATGTAAAATAAAACATGTGAACCTATAAGAAAACCTGTAAAAGATTCTCTTCCGAACACTCAATTGGTGTACAAGACAAGATGAGTATAAACACTTCGTGCATCCTTGGAAGAGCATTGAATGCAAATAATCTGACGAGCCATTCAGCTGTTTGATCAAAAACATGATTTAAAAAATGTTGATTACATTTTCATTTATTATGTGTATGAAAATAAAATCCTCATTTTTGAAGAATTTAAAGGTGTTTGTAGAGTTTAAAATCCATATGAATTTCTAAATACACCCACCCGACTGATGGATTTCTATAAACTCACCATTTTTAAAACATATTTTTCAAATTCCAGCCAAAAATGAGCACTGAAAATTAACAGAAGCAACAAACAGCAGCTAAAGGTGTAGGATCTGTAGAATCAATTGAACTTAAATAGTCTAGTATAAACCTTGGATAGCCATTGATGTGAAATTTGTTGCAGTTCAGAAACAGTCAACACATCCAGAACCTCTTTTATATTGTATTTAAATGACTGGACCCCAGAACCAAGAGAACAGAGGTAACCAGTCACTGTAGACAAAAACTCTACGTTAAATGGAACAGAACATGCAACCAATATTAATAGGCATCAAATCACAAAAAGGAGTAAAGTGTTACCCTGCAATTCATGTATTGCTGCATTTAAATCTGAAATCTCCTTGTAGGAAATACTAGACAATCGAAACCATGGTCCTGCAACAGAATAGATGAAGAGGTTACATTGTGCTTGAAGTATACAACCTTTTAGAAGCTAATAAATAGAACAACAAATTGAAGATCAAACAAGAGTGAGGACCAGGCACATTGCAAACAAAAAGTTGAGTAAAGGGTTCTCTTGGCTTTTTTTAACATTATGTTATGTCATCTTAACTACAAAATATAATGTTTTTGGTATTTGCTGCCTCTAATATTGTGATAGTCTAAATAACATTAATAGACAATATCAAAATAATGGCCAAATAAGATACTAATTAGATTACCTCAACCTTGATGGCAAAAAAATATGAGAACAGGTTTCAATTATCATTAATTGTCCTAATATTACAATCATAAGTAAGATGGCATTGAATCAAACACCATACATTTCAAAGATAACATTGTTATCTAGATAACAATGTTATTTAAGTAACATTACGCTAAATACAAAACAAGAGCTTCAATTATTTGCTCTAAAACACATTCAAAGCAAGTATTTAAACTTCACTGTACTATAATAGTAAGAAAATACATGAAGAAAACATTAAGCGGATCATAAACTGAAAATACTTCAAGATAGCTACAATATCCATGTCGAATAAGGGTTTTAAATCACTACAAAAAGCAAGGCAATGTCACGCAAACAACCAGCATGACCTATAAGATATTTTAGAGGAAAAAACAGGAACACAATTGGGTACTCCATTAACCCTCTTTAAGCACAAGGCAAACACATTTTTACATAATATGGACAAAAAGAATCCACTTCTAGCTCAGCTTGCCTTTAGCACAGATTCTTTTATTAACTTACATGAATCAGGCAAGGCCAATGCATTTTCCTAGTCAAACTAGACTTTGTTTAGGTAACTTGGAAATCTAAGTTGGTTAGATTGTGATACTAGAATATCTTGAGAGTACATGATGCATTAAGCTCACACCGATATCTGAAAATTACAAAGAGATTGTTTTCAAGTTAATCAATATACTCCAGGTAAAAATGGAGGCAATTAGAAAATTTATCCTAGACCTTATCTTTCCCGTTAATGTATTGGCATGCTACGAATAAGAGAATTGAAGAATGTTAACCTAAATCTAGCCTATGGAATATAGCAATCTAAAGTGATTATTTGGCTGAATGAAAACATGTGTTCAAGTATAGATATTTTATGAGTCTGCTAAATGTCAATATTTCTCATTTGTATAGAAAAGGGAATGATTGCACTGATTGGTTAGCCAATTTTTGTAGTAATCTGCAATGCATTACTGAGTTGTCTCATCTCAATTTGCCTCCTTTCTTAAAGGGCCTCATCATATTAGATAAATTGAGCTTCCCTTACGTTAGGAATTTATAGTTGTTTTACCGTCACCTTTCCCTTGGTCTGTTTTTGGTTTTATCCTTTTATTGGTATTGATTTCTTGGGAATTTATGATATAATTTTGCTGCCTTCCGCTGGTTTTTTACCAGATTGTGTTGGTTTTATTATGAATCCCTCTAGCAATGATTGGAACATTTTTAAGTATGGTCAGATTGTCAACTGCTGCTCATCTTGTTCTGTCTCAAGAGAGAGGAGTGGTTTCCGTGGGGTGTTTCTGGATATAATTTTGGTTTGTCATTCTCCTTATTGGCTTAAGTTTTGGTGGTTTTGGGCTATTGAGGAGTTATACACGAGGCTTTTGGGTCTGATTTTGAATTCTGGGTCTGGCTAAAATTGTGGGGATATACTGATTTTGATGGGAGCGGATTGTCCGCTCTTCCTATGGTATTGTAGCTATTATTTTAATTTCTGTTTAAGTATTTGGTAGGGTATTTTTCCCCTTATGGGTGGGACTTGGATCAAACTGGAGTGGCGGTTGGATCATTGGCCTCATGATTCTGATGATACTAGACACCTGAGCTGGATATTCATTCCCTTTTCATCTTATCAACTGCTGATTACTGAGTGTTTGTTTGTTCTGTTGGTGGTGGATCCTAGTTTTAGCATCTGGCTTTCTCATTCATCTGCTTTTTTCCATGTCAGTTGCAGTTCTCGGCACAGTGATCATATTTGGGTTAAATTGATGGTTTTTTCTGAGGATCGCTATTAACTTTGGTGGCTGTTATCGCTCTGTTACTATCCAGTTTTTTATCTCTTATAAATTAAATCCTGGTTTCATCAGCTAGAACATTATTATCTTATTCAGTGTTGGTTCTCTGGTCATGTTTATTGGGTCCTGTTGGCATAATTTTAGAAGGTTTCAATTATCTTTGATTAGTGTTATATGTGTTGTTGATCTTACTGTTTGCACTATTGGCTTTGCTGCTTCCTTGCATCGTGTCTTGAACGTGGATATTTGCTGGAAGGGCCCGGTTATGCTCTGTATATTTGAGCTGGTTTTTTGGGGGGTCTGGCCTGTTCAGCATTATTGGGAGTTTGTGTACTGTGGTGTTAGCTATGACCCTTCTGTATTACCCGACATCTACTTTTAATGGGCAGTTATTGTGGTTATATAATAGCTAGTTTTGGTGCCTTTATATGTTTCTGTTGGAGGTGGTTCCTAAGATCTGTTTTTCTTTTTAGTCCTATAGTCTAATGGTTTTTCTTCCTTAACTGGTGGTTGCTGAGAATTCATGTCTTTGGACCACCCTTCCTAATGGTTTTGCTGTGATCCCAGTACTCTCTCTTCCTTCTTTGGCCTCATGGCTATCCAGAAGGAAGGAGATTATTGGGATGAACACTGCCATTACTTATTTATATATTTTTTGTGTTATGGTTCATATTGACTATTTTTGCATTATGGATATCCTAATATTGCAGCCCTTTTGCAGTGTGTTTTTGGAGGTTGGCGGTGCCTTTTCTAATGTGTTGCGAGGCTTTTCCTCGGACTTCTGGCTTCATTTAGGTTATATATTGAAGAGGATCTGAAGTTCTTCTGATGAATTTTTTTGGCATTTGGATTTTTTGGGTGGAGAGTTGTTGCTTCAAGATTATCAAATGAGCTTTACCGATTTTGGAGTGACATCTTCTTGCCATCCTAGAATGTACTTAGGTTTTATTATATTTTTTGTTAGTATGGATCTTGAGCTTGTAGGTTTTATTTTGAATTTTTATTAGCTCTTAAGAGCAGTAGTGAACTTATAAGGAATTTATAATTTCAATTTTAATCAACGCCTAGGCTCCTTCGGTGGGTTTCCCCTAAAAAAAGTAAAGATATTTGAAAATAATAACAAGCCAATAAAGAATTTTAGTAAGAATTTTTTATATGAACGCCAACCACAAGCATTATAAATAAAAGTGAAAAAAAAAATCAACCGGTAATAACACCACATACAGACATATTATGATGTGCTGGGGAACCATCACAATCTCTATTGGGTAACAAATATGAGATGAATTAAGTTATCAGTCAAGGAAACTTCTCAACATTCAATACCACGACTGTTCTCATTATATTGCGCCCTAATTTGAAAAGCTTCCTCATAGGAGAGATACTAGAACAATTTATAATCAAGTTAAACTCCAAAATAGTCCATATGTGACCAATTTAATCCAAAAGTATCACATTTTCCGATTAAATCAATCGAGAATATAATATGAATCCAAAATGATGATCCCTTGGGCACTAAATTGAAATCAATTTTGTATAGCAGAGGAACTAAATTGGGATCAATTTGTATCAAAATTTCCACATGAGGTGCCGTTTTCAATCAATTTTGTATAGTCGGGGAACTAATGAGAAAAATACAATACTCTGGAACTAAACTAGCCACACAAATAATTTGGAGATTATTTTGGGATTTAATCTATTTATAATCATATATAAATGAGCCTGCATGCTAAAGAGTCAATATACTTTTAAATAATTCCTGGAATTTAAAAAAACTATATTCAAACTTCCTCTTATATTATAGGACCCCAACAAATATATTTTGTTCTACGTTCATGATCTGTAAAATCAAGGCTGTGTTATATAAAAGACCTTTTCGAGTATATAATCGAACAAGAAGCCTTTGAGCATCATCAGATAACGAAGAAAAAGATCCTGCAAGAAAACATATATATATCATGAGAAGAAAATGTTTTTCAGACCATTGTTGAAAAAATATGAACATGCAATACTACAAGCAACATACTACCTATAAAACATTTTTCTTCATTCGTGAAAAGATGAGAATGGTTATCCAAAACATCTTCCAGCATTAGACGAAAATTTTGTTGGTACTTTTCAATGCTAATGGGTTGTGATTTAGCAGATTCATTTGCAAAGAGAACTTTCTCCCATAGTAACTCAAAATCCTTTTGGTAGCCAGAAATGATATCACCATCTCGGACCACTTTCTTGCAAAATAATTTAATAGGAACATCATGCAAGGGATGCTCAGGGAGAGACAATATTGATCCCTGAAAGACATTGTAGAACTACGTTAGCACGTTTGAGAAAATAAATAGGTATCACAATCAAGGTTTCAAATTTGCGGAATACATAGCAAGGAAAATGACAAGATTATGCGCAAATGTTTAGCCGTTACCTTTATGCAGACAGTTGAACAATAAGTATATATATCAGCTTCAATATTACTTAAGCAATTATAAATTCAAACAAATTTCAAGTCAGTATAACCAACACAAAATAAACAATTCAGAAAGCACATTTCACAAATTGTAGGCAAGCAGTACAAATTTAATAGCACTAATGCCAGGTTTGATTACAGCACAGATGGTTAGCCAAAACAATACATATCAGATGCAATATATATAACTAAGAAAATGATGAAGTACCAGAAAAAAAAAAATTCATGTGATCATTTCAAACAATGAACGGTAATTGCTGATGTTTTGAGTCAAAAAAAAAAAAAGATCCTATGCTCAAAGTTAAAAATAACATAAATTAAATTCAATGAACTTAAATCAAAGAAAACAATATCATTACTATAAAATAGAAGTGCGAGTACACACCTCGTAATCAAATGCCTTGAAAATCCATCTTAATTATCACTTCATTAACACCTATATAAAGACCTTTACATTAAAATTTTGCTTGATAATTGTTCTTATCTCTCTCTAATCAATTATATATATATATTGTAAAAAGCTTGGACTTATTCCGTATATCTTCCCTATTTATAGATCCATACAAAAATATCATAATAAGGAAACAACAAATTACAGATTTAATACATAAAATCCCTAATATACTCTTTCCTAAATTAGTTCCTTCATCATGGCATGATCCATGAGAGCTTCCCACGGATTGCTTTCTGTGACCATCAGATCCTTTGCACTAGGAACGGCGGGATTTTAACTCCATTTGGGTCAAGTCATTTTTTGGGTCAAACTTGACCTTATAACCCAAATTGACACTTCTGCATTGCTTACCGTTTCAACAACATTAATCACTCGTTTACTAACAGCTTTCTCTATAAGAAATCATAGATCCCACATCCTTGACAATGAAGATATCTTCCTTCAATCTTATGCAATGCACGGGTCATGTATGCTCCTTTGTTCCCACAAAATTTAGAAACTTTTCCAATTGAAAAATATGTCCAAAACTTTATGATGATAGTCCTTCAAATATATTAATGATGATAAACCTCTTATATACAATGAATTTTTTTATGATGGTCCTTAAAAATATATTTATGATGGAACACATCTTTTTGATGATGAAGTAGATCTTGAGGACAACAACAATTTACCAGTAATTGAGTTAATTTATAGTTGAGCTAGACTCTATGTTTAATGAAATGTCTAGGTTTGAGAATGATTTTAAGCATGAGACAATATTTTCTATGAATTTTTTATGTATCATAGCATGCTCTCCAATTTCTTGTAGCGATTGTTGCTCTGTTTGCATGCCACTATCTTAGGAGATGTAAACTATTTTAGATTATTAAAATTTACTTCACCACACCTACCAGAGATTTAGTTTCACTACCGTCACAATCACCAGCACCTAGTCTGTTGGTTGTAGCAGTGACCTCAAAAGTGTATAAGGTTTGGAGCCACCCAGCACACAAGCCTCCAAATCTTCATGTGATGACTAGACTTCTTCCGCTTCTTGCTCCTCATATTGCATCATCACCTTTTCCATCAAATGATCCTGCGGTGCCACATTCTTCATCGTAGTCACATTCTGCAACCTCTTCATGAAACTCTTTGTGAGCTACGTGACTTTATGCATACAACTTGATTGATTATTCAACCAAATCAGCCCACAAAAGCTGAATTTTTCATGTCAACCAAAAGGATTCAAACCATATGTCACGACCCGTCCCGGATGCTCGATCTAACGAGGCGGGTACGAAAGGTCGGACGATAGTACATTTCCAATTGTAAGATAACTAGTGATCAAAACTTTTTCAAAAACTGAAGAGCCACTAAACACAAAAATACATATTTTACCTGTTGTCATTTGCACCTCGCCTTCTGTAAACATGTTCTTCTCTTTCAGCCATTTCTTCTTTAGAACTTACCTGAAATATTTAAACTTGTGGTTTGAGTTTACTAAGTAAACTCAGTGGGTAGCTATTTAATAATCATCATAATTAATCTTATTAAACATCGTTATTTATTTACATTAAATCAATTCTTTGCAATGCTTTATACATCTCTGAATATTTTCTTTTAAAACAATATAAAACATTTTATGGCTTTAAATGATTCATTCATATTTCTTTCTTTCTATTTACTTTGCACAGGAGCACCGTCTCAAAGTACCTGAAGGTACAACCATTTCCATTTGCTTTCATTTTTCCATTTCCATAGTCCTTTTCCATTTCCATAGCCTTTTCCTTTTCCATTTTCGTGCACGAGTACGGCGTCCCCAGCCAGTACCATAAGGGGGTGAACTCCTGAATTATTCGCATATATCATTTCTTATACATTTTCCATAACATTTCTATTCTATTTCACATGTCGTTTTCTTCTCAATATTTCTTTTCTATATATTATTCAATTCATTTATTTCTCATTAGAAATAATAATTTCAATTACTTAAGCATTTAATCTTTCAACATTTCGTACATTGTAGTCTTTAAATTGAAACTTTGAAAACGGAAGAAAATGCTAAAACTTGAATTTCATAATTAATTACCCACTTTGAACTTCTCAGGTCGACGATGCTTGATTTACTCTTGAATCAATTTCCTTTCTTGTTGAATCCTCGTGGGATCAACACTATGACTTGATCTTTCACTTCCTAAAACCATAATTTCAAACAATAATTTCTATCAAAATAATATATTTGATTTAAATATCAAATAACATTAAAACTGAAATGATAGAAATTCACTTACAAATCTTGAATGGAAATTTCTCAAATTCTCAAAATCTTTCTTCTCGCAAATCTCTTTTTCTTCGCTTCAATCCCTTCCTTATCTTGCAAGGAACATGTCTCTCACTTAAACGAAGTAGAAGAAGCAATTTATAAAAATTCTGGAAGAAATTCCAACAAACCTTTTTCCTTTTTCCTTCTTCGTTCGTTTCTCTCGTTCTTCAATTCCTCCCAAAATAACACTCTGATAACGATAGGAATGAAAAGGAATCATTATTTCTTATCCTCCAACGCGATCGACTGCTAAAAATGGCGAAAGAAAACTCGAAAACCTACCTTCGCACGTTCGGTCGTCCGCCCGCTTCGTTTCCCTGTTCTGTTCGCGAAACCAACCCCGCTCGGGGTCGCGGCTATTAAAAGGAGGCGGGTGGTCGGTTCGGTTGAACCGGCCCCCAAACCGGTTTATCACAATCTCTCCTACTAAAAAAAAATTTCGTCCTCGAAATTAAAATAAAGTAATAACACATACCTTAGTTAAAGAGATGAGGGTATTGATTTCTCATTTCAGCTTCCCGCTCCCAGGTGGCATCTCTTTCTAATCCATGTTTCCATAAAATCTTTACAAAAGGAATTGTCCTATGTCTCAGTTGTTTTACATCATAATCCAGTATTCTTTCAGGTTCCTCAACATATCTCAAATCAGGTTGTAATTCAATGGATTTTGACTGTATTCTTTTAGAATCATCTGAGACATACTTCCGAAGCACTGATATGTGAAACACATTATGAATTCCTTGCATGTGTACTGGTAGATCCAATTTGTATGCCATATTCCCAATCTTTTCAATGATTTCATAGGGACCTATGAATCTTGGGCTCAACTTCCCTGTCTTTCCAAACCTTTGTACACCTTTCATTGGGCTAACTTTTAAGAAAACAAATTCTCCAACTTCGAATTCCACTGGTCGGTGCTTAGCATCATAATATTTCCGTTGCCTGTCTTGAACTGCCTTTAATCTGTCTCTGATCAATCTGATTTTACTAGTAGCCTCATCTACCATTTCAGTTCCAATCACTTTTCTTTCACCACTTTCTACCCAACACAAGGGTGTTCTGCACTTTCTTCCATAAAGGGCTTCATATGGTGTCATTCCAATACTAGCTTGAAAGCTGTTGTTGTAAGCAAATTCAATTAATGGTATATGAGTCTCCCAATTTCCTCCAAAATCTAATACACATAATCGCATTAAATCCTCCAAAGTTTGAATTGTTCTTTCTGATTGCCCATCTGTCTGTGGATGAAATGCTGTACTGAAAGTCAATCGTGTACCCAAAGCTTCTTGAATTTTCTTCCACAATTTAGAAGTAAAACGGGCATCTCTGTCTGAAACTATAGATTTTGGAATCCCATGCAATCTCACAATTTCATCAACATATAGTTTTGCCAACTTTTCCACTGAATCTGTCTGCTTGATTGGTAAGAAGTGAGCTGATTTGGTTAATCTGTCAATAATAACCCATATTGCATCTCGACTCTGCCTTGACCTAGGTAATCCAACTACAAAATCCATCGCAATGTCTTCCCATTTCCATTCAGGTATAGGTAGGGGTTGCAGTTGTCCACTTGGCCTTTGATGTTCTGCTTTGATCATTTGACAGGGAATGCATTTTGCTACAAATTCTGCAACACTTCTCTTTAATCCTGGCCACCAAAATAAGCCTCTGAGTTCCTGATACATCTTTGTACTGCCTGGATGAATTTCATAAGTTGAGAGATGAGCTTCCTGCAGTATCTCTTCTCTTAAGCTTCCAGCATTTGGAATACAAATCCTGCCTTTATACTTTAATAATCCTTCTCCATCAATAACAAAGTTCTCTAATTGCCCTGCTTGTACCTTCTGTATGATGGCCTGAAATTTTTCATCTTGAGATAATGAATTGAGCACTCTATCTTTCAAGGTAGATTGGATCATCATTTGATTCAACAACATATCTTTTGTCTCGTTTAGATTGACTACTGAAATCTCTAACTTTTCCATATCTCTGATAATCTGTTCCTGTTGGGTGATTAGCCAATTTGCATTTCCAAATGTTTTTCTGCTAAGTGCATCTGCAACTACATTTGCCTTTCCAGGATGGTACTGTATGTCCAAATCATAATCTTTAATGAGTTCTAACCACCTTCTTTGTCTCAAATTAAGCTCTTTTTGATTGAAAATGTATTTGAGGCTTTTATGATCTGTAAACACTTCACATCTGACCCCATACAGGTAATGTCTCCATATTTTAAGTGCAAAAACCACAGCTGCCAATTCTAAATCATGAGTAGGATAGTTCTTTTCATGAATTTTCAATTGCCTTGAGGCATAGGCCACCACTCTACCATACTGCATCAGCACACAACCAAGTCCCCTTAAAGAAGCATCGCAGAAAATTTGAAACCCTTCTAAACCCGATGGAATTGTCAAGATTGGGGCAGTCATTAGGCAATTCTTCAACTTCTGGAAAGCTCCTTCACTCTGATCACTCCATTCAAATTTTACTGCTTTCTGGGTTAATCTGGATAATGGCACTGCTATCTGAGAGAATCCCTCTACAAATCTCCTGTAGTAACCAGCAAGTCCAAGAAAACTCCTTACCTCTGAAACTGTCGTTGGCCTTGGCCAATCTGATATGGCTTGAATTTTATTCTGATCAACTGAAATTCCTTCTCCACTAATCACATGTCCCAGAAAATTAACACTGCTCAGCCAAAATTCACATTTTGAAAATTTGGCATACAATTTGTTCTCCTTTAATGTTTGCAATACTGCCTGCAGATGACTGGAATGGCTTTCTTCATCTCTTGAATAAATCAGAATGTCATCAATAAATACAATCACAAATATGTCCAGAAATAGTTTAAAAACTCTGTTCATCAAATCCATAAACACAGCTGGTGCATTTGTCACTCCAAATGGCATTACTACAAACTCGTAGTGGCCATATCTCGTTCTGAAAGCTGTCTTTGCTATATCTTCTTCCTTAATCCGTAGCTGATGATATCCAGATCTTAAATCAATTTTAGAGAAAACTGTAGCCCCTTCCAGTTGGTCAAAAAGATCATCAATCCTGGGCAATGGATATTTATTCTTAACAGTAAGCTTATTCAATTCTCTGTAATCTATGCACATTCTGAAGCTCCCATCTTTCTTCTTTACAAATAGTACTGGAGCTCCCCATGGTGAGGAACTTGGCCTGATGAACCCCTTATCGAGCAATTCCTGTAACTGACCTTTCAGCTCCTGTAACTCTTTGACTGCCATTCTGTAAGGTGCTCTTGCCACTGGTTCTGAACCCGGTATCAATTCAATAGTGAAATCTATCTCTCTTTCTGGTGGTAATCCTGGCAAATCATCTAAAAACACCTCTGGATACTCTCTGATTACAGGTATATCTTTCAACTCTTTAACTTCTTTATTTGTATCCTTTACTTGAGCAAGAAAACACTGACATCCCTTGGATACAAATTTGTATGCTTTCAAATAAGTGATTATCATTGAAGAAATTCCTCTCTCACCATAATACTTCAATTCTCCTTCTGAAAATTTGAACTTCAAAATTTTCTTGTTGCAATCAATAATCACAAAATGCTTTGATAACCAATCCATTCCCAATATCATATCAAACTCTTGCAATGGTAAAACATTCATTGAAGCTTCAAACTCTCTTTCATTTAATTTGAAAGTCACTTTACATACACCTTTCACATTTATAAATGATCCATCTGGCATTAAAACTTTCAAAATTACATTGATTCCACAAACATTCAATCCAACACTTTTAACCAATTCTTCTGAAATGAAGGAGTGTGAAGCTCCTGTATCAAATAGAATCCGTACATGCTTTCCTTGCATCATAATTATACCTATAAAATTTCATAAGAAAACATAAACATACATCATTCTTTTAATAATATTTTCATAATACATATTCATTCACTTCTCATTCTTATCACCTGTAATCACTTCAGGTGAATCCTTAGCATCCTTCTGAGTCAATGCATATACTCTAGGCAGAGTATTCTGTCGGCTTTGACTTGATCCTGGAGTAGATGCAGCTGATTCCATTGTTCTTGGTCTTCCAACATTCCTCTGAGATCCAGTATTCATCTTTGACTCTCCTGTTGGTCTTTGCCCCAGAGTAGGACAGTTCTTAGCTATATGACCTGGTTGATGACACCAGAAGCAAGTGTTTGTACCAGATAAGCATTCTCCTTTATGTTGTCTTCCACATTTGCTACAACTGTTCACACTTGAACTGTCACTGCTACTGGACTTTGTCTTTTTCCAATTAAACTTTCCACCTTGTGAAATAGACTTGCTATGTGAATCCTGAGGGACTCCTATAACCTCTCCACTTTTCCTCTTCTGAAAATCACGTCTTCTTTGAGTATTTTGCATGTCTGCTTCTATCTTTCTAGCTTTTTCCACTAGCACCACATAATCTTCAATTTCGAAAGGAACCAGGGGTTGCCTAATTACATCCTTCAGTCCAGATAAAAATTTATGACATTTTTCCTCTGCCGTTTGTATTAACTGGGGAGCATATCTGGATAGGGTGGTAAATTCAGCCTCATACTGCATCACTGATCTTTCTCCTTGTACTAATCTCATAAATTTATCTTGCATTTGTCTTCTCACTGTAAGAGGTACGAACCAATCTCTGAATATCTGAGTGAAGTCATTCCATCTGATTTGCATGCCAGGTATTCCTTCAAATTTGTCTTGATACAGTCCTCTCCACCACCTTTCAGCTTCTCCTTCTAGTGCAAAGGTTGCCAATGCAACTTTTCTCTCTTCTGGACAGTTCATACCTTCTAATATCTTTTCAATCCTCAGCAACCAGTTTTCAGCCTCTATTGGTCCCTCTATTCCTTTGAATAATGGTGGTCTCATATCTTGAAATAATTTCAGATATTTATCCATAACTATTCCACCACCACTACTACTCCCCGATGGTTGATTTCTTGTATCTTGAATCAGCTGAGTTACAGCTGTCATCATTTGTGCCAGTGCATCAGGATTAACATTAACATTAGGCACTGATCTTCCCATTTCCTCTTCTCTAGGATTATCCTGATTCCTGTTATCAATAAAATATTCATTTCACATTAAACTTTCAATCATTAATATTCATCCTAATGGCTCTTTCAGTATGATTCAGATCTTAATTGGCTCTGATACCACTTTTGTCACGACCCGTCCCGGATGCTCGATCTAACGAGGCGGGTACGAAAGGTCGGACGATAGTACATTTCCAATTGTAAGATAACTAGTGATCAAAACTTTTTCAAAAACTGAAGAGCCACTAAACACAAAAATACATATTTTACCTGTTGTCATTTGCACCTCGCCTTCTGTAAACATGTTCTTCTCTTTCAGCCATTTCTTCTTTAGAACTTACCTGAAATATTTAAACTTGTGGTTTGAGTTTACTAAGTAAACTCAGTGGGTAGCTATTTAATAATCATCATAATTAATCTTATTAAACATCGTTATTTATTTACATTAAATCAATTCTTTGCAATGCTTTATACATCTCTGAATATTTTCTTTTGAAACAATATAAAACATTTTATGGCTTTAAATGATTCATTCATATTTCTTTCTTTCTATTTACTTTGCACAGGAGCACCGTCTCAAAGTACCTGAAGGTACAACCATTTCCATTTGCTTTCATTTTTCCATTTCCATAGTCCTTTTCCATTTCCATAGCCTTTTCCTTTTCCATTTTCGTGCACGAGTACGGCGTCCCCAGCCAGTACCATAAGGGGGTGAACTCCTGAATTATTCGCATATATCATTTCTTATACATTTTCCATAACATTTCTATTCTATTTCACATGTCGTTTTCTTCTCAATATTTCTTTTCTATATATTATTCAATTCATTTATTTCTCATTAGAAATAATAATTTCAATTACTTAAGCATTTAATCTTTCAACATTTCGTACATTGTAGTCTTTAAATTGAAACTTTGAAAACGGAAGAAAATGCTAAAACTTGAATTTCATAATTAATTACCCACTTTGAACTTCTCAGGTCGACGATGCTTGATTTACTCTTGAATCAATTTCCTTTCTTGTTGAATCCTCGTGGGATCAACACTATGACTTGATCTTTCACTTCCTAAAACCATAATTTCAAACAATAATTTCTATCAAAATAATATATTTGATTTAAATATCAAATAACATTAAAACTGAAATGATAGAAATTCACTTACAAATCTTGAATGGAAATTTCTCAAATTCTCAAAATCTTTCTTCTCGCAAATCTCTTTTTCTTCGCTTCAATCCCTTCCTTATCTTGCAAGGAACATGTCTCTCACTTAAACGAAGTAGAAGAAGCAATTTATAAAAATTCTGGAAGAAATTCCAACAAACCTTTTTCCTTTTTCCTTCTTCGTTCGTTTCTCTCGTTCTTCAATTCCTCCCAAAATAACACTCTGATAACGATAGGAATGAAAAGGAATCATTATTTCTTATCCTCCAACGCGATCGACTGCTAAAAATGGCGAAAGAAAACTCGAAAACCTACCTTCGCACGTTCGGTCGTCCGCCCGCTTCGTTTCCCTGTTCTGTTCGCGAAACCAACCCCGCTCGGGGTCGCGGCTATTAAAAGGAGGCGGGTGGTCGGTTCGGTTGAACCGGCCCCCAAACCGGTTTATCACACCATAAATGAAGTAGAAAGGCCAGTTCTAAGAACTTAGCACATTTTTTTTTTTTTTTTTTTTTATTTTATTAGGTTTAGCTAACCTTCTAGATAAATTTACATTTAGATCTAATTATTTCGATTATATTTAATTTTAAATAGGATTCATTTTGATTTATAAATTATTTAACGTTAACCTCATCCTTCTAAATGGTGGCTTCTGTATTCTTGATTGAATTTTGATGAATAAAATTAGTTACTAAAGCCAATCGAATGCTCTCTATAAATCCAAGAATCCTTCCAGTTGTTCAAGTGGAGTTCCTTTCTTCTTATCCCCTTCATCAATTTTGGTATCATAGAATCCTTCATCACCTTACTGCATCAAAACCAACAAATCTTATCATTTTTTCTATTATATATGCTTAATAAACTGTTCAGTCTATAAAGTAATCCAATTCAAAATGTTTCTAAACTACAAAATTTCCTGTGCAACATACATGAGACCAGATATAAAAAACTAATAGTTCAAAGAACTAAAATAATAATAATAAATATTTCCTTCACAAAACATTCTAATGAAGCTTATAAAAGCATGCCCCATATTGGGATGGGCGGTTCCAAGTGATCTACCTAATCGCAAAAAAAAACAATTACATATTTTGAACATCACAAAATCATCATCACCAACGTTAGCTTTATCCCAACTTCACAAAAAAAAAATCTAGAAGTTGATTTACCTCACATTTTAGATGATGATAATCAATTAGAGGAGACAAATACTTAGCCAGCTTTCGTGGTAAATATCCAAGAGAACATCTGAATCCTTGATGGTCACTTAACACCTGGGCAAAGAAAATAAGTCCATTACTTCACAGTATGAAAGTTTTATGCCAAAACGTAAAGCCCAACCTGTATAGCATTGTCATCCTTAACATTTTGGCACTCTCTTACGACATAAACTCTTCCACCAGGTTGCAACTCAATTTTTTTATGAAACCTTCGGCCTACTATTAAAGTCTCAAGAGTATGAACATATTTAGTATCAATATCTTCACATGAATCACTCCTAGGTGACCTGATAATTGAAGGGAATGTTGATTTATGTGGATCTGCTGCCTTTCTTTTAACAGCATCTTCATCCAGCACTTCTAGAATGGAAGTCTGACTGCCAAATTCTGAGTTGTATAAAGAAGGTTGATTTAAAGATTCTGATTCACATTTTTCACAGCTTCCACGCAACATAAGAAAATTAGAAATATGAAATTTACCAAGTTGTTTCTCCTCAGAAAGTTCTTTTTCACATTTATCCATATTAGGACTGTTTGCATCAATCAAGCATGTTTCATGTCTTGACTTCGAAAGGAAGTTTACTTGCAAAAGAGTGCGTTGGCTCAACTTCCTTTTTTTCCTATTTGCAAGGCATGCATCTGAAAAACATTGCTGAAACCATAAACATACAGCAGGCAACAAAGCAGCAACCATTAATTTCCAATCGATCAATGAAAGAAAGTCTAAAGTATGAAGTAAATTAGCAAGAGATTCTTAATGAAAGAAAGTTTGACTATGATTTGCATAATATAGATTGATGCATTACACGTCTATCACAGTCCTAAATTTGAAGATCTTATTTTTCTATTTTAAGTTAATTGCCAGTGGTTTAAATGTCAGGACTGAATGATATTTTTTCATTTGTTTAGGGTAATTTTATCATCAATAAAGCTTATTTCTATAAATAAGGCCATAGTCTTGTTGTTCAATAAACTTAAAGTTCGTGATGAAATAAAAATTCCTTTAGGCTTCCCCTGTAGGTATTCATACTCCCTTCTAAAATTTCTTTATGTTGCCTTCCCATCTTCCTTGTGTCTATCTACTTATAAGGCATTCATTCCGCTAATTTATTGACATTCTACTTCTCTTTACCTCTACAGTTCTCTCTATACTAGATTCTTACCTTCTCTCCACAATCATAAAATATTAACAAGGGTCAGTTCAAGAGAGAGAGGGGGGAGAGAGTAAAAGCTATAGAAGGCGAATCGGCTGTCATAAAGCCATAAACAGAGAGGGATTGCAATATGGAGAACAGACTTCGATGAGGGTTTTCTCTCCCCATAGTTGTCATTTCTTATTAGTCAAATGATTATATTTCATTGACTTTAGATTGTTAGCATTTATATTGCTTTAATAAAAATTTCTTTCATACATCGTATGATTATATATTTGTGCTTATCACTTAAATACATTAATATTTTGTTTCTTTGTAATACAAAATGGCTTCACTTGGTCTTAACTACTGTGTTCTTCTAGCAACTTAAGCCTTGTCAAAATAGGATGAAATGACCTCCGAAAAGCTGTACTGGGCTCCAAAAAATACAAAAGCTAGGATTGTCAATAATAGACATGACACGAAAACCTAACTCAAACACGACCAGAGTTTTTCGGGTTCGGGTCCCGTTTTAAAACAGGTCAGGTTTGGGTTACTTTTCCGACCCGTTTTAAATTTCGGGTTGGGTTCGAGTCAACCCGGAAACCCGACAATGACCAGCTTCGACACGCACTGTCCCACGCATCTTAGGAATTTAGGGCTGTGCTAAACCGCTGAACAGCGCATTTCGGGTATTCAGCATTTCGACTTTTCAATTCTTCGTCTCTTCTCTTCTTCGACCATCAAATCTAGGGTGTTCTCGACTGATCTCGCTCTCGCGGTGCTTCTTGCCTCCTTCCCAGAGCTTTTCTCCTCGTCGCCACATCGATGTCGTCCTCTCCTCAATTCCTCTATTAGCATATCTTAAATCTCCTTCATGCCCGAAGCTTTTCTCCTCCTCGCCATTTCATGTTCTTTTTTATTTTTATTTGTTGTGCTAATGACTTACTGTCCGTTTAGAGTTATCTTCGTTCAAGTTCGATCATTTTTTCAGTTATTCCTTCCAATTTTAAGTTGTTACGCACTTGTGTTTTTGATATGTCGATTAGGGCATAACATTTTACGATTTTTTTCGTTAGATTTGCTAGGTGTTTGTATATTGTTGGGTTATTTGGCCATTTAAGCATGCTATAAGCCTATAATATTGTTGAAGGAAGTAACTCTAACTGAAATAAAGTAATAAACTACCTCATGTTGAAGTGTTGAACGATTGTTTGGGTAGTTTGCCCTATCGGTTAGGGACCTTAGGGTGCAGATATAAACCTCTTGATTCCCTGTTGTTGACAATCTATGATTCCATGTTATAGGGTTTAACTATTGTTGGCTTATTGGCTATTATGGTGCTTCCTTTTGCCATTCTCTGTCTCTAGACTCTGATTCTCTGTTACATACTTACATTGTTACATTATTAATTATTGTCTACTAAGTAATAGGTATTGAAAGTCTATAATGCATGTAGCCTGCAACAAGTGTTATTTTGTGTATATCTTTGAAATTTAATAATTTAGGATGTTCTTTAGCTCTTTCATATTGAATTATTTATGATATTTGGCTATTAGCTTTTTGCTTTGTATAATATGGATTAAATGATTAATTGGTTCATTAGATGGAGGATTCAAACACACTTCCTGAACTTTTTATTGATGAGAATAAGGAACTTCGCATTGAAGATAATGTGGTAGAGCCATCTGATAATGCATGTAATGATGGTTCAATCATAATTAAGAAGCATATGAGGATGACTTCCAAGGTTTGGAGGCATTTTGAGATGTTATCTAATCCTACAGATGGTAAGCAATGATGTAAATGTAAAAAATGTGATCCGCAATACTTGCGTGAGAGTAAAAATGGGACTGATAACTTAAGAAGGCATTTGCAAAATTGCAAGAGAGGAGATATACATGACATAGACCAGCTCATATTGCAAACCATCTCAAATTCATCTATTTCTATAACTGATTATAAGTTTGACTTGACAAAATTTCGTGATTTATTTACTGCTTACATAATTATGCATGATTTGCCCTTCCAATGTGTTGAATGGTTGGGTGTTCAAGCACTTTTGTAGTTTGACTCAACAGAATTTCGTTAATTCTCATTTGCAATGGCTCGTGACGTTTTGTGTATTCCCATAACAATAGTGGCCTAGGAAATTGCATTTAGCAATAATGGTCGAATCCTAGATCAGTATCAAAGTGCACTGAAACCTGATATTGTTAAGGCTTTGGTTTATCCAAAGGATTGGTTGTATGGTGACAAGGGTGTAATTTCAACTTTAACTTTATTCAATATCTTATAGGATTACATTAATTAATATTTATGGTTATAAATTTCTATTTTTATTTATTGCAGTTTTGCATGACCCTGAACTTGAAGCTGTGACTGAAGATATCCTTGCTTTAACAGTAAATCGAGTTGAAATAGAAGCTAGGGAAAGTTCTGTTATTTAATAATTTATAGTTATAAATTTCTACCAGTGACTATAAATCCTGAACTATTATGTGTCCTACTCTTATTTCATTAACTATGGAGAGTATGGACCTATGGTACTATGGTAGTATGGCTATTTTTAAGTGTAATACTGTTTTAATTGCTAAATCTGCTTGTGAGTTAGGTTTGCCTTATACATTAGTATTTAATCCCAACTTTTTATTTTATTTCTACAATCCCATTCGACTTCCTGTTTTGGAATTTGGACTTTGGAACATAGATGTTGTATTGTTGTTTCTTATTTGCTAAAACCTGCTCATTTGGATTTTAGATCAATATTGCTATTTTGGATTTTATATCAAACCTGCTAATATTTGTGACACCTGCTGGTCTCCTATATTGTTTTTCCTGTTTTGCTGAATTTGGATCAGTCTCCTGCATGGCTGCATTCCTGCTGGTTTATTATTTGCTGTTTTGCAGAAATAGTGAAACCTGCTCCCAGAATTCATTATTTCATATATTTTTTATTTTAAATATGAAGTGAATAAGCGATGATGATGACCGTCTAAAATGAATGTGGGAATATTAGTGTAAGTACTAATGTGTTATTACAACTAGGTGCTATTTAAATTTACTTAAAATGAGCAGATACTATCTAATTAAATGGACAGATACTAAGTTAATACAAATTGTTTCTTGGATGGTAATATGCCAACATTTATTAAACTTACCCCACATTATATGATTAATGATTTGAAAGGTTTAATCTGAGCAATGTATTATATAATAAATACTTAAAATTTTATACTTGCTTAACTAGTTTTATTACAGTTTAATCTATATGTCGTTAGGTGATTGAAGACAGATTCAGACATTCTTGCAACAGTCGAGTCCAAACAATTGAAGCTTCTATATTCACATTTGTTGTAAAATTTTGGCAGTTTACAAATTTTTTTTGTAAATGAATAATGAGCAATTGATTTGTAAATAATTTATAAGTTATTTTTCATTTATAAATGAGATAATTAGCAATTGATATTTGATATGTGAAATTGTAACTTTGTAATTGTAATATGTAAATGATTTGTAATGATATCTTGACCGATTCATAATTTAAATTGCTTATATTTTGCATTTTAAAATTTTTTCCATGGTTTGTAGCTTTTAAAACCAGATTTTACTGTGCAGCCGGGTCAAACGGTTCGGGTTGGATTGACCCGAACCCGAAGCAGGTCGAGTCCAGGTAAGAATAAATGATCCATTTCAAGAAACGGGTCGGGTTCGGGTTGACCCGAATGGAGTCAGTTCAAATTCGGGTTGGACCCGAACCCGACCCAAAACCCATTTTTGATAGCCCTAAGAAAAGCCACGAGCAAAGCAACGGCTTAAAAACACATAGAAGCTACCAAAATACGCGAGATCCGGATAAAAGGTACTATCGCTTCATTAAAAAATAACAAACTTCAATGACAGAGCATATTAAAAATTAAGATAAAATGATCAGGAGGAAGTGGTTAATAATCCAACCATCTTAAGATAGCAACTTAGGCAATCAAACTCACTACCATAACGATTGGTTTCAAAATTCAGCTTTTTTGGTGCAATGGAAGATCAGAGTCTCGTGATATGTTAGGAAGAGTAGCACGCAAGAAGCCAAACATACCAAGATGAGAATTAACCGTAAAATCATCTCCTCGTACCGAGACAGCGCATACCGGGCAGCAGACCCACTCAACACAGGCCTCACTTTCTCGCTTCCTGGTATTTCCAACTTCGCCGCCATCATTGGTTACCGGATCGTCCTCCTTAAAGTTAACGCACATCGCCTCTCCATAATCAGAACCATCCTGCAAATTAAATAAGATCTTAAGTAAGGGATCAAGGTAAACAAAGATGGAAAAGTGGTGAGACCTGCTGGTTTGCCTTAGAGCGTAAGCTGCGAGCGAGCAGAGAAGAGTAGGCCCGGCGGCGCTTACCGATGAGCCTTATGAGGCTCTCCCGGCCATGGAGCATTAAAGATCACAGGATGCCCTTGGGCAACAATGGCAGTCAGCACAAATACAATAGTCCAATCAGGCATGAATAACAAAAATGATTGTTGGGAGCATTGGGCTTTCCAAGGAAGACTGTTTCCCACCAAAGAGGGATGATCGCCTTGACAGCAACAATTAGGTTTCTCTGTTTTAAAGGGTTCAAAGGGAGCATAAAAATATACTCTTTTTTGGGACGGCTGATTTCATCGCAAGAACTCTAGGGTGAGTAGGCACCACATCAATCCTAATTTTTCGGGGCTGACTCCTCCCATCACAACCTTGGTAGGCCCCATGACAGCAAAGATTATTCTGTGCGAACAACAGATGAAAGAACCGTTCGGTATGAAGTTCGGAATCGAGCACGGTACATGTTTGAGATGACGTGACGTATTTTTATTGGTTTTAGGATACATTCGGAATCCGCACATAATAATAAATCTCATGGCAAGGACTACCCTACCTAGTTGCCTAACCTCCTCATGGAGAGTTCCATGAATACTTGCACTCAACATGAACCTTAGGGAAAATATGTTATAGTAGGTTGTACGCTAGAAATTTTTTTACTAAAATAACAAGTAAAATATTCACAATAAATATTTATATAAATATAATGCTAGCCAAGGTAATGTAGTGTTATCATCAGCAACTTTGTGTTCATTTTCTTTAGAACTTCTCCTCTTTGTTAGTGAGCATGGGGTAAAGTTTTCTTGTTTTTGGGCAGGGGATTATTCACCTCATTTTTAAATGTGATCTAAGTCCCTTCCCTTTTATCCTTAGTGCTTAGATACTCTAGTCATAGTGTAGACTTGACCTTTACGAACTACAGAGGGAAACCTAAGGACTTAGTGTCACGATCCGGCCTGTAGGCTCGAATAAACGAGGTGGGAACAGAGAGCCGGACGGAAAATTTAAAATTTTCAATTCATCTAAAACTATTTCAATAAACTTTTAAAGAGCCACTAAAACTTCTAAAAAAAACTGAGACAAAATCTTTCAAATACCTTTCATTCGGTGCATCACGTCTATGATATACATTGTCACCTCTTCTACTCATTTTGCTTTTATATTAAACTTACCTAAAAAAATATTAGAACAACTAATAATAAGACACAACTCATTGAGTAAAACATACTTCTAAACTACAGTAACTCAAGATAATTGGAACAATATGCATGATCTCTTTTTTTATTTCATGACTTTCAATGCTATGCATAAATCATACCTGTCATACATATCATATTTGTATTTTTTTTTTTTCATTTCTCATAAATAATATAACCGTCACAGGATCCACCATATAATTTAGTATCAATGAAGGTACTTTTTTTTCGTTTTCATTTTCTTTTCTATAACTTTTTCATTTTAACGTGCACGAGTACATTGCATCCCTAGCCAGTATCATAAGGTGGTGTGCTCCATCAGTCAACATACACATGCAAGCATACAATATCAAATAATTTCATTTACTTTATATGAATATATAAGTCATGACATATTTAGTTTCATTTGATTTAGCATGATCAATTATTGAGTATGAAAAAGATAGATCATAATCTAATTTGCAATAAATACTTAATAAGTAAGAAGCAGATGTTAGTATCTTTTAATGCATTTAATTTAAGAAAGAACAAAATCATTACTAAATCTTAAAATACATGAGTACTCACATTGAATGTTTCCAAGCTTTAATATTTTCCAAACCTCAAGATTTGCTGAAGATTTCAATACTCATCTCAACTTAATTGTAAAATTCTTCCACTATTCAAATAACATTAAAAGATCTTAAACCTTCAACTTTGAGTTCTCAATTATAAAGCAACATCGATGATTCATATTCTTCTTACAATGATAATCTAATTTACTTCAACATAAAAGAGCTCTAATTCATCAAAATTTCTCTTGTCCAATAATAACCATAATTTAATTTCATTAACTTAGCATTTTAATATTATTAATTCCGGATTTAAATAAACCTTAAATTTTAAAAAACCAAATTTTGGTCTAATCCCAAAATTTACCCTTTTAACATTTTATAATTTCATAATTTAATTTTAAGTAACTTCTTTTTTTTTTTTTTTTTTTTTTTTTTTTTTTTTTTTGCCATATGAATCTCAAATTTGGAAACCTAATTTCCATTACTTTCATGATATATTCATGCTGAAACATCCCTTTTACCTAATTAACATTTAGGGCATGATTATTTTTAAATTTTATTTTGTTAAAAATTAGAAAAAATATAAAATTTTGAAATATTCTAATTTTTACCCTTAAAAATATTTCTAGAGTTATTAGGAATAATATTTGTTAAGGTATTCTAAAAGAAATTAAATTTCAAAAATTGTCCTAATTTTGAAAATCTCAAATATTTTAGAAGAAAAAAAATTAGGCTTAGAATTTGAAAGTATGAGATGCGCCAAGAGGGAGGTGAATTAGTATTTTTTGTTAAAAATTAAATCATAAATAGGAGTTTTATTTTTTTAATTTCAAAAGATGACTTAACTAATAAGAAGTGGACGCTAGTGATTAAACGATGATTGCAGTAGTGGTGATGGAATTTTAAATCGCACAACAAAACACTAAAATCAAATTCTCACTAAGCAGTTATAGTAATGTTAAATGTAAGAAATATAAAATGTGGTAAATGAAAAAAGCACACTAGAAGCTTTATAGTGGTTCGGCCACTTGACCTACATCCACTCCCTTGAGTCCTCCACTTTGGGATTTGCACTACTTAAATGTAATTCTCCTTCTGCTCTCACAGTAAGGTGGAGAAGCCTTTACACAAACTCACTTTCACCTTCCTCGGTGTGGCGGAGTGTTGGACGCTATGTCAACCTCACAGAGACTGCAGCGAACCTTCTCTTTTTTATCCCTCCTAGAGAAGGCAAAAGACCTTTGAGGACATTGACCTTGAAGGCTCTCCCCTAGAGAGCTCCCATAAGACTTACCCGAGCCACAACATGAGCAAGCGTGCAGCAAGTTTGGAGAAACCGTGTGATTCCCTCACACTCCTCCCTCATTAACTCACCTTCTTCTTCCTCTTATAAGCCTTAAATCCCTTCAAGAAGCTCCCTCTCAAGAGTTCCCTTTCTTTGTCAAGTTCCTCTCACTATATTTCAAAAAGCAAAGACATTGAATATATATCAGGCTTCAAGAAATCAATAAAATTTTAATTTAGTTATTTATGGTCATATAGTATGATCACTATCATACAGTACGATCAGTTCAAAACAACTTTTATTCTGGTACGAAGGAGTATGAATAGGCAATAATTATCTAATATATCGTACAGTACGTATGAATATCGTCTAGTATGATATACTATATTTCTTATGTTCGTACAAGACGAACGTTGGGATGACCAAAATTCATCTCTGTTCATCATCTGGTATGATCCAACTCGTACAGTACAACCAGTTAAAATATACATCGTACCATATAATTAGTTCAAAAATTAAAGTTTCATCTGGTACAATCTTCGGGACGACCAAAAGCAGCCTCAATTCATCGTACGATACGAACCAGGTCGTATAGTACGATCACCAATCATTACTTAAGCCTTGATTTAATTGACTAATCTTGGGGATTAATTTTAGCAAGTATTCAAATATTTGTATAGTACAATTGGATCGTATAATACGATTACTTCAAAATTTAAATATTAAAAACTTGCTTAAATTAATCTAGCGGCTAGGGTTTTGAGTTGAAAATGAATCGTATTGTATGATAACTATCATACAGTATGATTAGTTCATGTAATACGACCGTTGATCCATAGTGTAAAGTATAGTACGATTTAAAATTATACAATATGATCTATATAAAAAAATAATAATTTTTTTTCATAAAAAAGAAATTATCCCCCTCTATGTGTGCAAAATTACTCACTTTGCATATACTTTGTGACCAGACTCAAGAAATAAGAAAATAAAAAAATACAAAGTTACAAACTCTTTCACATCCTATTCTACCCAGTCTCGAGTCTTCTGTTGTCTTGAGTAGTGTGTGGTCTCCTTGAAATGTTAGTACTCACAGATCATAGTAACATTCAAAATATTTAATGAAGAATAAGATAACTCAATCAATATTATTTGTCATCATCAAAATCTCAGAGTAGGGGTCATAGAATATAATAATCTCACCCTTTTTGATGATATCAAATATTTTTTGTTGATAACAAGATAGTATATTTTTCATTTTTTTTATTAATGTAAATAAAAGAACATAAAAACATGAATAGAAACATGCATTAATTTTAAGTTAGAAATTAAAATAGAAAATATGATATATAATAGGAAAATATACTAACTAAGGATAGACAAAATTCTCTTCCTTTTGATATCACCAAAAAGATGAGTATCAAAGAAAAAGTATATAAAACACATCAAACAGAGACTTAGTCAAACGATGGATCATGATCAGCTGGTGGTAAAGGTGGCTAAAGGAAGTGATTGATGGAAGCAAACTGATGATCGATCGAAGCAAATTTTTTCCCAAACCATTGCATGTCCTCATTGTACTGCTGGTGTAGTTCCTGAATATGAGAGTCAATTCTGGTTTCTAATTGGTTGAGTTTTTAAATGATGTTGTTGTGAGGATATAGAGGTACAGGTCCTCTTTGTGGAGCAAGTCCTCTTGGTGGAGCAGGTTCTCTTGCTGGAGCAACCTCCCCTTCTTCATCAAAATATGTCTCAACATGCTCCTGGCCCCGATGAAATAAGATATGGAAGGAGGCATCCATATAAAAAATAGGGATATTATCGGGTTCGTAAGGATAGGTTAACTAGAATTTGTTGTGAAGAATGTATCCTATGAGATGTCCTAGGGCTAAATTAAGTTTCATGTGGGTGCTAGGATGGCGAATTTGGGTCATGTCCCAGATATAGCTAATAATCAAATCAACTTCATGAAATCTAGTATTGGACATGATTAGGTAAGTGAGAACAGATAGGATTAGAGTTATGTGTATCCTATATCCAGCTTTGAGTATTATGGATGTTCTAAGAACGTGTTGGATGATACGGGCATTTTGTGTTAAGAACTGGACAAGAGGTTGGTGCTGATGAAAAATAACATTTCTAAGAACCAAATTGATAGAAATCCAGTTAAACTCATTTATTATGAAGGAGTGGGCTCAAGGTCCTTCAATAGAAAGCCCGATAAATTTAGCGAGGTCTGCTTTGGTGATTTTGTATTTCAATGGTAGATAAATGAAGTGAGGATCAAGTTATCTAAATTTATTATTAGGTTGGCAAAGAACTCATAAAGGGGCTCAGAGTTAAACGAAAAGGCCAGGGTGTGAAGAAATTGGAGGGTAGTGGAAGCAAAGAACTTCATCACCCCAAAGTTAAGGGATGCTTGATTTAACATGCGAGAAGGAGTAATCATGTGTGCTTTGAATTTATGGTAGGCATTTTCATCTTTAGAAGACAAAAAGTGATAGTTATGGCGACGATAGGAAGACGAGCTTCCTGGGATGATTCAGCCTCGTTTGCTTAAGCCAGCCATCGAGCATAAAACGAGTGAAGATGAGTGTAGTAAACGAAGGTTGAGTGAAATGAGCTTGTTTCCCCTCCTATTTATGGAATTATTGTTTGTTCGTATAGTACGATTGAGTATTATAGGATGATCAAGTAATTATTTCTTTAGTACGATCGATCAAGAAAAGGTGGTCAAATCGTATAGTACGATCAAGATCGTATTGGATGATATGAAGGAATTACATTCGTCCTGAGGGGTCATTAGTATGACCCTTGAAAAAAAAGTATCGTACAATATGAACAGGTGTTTGTATAGTACAAAGAAAATAATATCATATCGACTGAGTTAAATTCATCCCAATCCATTTAGACACATAGATTATGCAGTACTAAAGGTAGATATTGTACAATATAAAGGGAAATTATATCATACAAAATGATTTGAATATATGGACATGTGTATCGTACAATACAACATTCATCATATAATATAATAGACATATCAAGAAATTAAATATGGAACATTGATTAAAAGAGGGCTGTGATTTGTGCATTTAATAATAATCATATAGTATGAAGGTGTATCGTATAGTACGATATGAACAAAAAATTAGACATTTTGGAAATTCAGTGAAATGAGTGGGTGAAGATCAGGAAACACCTTAGACCTTTTTTTTTTTTTTTGGATCAAGCATAAATGTCTATGATACCTAGTTTTGTCCTCAAGGTGCTAAAGGTGTCATAGGTTAATAGTTTTGTGAATATGTCTAACAATTGATCTCTTGTAGCTATATGATCTCTTATGAAGTGATGTCTAATATCTATATATTTTGTTCGATAGTGTTGAAGTAGATTTTTGGATATATAAATTATACTAGTGTTATTACACATAATTGGGATAATTCCTAACGGCAATCCAAGATCTAAAAGTTGTTGTTTTAACCATAACTTGTGCAACACAACTCCCTACTATTGATTCTTGATTAGATTGTTAAACTTAAGCTATTGTCCTAAGGCTAACCAAGATGGTGGTGAATTGGTAATTTTAATAATTTCTCTTGGATTTTTAAATTTGAACACCTTTCAAACTAGTAGCAAGTTAATTAAGATTTAAAAAAAAAAAAAATTCAACCATAGTAAATAAAATGCATAAATTAAAAGACACAAAGATTTATAGTGGTTCCATCAAACACGACCTACATCCACTCCCTGAAGACTCCTCTTCTGGTATAGCACTATTACCAAAGTGTCTCTCCTTTTGCTCCTAAAATAAGGCGGAGAAGCCTTTACAAATCCTCTCTTCCACCAATCCCTGATGCGGTAGAGAACTATCATCCTTTTAGACTCTCCACGTATCGGCAGAGAACCGTCATCCTTTCCCACTCTCTAAGTGTCGACAGAGAACTGTCGTCTGTTCACACCCTCTAAGTGTCGACAAAGTACCATCATCTATTCACATTCTCCAAGTATCGGTAGAGAACTGTCGTCTCTTTATACCCTCAAAGTATCGGCATAGTACCGGATCTTCTTAAAAGATCTTCTCGCAAGCAACTAGAAAGACAAGAGGAACAATGATAACCAAAATCACAAATAGGTCCTTACCTTTGAGTAACCTTGTGAACCCCTCACACTCCACTTATAAGAAATCTCTCTCAAACACTCTCTCACACTCTCTCTTTCAAGTGCCCTTGAAAAATCACGAAGACAATATTTTTTTATGTCAGATTTAGTGGAACTTTTATACCAAAGACATGAAAAATTGTCCAGAAAATTAAAATTTTTAATTTTGAGCATACACGATTATACAGTACAATCGTATGTCCGTACGTACGAATATTTCAAAAACTATTATATACCAACCTTGTGTGAATTGGTATAAAATAATTTGAACATGATCATCATCCCATATGAACTTAGTTTGTACAGTATGAATAGTTAGAAAAATTTTCAACTTCATCGGGACGAAGAGGCACCCCATAATTTTCGTACCCAGTATGGCGTACGTACGATGACGACATCGTACGGTATGATCATTTATGAAAATTTCAATGTTCGTTGGGATGAAGGCCCATCCATTTTGTACCCTGGACGACATATGTATAATGGCGACATCGTACAGTATGATCAATTATAAAAATTTTAATGTTAGTCGGGATGAAAAGGGACCCTTCTATTTCATACATGGACGGCGTACGTATGATGATGGCATCGTGCGGTACAATTAGTTACAAAAATTTTAATGTTCATCAGGACGAAAAGGGACCCATCTATTTTGTACCCTCGACGGCGAACATATGATGACGACATCGTATGGTACGATCAGTTACAAAAATTTAAACGTTTATCGAGACAAACGGGACCTATCCATTTCATTCCCTAGATGGCGTATGTACGATGATGACATCATACGGTACGAACCATTCAAAAAATTTTTCAAGTTTGTTTGGACGAAAAGTCAGGATGAAAAGGGACTCGTCCAATTCGTACTCTAGAAGGTATGCACGAATGGTATTTCGTACAGTACGGACTATACTTAGAAAAAAAATTACTTTTTATTCCTTTGACTGCTCGCAGGGAAAATAACTAAACAAATCATCCCGTACGAATTCACTTCATACAGTACGATTAGTTTAAAAAATGAAAATTTTAAACTCTCCCCCGATGTGTGTGTGTACGTTACTCAATTACAATTATACTTTCTCAGACCCAATAAAATAAAATTGTAGACTTCGTTTAAATTGATCTGATTTGAGGTTTTCAACAATACGGAATATGATTTCTCTGAAATGTTAGTGAAAATAAACATAAAAATAATACATCTAAAAATATATTAGGATAAATAATAATCAAATAAATAATATTTTAAATCATCAAAAATATATGTATTGCAAAGATATCAATAATCAAGAATTATCAAGAACTAAGTTGCAACAATCTCAACAATCACCCCCTTTTTGATAATGGCAAAATAATTATTATTTTAGTAAAATTGAATTCCCTAAATTTCTCCTTAACTCCCACTAAAAGAATAAATATGTGAATATAAGGAAAATCCTTGAAGAACACAATTTTTTTATTTTCCATGACAAAACAAACAAAATGATAAAAACACAAAAATATAAAAACTCTAAACACCAAACAAAAAATAAAAAAACTCAAAAAACAACATCGTAACACAATCACAAAAACAAAAATAAATAACCAAAATCAACCACCGAACAATATTACTCCCCCTTTTGACAACAACAAAAAGGGAAAAGGAAAGCTGAAATGGAAAAAGTCATATGAGAAACCAAATAATTGATCTTGAAAGAGTTTGAAATAGAATTCTAATAAAAAATTAATTAGCATTTAATAAAAAAGAAAGATTTAAAAACATTTAAGTTAAAGCATAACTTAGATAAGAAAAGTTGATCAAGGTCATGAAAAATTCTAAATAATTAGATAAGGAAAATTATTACAATGGTGACGAAATGAAGATTAGTTAAGTTCAATTTTCAATATAAATTATAATTGACCATTAGATTGATTTGAATTTGAAGATTAAATGATAGAGAAAAGAACATATTTAATTGGTGACATTGCGCATCTTTTTCAAATATTTGTGGCACAGTTTGTGCATCTTTTTGTATTTGGGTTAATTTTGTACCTCTTTTTAATTTACGAACCATTGCGTATTCTTTCGATTTTTGCACACATTGTATATTTCTTCCCCCTTTTTTTTAAATTGATCTTTTTAAAATCAATAATCTAAAAAATCAAATGTCTCTAAATACAAATAATTATATTGAAAAGAAAATTTAAAAAAATAAGATATCAAAATTATAATAATAATATTTAAATATTATTTGTCTAAAAATAACATGAGATTGATATCTTTAACTTGATCGAGTTATAAATTAACTTTAAATTTTTTGAAAAATTAAATTTCATAATGAAATTAATTTTGTATTGCAGGTTAATTTATAACACTTTGTAGATCAATTAAGATAGGATTATCATATATGCAAACTTACATTTTAAATAACGAACCAAGTCAACTAAACAAAACACGATATTTTTTATTGATATCAATTTAAGGATCAAATACATTTATGCACTTTGATATCAATTAACACCAAACTAAAAATAGTACAACCTCAATATAAATAAGTACACAAAACACTAAACAATCACAAGTATACACAACATTGATATCATCAGTAAGATCATCACATATGGAGAGGACTAACAAAGACAACACAAAAGAAGTACATCTAGAGCGCTGAGGGGCCTTGGTTTGGAGGAGAAGGCTTGTTGAAGATAGAGAAATAGCCTTCATCATAGCTACATTAGTGTTCACCGAGTCAAACTGACCTTGGATCAAACCCATGTCTTGTTGGTACTATGCATCCTGCTTGTTCAAATGAGTCTGAATTTGATCAAAATGTTGATCAAAATGACTCTCTAATTGGTCAAAGTGCTGGACCATCTTCTAAAAGTTAGGTCCATGATCAGGTGCAGGTACTCCTTCCTCATTATCCTCAATTGAATTGTCATTCTTCCCAAAACCTGCTCGAAAAGTGGCATCAGTAAAGTAGATTGGCATTTCAAGTTGAACTTCATGATGTATAATGTTGTTCTTCTTTTCTGGGATATAATTTACTATTTGTCCTAGAGCAATATTCTTCTTCCTCCTCTGAGAAACAAACCCAATTTCAAAAAGATTGTGTATATAATCAAGAATGAGTTGGACTTCATTAATTGGTTGTCCAGTCATGATTAGATAGGTAACTATGGATAGAAAAGGAGTTATGTTTATGTGATCACCAGCCTTAGGAATGATTGAAGTTCTAAGGACTTGTTGAATGATCCTTGCATTTTGATGTACAGTATAAACCCCTAGCCAAGTGACCAACTTAAGGAATACCTCTAAGAACTTTATTAATTTTAGACCAATCAAAGTCAGATTTGGAGATCATAGTATGTTCTCTAATTCCTTGAGTCCTTAGATACAGATAAGTTCGTAGATCTTCCTTAGTGATCTCTACCTGTTTCTTTTGGACATATGATCTTATCATACTCTCATCTTCACTAAAGCTCATGTTCGCTAAAAAATAGTGAAAGGTCTCCTTATGATAGGCATGGATAAGGTCAAAATAAAGGTGAAATGAGTTGAAGTAAAAAGAGGCATGACTTCAAAGTGGATACTTCTTGAATTAAGAGCCTAGATGGAGTGATTTTTACAGCAAAAAACCTATAGTAAGAATCCTCATTTGCTCTATACAAAAAGTTTTCGTCTCCACCCCTGGATGACGAACCCTTGGAAACTCTACCACACTTACTAAAACTGGCCATGTCTAGGATGAGAAGGATTCAAGGAGGATTGTAATTATTGAAGTGAATGAAAAATAATTCTAAAGCCCTCTTATTTTAAAAAAATGTCGATTCATACGTACAAATATTGATTTATACAATACGATAAGTGTTTCGTACCGGACGAAAATAGTTTTGTATGGATGAACGATGATGTCCAAAATGAAATGGCTTTTCATAATCATGCAAGTTACGAAGCATTCTTTCATATAAGTTTTTTGGCTAGACAATCGTACAGGTGAACACGTGTTCGTTTGGGATGATCAGTTATTTATGATCATTTTAATGACGGTTAGGTTCATCCCCCACATCGAATGACATGTGGTTCATATGTACAAAATAAATTTTTGTGTGAATGATAAGTTATAATAACTGATTCTGCCCGGATAATCATCTACATGCGTATAAAAGAATGAAGATAAATCATCCGGGATGATATAAATATCGTACAGAATGATATGTATACAAAATGAAATTTATGCATTCGGTCCAAAACATCGAATGAAATGCTACATAATTTTTACGGGACAAAAATTATTTCATATAGTTTGAATAGAACACTTAGAAAATTTATGTATGAATGTTCACAAATAGGAATTTTGATATGAAAAAATATGTCAAAATCATACAAAACATTAAACAAAAAAAAAATTTGAAAACACACATACAAATAAAAAATAATGAAAACCAAAAAAGGAAAACACAATAAAACATATCAGGTTTGTAGAGAATTTTGTTTAAGCATTAAGATCAATCAAATCTAGCCTTATTCTTAATATGCTAAAAGTATCAAAAGCTACTGGTTTTATAAAAATATATGCAAGTTAATTTTTAGTAGAAATATGGTTCAATTCAATTTCTCTTTTGGATATATGATCCCCATTGAAATGATGTCTTATGTCTAGATGTTTAGTTCTAGAATGTTGAATAGGATTTTTTGAAATGCAAATGGCACTAGTGTTATCACAATAAATTGGAATTATGCATATTGTAAATCTTAAATCAACCAAATTTTATTTCAACCAAAGAACTTGGGCCACACAATTTTCTAAGGCAATGCATTCAACTTCAGTAGTAGATAGGGCTACAGAATTCTATTTTCTATTGGACCAAGAAATTAAATAATTTCTTATAAAATTATAATTTCCAAATGTACTCTTTCGATCATCCCTATTGTTAAGAGAGTTGCTATTTTGCATGTTTTACATTCTTGCAACTTGTATTATTTTGATGATTTCAATTATTATTGTTTTACATATATCTCCTAACACTATTTTGAACATTTGTTTCTTGCTCTAGTGTGTACTAACATTTCAGGAAAATCAACTCCAAGATATTGAAGACTTGTAATCAAATTCAACAAATTTTCATAAGTTTTGATATGAGAGGGAGTGATTGTAATTGAGTGAAAAATCACAATATACACACTTGGGGAACTTTTTTTTGTGAACTAATCGTATAGGACGAACTTAGTTCGTACGGGACGATCATATCAATTACCCCTAAGAAGAGCAATGGATCAAACAGGCGGAGAGAAAATTTTTCTAAGTCCTAATCGTCCAGGATGAATTTAATAGTCGTCCCGGGACGAACGCCTCGGGATTCTCACTTTCTACTGTTCGTCCAGACGAAATCAATGATTCATCCCAGGATGAACGTCTCTGTATTCTCACCATGCCCTATTCGTCCAGACAAAAAATAAGGTTCGTCCCAGGACGAATGTCTCTGTATTGAGGCTCGCTCCATTCGTCCATACAAAAAATAAGGTTCGTCCCAGGATGAACGTCTCTGCATTGAAGCTTGCTCTATTTGTCCAGACGAAAACTATTCATCCCAGGATGAACTGAACCGACTTACGTTAATTGGTTACGTCCTAAAAAATTTTATGAACCGACCTATGTAATAACTGTTTCTTACCGGACGAACTTGGTTCGTACGGGATTATTAGCGTGTACGAAAATAATTCGTACCAATATACATAAGGTTCATTTCCGACCATTTAAGTAAAATCATCCAGGACGATCCACGATCGTACGGGACGATCCACTACGTACATAATTGAATAATTGCAATTTTTGGGCAGTTTTTCTTGTCTTTTGTATAAATAGTTCAAACTTGACTGCCACCCAATCTTTTTGCCATTTGATGTTCGTGCCTATTGAAAGAAAAGTCAAGGAGAGAGTGTGAGAGAGCATTCAAAGGAAGATTCCTGCCACTGGAGCGTGAATGGTTCACTTGTTGTTTAAAGGTAAGAATCTCTGTTGCAACTCGGGCTTCCGAGTTTATGATTTTGATGATAACAAATAATATTTATTATTCTTTTATTTCTCCTTGTATTTGCAGTGCATATTTCTTTCTATGCTAACTAATATTTCAGGTACATCATGCACCGTTCTGTGAAGATTCAAGGCTCAAGATTGCGTAGAATTGGTCGTATTAAATGAGTCTGTAATTTTTATTTATTGAGTCAGTCAAGTCTTATAATGATGTATGATAGTTTGTTGATCATGCACACACACAGAGGGAGCAAAAAATGATTATAAATATTTTAACTTTTCTGTTCATCGTACTGTACGAATTTATTTCGTACTGTACGATCTGGTGTAACAGAAATCCTGAATATAACTAATCGTACTGTACGATCACCACATCGTACTATACGATCTGATAATTAGAAAGACCGCCGTCCATTAAATTAGGCAAAAATTTGAATTTGAACAGCGTACTGTACGATCATAATCGTACTGTACGATGTTTGAAATATTGCCTAAGTTAATCCTGAGATTATGCAATCAAAACGGCTGAAATTTGTCACGTACTGTACGAACTGATCGTACTGTACGAACTGGATCGTACTGTACTAACTGGATCGTACAGTACTAACAGGTCAATCTCACATCGTACTGGACGATCTTGAGATCGTACGGTACGGACGCTGAATTGAGTGTGAATTTAAGGACTTTGTAAGAGTCTTTTGGCAGCCATTGTGGCTCGTTTTTCTAGAGAAAACTTGAAGAGAGGACTTGAACACTGTGGGGATTGGTTGCTAAAAGGATTCAAGAAGGAAGTTTTGCGTCTCATTGGTGTCAAAGGACCGGCTCCTCCGCCGCACCGGGGAAGGTGGAAGTGATTGTGTAAAGCTGTGGGGGCTAGGAGAATGTTTAGTGTAATACTCGTAAAGGTCTTTTGACCGAACCACTATAAATTGGTGTGTTCCCTTTATTTTTATGCCTTGCTTTATTTTCATTGTGGCGTGCAAAATGGAGTCAGACACTATTGTCGTAGTAATAGGTGCAATTTCAATCTCAGAGATTTCTTGTGAGAAGATCTGTCTCTGGGGAGTGGATGTAGGTCTGGTTGAAAGGACGGACGGTAGGGGATTGTGTAAAAGGACCAACCGGGTACTTCTCCGCCTTGCTGTGGGTGCACACTATAAGTGCAATACTTGTGGATGTAGGTCTGGTTTAGACTATTCTTGTGTCGTTTACTTTACTGCTTTTTATTTACCGCATTTTTCTTTTATTTTAAAATTTTGTGGTTGAAAAAAATTTCTATAAAAATTTCTTTAAAAGTTTAATTTCGGTACTACTAAAATTTAAAAAGAGGGTTAAGTTTTAAACTACCAATTCACCCCCCCCCCCCCTCTTGGTAGCCTTAGGACATTAACTTAGGTTTAACAACCTATTCACTAGACTCAACACCTATAGCCTATAAAGTTTGAATCTGAATATTCAATAAGATTAAATGAAGAGTTATACTTAGGATACCAAATCCTTAAGTTCTGAGTTCTCAAGAGATATCTTAAAATTCTTTTTACTGCTGTCAAATATATTTCTTTTGAATATGACTGGAGTCAAGCACATAAACAAACACTAAACATAATATCGAGTCTATTAGCTATCAAATAAAATAAAGATCTAATAATTTCTCTAAATTTCTTTTGATCAATAGATTTTCTCTTTAGGTCCTTATCCAACTGAACTAAGGAACTTATAGGTGTACAAACTGATTTAGCATTATCCATTTCATACTTCTTGAGGTTGTCCTTAACATACTTCGACTGACTAAGCAATGTTCTTTTCTCAATTTGTTTAATGTTAAAACCTAGAAAGTAACTAAGATCTTCTATTATGCTCATCTAAAATTAACTACTCAGTGTTTTCAAAAAGTCATCACAATAATTTGTATTAGTAGATCAAAAAATGATATGATCAACATAAATCTGAACAATGAGTATATCATCTCCCAATTTCTTCAAAAAAAGAGTGGTGTCCTCACTTCCTTTTTTAAAAGATCTCTCAAGTAGGAAAGTGCTCAACCTCTCATACTAAGCCCCAGGTGCATGTTTCAATTCATATAATACCTTTTTCAATTTAAAAATATGATTTGGGTATTTTGAATTTTTAAAACCTGAAGGTTGTTCAACATAAACATCCTCTTGTATCACCCCATTTAAAAAGGCACTTTTAACATTCATTTGATACAATTTAAATCCTCTAAAATAGGCAAAGGACAACAAAATCCTAATTGCTTCAAGTCTTTCTACATGGTTAAAAGTCTCCTCAAAATCAATCACTTCAATTTGATTATACCCCTTAGCCACCAATCTTGCCTTATTTCTAACAACAACTCCTGAGTCATTCATTTTATTTTTAAACACTCACTTAGTTACAATTACACTTTGATCCTTTGCCCTTGCAATTAATTCCTAAATATCATTCCTTACAAACTGATTTAATTCTTCTTGCATTGCCAAAATCCAAAAAATCATCCAAAAGTACTTGATTTATATTTGTGGGTTTTATTATTTAAATAAAGGAAAAATTATTGACTTCTTTATTAAGTCCCTGTCTAGTCCTAACACCCTCACTAGGTTCACCTAAAATCAATTCCTTAGGGTGGTTTTTAAAAAAATTTCAAATCTATAGGCAAAGGGTTTTCTTTCTCCAAATTTTCATCCAAATTAATTTTCTCAATCTTTTGGGAGTTATTTTCTATTTCATCCTCTTCCAAATTTGGCTATTTCAAAATTTCAGATTCATGAAATATAACATGTGTGGTCTCCTCAACTATCAAAGTTCTTTTGTTAAAAACTTTATATGATTTTTCAACACTAGAGTATCCAAGAAAAATTTCTTCATTTGATTTTAGATCAAATTTTCCTAAAGAAAATGTTTCATTATTATGTATGAACACCTAACATCCAAAAACATGTAAATATTACAAATTAAGTGTTCTCCCTTTAAGAAGCTCATAGGGTGTTTTATTTAATTTCAATCTAATATTTAGCCTATTCAGAATATAACATGCAGTACTAAATGCTTTAGCCCAAAAATATTTAGGAAGTGAATATTCAGCCATAATTGTTCTAGCGGCTTCAATTTATATTCTATTCTTTTTTTTACTACCCCATTCTGCTAAGGGGTCCTAGCTAGAGAAAAATTGTGATCAATTCCTTTTTCCTTATAAAAATCCTCAAATCTATCATTTTCAAATTCACCGTCATGATCACTTTGAATAGTTAAAATTTCACACCCAAATTTCCTTTGAATCCAAGTTGAAAACTCTTTGAACTCCTCAAATGATTCACTTTTATGAAATAAAAATTTAACCCATATGAATCTCAAGAAATCATAAACAATTACAAATCTATATACCTTCCATCCTAGACTTACAGTGCTAACTGGTCCAAAAGGATCATATGAATAATCTCTAATGGTTTACTAGTTCTAAGATCCTGAATCTATCTCTCTTTTTCGGAAGTCAATTTCATCACATCAACCTGGATTAGTATAGCCCTTATGGTCTTGACCACTTCCCTACTTTGGATGGGACTGAGGAAAAAACCTGTGTTCGGTAAGGCATGTGTCAGCAATCATCTTCATCATGTGGTCGGCTGGCAGCAGTTCTTTTTCTTTTTTTTTTTTATCATAGGCGCTAGAAACTAATTGACTCTTTTCTTTCAAAAGAAAAATGGGACAGCATCGGTCTTTTGAAACCGAGATATGGATATTAGGGACAGGCTCGACTGTATAGGATATAGAGATAGAAAAAAGCTAGACAGCAACCCGTCTTTTTGATGAAAAAGCATTTTTCCGAATCCGAGAAAAACAAAACTTTCATGCCATCCCGGCTCGGTGAGTGCTTTCTTCTGTGATGAACTGTTGGCACCAGTCCTACATTTTGAGCCGAGGAGCCGAGTTACGTGCCAGTGCGATTTTCTCTGACTTGACTCAGCTTTGTTAGGAAAGTTGCTATTTGCATATTTTACATTATTGCAACTTGTATAGTTTTGATGATTCCAAATATTATTGTTTTATGTGTTGTTATCTCCTAACATTGTTTGGAAGATTTGTTTTTGCTCTTGTGTGTACTAATATTTCAGGAAAATCGAACCCCAGACTACGAAGACTTCAAATCAGATTCAGCATGAGATTCTTTGTGAATTTGAAGCTTGTACTTTTTATTTGAATTAAATTTGAGAGGGAGTGATTGTAATTGAGTGAATAAATATACACACACTTAAAGGAGATCTTGAAAAAGTTTTTATACTGATCGTACGGGACGAACATTGTTCGTACGGGACGATCAGATCAGTTATCTCCTTGTAAGAGCAATAGAACGGATAGGAACTGAACTGGAAAATTTTTCTAAGGACTGATCATCCAGACGAAATCATTTTTCGTCCCAGGACGATGGGTTCTCTGTAAAATTTTCGTCCAGACGAAGTCCAGTTCGTCCAGGACGATGGGAACCGACTATGGCAGTTTCTGGCAACGTTCTGCAGTTTTCGGAACCAACCTTTGATATAACTGTTCGTACCGGACGAAATTTTTTGTCCCGGGACGAACCAATTTCGTCCAGGACGAAATTGGTTCGTACAGATGAACAAATGGTTCGTACGGGACGATCCGGTGCGCAGAAAAATATGTTTTAAGCAATTTTTTGAGCGGTTTTTCATGTCCTTTCTATATAAGGAGTCCTAGAAACTATTACAAATGCCTTTGGAGTTGTTTTCTCTTGAGAGGGATCATTGAGAGTGAGAGTTTGGGAGAGATTGTAAGAGTGAAGAGTGAGAGATCAAGTGAGGGGTTTGTGAGGGATTCACAAGGTTACTTGAAGAAGAAGATCTCTTTGTTTCTTCCCATCTCCTTTGAAGGCTCTCAAGTGAAATTCAACAACATCGGTCCGGTTCTCTGCCGACACTTGGAGAGTGTAAAAGGATGATAAAGTGTATCTTTGATAGCCATTGTTGTCTTCGTTCTTTGGGAGAAAAGTAGAAGAGAGAACTTGAAAGGGAGAGTGGAAAGGTGGAGTTTGAGAGGGAGAAGATCCTTGGAGGGGATTTCAAGGGAGTGTGAAGGGGATATTCACACGGTTGCTCTGGCGAACTTGCACTTCAGTACCATCGGATTCAAGGGTCGTCTTGAGGGAAGTTTTGGCGAGAAGAAGATCTCTTTGGTGTCAAAGAACCCGGCTACTCTGCCGCACCGGGGAAGGTGGAAGTGATTTTGTACAGGCTTCTCCGCCTTGCTGTGGGGGCAAAAGGAGAGTCACTTTGTGGTATTAGTGCAATACTCGGAGGGTGCCTCCGGGGAGTGGACGTAGGTCAAGATTTGACCGAACCACTATAAATCTGGTGTGTTCTTTCTTATTTTTCTTCCGCATTTAATTTCATTGCAAGTTGTTTACTCTGGTTGAAAAGTTTATTTTTTAAACTTTAAATTAACTTGCATTAATAATTAAAAAGGTTTTCTAAAAATCCAAGAGTAGAAGTATAGTTTTTAAATTACCAATTCACCCCCCCCCCCTCTTGGTTAGCCTTGGGATATTTAGTTAGGCTTAACATCCTAATTACTAGATCCAACAAGCTTGACCTACTTGACTCAGCGGTCAGTCTAGAGCAAGCGTGGGTATCCGGATGAGATCTGTTTTATCTTCAAACTAAGAATCCCAGCTCAAAGTCTAAGAATCGTATGAGCCTTTTGGCTAGGTCCATATGATGGTGGCAGTGCTTTACCAATGCAGATTAGAGAGTAATTTCATAATAGACTGATCAGGTTTGAGCCCCTTGATGCTCGGGTAGTCCCCGTTTCTGGTGTTTCAGTCGAGGGAAGGCCAGAACTGAGCTGAAAATAGGGTTTTCCATACAAGCACTTGAGAGGACAGAATCACAGCAGTATCCAAATGCTATCTTGGTCTGGGTCTGCCTTAAGGCCATCCAAAAGGAAAGATCACTCCTATATGCAGCCTTGCTCTTATAAGTCCGAGCCTCATTAGCATGCTCGTCTGCGAGCTATGCTGGTATCCTATAAGGTTGAAACCAAAAGTGAAAATAAGATTGCCAAAAATTCACAAGATGAAATTCCCATTTTTTCATCAGAATAAATCCCAAGTTTTTCTATGAAGAGCTGATCTAATTGTATTAGTTTCTATAATGGATTTCTTCTGTGTAATACTAATTGATAGGGCCTCATTGATAAGTGCTACAAGATCTCGCCATCGAATCTAGAGAAATTGTGAAAGTAAATAGTGAAAGCTGATTTTTCTTTTCTAAAAATCGCTAATATCCTTTTGGGTATTGAAGATGTTCCTTAGACTGCAGCTAAGTATTCCTACTCCATTGGTGGGTACCCTATGCTTTACGTTTGATTTTCCAAATTCTGTTACCCCTACCTGAGTAATATTAATGTCTGTAGCAGTCAGTTGCGTCACTGACAAATCTTTGTCTAGGAAAGCAAAGTGAGCTGCGTCTATGCCATCCCTCTATCGACAAGATAAAAAAGAATTTCTTTCTCCTTTCGAGAAATCCAGGAAAGAAAATGAAAGAAGAAATCTTAAATCAAATAAAGAAAATAGAAAGATTCAAATAATAAATAAGAGGTAGAATTTGGAAACTTGTTGATGACCTCCTATGCCAAGTCAGAAATAGTAGGAACGAACGCACCTTGTTCGCCGCCAAAAAAGAAGCGTTCAACAAAACTCTGTGCAAAATCCTATGGACAAAAACAAGAAAGATTGGCATGAGCGGCTCCCGGTAGTACTTATAAATAAGGATCTTTGCAATACAAGAGGCCCCTGGGCTAAGTATCGATACCCTGGTAGGGCTAGAACCTAGCAAGTATTTGTCTGTTCCAACTTTCAACTCCAAAAGGTTGAGATCTTTCCATCTGATTTTGTGTATTCACTTCTAGCGCCCCAAAATCGATTTGAAAAAATAGCTTAAGTTCGCTATGAAGAATCTAAATAGAGAAACGCCATTAGAGCTCTACAGCTGGAACGATGGAAAGGTAGACAGGGTGTTCGCTTATAGAAAGGAGACGGGGAAGACTCAACTCTTTCTAGGTTTTTCGAGAAACCATTTTACTGACTTCTTCTATTCTAATTCCAATAGATTTTTTTTTCATTTTCTATTCTGTAGAAGAATTTGAGAAAAAGATAATTGAAATGAAATGAGGATTTCACTTATTTTCCTAATTGACATGCCTCGCAAAGGTGTTCCTTAGTAAACTTTAGTTTTGGTATACCTCTAATCAAATCCTTTTGGGTAATTTTCCTAAGATTTTTCATGCTATTGTGATAGAGTCTTCTATGTCATAACTATGATTCATTAGAAATAGTTTTTAAGAAAAAAATATTAGGAGTTTCAATTTAATTCAAATCGAGCATATAAACATTGTTTACCCTAATTCCATGCAAAACATCATTACCATTTAGGCTTAATATACAGTTAGTGGGAAAAAAATATATACTATACCCTTTATCACATAGCTAGCTAATACTTAACAAATTATGCTTTAATCCTTCAACAAGTAACACATTTTCTATGAAAAATTTTTGCAAGTTTTTGATCATTCCTATGCCAACCACTTTTCTATGATGTTATCTCCCAATGTAACCTGCCTCCATTCCTGACTTCCAGGGATATAAATTGTGTAGTGTCTCCAGTCATATACTTTGAGTAACTATTGTCCAGGTACCAAATGCTCTCATGAGGCCTTGTGTGAGAGGGTGTCTGCAAAATAATCAAATGTTAGTCTTGGGAACCCAAAGAAGTTTGGGTTCTCCTTTTTGCAAAAGAAAAATAGATGCATATATGATATAACTTGGTTTATGCATCTTAGGTCTCTATACTAAATAAGTTTTTTATATATAAAGTACAAGCGTGTGAAATATGTCCAATCATCCCACAAGAATAGCATTTACCTCTAGGAAATGGATTTCTCAATCTTCTATAATAAATTTGTCTCTTCCTGGGTTTTAAAAATTTTTACCTCAAAATAGGATTAGTAAAATCTTCAAGTTTTAGGGGTTTTCTATTTTATTTAAGAGCTTATACTTTTAATTTAAGAAATGTATTTAAATCTTCTAACACTTTTTATCAAAATTCAAATAGGGCTCTCTACTCTCAGATTCATCTTTAAAAACTTTGAATTCTTTTTCCAATCGAGAATAGGATGTTTGTAAAAGATCTTTCTTTTTATTCAAATCATCAAATTCATCAAGTAAGCTAATGTTATTATTATCTATTAGTTTGTGATCTTTCCTAAGGATTTCATGCTCTTTTTATAATTCTTGCATTTCTAGGTTTAGACTAGCATACATTCTCTTAAGTTTTCTATATGCATCATGAATTCTTTAAAAAATCTTTAATAATTCATCATAAGTTAAGTCACATACCTCTTCTTGATCTGACTAATCAAGATTATCTGCCATTAAACACAGGTTGGGAACTTCCTCCTCCTTTTATATTTCTGATGAATCCGAAGCTAAGTCCTCCCAAAAAGCTCTCTGAAATCTCTTCTTGCCTTTCTTCATATTTTCTTTCTCTTCTACCTTCTACTTGCTAGGAGTGGCTTTAGATTTGGGCAATCTGATTTTATAAATCTAGGTTTCTAGCATTCGTAGCAAATCACATAATTAGAAACTTTAACATTTTTATTAAACTTACATATGTTCCACTGCTGGCGTCTCATTTGTTTCCTTTTAAGAAAACTTTTGAATTATATAGTCATCAAAGTAATGTCGTCCTCATCCTCAGGTTGTGACTGATCACTCTTGGAGTCCTCCACTTTTAGTACAATATTATTCTCCTTTCGTTGTTCACCTGTATTAATCTTCCTTTGACTCACTCATTGCTCGTAAGTAATTAGCGATCCAAGAAGATTATCAATAGAGTAAACATTTAAATCCTTAGACTCTATAATAGCAGTTATTTTAATGTCATAAGCAATAGGTAAAAAATAAAGAATTTTATTAACCATTTTAGCATTTATTAGTTCCCCACCTAATGCATGCAAAGAAGTGACTATCTTAGTGAATCTTGTATACATATCAGAAATAGATTCATTGGGTTTCATGCAAAATAATTCATAGTCATGTAACAAGATATTAATCTAGATTACTTTACTTCATTTGTCTCTTCGTAAGTAATACAAAGCCTAACCCATATATCCTTTCCACTTTTATAAGTGGAAACTCACATTTAATCTTCTGACTTAAGTGTACAAAAGAAATTGTTTAAACATTTTGCATTTAGTTATGTTAAGTCACATTCTTTTGTAGTCTAGTTATAAAATGGTGTTTCAACTCTAATTCCAACAACTAATCTAGTTGGCCTAGTATAGCCTTCTTGAACTAAAATATACATACAATTATCAAGTGATTTCAGAAATGTGGACATGCGTGTTTTTCAAAAATCGAAAGAAATATTATCAAATAACGGAGGTCTAATGATTGAATACCCTTAAGGTATATTTCGGTTTCCAAAAGTAGCCATTCTCATTTTTCAAAAGTATTCTAAACTTATGATTTTGAAACAAAGCTTTGATACCACTTGTTGATTCTTGATTAGATTATTAAAGCTAAGTTATAGTCCTAAGGCTAACATAGAGGGCGGGGGGGGGGGGGGGGGGGGGGGGGTGAATTGGTAATTTCAATAATTTCTCTTGGATTTTTAAATTTGAAAACCTTTGAAACTACTAGCACTACAGGAAAACAGCTAATTTCCTGCAGAAATAAATTTGTCACAATTTCCGGCTGATTACGAAGCAACATTTCCAGTGGATTTTTCGACGATTTTCCGGCAAATTTTTTGATTCATTTTCCGGCGAATTTATTTCTAACAAAATTTTTGACCAAAATAATTTTTTTTAAAATGACTATAATAAATATTTATTATTAATTATTATTAAAAAAATCATTAAATTAAGTTAAATAATTTAATAACTTAGTTTCAAATAAATTTAATTAAATTAGATATTATTAAATTAAGTTAATTAAATAATAATTAATAATTCATTATTAAATTAAATAATTTTAAATATTATTAACTTAAATTACTAATAAATTATTAAATTAAATTAATAAGTTTTTGTTAAAATAAATAAATTATATTAAATTAAATTAATTATATTAAAGAAATTGATACTACTTCTAATATAAATAAAAAAAAAACAAAAGAGTGTAGATTTAGCTTGGTGGTGCATTGGTTGGAGGGTTAATGCTGAGTCGGCGGGGGTTCGAATCCTTCCGAAGGCGGGCTGCAGCGTGGGTCAGCTGGCCCGTTGTCTTGCTTGCATGGGTCTGGTTGGGATGGTATCAGGTTGGGTGGGTTGGGCTGGCCACAAAAGCGTTGGGGCATTCGCATGGGGCGAGAGAGAGCTGGTCGCAGAATTTGGGCTGGCCTGGCTGGTACTGGCAAGCCTAGCGGTGGCGTTAATTTTTTTTAGTTTTTTTTCCTACACAAAATAGTTCATCGGAAATTATACCGGCAAAAAATTTATCCAGAAATCTGTCAGAAATTTTTTTGGCAGCCTACTTTTTGCCTTTATTAATTTTCCATCACGCGTGAAACCGACAAAAAAAATCACCGAAACTCCGCCAGAATTATTAATTTCTAACGGATTTTGAGCGTTTTCCGATGAATTATGTCCGCCGGTAACACACGATTTCTTGTAGTGTAGTAAGTTAACTAAGATTTTAAAAGACAAAATTTTTAACCATAGTAAATAAATTGCAGTAAATAAAATACAAAAATTAAAAGACACAAAGATTTATAGTGGTTCAGTCAAACACGACCTACATCCACTCTCTGAAAATTCCCTCTTCAAGTATTGCACTATTACCAAAGTGTATCTTTTTTTGCTCCCACAGTACGACATAGAAGCCTTTACAAATCATCTCTTCCAACAATGCCCGGTGCGATAGAAAATCGCCGTCCTTTCACACCTCCACGTATTGGTAGAGAACCATCATCCTTTCATACTCTTCAGGTGTCGGCAGAGAACCATCGTCTGTTCACTCCCTCCAAGTGTAGGCAGACTACCGAATCTTTTTCAAAGATCTTCTTACGAGCAACTAGAAAGACAAGAGGAAGAGTGATAACAAAAATAACAAAGAGATCCTTACCTTTGAGTAACCTTGTGAACCCTTCACACTCCACTTACAAGAAATCTCCCTCAAACACTCTCTCTTTCAATTTCCCTTGAAAAATCACGAAGACATGATTTTTTTACGTCAGTTTTTGTAGACCTTTTATACCAAAGACATGAAAATTGTCTAGAAAATTGAAAATTTCAATTTTGAGCATACACGATCATACAGTACGATCATATGTTCATACATATGAACAATTCAAAAATTGTTGTACGAACCTTGTATTAATTGGTATGAAAATATTTGTACACAATCATCATCCTGTACAAACTCAATTAGTATAGTACGAACAATTAGAAATTTTTTTAGCTTTATCGGGACGAAGAGATACCTCATAATTTAATTCCCTGTATGGTGTACGTACGATGACGATATCGTACAATATGATTAGTTACGAAAATTTCAATGTTCATCAGGACAAAAAGGGACCCATCCATTTCATACCTTGGACTGTGTACGTATGATGACGACATTGTACGGTACGATCAATTACAAAAATTTCAATATTCAACAGGATGAAAAGGGACCCATCCATTTCATACCCTGGATGACGTACATACAATGATGACATTATATGGTACGATTTGTTACAAAAATTTTAATGTTCATTGGGATGAAAAGGGACCCGTCCATTTCATTCCCTATACAGCGTACGTACGATGATGCCAACGTATGATACGATCAGATATGAAAATTTAACATTCATAAAGATGAAAAGGGACTCGTCCATTTCATACCCTAGATGGCGTACGTACGATGACGACATCTTACGGTATAAATCGTTATGAAAATTTTCAAATTACTCTGGACGAAAAGTTAGGATGAAAAGGGACCCATCCAATTTGTACTCTTGAAGGTATGTACGAATGGTATTTTGTACATTACAATCTATACTTAGAAAAGTTTTCTACTTTCTATTTGTTTGATTGCTCGTAGGGAAAATAACTAAACAAATCATCTTGTACAAAATCACTTGGTACAATGTGATTAGTTTAAAAAATTACAAATTTTAAACTCTCCCCCAATGTGTGTATGCATAATTACTCAATTACAATCACACTCTCTCAAACACAATAAAATAAAATTATAGTCTTCATTTATAATAAATCCTAAACTGATCTGATTTGAAGTCTTTAACAATCCGTAGTATGATTTCCCTAAAATGTTTGCACACACGAACAACAAAAAAATGCTTCCAAAAATATGCTAGGAGAAATAATAATCAAACCAATAATATTTGAAATCATCAAAAACATATGTGTTGCAAATATATCAAGAATCAAGAATTATCAAGAACTAAGTTGCAACAATCTCATCACGTACTGCTATATATTCTGCCTTGGTCTTAGAAAGGGCTACTGAATTTTGCTTTCTATTGGACCAGGAAACTAAGGATTGTCATATGAATTGATAGGTTCCAGATGTGTTTTTCCTATCTACCCTATATCCTGTAAAATCAAAATCTGAATACTCTAAGATTTCGAAGGAGGTGTTGTGTCTAGGATACCAAATACCAAGGTTTGGGGTACCTAGTAAATATCTAAGGATTCTCTTGACATCACTCAAGTGAGACTCTTTACCGTCATCTTGGAATCAGGCACAAAGGCACACACTAATTATTATATCTGGTCTACAGGTAGTTAAATAGAGTAGAGATCCGATTATTCCTCTATATTTTTTCTAGTCAATTGATTTCCATTATGGTATTTATCAGTTGAATCATAGAACTCATGGAGTGTTTATGGCCTTAGTATTGTCCATTTTATATTTTTTTAGAATATCCTAGTTGTATTTAGTTTTGGCAAGGAATGTTCCATATTCCATCTATTTTATACTAAAACCAAGAAAATAATTTAGTTATCCAATCATGCTCATTTCAAACTCGTTGCTCGTTATTTTTGAGAATTTATCACATAAGATTTTATCTGAAGATCCAAGTAGGATTCATCGATATAAATATGAATAATGAGAATTTCATCTTTACCCTTTATAGGAAGAGGGTGGTGTCTACACTACCCTTAACAAATCCTCTAACTAGTAAGAATGAGCTAAGTCTTTCATACCAGCTTTAGGTGCTTGCTTTAATCCATATAAGGCCTTTTTTAAAATCTGAATACATGATTTGGGAATTGTGTGTTTTCAAATCTTGGGGGTTCCTCAATAACTTCCTCTTTGATTGCCCTGTTTAGAAAAACATTCTTAATTTCCGTTTGATATAATTTAAAACCCTTGAAGCAAGCAAAGGATAAGATCACACTTATAGCTTCTAGTCTAGCTATAGGGGTAAAGGTTTCTTCAAAGTTTATGCCCTCAATTTGGATATACCCCTGAGCTACTGGTATGGCCTTATTTATTATTTTGGTTCCTAAGTCATTCATCTTATTTTTAAAGACCCACTTTGTTCCCACTACACTATGTTCTTTAGGTCTCTTGACTAATTCCCACACATCATTCCTAGTAAATTAATTCAATTCTTCTTGCATTGTTAAAATCTAGAATTTGTCCCCTAAAGCTTGACCTATACTCATGGGTTCTATTATAGAAATAAATGTTGAATGACTAACCTCTTTCCTATGTCCGTGCCTAGTTCTCACACCTTCAGATGGGTCTCCTAAGATTAATTCTTAAGGATGAATATAAGAATATCTCCAATCTCTCGATAATTCTTATCCTGAGATTTTACCCTTTCTCCTATAGTAATGGTTTCTACTCGTTGAATGGCATCTACATCATCTTCTTCAAATTTAGGTCCAAAAAACTTATCTGATTCATCAAATACTAATTGGGTAGACTCTTCTACCACCAGGGTCCTCTTATTGAAGATTATATAGGCCTTACATATATATGAATAACCTAAGTAGACACCCATGTCTGCCTTGAGATCAAATTTTCCTAAGGGAGATTTCTCATTGATTAAGATAAAACATTTGCAACCAAAGACATGCAAGTGCAAAAAATTTGAGGTTCGAACCTTAAGGAATTCATAAGGTGTTTTATTTAACTTCAACCTAATGTTTACTCTATTTAAAACATAACAAGCAGTGTCATTGCTTCTGACGAAAATATCTAGGACGAGTGTACTGAGCTAACATTGCCCAAGTAGCTTCTACTAAGGTTCTATTCTTTCTCTAAGCTATCCCATTTTACTGAGGAGTTCTAGGGTGGAGAAGTTATGCTCTATTCCAATCTAATTTTTGTTGAATCTAAGTGAAGAAAGTTTTAAATTCCTCGAACGACTCATTCTTATGTGCTAGAAATATTACTAAAGTGAATCTATATAATTCATTTACAATCACAAATCCATAATTTTTCCCACCTAGGCTAGCTATGTTAATGGGTCCAAATAGGTCCTTGTGAAGGATTTATAGTAGCCTTGATGTATTCACATCCTTGATGGAATGAAATGATGATTTTACTTATTTTCTTAGTTGGAAGACATCACAAAGATAGTCTTTAATGAAGTCTAACTTAGGTATGCCTCTAACCAGGTTTTCTGAGTGATATTCCTAAGTGTTTTCATGCTAGCATGGCATTGTCTCCTATGCCATAGCCAAGAGTCATCCATTATTATTTTTAAACACAGTGATTTTGAATTTTAAATACAATTAAGATCTAACATATAAATATTATTTATCCATTTTCCTTCTAAAACAACTTTATTATTTAAGTTAATCAAGCATTTGTCAGAAAGAAATTTAATTTTAAATCCTTTGTCATATAATTGACTAATACTCAACAGATTATGCTTTAAACCATCAACTAATAAAATATTTTTAATTATTTTTTTTTTTAGAATTTCCAACAATACCTGAGCCTACCACTTTCCTGGTGAGTTTGTCTCCTAAAGTCACATTGCCTCCAGTCCTGCTTTCTAGTAAATAAATTCTTCATGTCTCCAGTCATTATGTCTCGAGCAGTCACTGTCTAGATACCACATGCTCTCACTAGGTCTTTTGTGAGAGCATCCCTACAATTTCATTCAAAGATTAGATTTGGGAACCCAAGTGAGTTTGGGTTTTTTCTTATGCTTGTATGAATGAGATATATGCATGTTATGTTGTGATGAATGTAATTTTGGTCTCTACACGAGGTGTGTCCTATAGTGAATCGTGCAAGTGTGGGCTATGTGACCTAACATGCCACAAGATATGCACCTAACATCAGGAAATGGGTTCACTAACCTATGTGGTTGGTGATGCCTCTTCTTAAAGTTGTGTGATGCATGTAGTGCTGAGGGGTTGCTCGTTTGGGCTAATGGGAATGATGATTTATTATTTTCAAGTGCTAAGAGTTTGCTTTCAGATCTTTATTTTCATATTCATAAGCTGCCACTTCCACTTTTAAATGAATTTCATTATTATCTATTTCCCATACAAGTTCATCCAATTTCTTATACTCTTTTTCTAACTAAATATGCGATAATTTAATGGAATTATGTGCTTCAAATAATTCAATATGCTTCTTATTTAATGTTTCAAACTCATCAAGTAAAGACATGTTATCTCTATTTAAATCAGAATGTTCTTTAACTAAATTAGTATGCTCAGTTTGTAAAGTTTTAAATTCAATGTTAAGGTTTGCATTCATTTTATTTAACTTTCTATACGAATCAAATTTTTTCAGAAATAACCAACAATTTTTCATATGAAAGTTGACATACCTTGTCTTGATTCGATTGATCAAGATTATAGTAAGCCATTAGACACAAATTTGTTACCTCCTCCTCTACTTCTTCTTATAATGATTCTAAGGTAGAGTTGGCTCAAAAATCCTTTTGTGCCTTCAGCTTGCCTTTCTTATACTTTAGCTTCTACTCGCCCTTCTCCTTAGTTGGATGTATCTTTACGTTGGGGAAATCAGCTCAGAGGTGTCATAGTTTTATGCACTCAAAGCAAATTGTGTCATATATAACTTTAGTAATCTCTGAGCTCTTACCTTTGTTCCGGTTGTTTTGATGATGCCTTTTTTTTCTTTTTAGAAAAATCTTAAATTGATGGGTCATCAAGGCTATATCATCATCTTCTTCTACTACAGAACTTTCACTTTATGATTTGTTTGCTTTAGAGCCATCGTTCTCTCCTTTTTCTTTTCTCCTGCATCATTTTGCCTTTGACTTACTTGTTACTTATAAGCAATGAGTGATCCAAGCAAATTATCAATTGAATAAATATTTAAATCTTTGGACTCAGTAATTGCAGTGATTTTAGCATTGTAAGAACTTGGAAAGCATCTAAAAACTTTATTGACTTTTTTAAATTAAAAATCTCTCTACCTAGTGCATTCAAGGATATCACTATCAAGGTGAACCTAATATACATGTCAGATATAGTTTCGCTAGGTTTCATACAAAAGAGTTTTTAATTATGCAATAAAATATTTAATCTAGACTATTTAACCTCACTAATTTCTTCGTATGTGATATACAGTCTATCCTAGATCTCCTTACCAATAACATAGGTGGAAACTCTAATGTAGTCTTTTTATTTCAATGCACAAAAGAAATAATTCAAGCATTTTGTATTTGGATTTTAATGCTATTAAAAAGTTTAAAAGGTGTAGTGTAACCTTCTTGTACCAACATTTGCATGCGGTAATCTATTGATTATAAAAATGTAAATATTCATATTTTCCAAAATTAAATGGTATGTTGTCAAATAAGGGTAGACAAGTTTTTGAATAACCCCCAGCAGTATTATGGTTACCAAAATATGCTTTGGTCAATTTTCTCAAAGTTTTCTAAAACAATATTTTTGAAACCTCTCTATGATACCAATATTTTCAAAATAGCTTTTTTCCTGGCATGGAAGAGTACGAACATGCAACAATTGTCCAATACATCATATAGTATGATTTAAATATCATATAGTATAACAACTTATATTTCTTCTGTTCGTATAGGATGAACACTGGGAGGACCAAAATTTATCTCTATTCATCATTTGGTATGATCTAACTAGTACAGTATGATTAGTTAAAATATTTAGGTTATCCAATATGATGTATACTTCATACCGTATAATTAGTTCAAAAATTAAGGTTTCATCCGGTATGATCTTCGGGATGACTAAAAATAGCCTCAGTTCATCATACGATATGAACCAGGTCATACAATACAACCAACAATCATTAATAAAGTATTAATTTAATTAAATAATCATGAGGGTTAATTTTATCAAGTATTCAAATAATCTTACAATATGATTGGATCATACAATATAATTAGTTCAAAAATCAAATATGAAAAACTTGCTTAAATTAATCTGGTGGCTACAGTTCCAGGTTGAAAACAAATCGCATAGTATGATAACTATCATATAGTATGATAAGTTCATGTAATATGATCATTGAGCCATAGTGTACAATACAGTACGATCTTCATAAAAAAATATATTTTTTCCTTTTAAAAAAACTCTCCGCCTGTGTGTATGCATGGTTACTCAGTTTGTATACACTTTATGTGGCCAGTCTCAAGAAATAAGAAAATAAAAAATTACAAAGTTATATACTCCTTCACATCCTATTCTATCCAGTTGCAAGTCTTCCGTTGTCTTAAGCAGTGTGTGGTCTCCCTAAAATGTTAGTACTCACAGACAAGAGTAGCATTCAAAATATTTAATGAAGAATAAGATAACTCAATCAACATTATTTGTCATCATCAAAATCTCAGACTAAGGGTCATATAATGCAACAAAATTCACCATTAAGCTTCCCTAAATATTCCCCATTTAAAATTTTAAGAATTTGAAAAATCCCTAGATTTTCAACATTAGAAAATCTAAGCTAAAAGAAGAAAATTTTAGTTTAGGAACATACCTTCTTCTTTCCTAAGGCTTCCTCTTTGATTTCCTACAAAAACCGCCTCCGAAAACCACTCGCCACTACTAGTTCAAGTTCCTTGCCACCACCCTCTCCATCTCTTACATTCTACCAAATAAAAAGACAAGTGTGGAATGAAGGGACCGGAAGTTTTTGTTCCTTTAGGCTATTTTGGTGGTGGTGGAATGCTAATTTATGTATGTGCCCTTACATGCTTATGATTCATTGAGAATATGATGGTCTATTTAGTAATTTGCCCATAATTAATCATTATTGATTTTTAATTTCAAATCCATGTGAAATTAACCCTAACTCCTTTATACCATATCAATCAAAATTTAATGTAAAATTTTATATAATTTGTTTTATCAAATTCTAACAACTTTAAAAAATCATCTATTTTTATCACGGTGCATCGTAGCACGTCGTGATGATACGATTTGACATTTTTTGATTTTATAATTCTCCCCTCCTAATAAAAAATTATCCTCAAAATTTATATATCATCTTGTTATATAAGTAAATAACATCTTAATTTTAAATCAACATAAACTTTCACATTAGATGTATAATTGATAAAATTTCTGATATAATATGCCAAGATAACTAGATAATGCAAAATATATAATATAACATAACAAGATACAATATTATATAATAAAGCCATCACAATTTTCTTTGTCAACATCTATTGATTCGTTGGGCTCTTATTGAGTCAAAGCATAAACTCGTGGTCGAATATTCTACCTTGATTGAAATGGTATTGAAGTTGAAATTGATGGTTCCATCATCTTCTATTTATTAAAATTCTTCTGTGAAAGTGCTTCACTTGATCTCATGTATACTGAAGTCCTTTGAACCAATTTAGGACAATATTTTGCTATGTGTCTAGGCTGATGACACCAATAGCATGTATTGGAGCCCATCAGACATTAACCCTTATGTAATTTTCCACACTTAGCACAAGCTTCCATGGCTCTACTAGCACCACTGCTACTAACTACATTAGAATTAAATCCATTAGAACTTTCAATCTAATTTCTTTGGATATATTCTTTAACACTCTTCCTTTTATGCTTGTCCCTTCTCTTCTGAGTGATTTGAAAGTCAATCTCCACCCTTCTAGCTCGTTCCACCAACACTTAATAATCCTTGATTCCTAAAGGTACTAATAGTTATCTAATTGCATCTTTTAATCCATATAAGAATTGATAACATTTCTCCACTGATGTTACTGCAGTGCATTTCTTGATAGAGTTGTAAATTATGCTTCATATTGTATCACCGATTTGTCTCCTTAAATCAGTATGATAAAATTATCATGCATCTACCTCCTTGCTAACATTGGTATGAACTATTCTCTGAATAGTTCTATAAAGTCTTCCTAGTTGACCAGTAAATTTGGAATATCACCTATCCTATCTTCGCATTGTCCTCTCCACCACCTTTCTACTTCTCTGTCCAAGACGAAGGTAGCGAGTGACATTTTTTGAAGTTTGGTTGGACAAAATGCAAAGTAACATGAAATATCAATATATTATAAATTCTCCAAGGTAGTAAACTTTTCATGTAAAGTGAAATCACTCATTCTAAACAAAAAAGGAAATCACCACGCCCCGATGAGAGAGATGCCCAAAGGAAGGCACAGAAGAGCTCATTTCAACTTTGTTGCAATTCGGATCACATTTACTTGCTTCAACGATCTTCCCTTTCTCTTAGATGGAAGGCACGACATTCAAAAACACTCACTTGTATTAAATTCCCTTCCTATTTGATCGGAAGGCACAGTCTATCACTTCAACAATGTTTCCTTCCTCTCAGATCAGAAAGTGCAATCACGCAATTCTACTTTTCTTCATTGATGTTTGAGTTTGCCCGCTTTGCATGAGGTGGACTTTGAATGAGTCACAACTCCTCCGCTTCAATCAATGATGACATTATGTCCTATCGGATATTCTTTCCCAAACCTCTCTGCATGCTGATGGAACTAGAGTTGAACTCATGATCGGGTTCGAGATTCCTTATATGAACAGCTTGTGCATGCAACATGCAGGTTTATGATCCAAACTAGAATATTGTGTGTGCGAATGTTGATTTATCTTTAAGAAATTATGAAGATTTATCTTTGATTTGTCTTTAGGTAATTAATCAGAATTGAAGGAAGCTGTGTAGAATTCCCCAATTCAGCCATCTAAGACTGCATTGCTACAAGTTTTTTCACACCAAGTGTGTGTGGGAATGCGTCAACATTGCGTCTTTAGCTAATTTTACTTTACTTTGCACACAGCGAACCAAACTGAGAAAATGGTTCCTCTACATTTACTTTACAAACAACCAAATAACCCAAAGATTACTCTATACTGCATTTACTTTCCATTGCATTTACTTTACAATAAACTCACTTTACATCCAACCAAACTTCCCCTAAGTTCATTCGATCTCCAAGTACAAGGACAAACATAGGTTAGTGCCTAACTTCTTCATAATTGCAACTCATGCCAACCATGGTGGCATTCAATTTAACTTGAACCAAAACTCTTAGGGCAAGTCTAAGTCAGGCCTAAACCATTTATAAAGTTGTTTTCCCTCATTTTAACCTTTGTTTAAACCTTGGTTGACCAATTTTAACTATATTTTACCATGAACCATTAGAAACCTAACAAGTCCTTAAAAGGTTCCTTTAGGTTAGACTAGCCCTATATCCTAGGGTGGCGAAATAAGATCCCTAAACACTTCAAAAAACATACCTAAACCCACTGGAATCCATAATGGGCCATGGCTAACTATGATGGACCAAGTCAACCTTAGTTGACCTCTTTGACTCCTAAAGTTCTCCACATTTGAATTGAACTTAAAACCCTCAACATCATGCACTCAAACCATTATCATTGAATGCTTAGAACTTTAGGCAACTTACCCTAGCCAACCACCTTTGGTTAAATAGGGTTAACCCAATGGCTAACCCACGCTAGATTAAATGGGTCAAAATAAATAAACTAATCTAACCCACACCAAGCCTTCCCATGTTACTCTATACATCCTTTGAACTTTCTTGGTCTTTCCCTTTACTTAGGTGGCAGCCTTATATGATCTGAATCCTTCCAAATAATAGTTAATTTAAATTAAAATTATTAAAGAATTCTAACCTAATCATTCAAGACCTCCAACTAGACCAAACACTTGCTAGCATTGCATTATATCTCCTTGAATTATCCTAGTGGCCTGGTATATTCATCCATGGATAGAAATTTAATTGTATTCATCTCCAATCTTTATTAAGACCTATATTTTTATAAATACTATGTTCTTCTTGAGCCTTATATGTGTGAGCTTGAGTAAACTCTAGTGAGGTTCACATAGTGAGAAGCTATGTTCGGATCCAATTAGTGTCAGGTGTTGATAACTAAAGAGGAAACGCTACTTTTTTTTTTGAGAAAATGCACCTAGGTGCATAAAAATATTATTAGCAAAATGAAAAACAAAGAGCTAATACATATCAACTGATTGCTCCTTAAGAAAACAAATGAAGTTAGGAGGAACCTTATTAAGAACTAAATCTTCCCAAATAAAAGAACTAAGAATTGCATAATTAGCACAAAGATCTGCTAATTTATTGGAATTCCTATTTACATAATTGAAAATTACCTTGTTGAACTCCTTTAGCTCCGACCCCAATTGATATTTATTTTTGTAATAGCTCATTTGAAGAAGCTTGATGATATTGCTATTGTCACTCTCAATTATAATCCCTTGTAGATTAGCATCTAAGCTTTGATTACAAACTTTAGATGTTGTATGGCTGCTAGTTCTAGTCTAGATATGTCCCAATATACACATGTATGTCCAAAGGCTAAAAGAAATCTTCCTTTGAAATCTCTGAAAACTCCTCCAATTCATGCTTTATATGATTTGAGTAATGAAGCTTCTATATTAACCTTTATCCATTCAAGTGGAGGGGGATGCCAATGATTATCAGACAGCTTGTAAAGCTGGTTAGCACCCCATTTACCCGATTTATAGGAATTTTTTTTTTTTTTGCTGAAATGGTAGAAAAACTGAGAGATTCCAAAGAAATGAAATGTGAGCTATCATCTATACCTTTATGCAATAGCTTGATTCCCCTCTTCCAAGACAAGTAGAAAACATTACAGAATAAATTTACCATCCATAAATTTTGAAGAGAGATCCTTTTGAAGCATTCCTCCAAGGAATCGAATTCTAGAACACCAAATCCCCATTTATTCAGCTGTAGAAAAACTCCTTCTAGCTTTTACATTTTATTATTACATGTGTTGAAACTTGATAAAAATGAATTAGGTTGTTAGACCTATGCTTATGTCCCAACGGCTAACTAAGAGGGGGTGGGTGGGGGGGGGGGGGGGGGTGAATTGGTAATTAAAAAAATATTAACCTCTTTTTGAACCGATTAAAATTTTGTAAAATTTTCAAATAATTTTTCAACCACAGATAAACAAAAAAAGTAAATTAAAAAACAACAAAAAAATAAAAGACACAAGATTTATAGTGGTTCGGTCAAACACGACCTACATCCACTCCCTGAAGTCTCCCACTTCAGGTATTGCACTATTACCACAAGTGACTCTCCTTTTGACCCCACAGCAAGGCAGAGAAGCCTTCACAAAAACTCTCTTTCACCACTACCCGGTGTGGCAGAGAACCGTCGTCCTTTTACACCCTCCAAGTGTTGGCAGAGATCTGTCGGCTATTCACTCTCTCCAAGTGTAGGCAGAGAACCTTTGTCATTTCACACTTCTCCAAGTGTAGGAAGAGAACCTTCGTCCATTCACATTTCTCTAAGTGTAGGCAGAGAACCTTCATTCTTTCATACTTCTCCAAGTATCGGCAGAGAACCGAATCTCCTTTAAAGATCTTCTCATGAGAAATTTTGAAGGACAAGAGAAGAGAGTGAAGTAACCACAATTCACAAATGGAAATCCTTACCTTTGAGTACCAAGTGAACCCTTCAAGATCCAGTAGTAAGAACTCTCCTTCAAACACTTTCTCACACTCTCCTTTAATCTCCCTTCAGTTTGCAGGACGACCAGTTGACAAAAAGATTACATGACAGTCTAAAGTGGACCTTTTATATGAAAGACACAAAAAATAGTCTAAAAACTGTAATTATTTAAATCTTTGTGTTATTGATCGTCCCGTACGATCTTAGTTTGTACAAACGAACATTTTAACTACTGTTGTGTTTGAACTAAATGTGAACTGGTATGATTTCCCTTTGTACCCGATTATTGTCCCATACAAACAATGTTCGTCCGGTACGAACGGTTATTTACATAGTTCATTTTTATAAAAAATAGAAAGACTATTAGGTTCCATAATTTAGAAGATCATCATAGGACAAACCATATTAATTGTCTAGACGAATAGTTCATTTTGACTATTCCAGAGCCCATCGTCATGGGATGAGCCATAATTTTTGTCTAGACGAATGCATCCAGAGAGCATCGTCCTTGGACGTACGTTAAATATCATTTGAACGAAAGCGTACAGAGAGCATCATCCTGGGATGACGGTAATTATCGTCTGGATGATGAATTCCAGAGAGCATCGTCCTAGGACGTATGTAAATATTATGCTAACGAACGTGTACATAGAGCATCATCCTGGGACGAAGGTAATTATCGTTTGGATGAATTGTACTTAGAAAAAATTTGCCCTCTCCTCCTTCGTTTCATTTGCTTTTTTAGGATTAAAATTGACCAAATCGTCTCGTATGAACATGGTTCGTATGAATGATCAGTTTCAAAATTTATGAATTTTAAAGTTCTTCCCTAGTGTGTGTGTGCTAATTAGTTACTCAATTACAATCACACTCTCTTAGAATCAATAAAAAGAAAAACACATACTTCATTTTATAAAATATTCTAAGTTGAACTTGATTTGAAGTCTTAAACAATCTGAAGTATAATTTTCCTGAAAGGTTATTACACACAAGAGCAAAAAGAATTCTTCCAAAAATGTGTTAGGAGAATATAATAATCAAAACAATAATATTTGGTATCATCAAAACATGTAAGTTGCAAGAATGAAAGCATGCAAAGTTAAGTAGCAACTCACTTCAACAAACTCCCCCTTTTTGATGATGGTAATACAATTATTGTTTGTATAAATTTAAAAGTACTAAGTTTCTCCTAAACTCCCCCTGAATGAATAAGCATGTGAGAATAAGGGGCATATTTATTTAACTAATCCCAAATTTTAATTTTTAAAATTTTTACACACTCAAAAACACACAATAACAATACACGCTCAAAAACACACAACAAGAATCACACTTAGACACCAAGAAAACAAAAAATTAAGAACAAAAAAATACGAACAACACTTCAAATAATATTTCATCCCCTTTTTAACAACAGCAAAAAGAGAAGAAGAGATAAACCAAACCAGTCCAAAAATGAAGAAGACATATGAAAAACCTTTAATACTTGATCCTTTAAAGAGATTGAGTTATATTTGCAACTAAAAATGAAATATCATTAGAGAAATAAAAAGATTCATATGATTTAAGTATGAAAATAACATGGACAAGAAAAAAATACCAAAATCATGAATTTGTTTAGACAATGAGATAAGCAAATTCATTGCAATTTAGAAGAATGTAAAATTTTTTATATTTCAAAATTCAATACAAAATAAAAGTGCACATAAGATTAATTTTGAATTTAAAGATTGAAAGATTGAGGAAAGAACTTATACTTGTGGCGCTTTGCGCATCTTTTCAATATTTATGACACATTTTATACATCTTTTTACTTGTGAGCTTATTTTGTGCCTCTTTTTCAAATTTACGAATTATTGCACATTCTTTTGATATTTGTATATTTTCAAGTATATTCTCGATCTTTCCAAAATTGATAATCTAAAATCTCAAATTTCTCTAAGTACAATGATATTTATATTGAAAAGAGAAATAAAAATAAGGAAACATCAAAATTGCAATAATAATATTAAAATTATGTTAGTCTAACAAGAAATATGAGATTGACAGTTTAAACTAGATCAAGTTATAACATCACTTAAATTAAAAAAATATATATTTTCTAATGAATTCAATTTTGTATTGCAATGCAAACTATAACACTTGTTGGATCAAATATTTTATGGATGATTATATAGGCTAACACATATTTTTGAAAAGAGATCAAAAACTCTAAAAGCAAGACAAGATAACTTTATGGATATAATGATAAAGGACATTACATCAACTATGGATAATATCAATACAATGACATTTTTGAGATAAAAACTTGAAAAACTAACACATCACATTTCATAATAAAAATAACTACAACACATAACATAAAAACACATCACATCAAGTCATCATAGGTAAAGAGAAGCACGAAGGAAGTACAATCATCACTCGGAAGAGCCCTAATCTGGAGGAGATTGCTGGTTAAAGAAATTAAAGTAGCTACTCATCATAGCCATATTTGAGCTCATAGCATCGAGTTGGCCTCACATCCAACCCATGTCTTGTTGATGCTGCACGTCATACTGTTGTAGGTGATTCTCAATTTGATCAAAGTGATGTTCAAAATGAGTCTCAAGATGATCAAACCTGTGAACCATATCTTGAAAGTTTGGTTCACGAGAAGGTGTAGGTGGAGGTGCTCTCTCCTCTCTCTCAAAGTCATCACTTTCATCTTGTTTTGAAATGATAGCTCAAAATGAACCATCATTGTATAATAAAGGCTCCGCAAGGTGAAATACATCAGGGTGAACTAATTCGTACTTCTTGTCAAGAATGTAAGTCACAAGATTTCCTAGAGCAATGTTCTTCTTTCTCTTATGCGATACATGACCAATCTCAGAAAATCCATAAAGGTAGTTAAGAATGAGTTGGGCTTCGTCAAAAAGTTGATCAGTAATGATCAGATAAGTGACAGTGAAAAGAAGAGGAGTTATATTAATTCTATCACTAGCTTTAGGAATGATGGAAGTTCTAAGCACATGCTGGATGATTCTAGCTAGGGGTGTAAATTTTGGGTCACGGGTCGGGTTCGGGTTGAACCCGAAACTGACCCGACACTATTCGGGTCAACCCGAACCCGACCCATTTTTAAAAATGGGTCAGTTTTTTGGACCCGAACCCGACCCGCTTCGGGTCAGGGTCAACCCGACACGACCCGAATGACCCGTTTCCAACAAAAATGGCTAATTTTCGAGTAAAAAATGGGTCAATATCCTCTTTTAGGGTAAAAAATCTGTCAAAATCGGGTCAATCTCGGGTTGCCGGGTCAAAATCGAGTTTTCAGATCAAAATCGGGTCAATTTCGGGTCAAAGGGTTAACCCGAACCCGACCCAATTTTTGAAACGGGTCGAAATGCTGAACTCGAACCGAACCCGAAAAGTTTCGGGTTCGGGTTGACCCTAACCCAAAATTTTTGGGTCGGGTTCAGGTCGGGTTTTAGGGTCGTGTTAAATATTGACACCCCTAATTCTAGCATCTTGATGTAAAGTGTTCACTTTAGGCAAATGACATTCTTTTCTAATCCCTCTAAGCACTCGGTTAATCTCACTCCAATTATAAGTTGTGGAAGAAGTCAAAGTGTGAGCTCGTATTCATTCAGTCCTTAGGTTTAAGAAAGCTCCCAGATCATGCTTGGTTTTTTTTCTACATTCTTACCTAGAACATAAGATCTAACCCTATCCTGATCAGAGTTAAAAGTTATGTTCACCAGAAAATAGTTAAATGTAGAAATAATGAAGGAATAAATCAATGTGAGGATAAACTCAAATTGAGTGGAAGAAAAGAGGGGTAGAATCTGATGGATTATATTCTCTTGAATCAAAACTCTTTAAGGAGTCAGTTTAGCATATACAACCTAGGGAAGAATTCCTCTTTTTCCTTGGATAAGAAATTTTCATGGGTATTCCTAGAGGCGGGTCCCCTAGTCAATTCCTTTTGCCTGACTCTCTTGCTTGAAATGGCCATTTGAAAAGATCACAAAGGATTGGAAGGTTGAAAATGTTGTTAAGGTGAATGAAGTTTAACATCTAAACCTTGTCAATTTAAAGAAAAATGATTTTATGTACGGACAAAAATTTGGTTTGTCTAGCACAAAGATTGGTTCGTACATAGCATGGAAATTTTGTATGTAAAAATACATGCGTTAAAAATGAAACGGTTTTTCATAATCTCACGAGTTACGAGGCAACCTTTCACGTCCTGGACAATCACTTATTTAAGATCATTTTAATGACCGTTTGAATCGTCCCCTACTTCACGTGACACATGATTCGTATGTACGAATGTGGGTTCGTACATACAAATAGAATTAAAACCATTCTTATCCATATATTCGTCAAGGAACATACATACAATTTAATACTCATCGTCTAGACGATCGTACAAATGAACCGTATTAAAAATTGAAAAATTGCATGCAAACTGTTTAAATCAACCGTTAATACGCTACACAATTTGTCCTGTACAAAAGTAATTTCATACAGACGATTGTTATATAAATTTTTCATGCCATGCTAATTAAATAGGAATTTTGATGTGAAAAATATTTTTCATACCAACAATTCAAATAAGAAAATTCAAAACTATACGAACAAAAAACAAAACACACACAGAAAAATATAAAATTAAAAACACACGGAAAAACAAAAAAAAATATCAATATTGCAGAAACTTGTATTTAATCATTCAAATCAATCACACCAAGCATTGTTCTTAATGTACTAAAAGTATAAAAGGCTAGTGGTTTTGTAAAAATGTCTGTAAGTTGATTTTCCGTTGTAACATGAATGAGTTCAATTTCTCCTTTGGATACAGGATCCCTTATGAAATGATGCCCGATGTCTATATATTTGGTTCTTGAATGTTGAATAGGATTTTTATAAATGTAAATAGCATTAGTGTTATCACAATAAATGGTAATAGTGTCTATTGTTAATCCTAAATCAATCAACTATTGTTTTAACCAACGTACTTGTGTCACACAACTTCCTAAGGTAATGTATTCAGCTTCAACAGTAGGTAGGGCTACAAAATTTTGTTTTATACTGGACCAAGATACTAAAGAATTTCCAATAAATTGACATGTGCTGAAGTGCTTTTTCTATCAACCCTACAACCTGCAAAGTTCGAATTTGAATATCCAATTATTTCAAATGAAGAGCTCAATTTAGGATACCAAATTCCTAATTTATGAGTTCCCAACAGATACCTTAAAATCCTTTTCACTGCTGTCAGATGTGATTCTTTTAGATCTGATTAAAATCTAGCACGTAAACAAGTACTAAACAATATATCGGGTCGGCTAGCTATCAAGTAAAGTAAAGATCCAATTATCCCTCTAAATTTCTTTTGATCAATAAATTTTCTCTTAGGGTCCTCATCCAACTAAATTGAGGAACTCATAGGTGTACTAACATGTTTAGTATTGTCCATTTCATACTTTTTGAGGATATCCTTAACATATTTTGACTGACTAAGAAATGTACCTTTCTCAATTTGCTTAATGTTAAATCATAGAAAGTAACTTAAATCTCTCAAACTCATATCAAATTCACTACTCATTATTTTAGAAAAATCATTACAAAGATTTTTATTTGTAGATCCAAAAATGATATCATTAACATAAATTTGTACAATTAGTATATCCTCCTCTAATTTCTTCAAAAATAGAGTTTTGTCCATAATTCTTTTTTAAAAGATCTCTCAAGTAGGAAGGTGTTCAACCTCTCATACCAAGCCCTAGGTGTCTGTTTCAATCCATATAATACCTTTTTCAAATTAAAAACATGATTTGGGTGTTTAGAATTTTTAAAGCCTGGAGGTTGTTCTACAAAACATCATATTGAATTATACGATTTAAAAAGGCACTTTTAACATCTATTTGATACAATTTAAATCATTTAAAACAGGCGAAGGCTAATAAAATCCTAATTGCTTCAAGTCTAGCTACAGAGGCAAAAGTCTCCAAAAAATCAATCCCTTTAATCTGATTATACCCCTTAGCCACAAATCTAGTCTTTTTTCTAATGACTACTCTTGAGTCATTCATTTTATTCTTGAATACCCACTTAGTTCCAACTACACTTTGATCCTTTGGCCTTGCAGTTAATTCCTAAACTTCATTTCTTATAAATTGATTTAGTTCATCCTGCATAGCCAATATCGAAAATTCAACCAAAAGTGTTTGATCAATATTTATGGGTTCTATCATTGAAATAAAGGCTGAATGATTGGCTTCTTTATTCATTCCACACCTAGTCCTAACACCCTCACTAGGTTCACCTATAATCTATTCTTTTGGGTGGTTTTTAGAAAATCTTAAATCTCTAGGCTCCGAATTTTCTATCTCTAAATTTTCATCCAAACTTATTTTCTCAATCTTTTGGGAGTTAATCTTTATCTCATCATCTTCAAAAATTGGCTCTTCCAAAATTCCAGATTCATCAAATACAACATGTATGATCTCCTCAATTACCAAAGTTCTTTTATTGAATACTCCAAAAGATTTTCCAACACTTGAGTATCCTATAAAAATTCCTTCATCTGATTTTGGATCAAATTTTCATAAGGCAAATTTTCTATTGTTATGTATGAACACCTTATATTCAAAAGCATGCAAATGTGTCAAATTAGGTGTTCCTCCCTTTAGTAACTCATAGGGTGTTTTATTTAAGTTTGATCTAACATTCACCCTATTCAGAACATAAAATGCCGTGCTAATCGCCTTAGCCCAAAAATATTTAGAAAGTGAATATTCTGCCAATATGGCTCGAGCGACTTCTATTAATATTCTATTTTTTTTACTACCCCATTCTGCTGAGGGGTTCTAGGTGCAAAAAATTGTGATCAATTTCTTTCTCCTTACAAAAATTCTCAAAGTTTTCATTCTAAAATTCTCATCCATGATCACTTTATATTGTTATAAATCTCGCCTCGCTTCCTAGTTTCCATTGAATCCAAGTCAAAAAATTTCTAAATTCCTCAAATGATTCGCTCTTATGATATAAAAATCTAACCCATGTGAATCTAGAGAAATCATCCACAATCAAAAACCCGTATACCTTTCCTCCTAGACTTATAGTTCCAACTGATCAACAAAGATCCATATGTAAAATCTCCAATGGTTTACTAGTTCTAAGATCCTTATTAGACTGAAAAGAGGACTTCACCTATTTTTCTAATTGACATGCATTACAAAGGTGATCCTTATTGAAGTCTAGTTTTGGTATACCGCTCATTAAGTTCTTTTGGGTAATCCTCCTAAGGTTTTTCATGCTAGAATGACAAAGTCTTCTATGCCAAAGACATGACTCATCAGAAATAGTTTTTAAATAAAAAGTAGTAGGAGTATTAATGTAATTCAAGTCTAGCATATACACATTGTTTACCCATTTACCATTCAAAACATCATTTTTATTTAGGCTTAATATACAGCTAGTAGGAAAAAAATTTACACAATAACCTTTATCACATAGCTGACTAATACTCAGAAGATTATGTTTTAAGCCTTTTACTAACAAAACATTCTCTATAATTTTTTTTTCAAGTTTCTAATTATACCTGACCCTACCACCTTCCTTGTGGTGTTATCTCCAAGTGTTACCCTGCCTCCACTCATGGCTTCCAGTGATATGAATTGAGCAGTATCTCTAGTCATATGCTTTAATCAACCGTTGTCCATGTATCATATGCTCTCAAGAGGCCTTGTGTGAGAGCGATCATCTTCTTGATCCAACTGATCAAGATTTTCAGCAATTAAATACAGATTGTTGACTTCTCTTCCTTTTCAGTCTCCGACGAGTCTGAAGCTGAGTTCACCCATAAAGTTCTTTGGAATTTCTTCTTGCCCTTCTTCCAAGTGCTACCCTGCCTCCACTTATGGCTTCCAGCGATATGAATTGAGCAGTATCTCTAGTCATATGCTTTAATCAACCACTGTTCAGGTACCATATGCTCTCACGAGGCCTTGTGAGAGCGATCCTCTTCTTGATCCAACTGATTAAGATTTTCAGCCATTAAATACAGATTGTTTACTTCCTCTTCCTTTTTAGTCTCCGACGAGTCTGAAGCTGAGTTCGCCCATAAAGTTCTTTGGAATTTCTTCTTGACCTTCTTCACCATTAGTTTCTCCTCTACCTTCTCCTTGCTAGAGTGGCTTTGAGTTTTGGGCAGTCTGACTTAATATTTCCAGGTTTCATGCACTCATAGCAAATAATATAATTTGAAATCTTGATATTTATATTAAATTTATCTCGATTCCATTGCTGACATCTCTTTTTCTTCCTCTTCAAAAAGCTTCTGAACTGTCTAGTCATCAGTGCAATGTCGTCTATATCCTCTGGTTGTGAGAGATCACTCTCTGACTCTTCCACTTTCCGTGCTATATTCTTTTCCCTTTATGGTTCACCTGCATCAATCTTTCTTTGTCTCACCCCTTGCTTATAAGCAATTAGTGATCCATGAGGATTGTTAATAGAGTAAATGTTTAAATCTATAGACTATGTAATCACAGTTATTTTAGCATCATAAGGAGTAGGTAAACAATGAAGTATTTTATTTACCATTTCAGCATTCGTTAGTTCCCTACCCAATGCATGTAAAGAGGTGACAATTTATGTGAATATTGTGTACATGTCAGAAATAGATTCATTGGGTTTCATGCAAAATAATTTATAGTCATGCAATAAAATATTAAGTCTAGATTATTTAACTTCATTTTTCCCCTTATAAGTTATAGAAAGTTTATCCCATATATCCTTTCCACTTTGCAAGAAGAAACCCGCATGTAATTTTCAGATTTAAGAGCATAATAGAAACTATTCAAGCATTTAACATTAAGTTGTGCTAAGTCATGTTCTTCTACTTTTCGGTCCGTAAAGGAAGTTTCAACTCTAACTCCGTCAGCTAATTTAGTTGTTTTGTATACCTTTCTTGAACTAAGATCCACATACGGTAATCCAGTGACTGTAAAAATGTAGGCATGCGTGTTTTCCAAAAATCAAAAGGAATATTGTCAAACAAAGGAGGTCTAGTTATAGGGTAACCTTCATGTGTGTTTCGATTTTCAAATATAGCCATGGTCCTTAATCAAAAAGTAGTCTAAACTATAATTTTGAAACTAAGCTCTGATACCACTTGTTAAAACTTATTAAATATAAATTAGGTTGTTAGACTTAAGCTTATATCCCAATGGTTAAGCAAGAAGGGGGGGGGGGGTGATTGGTAATTAAAAAAAAATATTAACAACTTTTTGAACCGATTAAAATTTTGTAAAATTTTTAAATAATTTTTCAACCACAGATAAACAAAAAAGTAAAGTAAAAAATAGTAGAAAAATAAAAGATACAAGATTTATAGTGGTTCGGTCAAAAATGACCTACATCTACTCCCTGAAAGTTTCTCACTTCAAGTATTGAACTATTACCACAAGTGTCTCTCCTTTTTCCCCATAGCAAGGCAGAGAAGCCTTCACAAAAACTCTCTTCCACCATTACCCGATGTGGCAGAGAACAATCATCTTTTTACACCCTCCAAGTGTTGGAAGAGAACCATCGGCTGTTCACACTCTCCAAGAGTAGGCAGAGAACCTTTGTCCTTTTATACTTCTCCAAGTGTAGGCAGAGAGCCTTCATCCTTTCACACTTCTGCAAGTGTAGGCAGAGAACCTTCATCCTTTCAAACTTCTCCAAGTGTCGGCAGAGTACCAGATCTCCTTGAAAGATCTTCTCATGAGACACTACAGGAAAATACGCGTTTACCATCATAATTTTTGGTGGAATATTTTGCGTCGGTAAATACGACGTGTGTATTGGTGCATAGTGCAAAGGAAATATTACAGCATTTTTTTTCTGCGTACGTTGCATCGAAAAATTTCTGACGTCTAATACGTCGAGCTTAACGTCAGAATATTCCAGCATTTCACTGGAACCGATGCACTTTACGGTAGAAAATGTCCGGCGCATTTACGGGCTGATAATACAATTGCTATTTTAAACTCAACGACTTAAAACCGGTGGAAAATGAGCTAGAATGTGTTATGGTGTCTGGGACGCCGAAAATTTGTCAGCAAAAGCCCTATTTTTGAACCCGAGCCCTCTGGCCGCTCATTTCATTCATTCATTTCTCTCGCATCTCCAATGTTTCCCTCGTCGCCCACCATCGCTCACCAGATCGACGTCGCAAAGAAGTTAGTTTCCAAACTTGGTTTGACATACACAAAGATAGATTATTATGTCAATGGATGCATGTTATACTTTAAGGAAGATTTATCAGATATTACATGTCGTCATTGCAATGCACCAAGGTTTAAACCAAAATCTAGAAATAGAAGGAAGCAGAAGGATGTGCCTGTCAGTAGGATGTTCTACTTTCCAATAATTTAGAGACTATAACAGCTATATGCATCCATGAGGTCTGCTGCACATATGAGATGGCATAATGATCACATTCCACAAGAAGGTGTTATCACACATCCATCAAAAGCAGAGGCTTGGAGACACTTTGATTGTACACATCCCACATTCGTGGCAGAACCAAGAAATGTTAGATTAGGTTTATGCGTAGATGGTTTTACTCCATTCAATCAGTCGGCTACACTGTACTCATGTTGGCCCGTGATACTCACTCCTTATAATCTTCCTCCAGAGTTGCGTATGATTACTTCTTATATATTTCTAACACTTATCATTTCAACGCCACATAATCCAAAAGTGAAGATTGATGTATTCTTACAACCGTTAATTGATGATTTAAGTTTATTATGGGAAGAGGGAGTAAGTACATATGATATCTCCACCAAATAGAACTTTACACTAAGAGCAGCATTACTTTGGACAATTTGTGACTTTTCTACATATGATATGCTCTCAAGTTGGAACACTTCAGGCAAGTTAGCTTGTTCGTATTATATGGAACATACAAAATCATTCTCTTTAAAGTATGGTAGGAAGAACACTTGGTTTGATAGTCACCAAATGTTTTTACCTTCAAGTCATCCTTTCAGGAGAAATAAAGAAGCCTTTACTAAAAATAAAATGGTGATATTTCAACCTCCAAGATTTAGTAGTGAACAAATTTTTGAAAGAGAAAGGTTCATGCCCACCATAATGGATTCTTCAACATTAGCTGAGTTCAGATTGCCAGGATATGGTATCAACCATAATTGGACCAAGAAAAGTATTTTTTGGTTGTTGTCATATTGGAGAACAAACCTGATTAGACATAATTTGGATGTTATGCATATAGAGAAAAATATTTTTGATAACATTTTCAATAAAGTTATGAACATCAAAGATAAATCGAAAGATAATATAAAAGCAAGGATGGACTTAAAGGAGATTTGTAAGAGGAAAACTTTGGAATTGAAAGATGGTGGAGGTGAAAAATTTCTCAAACCAATAGCTCCATTCATATTAACTTTAGAGCAAAAATGAGCAATTTGTAAATGGGTGAAAACCCTACGAATACCAGATGGATATTATTCCAATCTAAGTAGGTGTATTAATATAGGATAAGGGAGATTATTCGGATTGAAAAGTCATGATTGTCACATCTTCATGCAATGTCTATTGTTAACTGCTTTTAGTTATCTGCCAGATCAAATTTTAAAGCCCTTAATCGAGCTAAGTGTATTCTTCAAAGATTTATGCTCTTCTAAATTAAATATAGAGAACTTGATTCTTATGGAGCAACAAATTTCTTTTATTCCGTGTCAACATGAGAAAATATTTTCTCCAGGATTTTTTGACACTATGGAGCATCTACCAGTTCATTTACCATATGAGGTTATCGTTGGTGGACCTGTTCAGTCTAGGTGGATGTATCTTTTTGAGAGATATTAAATAAATTTAAGAAGACCGCTGAGAATAAAGCACGACCCGAAGGCTCTATCTGTGAAGCATATTTATCATACGAGACAACTTAGTTTTGCTCGTACTATTTTAAAATAATGTCTCAATCAGGTGAAAGTACAGCACCTCAAAATGTTGATAAATCCTCTAATATATATGTATTCGGTGGAAGTTGTGAACCTATAGGCGCTAGCACTGTGCGCTATTTGACCGATAAGGAGATGACAGTTATCACATTGTATATCTTGCTTAATTGTGATGAAGTTGAGCCGTATCTCGAGTAAGTATGAGTTAATTTGTTCATATTTTCATTATTCTTCTAAACTTTGTTCTAAACTCAAAATGGTAATTTGTTGGAGGTTCATTGATGGTTTAAGTACATTAGAAGGAGAAGTCCAAAAGATAGTAGAGAAAGAATTCACTGCTTGGTTTAAAAATACGGTATATTTTGAATAATTAGTCTTAATTAATTTATTCTACATACAATTAATAATAATAATAATAATATATTATTCATTTAAAGGTACACACTAAAGACAGTGATTAGCAATATTCAGGTCTATTTGAGTTAGCTTGGGGGCCAAATAGATCAGTTAAATGTTATCAAATATTTGTGGTCAATGGTTATAAATTCTAAACAAAAAATTGGCATGAAGGTAGGAAGATATAAAATTCTGGCGTATGTGTAAGAGGGAACACCCGTACAGTAGATGATTCTAAATACTACGGAGTATTATAAGAAATATTAGAGGTGGAATATCCTCGTCACAGGAATACTGTGTATCTCTTCAATTGTGAATGATTTGATCCAGTAGAAAATAGAGGAACAAGAGTACATCTAATTTATGGTATAACAGAAGTAAAGCAGGGTAGGAGATATACTAAGTTTGATCCATTCATCATTGCTAGTCAGGCAACTCAAGTCCATTATGCTAACTATCCAAGCAGAATACGAGGCAAATAGGATTGGCTGGTAGTTATGAAGATAAAACCAAGGGGAGTAATTGAGAAAATCACTTCAATATCATCAGCACATCAACAAGAGTTTATGTCAAATTTAAAAAATTTCTCAATCAATGTGGATGACCAAATCAGAATTAATGAGAGCGAGTTACAGTTAGAGGAGATAGATTTAACCATAGAGGAAAGTAATGATGAATCTGATAGTGATGGAAATGTATCATCATATGAAAGTGAATCAACAAATGATGAGTTAACATAAGGTAAATTATTATTTTTTACGTCACTGCATTTATTTTATTGTTACTTCGCTGCATTTTTTTTAGTTCACTGTATTTTTTTAGTTCACTATATTTTTTACTTCACTGCATTGTTAATGCATTGCATTTTTTTAGTTCACTGTATTTTTTTTTACTTCACTACATTTTTACTTCACTGTATTTTACTACAATGTTGCGTTATTTTTTATTAAATTTTTGTTATAACTCATATTTCTAATATTTCTTATTTATTTATGTGTAGATGGCTTCAGGTGAAGAGCCTAATAGAGAATTGATCAAAAATATTTTTAATAAGCGCACCAAGAAGATCAGTACAGCTGGACCAGCTAGGCCAGTACGTACTGAGGGGACCATCTCGTCTCAGCCAGCTACACAGTCTCAGCATGCTACTCAGCCTTCACCCACTTCTAGAGCCAGTAGCCCGCAGTTCTACTCAGCAGACCCCCTATTTTCTTCACCAGATCCCGCGTAGAGTACTCCTTTCTACCCATACTACGCACCCCCACCTTATGCTGGTGCCCCTCCTACTTATCCATATCCGCCATATGCTCCACCATACTATTCCCCACCACCCCATCAGCCTGCTACAGCTAGACCTTCGACACCAGCTGCACCAGAGCAGACGACAGATGGTCGAATGTTGATAGCACCTAAGGGTGACACGTATGTACATTCTCTTTTATTTAAGCTAACAAACATTTTTATTTTTTATTATATATTTGTTTCACATAACCTTATTTTTGTAGGTTATACCCATCAAAACCGACACATAAAATATGGGACATCATACGGAGCATGTATGATGCTCCTTATATTTCTTAGAAGAAAGTCCCGAAAGAAGTCCGAGAAATGTGATTTAGAGAGTTAGAGGTATTTTTGGGCATTTGTTTTTATGTTAAATAATTTATTCTTTTTTATTTAAGCTAGAAATCATATATGTTATATATTATATGTATTTGAATGCAGAAAGATTTTTGTTGGCTGCCCCAGCACAATGACAATATTAGAAAGAATTTTGATAAGCGTGGGTCCACTCGGATGCGCGACATGTTCACAGACATTAGAAAGTCTAACAAGCGACCATTATGGATTGGAGAGGTTATATGGGCTGAGTTGAACACTACTTAGGGCAACACAGAGTATAGCAGGAGGAGGGATCAAAATCGACAGAATAAAGCTTCTGATGTTGGGGGCTTTGGTAGTTCCCTTCATACCGGCGGCTCCGTTCCACATACTGAGCACATACGACGTTTGGTAATGAATTTTAAATATTTTTTAAAATTTTTCTTTTATACAAATATTAATAGAATTCTCTTAATTCTAACAGAAAGAGATGCTGGGTAGAGAACTGACTCATGTCGAATTGCATAGTCACACTCATAAGCGATAGGAGGATTAACAATGGATTGATGAGAGAGCAAGAAAAGCCCATGTAAGTATATATATGTGTTTAATAATTTTATTTTTAGTTTAATTATATATATTTATATTCTACTTTCACAGGAGGAATATACACGACTTCGAGAGAGTCATGCCGCATCAGGTGAGGGCTCTTCTGGCGGCTCTATGGAGTTTTTAAGTATTGCATCTGGTTGTAGGCCGTCGGAGGAGTGCAGCATGGCAGAGTTTATGGTTTAGGTTTACAAGCTCAGGAAAACGAGGGGATGAACTCCTCTACTATATCCAGCTTCACATTCAGCTCACATGAGTCCTTACATGCTCAACAAAACTGCCCTTCAAGCAGAGATAGAAGCTGATTGGCAAGCTCAGTTGCAAGCATAGGTTCAAATGCAGATGCAGGAGCAACACAATTAGTTGTTGGATGAAATGTGCAAAATGAGAGAGCAGATGAGTGTAAAAGAGGCAGCTCCAGCTGAAGAGGAGTCCACGGATTCAGAGTAGTTTACTTTAGTCATATGAACTTGTTTATTTCTTTGAATATGTATTATTGAACAATATGTGATGTTTTTAGTTGGATGATGCTATTGAACAAATTCTTTTAATGGATATTTATGGTTTGGAGCATCTGTTGAAGTTCTTTATGTTGTGGAATTGTATTTGTATATGTTTGCAGGTGTGGAAATTCGATTGTTGGCTGGGAAGACAATTTGTTTTGTCAATGCTACAGCTTTCCGGCTGATTTTGCATCAGAAATACAATGGAAACAACGATACAATGAATCGGTGCAATCATGCCGGCATTTTTTTGTCCATTGGAAATTTCTGGCACAGCTTACGACGTCTTTTCTGCCGACGTTTCCCGACGCCATTTATTGGCCAGAAACAAGCCATAGTTTATTTACGGTAAACCTACGACATTTTATCCACCGGTATTTTTCGTCTGATAGATACGTCGTAAACTTTCGACGCACATATCGCCGGAATAAACAGTTAAAAAATGGCATTTTGACTAACATTTTTTGCTCTGGTAATGCGCCGGAGAGTTTGCACAAAGACCAGTTAACAAAATGATTGCATGATAGTCTAAAGTGGACCTTTTATATGAAAAACACAAAAAATCGTCCAAAAACTGCAATTATTCAAATCTATGCGTTATTGATCGTCCCGTACGATCCTAGTTCGTACAGACGAACAGTGTAACTACTGTTGTGTACGAACTAAATGTGAACTGGTACGATTTCCCTTCGTATCGGATCATCGTCCCGTATGAACAATGTTTGTCCGGTATGAATGATTATTTACATAGTTCATTTTTACAAAAAATAGAACGACTCTTAAGTTTCCAGAACAGAGAAGATCATCCTAGGATGAACCATATTAATCATCCGGACGAATAGTTCATTTTGACTATTCCAGAGCCCATCATCCTCGGATGAACCATAATTTCATTTGGACGAACGCATCCAGAGAGCATCATCCTTGGACGTATGTTAAATTTCATTTGAATGAATGCATACAGAGAGCATCATCCTGGGACGACAGTAATTATCATCTGGATGAAGGCATCCAGAGAGCAACGTCCTATGACGTTACATAAATATCGCACAAATGGACGCGTCTAAAGAGCATCGTCCTGGGACAAAGGTAATTATCGTCTGAATGAATTGTACTTAGAAAAAATTTGCCCTCTCCTCATTCGTTTCATTTGCTCTTTTTAGGAGTAAAACTGACCAAATCGTCTTGACGAACATGGTTTGTACTGTACGATCAGTTTCAAAAATTATGAATTTTAAAATTCTCCCCCGGTGTGTGTGTGCTAAGTTACTCAATTACAATCACACTCTCTCAGACTCAATAAAAAGAAAAACACAGGCTTCATTTTATAAAATATTCTAAGCTGAACTTGATTTGAAGTCTTCAATAATCTGAAGTATGATTTTCCTGAAAGGTTAGTACACACAAGAGCAAAAACTATTCTTATAAAAATGTGTTAGGAGAATATAATAATCAAAACAATATATTTGGTATCATCAAAACATATAAGTTGTAAGAATGTAAAACTTGCAAAGTTATGTAACAACTCTCTTCAACAACATGCTCTATATCTTCATACATATTACAATTCCTTGGGCATCCATTATTCATCTGCAGTCTTCTATAGAAGAGAAAATTTGTCGTAGGTAATGCCTTGTTGAAAATCCTCCACCAAAAACATTCTACCCGTGGGTTTAACTTTGTTTTTTTTACCCATTTCCAATATTCATTCCAATTTCCCTTATCTGCTGCTGCAAAAGCCAATGATGAAATTGACTTTCCAGAATATTTGGAAATTAATTCCAAAGTATCTGTTGGAACTTCTGTGAATATCGGAATCCTGCTGATCATCTCAACTAGCCTTCACCAAATCCCTCTCTTAGCTTTTCAGAATTCCATCTCCCTGAAGAAATGAATTTATCAACCGAGCTATCTTCTTCTATGTTAGGATTAACAAATGTAGGCCATTCATCTATGCACCTATCAAATATCCAGATATCTTGTAAAGCTTTAATCAATTTCCCATTTGCAATATTCCATCCAACTATAGGCTTTAATGAAGCTCCTCCTTCAAAGATGATTTTCCAAGAAGTTGATCCATTTTTGTTTTTTGAGAAGTAATCACCATACAGATGCCCATATTTCGAGTATAATCTCTTATATAGCAAAGAATCTTCCTCTTGATAATATCTTCATGCTAGTTTAGCTCTAAGAGGACCTATTTTCTCACAACAAGAATGAAGTCCTCTTCCTCCTAGCTCCACCGGTAAGCACATTGTATCCCATTTAACATAATGGAGACCTTTAATCCCATCCACTTTACTCCAGATAAAGGATCTACAAATTTTATATATCTCACCTAGAATTCCTCTAAGAACCATGGAATGAGTGCAATGGAAAATTGTGTAGGAAAGCAAAACTGACTTAACTAAGTTTATTTTCCCTACCAAAGATATAAATTTACCTCCCCAAATGTTCACCATTTTCAACGTCTTTCAATGATAAATTGGAAGTCTTCTCCCACTAATCTTATTAGAGCTATTTTGGAGCAAATATACATGAACTCTTTAACTCCTCTAATGACCATAACCCTAGAGATAGATCTCTTCTTTCTTCTTCTCCCCATATTAAAAGGATGCAAGATTTGTTTGTGTTAATTTTCTATCCAGTGCACTTGTAGAAATCCTTCATATATTTTTAATTTTCTTTATCATGCTCATCTTGGCCTAAAAAAAAATTATTTTATCGTCTGCATACAGCAAGTGAGATATTTGCGGGCTATTAAGACTTAAGCTTACCTCATAATCAGCTTCTCCTTGATTGAAAGCATTCGAGAGAAGCTGGTCACAAAGAATGAACATAAATGGTGAAAGTGGCCATCCTTGTCGAAAACCACACTTGGCTTCGATCCATCTTGAATATTTACCATTTATGACTAATTATAACTTTGGTTCTTTGACACATTCTAAGATCAAGTTAGAAATTGTCATTGGAAAACCAAAATAAGATTAAGCTCTCTCCAAGGTAGGCCATCCCATAGAATCATAAGCCTGTTCCAAATCAAATTTAAAAGCAACTAGCCCTTTTTGGATTTTGAATACCTAAACTTATGAAATACTTCATGAGCCACCAAGATATGATCTGACATGGATCTGCCTTTCAGAAAAGCTGATTGTTCTTCAGAGATAATTTTAGGCATTATATATGAAATCCTGTTTACAATTATCTTAGCAGCTACCTTGTAAACCATATTGCACAGACTAATCAGTCTGTAGTTGGAAGGAGATTTAGGATTTGAAACTTTAGGAATCAAAACAACAATTATTTCCTTCCACTTCATATTCATGTCCCCTGTATTGAAAAACTGTTTTAATGCATTCCATAGATCAACCTTGATAAATTCCCAATACCCTTTGAAGAATGAATATGTGATCCCGTCGATCCCAGGAGCAGTAAAATTTCTTGCTTGTTTAATAATTGTCTCCACTTCTTCAATAGAGAACTACTTATTCAAGTAATTTGCCTCTTCCTCATTCAAACATGTATTCGGAGCAGGCCACCCATCCAATTTACAATCTATGACTTTCCATTTGTTTTCAAAAAAGCCTACCAATATGTTTTCTATTTGATGTTGGTCTACTACTGACTTGCTGATACTATTGATATAGTTGGAATTTCTTCTAGCACTTGGAAATGCATGAAAGAATTTGGTGTTACAATCTTCTTCAGAAGCCCATTTGATCTTAGCTCGCTGCCTCCACCAGGTATTTAAACAGGCTAAAACTGAATTGTATTCGGTTACCTTGCATTTAAGCATCCAAATATCTTCATCTGAAAGTACTCCTTGTAAGCATTCTTTTTCCTGAAGCATAAAGATTTATTTAGCATATAGTCATTTTGTTGGAGTAGAGTTTTATGCTTCTCCTTGCTCCAATAGAACAGAGCTTTAAGAACCTTTTCCTTTTTTTTGTTCAGGATGTGACCACAATCACCTGTCACTTTTTTTTCCCAGATTTTTTTTCACCAAAGCATAAGAAGCAGGATTATCTACCCAAATATCCTCAAATCTAATCATCTTTTTAAACTTTGAATTGAGTTCCAAAAGATTTAGAGTGATTGGATAATGATCCGTAGCAATTCTAGGTAGATGTTTAACCACTAACCGACGTGGAGTACATAAAGCTGAAGAGTTAAGATAACATCTGTCAAGTCTTTCTAAAATTCTATCTACTCCAGATTTATTGTTGCACCAAGTATATCTAGGACCTACATAGTTCAATTCATGTAGATCATTGTTGGAAAGGAAAAGCTCCATTTCTCTAGCTCCCATAAAGTAGATGTATCTTTTACCGCCTCTTTTATCCTCCTTATTGAGGAGACAATTAAAATCTCCACCAATAACCATAGCTATCTCTTTAGAAGAATAAAGCTGTAACCTTTTCAACATAGCTCTTCTTTTATAAGCATCTTTGCTGCCATAAATGGCTCCAATTCTCCAACTTCCTTTGTTAAAACTTAAAGCTCTCCCATGATGAATTGCTGATTCGATTCTAAGATTTTAAATGCTGCAGAATTTTATCTCCAAAGCACCATGATACCTCTAGATAAGCCCTCTAAAGATACTTGATAATACTCCCAATCAGCTCGAATGAGTATGTTTACATCATTTATATCAAACCAATTAACTTTGGTTTCTAACAGCAATTTATGGCAACAAAGATAGGATCTAAACCTTTGAGTTGGTTTATGAAATTGGGGAATGATTCCCAATTTTATGATAAAATAGAAGTCATTTATGATAAAATTGGGGAATTATTCCCCATTTTATCCTTTATTTCTCCTTCAGCCTTCCTACTTCTTGAAGCAACCTTAATAGGACCTAAACCTTTGAGTTATTTTATACCTTTCTTTTTAGTTTCAGATCCTTTTTCTTTGGCAGATTTCAGTGGAATTTGATTTACAGCTTCACTGATATCTTCTCCCACTTTCTCATGTGTTGAGGAACTCCTAGGTGGTTCCCCCATATTAGCTGTTATTTCTCCTTCCTCGATTTCTTTTTCAAGAAATTTAAATCTATTCTCATCACATAAATTTAAAGAAGGATTGAGTGATAAACCCGTCTCAAATCTTTCTTTATCCTGAGAGCCAGAAATTACTTGAGTATCTTTTCTGTTGTTAACCACTTCTTTTGCATTATCTGCTGTCCCATCCTGTTCTTTGATCCCATTTCCTTCAACAATAGGTCTATCTACTTCTTTATAAATTTTTGTTTGAACATTACTCCTCCCATTGTCCTCATTCTTACTGTATCTAAACTGGTTGTTTGACCTTACAGCTTTCTTTCTTTTGAAATTTACATGTATCCATGGTCCATACTCTTCCATTTTTTTTCCACCGTCTTGTCAGCCTCTTCAACTTGATTTGTTTTGTCATTAGATACCACCATATCAGCTACTTCAACTGAATTAGCCTCCTTTAAGACAGGACATTTGTTCTTTAGATGACCATTTTTTCCACAACTATAGCAAAAATTGGGAATCTTTTCATATTCAATCCTCTAGAAGAATTTCACTGCACACCCTTCAACCCAAATCCTAAGGGAAGCTTTCCATCCAGGTTGATGCGATTGCAAACCCTTGTAAATTCCCTTCTACTCCATTGGAACATATTCCCATCTATCATGTATGGTTTCCCTACCAAGGAGGCTATCCTACAAATATTAATTTCATCCCACCATTGGAGTGGTAGGTTTGGCATTCTAATCCAACCAGGTGACGAGAGACCTTTCAAGGATAAACAAGAGAACGAAGGAGACCATCTATCTATCCCTATTATATTGTCCTTTACATACCAAGGACCATTGGAAAAGACAGATTCTAATGCTTCTTGTTCATCGAATGCACAAAACACCCATCCCAAACCAAGCATAGTTAAATGAAATTTCCCAAATTGGGTCCACTGTGTCCTTAGTTTCATACTTATCAATTGAAAAGGAATATTTTCTCCAAAGACTTTAATAACTAAAGACTTACAGAGTTTGTTGACATTTTCCACTTCATTTGCTGAATGTAACTTCACCACAAGTTCTTCATTTATGAAATCCACACCAAAATCTAAATTAGAGACATTAATATTGGATTTTGTTTCCCAAGCATTCTTTAACTCATTACGAGATGGCTTCTTTGTGATAATAGGCTGATTAATTTCCAGATTACATCCAGCAAGTTCTCCTTCCATACAGAACCAAACTTTCTTTAAATCATTAGAACTCAACTCCACATGAGTTTTTGGCTTTGCCTCCACAACAGCAGTTTTAGAATTAGATTCTGGAAATTCTCCATATTCGTTGTTCAGAGCTTTGACATACCCTTTCTAGATTTCCAACAGATCTTCAGAACCTAACACTGAGTTGATAGGTTTTAATATTGATTTAGACGATGAACCTCCATCATTCTTTAATTTAAAATTTTCCCTGGAATCAACAGGAGAAGAGTATTTTTGTGCCTTCAAGTCTTCTTCTACGATCACTATTTTTCCTTTAACTATTATCTCAATATGTTTCTTCAGCTTCTCCAATCCACCTTCTTTGATGACAAGCGATTTCCCAGCCATGAATCTGACCTTCTCGTCCACCATCGGAAGATCTCCGAAAGCTGGAGGAGAGGACGCCAAATTGTTACGAGAAGAGAACAAGTTGGTCGAAATAAAACGTCGCCACCGTCAGACCACCAGCCGTCGAAGGAGGCCGGAGTCCCTCCGCCGCCATCAAAAGCGCCAAGACGGAATTTGAATTTTAGAATCTCTCTCTAGAAACAACGCAGACTTTCTCTCTCTATGACCATATATTATTTAGAAGAAAGGTACTTTTTGAGGAAACGCTACTTTTTTTTTTTTTTTGAGAATGCATAAAGCAAATAGCATTAAAAAAGAAATAAGCTACTACAAGCTAATAGCATCACATTCCTCCTTTAATAAAGTAAAAAAGGAGTGAGGAAAGTGATCCAAAGTAATGTTGTCCCAATAAAAATCTCCATTAAGAGCAATGTTAGCACACATATCCGCTAACTTATTGCTTTCCCTACTAACATATTTGAAAATAACAAAGTTAAAGCAATTAAGAATGGAAGAAGTTCTTACATCCCTTTCCGGATTTTGCCATGACTTCTTGTTATTGTAGCTTTGAAATTTTCATTATCTCCTTCAATAATAATGCCCTTGTATTGATTGATATAATCCATAATAGTATCATGAATAGAGAGAATAGATTCCAATTCTAGTTGAGCAATATCCCAATGAATACCTTTCCTTCCAAGAGCAAATAAAAATCTTCCCTTGTGGTCAAGGCCCACTGCTCCCATACCGGCCTTATAAGAAGTAAGTAAAGAAGCATCAACATTTATTTTGATCCAATCGGGTGGAGGAGGATGCCAATATTGATTAACATCCCAAAGGCTCGATTTCTTTCTATTAAAAATAGAAATAGAAGTTATGCTAAGAGCATTGGAGGCAATATAAACATTGCTACCTTCCTTTCCTTCATGAATGAATTTATTTCTTGACTTCCAACAAAGAAACACCAATGTATAATACACATTAGTGATAAAAGTATTTTTGGTAGCATTGAACTTCAACCAAGAAGTTAGCTTAATCAAGAAGCAAAAAACTGGGATTTGAAATCCCCAGTTATTCAGAATTTTAATAACTTGGATGAATTTAACACAGCTTACCGCCACATGTTTAATGTCTTCAATATCCAAGCAACCTCTTGGACATAAGCATCCTTCTTTGAGTCTTCGGTATTCCAAAAAGTGAAAAGTTGGAATGGCTTTATGATAAATACTCCACCAGAAAGTTTCAGTTTTTGGATTGAGATAAATTTTCTTAATCCAATTCTAGTAATTCTCCCCATTAGAAATATTGCTCCGAGCTTCAAAAGAAAGAGCAGCCAAAGTTCTCCCAGAATTTTGTGAAATTAGTTCCATTTGGTCTACAACACCGTCCTTCTCAATGTTGATTCTACAAATCAACTGAACCAAATCTTTTCGAAGAAACTATAAAGTTCTCCATGTCCCATGCTCCTTCTTTGATAAGAAAATCAACACAAGAATCATTCATATGAAGGTTTTCAATAAAAGTAGGCCACTTACAAAAAGGTTTGTCTAATACCCAAACATCCTTCATAACATTCACATTCGTACCATTGCAAATATTCCACCTGATAATCGGTTGAAGAGCCCTTGCACCACTTCTAATAATTTTCCATGTGTTTGAACAATTTTGTTTGCAATCAGTATTCCAGTATGAATCACCATATTTTGGCTTCAGAAATTTATGTAACAAAGAATCTTCTTCCTTTATGTATTTCCAAGCAAATTTTGCTCTTAAAGTATCCACTCTTTGAGCAATAGAGAGAAGGCCACGTCTTCCTAATTGCAAAGGTTTGCAAAGATTTTCCCAGCTTACAAAATGCAAACCTGCTTCATTTTTCTCCTTGTGCCATATAAAATTTCTACAAGCTTTATCAATTTCCATTAGAATTCCAGCCGGAACCAACGCATGTGTGCAAGTAAAAACAGGAATAGCCAGAATTGTTGATTTAATAAGAGTGAATCTCCCTGCTAGAGATATAAATTTGCTTCCCCAAGTTTCCATCAAGCCGAACACTTTCTCCACAAGGAAGTTAAAATCTGAAGCCTTCAATCTTCTCAAGGCTATTTTCACTCCTAAGTAATAGAATTCTTTCACAATCATGAATCCCATTACCGGAACAATCTTCTTCAACCTTCTAGAGCTTACAATGTTTCCACCAAAAATGAAGGATTTTTTGTAGTTGATTTTTTGTCCCGACCAACTACAGAACTTCAATAAGATTTTCTTAATCTTCTTGACCATCTTCATATTATCTTCAGAAAATATCAATATATCATCTGCATAAAGCAAATGAGATATCCTAGGAGCATTGTGATGAACTTTGATTCCTATATCTCTTTCTTCTCGAATAAGAGCATTAGATAAGAGTTGAGAGCATAATACAAAGAGGAACGGAGATAAGGGACAACCTTGACGAAAGCCAGTTTGTGCACCGATCCATTGAGAAGATTTGCCGTTAATCAAAATAGAGAACCTAGGATATCTTACACATTCCAAAATAAGCTTTGAAAAGTGAGTAGGAAAACCAAAATATCTTAAAATTTGCTCCAAAGTTTCCCAAGACATGCTATCATAATCTTGCTCTATATCATTTTTGAAGGAAATAAGTCCTTTAGAGGATTTAGAAAATCTGAATTTGTTGAAGACTTCTTGAGCAATTAAAACATTATCAGATAAGGACCGGCCTTTAATAAAAGCAGCTTAATTTTCAGATATAAGTTTTGGAAGAAGATTCACAAATCTATTCAGAAGAATTTTAGCTACAAGTTTATACATAGTAAACTTATAGGTCTAAAATTAGAAGGCAATATAGGCAAATCAACTTTAGGAATAAGAATAATTAAAGTATCCTTCCAACTAGTTTCCAATTTTCCCATGGAAAAAAATCTTTTCAAAGCATTCCAAACATCAATATTAATGATATGCCAATAAAACTTCAGAAAAGAGTGACTAATACCGTCCACTCCCGGAGAAACTCCTCCTTCCATTTGGCTAACAGCAATATGCACTTCTTCTAGCATCAAATAAGAATTTAAAACATCTCTATCATAATCCGAAAGTAAAACTTTCGGTTCTGGCCAGCCATTCAAAGAGCATTCTCTATAGTTCCATTTATTTCGAAAGTATTTGTAAAAAATACTTTCAATAAGAGCTTGATCTTCTACCAACTCACCATCTTCATTTTTAATTTTGAAAATGAAATTTGCATTTCTTCTAGCATTAGCAAAAGAATGAAAAAACTTTGTATTAAAGTCTCCATCTTTTAACCATCTAGCCTTCACTCTTTGTCTCCACCAAGAATTAATCCGTGCTAAAGTGCAATTCAAATCATTAATTTTGGATCTAAGAAGTAATACCTTAGAATCGGATAATCTTCCATTCCCAGACTCCTCCATTTGAAGATCATAAATTTCTTTGATCAGCTTTTCCTTCATAAGATTTAGATCCTTTAGTTTAGCTTTGCTACAAAAAGAAAGTGCTTTTAAGGATCTTTTGAACTAGATCTCCAAAAAATCTGAATGTTGAGTATCAATTCTTCTATTCCAAGCCTTTTTCACAATAGCAGCCGAAGCATAGTGAGAAGCCCATGTGTCATCAAATTTGATATAGCTATTAGATTTAGGATGATCTTCCCATAATTTCATCAAAATGGGGCAATGATATGAAGCTATATGAGATAGGTGATGAACCACTAATAACAGATTGGAATCAAGAGCCAAAAGAGTTAACAAAAGCTCTGTCAAGTCTTTCTAAGATTCTAGCTCCACTTGTTTTGTTATTGCACCAAGTATAACTTGGTCCAATAAAATTTGATTCATGATAATCAATGTTTTGTAAAAAAGGATTTCATTTCCTTAGGACCTTGAGAAAAATCAAATTTTCTACCTCCCTTTTTATCACTTTTAGAAATAAGGCAATTGAAATCCCCACCCACTATAGATGGACTATTCACAAGCAAATAATACTCCAATTGATTCTGAAGTTCACTTCTCTTGTAGGTGTTCTTATTAGCTTATACAGTAGAAATCCTCCAACTACCTTTATTAATGATTTCTAAATCACCAATGATACATTGATTAAAAGATAACAAGGTATTAAAAGTAACAAACCTTGTATTCCAAAGAATCAAGATACCTCCCGACAAGCCTTCTGAAGGATAGTGGAAGAAGTCCCAATCCATACCAACAAGAGTATTGATATCCTTTCTATTCAAAGAAGAGACTTTGGTTTCTAGCAAGCCAACAAAAAACACATTATTCTTTTCAACCAACTCCTTGAGATATAGAGAAGCATGAGCCTTTCTTGCTCCTCTACAATTCCAAAACACTATGGAATTCATTGGTTTGGAAGGGGACTAGCCCCAATCCTTTTGACTTTTTCATCCATTTCCATTTTCCAGCTTTTAGTCATCAGTTTAATTGGTCCAAGAGTTTTGAGCTCTTTTTCCAATTTTCTCTTCACAGTAGAATTCTCTATATTAGCTTTGATTACTTTTATGTTCTTATTCTTCAATTCTGAAGCAGAATCAACTTCTTTGTTTGAATTATTGCTCGGAACATTTTCAGTAATCTCCACTTCTTCATCAACATTATTAAGAATTTCAAACCTATTATTTTTAACAATAACAGGTGTAGGGACATAGGACTTCTTACAAGATGAAATCTTTTTATCTATCCTGGAGAAACTATCTCGTATTTCCCCTTCTTCCAATTATGTATTGCTAAGTACAACAATATTATTAATTTCAACAGCTTCATAATTTATAGGATCAGCAGTAACAAAAACTTCCTTTTGTACAGAACAGCATGTCTTTTGATTTTCAACAGAGTCTTTGTCTAGTTTCTCATTAATAGACACTCCCGAATTCAAATTCTGCTAATTAATTTGATTAGGAGCAACAGTAGCAATAGCCTTCAAGATTACCTTCACTGGTTTTTGAGAAACCTTATTGAAAAAATATGGAAAATTATTAGTTCTTTTTCCCTTTCCATACCTGACGTGCACCCAGGGTCCATACCCTGCTTCTTCAGGATTTTTCATATCTGCAGTTATAAGATTGGCTAAATTAGATGGGCCAGCATCCTTTTTGTTAGCACTTTCAGCTTGTACCACTTCCTGAGTAACATTTTTGGAAATCTCTTTGATATTATCATTCACAGACAAAGGACATCTCCCAAGTAAGTGACCAATCTTGCCACACTAGAAACAAAGTTTAGAGACTTTTTCATACTCAATTTTTTGATAGAATTTGCTAGATTCACCTTCCACCCAAACTCCTAGAGGAAGTTGTTCATCAAGCTTGATGCGAACACAAATCCTAGCAAATTCTCTTCTATTCCATTGGAACATATTCCCATCTAGTAAAAAGGGTTTGCCAACAAGAGATGCAATTATGCATATGTTGATATCATCCCAACAATATAATGGTAGATTAGGAAGCCTTATCCACATTGGAGCTGAGAGTCCCTTCAAAGAATTTGTTGAAAAGTTATGTGACCATTTATCAATGCCTACAATATGACCTCTTACAAACCAAGGTCCTTCACATAAAATAGCTTCCATAGTTTCATCATTTTCACATGAACATAGGACCCAATCTTGTCCTAACAAGGTTAATCTGAAGCTCCCAAAGCCGCTCCATTGTCTTCGTAATTCATTGTTGATCACATAAAAAGGAAGATTATCTCCAAAAACCTTGACAACAAGAGTATTCACCAATTATTTCAAATTTTCCAATACATTCTCATTGTGAAGCTTCACCGTTTTTCCATCATCAGACAAAAATGAACCCAAATTCAAATTGTCCACTTTAATATTTGCACTTCTCACCCAGGCATTCGTCTTCACATTGCTCATCCTTATGGAATTCTCAGGAGGAAAAGTCTTATTGACTGTTTGAATATCAGAATTCAATTCTCCTGAAATACAGGTTCTAACTTGCTCCAGATCATTTTGATCCTTCAAAGAAATATTATTCCCTGGTTGCGATCCAACGCCAGACATCTTCTGTGCATCTTTTCTAATCTCCTCATTCACAGCTTCAGCGACAAATGCATTTGCACGATTTAAAATCTGCTCTCTAGGACTTGAAGGATTAGAATGCAGAATCTACTCACATGTAATTTAAGATCAGAAGAAGTTGTTGCATTCGGGCTTCCAGAAAATTGCTTCAGAGTCTTCAAAACTTTTGGACTTTTGATTTCTTCCTCAATAAGAACATTGTTTCCTTTGCCAGCAACAGGAATAATCTTTTTAGGATTCAAAAGAGCTCCTTCATTTATGATTAGATGTTTATTTTTGGAACTCTTTTTTTTTTGAAAGAAAGCCATAAAAAAGCTTTATTCAAAAAACCAACTAGAAGATAGTCTTACAAGCATCAGATTCCTCCTTAATTAATTTGATAAAATAAGGATGAATCTTATTCCAATTACCTTCATCCCAACTAAAAGAATTAAAACAAGCATAGTTAGCACAAAGATTAGCTAACTTATTGCCATTTCTACTATTCCAATTAAAGATGATAAAATTAGAGCTGTTGATAAAATAGAGATCATCAATACCTTTTCCTCCTTTGGCCACCAAATTATGCATGAAATCTATGATATTTTTGTTATCTCCTTCAATTATCACTCATTTGTAATCATGCAGCCAGCTTTTTATATTATCTTTGGCTGAAAAGATGGCTTGAAGTTCCAAAGATCCAATATCCCAATGAATAAGAGAATTGCCAAAAGCCATTAAAAACCTCCCTTTATAGTCATGGATGACCCCTCCAATTCCAGCTTTGTAGTTGTTATGCAAGGAAGCATCTATATTTATTTTAATCCAATTAGGTGGAGGAGGATGCCAAGAAATGGACAACCTATTCAGTTGATTAGCATTCTTGATACCTGAGTTTAAGAAATGAAGAGGCTTTTGGACGGCTGAATAACTGACAGCATTCAAAGCTATAAGCCTTGAGCTGGTATCTTTCCCCTCAAAAACACAAAGGTTCCTAGCTTTCCAAGATAAGAATACCAAATTGCAAAAGAGATTAATTAGAACTTGATTATGTTCATTCAGCCACATATTGCATGATTCAAGAGAAGTGAAGTTTGGAATACCAAACCCCAAGCTGTTAATAAAATTCACAGCTTCTTCCATTTTCTTACATTTAAACGCAATGTGTTCAATGTCTTCCACCTCCATACAACCTCTTGGAAAACTATCCATTTCTTTTAAACTTCTATATCTCAAGAATTGGTTCATGGGAATAGCTTTGTGATAAATCTTCCACCAAAAAGTGGCAACTTTAGGAATAAGCTTTGATTTACCCAGCCATTTCCATAAAGGAAGACCTGAAGAGTTATATTTTATTGCTTTGTAAGACAATGCTGAAATGGTCTTCCCAGAGTTTTCATGAATTAACTCCATGATGTCTTCGGTTTCTCCTGCCGAAATCTGAATAGAACTAATAAAGTCCACCAAATCCTTGCCAAAGAATTTTTGAAGTTCATAGTTTTGCAAATCTAATTTCATGGCTTATGTTTTGATGATTGGCAAACACTATTGATTCTTTTGGACTGCCTATTTCTTCTAACATTTCAGGAATCGAAGATCGGATCAACAAACAACGCAAGTTCAAGATTGGGTAGCTAGCTAGGGTTGAGTCAGTCTGTATTTTACCTTTTTCTCTTCTTTAGTCAGTTTGTAATGTCAAAGAGGCTGATACTAAAGTACCCTACACACACACACACACACACTTGAGAGACTTAGAATCTCTATTTTTGCTCACATCGGCAGGGACGATCCTTAGATTGGCCTGGACGATCGAGTTCAAACAGAGACTCTAATCAGGATTCTTAATTAAGGCAGCCATCATTAACAAATCGTCTTGGATGATACTTGTATCGGCCAGGACGATAAGCTCAAAATAAAAAGAACTTGCCGCCATAAACAATTAATGAAAGTTCGTTAGGGATGTTAAGCCCTATGAACTTAGTCCCAAGCTAACCAAGAGGGGGGGGGGGGGTGAATTGATATTTTAAAAAAATTCTTTTCACAAAGAACAAAAATCACATAAACCAAAATCACACCATGAGAAAAATAAATAATGCAGAAAATTAAAGTGCGAAAGAAAGAAAACAATAACATAGAGATTTATAGTGGTTCAGTCAACTTGACCTATGTCCACTCCTTGGAGGCACCCTCCAAGTATTGCACTACAAACGTGACTCTCCTTTAGCCCCCATGGCTAAGCGGAGAAGCCCTCACAAGAACCTCCTTTTTGCCACCCCAGCAAGGCAGAGAACCTATCTCCTTTTGCTTCCTCCTGAAGCTAGCAGAGAACCAACAACCAGATGCTTACTCCTTACCTCTACCAACCCTTCCAAAGACAAGAAACTCTAGACGAAGAAGAAGCAGAGCGATCCTTGAAGCAACCCTTGTGAATCCCCTCACAAGCTCCCCCTCAAAAGATCCTCTCTCTCTCCCTCTCTCTCTTTCGCTCCTCAAGGCCTTCTCAGATCAAGGCAGCAGCCAAAGGTTGTTCAAAATGTTGAACAAGAGCTCTTAAATAGAAGAGCTTCAAAAGAGCTCATTAATTACAAGTTGCCGACATTATCGTCAAGGCCGATATGGACATCGGCCTGGCCGATCAGTACAAACCTCAGAAGATCGGCCAGAGCATCGCCCTGAATGCAAACTTAGACGATTTAAAATTGGCTTGATCGTCCAAGTCGATCTCACGATTGTCCTGGCCGATCAGTTCAAATCAGAGAAAAATCGTTCAGAGCATAGCCCTGAATTTGAGCTGGCCGATATTTATCATCCTGAAGTAACTAAGGTTTTTTAGTAGATCGTCCTGGCCGATCCTGCGATCGTCCAGGATAATATGATCGTATCAATCATCCTTAATTACTCCCTTGATTTCCTGATCAATTAAGGCATAATTTATGAATATTGTCCAGGCCGATCAATGATCGTCCTGGCCGATTATTTAAAAATACAGTATACCTTAATTGTCTATGGCGGAAACTTGTTTCTATTTTGAGCTTATCGTCCTGGCTGATACACGTATCGTCCAGGACAATCTGTTAATTATGGCTGCCTTAATTAAGAATCCATATTTAGATTTTCTATTTTAAGCCTGATCGTCAAGGACGATGTAAATATCGTCCTTGCTTATATAAGTAAAAATAGAATTTCTAATTCTCTCAAGTGTGTGTGTGTAGGGTTACTTAGCATCAGTCTCTTTGAATATTACAAATAGACTCAATAAGAGAAAAAATAAAGTACAGACGGACTCAACCTTAAACCTATGCAATCTTGAACTGGCTTCATTTGTTCGTCCGATCTTTGATTACTGAAAAGTTAGAAGCAACATGCTGTCCAAGAGAATCAAGAGTGTTTGTCAATCATCAAAACATAAGTCATGAAAATAGATTTGCAACAATCTCCACCTTTTTGATGATGGCAAACACGAGTAGGAAAAAACTCAGAAAAAGAAACGGTAGTTCATTAAAATTTCAAAAATTACAAGCAAATCAACTTTTCCTACCACAACCTACTCCCCCTTTTGTCATCACAAAAAGAGGGTCCTAGGAACACAAAAGAAAAAAAAAATTAACACAACAGAAACTAAAACAAACTACAAGACAAACTACAGAAATAGAAAAACAGACAGCAGAAAATACAGACTAGAAAAATGAGGGACCCTGATCATCAGATGGAGGTGGTGGAGGTGGCTGCTGAAAGTAGCTAGCAAGCGTAGTAAACTGAGCATTGAATCAGGCGATGTCCTAGTCATGCTGCTGCTTCTGGTGAGTCATATATCTGTCAAAGCGGGCTAAATCCTCAGTACGGTGCTGCTCGTAGCGGGCAATATCCTCAGAATATTGTTGCTCCTATGCAACAACGTAAGCGTCAAAGTGGGTCTCCCATCGATCAAACCTCTCTATCAACTGATCAACCGGTGATTAATGCTGTAGAGGAACAGGATCAGGAACGGGAGCGGGAGCGGGAGCGGGAGCCTCCTCCTCCTCAGCCCCTCAAGGTTCCTCATCCCCAGGGTGGAGACGAGTACTGTGAAGGGTACTGAAGGAACTGTTTGAGTAGAAGGGAGTTGGGAGGTTAGGAGGAATAGGATACTGAAGTTGGTATTTGGTTTCAAGGATATAGGCTATGATGTGTCCTAAGGCTAGATTGGGTTTCCTTTTATGACCTGGATCACGGATTGTGGTTAAGTGATTAATGTATCAAAAAATTAAGTTCGCTGTATTAAATTCTCTATGAGCCATGATGTAGAAAGTAGTGAGGGAAAGTAGAGGGATGATGTGGATTCGGTCCCCGGCTTTTGGAATTATGGAGGTGCGAGGGACATGTTGGATTATCCTAGCTTCTTTGACTAAAGAGCTAGTCTCTCCAACATGAAAAGGTGCATTGGTCTGGTGAAGGAAGTGGTTCGCCGTAGACCAGTGAAGGTCAGGATCTGACGCGATTAAGTGCAGCTTATCCCCGGTGGTGGATAGCTATAACAGTTCAATACAATCCTGATATGTGATTTTGACAGGGCGTCGATTCACATAGGAGGACAGGGCTGTGAAGGTAGGGTTAATGCGAAGTTTTGCAAAGAATTCTCAAAGAAACTCGGTATTAAAGGGGAAAGTAAGAGACAAAATGAAACAAAGAGAGGTGTGAGCGAAAAGATCCATTACCGGGTATGAGATGTGGACAGGATTGATGATTCTGGAGACAGTTATCCCACACTCATTATATCGATGGTAGGCGGCTTCATCTTCTGCCTCCCTGAAACAAGGGTCAATCCTAGCCCTCGAAGAACTCCCAGAAGTTTGTCGAACACGTTTCCCACCAGCCATATAAGAGAGTTAGCAAGGAGATACAAGAGGAGAAGGGATGAAGTGAAAAATATGGCTGGATCGGCCACAATTTAAAGAAACGGCCATATCGGCCAGGCCGATCGCAGAATCGTCCAGGCCGATATGGCTCAATAATTGCGTACAGGCCGATTGGTCAAAAAGGCGATCCGATCGTCCGGGCTGATTAGATATCGGCCAGGATGATTAGACATAGACGATCGTCTCGAGGAGGCAATCCGGACGACCATTGAAAAAGCAGATCTTCCGGGCCGATTAGGTGTATCGTCCAGGACGATGCATAATAATTGATCGTATCGGCCCAAGTTAAGACGTTTTAAATTTCTGCCACGTGTATCGTCCAGGACGAACAGTGGATCGGCCAGGAAGATTGTCCAATAATGGATCGTCCGGGGCAAATTTTAAGGATTTAAACGAGCTGACACGTGGATCATCCAGGATGATCCAGTATATCGTGTTGCAAATCTATTTTTTCATGACTTATGTTTTGATGATTGACAAACACTGTTTCTCTTGGACTGCTTGTTGCTTCTAACTTTTCAGGAATCGAAGATCGGACGATCAAGAAGTAGCCAAGTTCAAGATTGCGTAGGTTTAGGGTTGAGTCAGTCTGTACGTTTGATTTTCACCTTTTGAGTCTACTTGTAATAGTCAAAGAGACTGATGCTATGTAACCCTTAACACACACACTTGAGAGACTTAGAATTTCTGTTTTTACTCATATCGACCAGGACGATTTCTTTGATCGGCCTGGACGATCAGCTTAGAACAGAAAGTCTAATTAAGGATTCTTAATTAAGACAGCCGACATTACCAGATCGTCCTGGACGATACTCACAAATTATGCCATAATTATTCAGGAAATCAAGGGAGTAATTAAGGATGATTGATACGATCAGATCGTCCTGGACGATCGTAGGATCGGCCCGGACGATCCAGTCAAAAACCTTAAGTTACTTCAGGACGATCAATATCAGCCAGCTCGTATCCAGGGCTATTATCAGGACGATTTTCCTCTGATTTGAACTGATCGGCCGGGACGATCGTGAGATTGGCCTGGACGATCAAGCCAATTTTCAATCGTCCAGCTTTGCATCCAGGGCTATGCTCTGGCCGATCTTCATTGATTTGTACTGATCGGCCAGGCCGATGTTCCTATCGGCCTGGACGATATTGTCGGCAACTTGCAATTAATGAGCTCTTTTGAAGCTCTTCTATTTAAGAGCTTTTGTTCAACGTTTTTAGAGACCTTTGGCTGCTGCCTTAACCTCAGAAGACCTTGAGGAGAGAAAGAGAGAGAGGAGAGAGAGAGAGGATCCTGTGAGGGGGAGCTTGTGAGGGGATTCACAAGGGTTGCTTCAAGGATCACTCTGCGTCGTCTTCGTCTAGAGTTTCTCGTCCGTGGAAGGGTCGGTAGAGGTAAGGAGTTTTGCTTTTGATTTTAGTTCTCTGCCAGCTTCAGGAGGAAGCAAAAGGAGAAAGGTTATCTGCCTTGCCGGGGTGGCAAAAAGGAGGTTCTTGTGAAAGTTTCTTCGCCTAGCCGTGGGGGCTAAAGGAGAGTCACTTTTTTGTAGTGCAATACTTGGAGGGTGCCTCCAAGGAGTGGACGTAGGTCGAGTCGACCGAACCACTATAAATTTCTGTGTTCCTTTTCTAGATTCCGTACTTTTAAATTCCGCATTTATTTTTGTGGTGTGATTTGGTTTATGCAATTTTCTTTCTTTGTAAAAAGAAGTTTTTAAAATACCAATTCACCCCCCTCTTGGTTAGTTTGGGACTAAGTTCATAGGGCTTAACATCCCCATCAAACTTTCAAGTGGTATCAGAGCCTGATTCGAAAATTAAAGTTTGAAAACTTTTTGAATTTGATTCATGTCTAACTTTGGGAATCGCAACACTACGGAAGGGTATTCTATTACCCGACCTCCTCTGTTTGATAACCTACCTTTTGATTTTTGGAAAACTCGCATGTCAACTTTTTTACAATCTACTGATTATCACATGTGGATGCTTATTCAAGAAGGTTATTCTCCACCTTCTCGTGAAATTAACGGTTTTAAAACTGAAGTTGCTTTTACCGAATGGACTTTTGATGAACGAGATTTAGCTCAATTAAATGCGAAATGTTTGAATTGTTTTTTCTGTGCTTTGAAATCTGAGGATTACATGCTTGTCTCAACTTGCAAAACTGGTAAAGAAATTTGGGATAAATTGTGCATTACTTATGAAGGCACTAATGAAGTTAAACAATCCCGTTTAAACATTCTCTTGCATGACTACGAACTTTTTCGTATGAAACCTCATGAATCGATTTCTGACATGTACACAAGGTTTACTCAGATTGCTACTTCATTGCATTCACTAGGAAAAGAACTTTCGAACTATGAAAAAGTTAACAAGATTTTGAGATGCTTGCCTTCGTCTTATGATGCAAAAATTACTGCCATCACTGAATCTAAAGATTTGAACACCTATTCTATTGATAACTTGCTTGGCTCACTCATTGCTTACGATCAAGGGGTGAATCAAAGAAATCTTGATGCAGGTGAGAAGAAAAAGGAGAAAATAATAGCATTGGAGGCACACAAATCGGATTCTGAATCTTCCGGGTCTGAAAGCGATGGAGTTGCCTTCATCACAAGGCAATTCAAAAGCTTTCTAAGGAAGAAATAAAAGCATCATCAAAGTTGGAGAAAAGGTAAGGATCACAAACATGTAAAAGGATCTTCTGATGTTGTTTATTTTGAATGCAGAAAGCCTGGACATGTGAGAACTTATTTTCCTAAGCTTAGAGATCAATAAAGCAAAGAAAAAGGTGATGAGAAAGCAAAGTCTAGGAAGGACAAGAAGAAAAACCAAAGGAGCTTTTGGGCAGAATCTTGTATTGATTCCTCTGAGACTGAACCAGAGGAAGAAACTACAAACTTGTGTTTCATGGGAAAAGATCAAAGTGATCAAGAAGAGGTATGTGAACTTTCCTACGATCAACTTCTTGAAGTTTCAGAAAAAATCCATGCATCATACAGGAAATTGAAGAAAACACATGCTAGCTTGAAATTAGAATTCTTAAATCTACAAAAAGAGCATGAAATTTTGATTAAAGACCATCAAACAATTGATTCAAATCATATGGATTTACTTGATGAATTTGATGAATTAAATAAAAATCATGGTGAGTTAGTTGAAGAGCATGATGCATTGAAAATATCACACACATCTCTTGAATCTGATTTTAAGAAGTCAAAAGAAATAGAGAAAAATTTGAGGATTGAAAATGAAGTTTTAAAAAGCACAAACTTGAAGGTTCAAAATGATTTAGAAGCATGTAAGAAATCTAGGATGACTTCTACTTTTAATCAATTGCCAAAACCTAGAGAGAGGCATTATAACTCAAATCACTTAAGAAATCCCTTTCCTGGAGTTAGATGTTTTTCTTGTGGCATGCTAGGACACATCTCACACACTTTCACAATTCACCATAGTACACATTGGGTGTGGAGACCTAAGGTGCATGATCCACAACATACCATACATGCATTGCATTCTTCTCTTCATAAGAAGGAACCCAAACCTGCTTGGATTCCTAAAACTAACATTTGATAATTTTGCAGGAAGTCTCTCACAAAAGGCCTCGTGAGAGTATGTGGTACTTGGACAGTGGATGCTCTCAACATATGACTGGTGATGCTAGCCAGTTTGTTGTACTACAATCCAGGACTGGATGCAAGGTTACTCTTAGAGACGACACCACCAGGAAGGTGGTAGGAGCAGGTATAATCGGTAATTCCAAGAACCTTATGATTGAAAATGTTTTGCTTGTAGATTGATTGAAGCACACTTGCTCAGCATCAGTCAATTATGTGACAAAGGCTTCATCGTGCAATTCTTCACGAACTCATGCATTGTAAGTTTAAGTAACAGCACTATTTTGCAGGAAAAGAGGGTCAACAACGTCTACATGCTTGATTTAAATAACATTGAATGTGCTGCTTCTTTTTGCTTAAAAACTGTCATTGATGATTCTTGGTTGTGGCACAAGAGGCTTTGTCATGCAAGTATGAAAACCCTTAGGAAAGTGACCCAAAAGGACCTAGTTAGAGGTGTCCCCAAACTTAAGTTTACAAAAGACCACCTTTGTGATGTCTGTCAACTAGGAAAGCAAATCCACTCCTCTTTTCACCCCATAAAGGACATTAGCACCTCTAGACCTTTAGAAGTCCTTCACATGGATTTGTTTGGACCCATTAACATAGCTAGTTTGGGAGGGAAAGTCTATGGTTTTGTGATTGTTGATGACTACTCGAGATTCACTTGGACTAGATTTCTTTCTCATAAAAATGAGTCTTTTGAGGAGTTAAAAACTTTTTCTACTTGGATTCAGAAGAAGCTAGGTTGTGAGATTTTGACCATCCATAGTGATCAAGGGGGAGAGTTTGAAAATAAAAGATTTGGAGATTTTTGTGAGGAGAAGGGGATTAGTCACAATTTTTCAGCCCCTAGGACCCCTCAGCAGAATGGGGTAGCTGAAAGGAAGAACCGGACCTTGGTGGAAGCCGCTAGAGCCATGCTTGCTGAATATTCACTTCCAAAATACTTTTGGGCTGAAGCGGTTAACACAGTTTGTTATGTGTTGAATAGGGTGAATATTAGAATCAAATTAGAAAAGACACCCTATGAGATCCTTAAGGGTAGGACACCCAATCTTTCCCACCTTCATGTCTTTGGTTGTAAGGTTTTCATTCACAACAATGGGAAGTCTCACTTAGGAAAATTTGATCCTAAATCTGATGAAGGAGTATTCTTAGGATATTCTAGTGTTGGGAAGTCTTTTAGAGTGTTTAACAAGAGAACTTTGATGGTGGAAGAGACAACCCATGTAGTTTTTGATGAGTCTGATCCTAAGAAACATGGAGTAGAAGATGATGATGTTGGAGAGATTACAAGTGGAGTAGAAAATTTGGGGAAGGGGAGTGAGCACCTAAGTAATGGAGGAGTAGAAGGAGTCACCCAAGGAATAGAAAATTTTGATGAAAGGGGAGAAACTTCACACACTTTGCCTAGAGATTGGAGATACTCTACTAGTCACCCCAAGGATTTGATCTTAGGAGACCCTTCTAGTGGAGTTAAGACTAGACATGGACTTAGGAAGGAGGTGAACCACTCTGCCTTTATCTCTATGACTGAACCCACCACCATTAACCAAGCCCTTTCTGATGAGTTTTGGATTTTAGCAATGCAAGAAGAGTTGAATCAATTTGTTAGGAATGATGTTTGGGAACTTGTGGAAAGACCTAAGGGACAAAGTGTAGTTGGGACAAAGTTGGTATTTAAGAACAAAGTGAATGATTCAGGAGTGGTGGTGAGGAATAAAGCAAGATTGGTGGCTAAGGGGTACAATCAAATAGAAGGGATAGACTTTGAAGAGACTTTTGCCCCTGTAGCTAGATTGGAAGCCATTAGAGTGCTATTAGCCTTTGCCTGTTATAAAGGATTTAAGCTTTTTCAAATGGATGTCAAGAGTGCCTTTTTAAATGGGGAGATAAAAGAAGATGTGTTTGTAGAACAACCTCCAGGTTTTGAGAGTTCTCAATTTCCAAATCATGTGCTTAAATTAAAAAAGGCTTTGTATGGTTTAAAGCAGGCACCTAGAGCTTGGTATGAGAGGCTTAGCACATTCTTACTAGAGAGGGAGTTTGTCAAGGGGAGCGTAGACACCACCCTTTTTCTTAGAAAAATTGGAGATGACTTACTCATTGTTCAAATTTATGTTGATGATATACTCTTTGGATCTTCTAATAAAAATTTGTGTGATGATTTTTCTAGAATAATGAGTATAGAGTTTGAGATGAGTTTAATGGGAGAATTGTCTTACTTTTTGGGGTTTAGCATAAAACAATTGGAAGATGGAACTTTTCTAAATTAAACAAAATACATAAAAGATATTTTGAAGAAATATGAGATGGACAAAGCCAAGCCAATTAACACCCCCATGACTTCAAGTGCTCCTTTGGATAAGGACCCAAGTGGTAAGTCTGTTGATCAAAAGAGGTATAGAGGCATGATTGGATCTTTACTTTACTTGACTGCAAGCCGACCTGACATCATGTTTAGTGTTTGCCTTTGTGCTAGGTTTCAAGCTGACCCTAAGGAATCTCACATGACTGCTGTTAAGAGGATTTTTAGATACCTTTTAGGGACACAAGGATTAGGGATTTGGTACCCTAGACATAGCACTTCTTTTGAGATTATTGGTTTTTCTGACTCTGATTTTGCAGGATGCAAGGTGGATAGAAAGAGCACCTCTGGAACTTGTCAATTCATTGGACAATCTTTGGTCTCTTGGTCTAGTAGGAAGCAAAATTCTGTTGCACTTTCCACTGCTGAAGCTGAATACATTGCTCTTGGAAGTTGTGTGGCCCAAGTTCTTTGGTTGAAACAACAGGTATTGGATCTAGGATTAATTGTAAGCACCATCTCAATCTTTTGTGACAACACTAATGCCATATGCATCTCTAAAAATCCTATTCAACATTCAAGGACTAAACACATTGACATTAGGCATCACTTTATTAGAGATCATGTGACTAAGGGAGACATTGAGTTACACCATGTGACAACTGAAAACCAACTGGTAGACATCTTTACTAAACCACTGGCCTTCGACACTTTCAGTTCTTTAAGGACTAGATTGGGTGTGATTGACATAAATGAATGAAACCTTTTAGCTAAGTTTTCTTTTACTTTTTTTGCTTTCTTTTTACTTTTTCGTATGCTTTATTTTTAGATCATCACTGATATGGTATTATATTTCTTGTTATTGTTTTTTAACAATTTGTAGTTAATATGTTTTCATCTACTTAATCACTTAGATAGTATGAATATTTTGGGATTGTGTCTCTTTCCCTAACTTAGTATTAGTGGCATAGTTTTCTTTTCTAATCAAAAGTCTATCTCAAATCAAAAGATTGTTTATGAAACTAAGATCTTTTCTTAAGCTTGCTTAAGCAAATCTATCTTGTATTTACAATGATTAAAAGTTTTTTTGTCACATCAAGATCCCTCGTTACTCTTATCTTCGATTATTAATCCTGCTTGTGATAATTCTTCCCTATGTTAGAGAGAGAGCTCCTATTCTCTTATATCTGAGAAGATATATTCACAACTAAGTTTTTTTTTAAAGGATTATAAAAAAGAATCTAGCTTGCAAAAAAAAAAAAAAATGGTCAATGATGCCAACAAAAGAAGCGCAAAGACGTCAAAAATTAAAAAATCTATAAAAAGATGCGCAAAGCGCCACAATATTGACAAGAGGCATAAAATGAGCCCACTCAAAAGCAAGCTACTCTCTCTTTTTATATCTTTTAGAACTTAGAAGTTTTGATTCTCAAAAGGCTTGAACTCGATTATCGTTCGATTGTGACAAATCTACCTCATTGTTTTATGAAGATATTTTTCTTACGACAAGTGGTGGGTAGATTCTTTTTCTCTTATCCAATTAATTATTTGAGTTAGGTCATTGATTTCAAAAGACGATTCTACCCTAAGAAAACGTTTTTGGGCTAAGGGTAAACCATGAACGAATATTCTACTATTCTATGGATTAAATGAGATTGGTAACTCATTAACTCACAAGTTTTTAAATCAATTACATGGAATACTATATCATTGACGTGCCTTGATTAAAAAAAAAAAAAAGAGAGGAGGAATCTCTTTTGCTTTGCTTTCTTGTACCTTCCTTTTTGATATGTCAAAAGGGGGAGAAGTTTATGAGGTTTTTTTTTCATCAATCCTGAAGTTTTGCTATTAACTTTTTTTTGTAGTGTTTTGTCATCATCAAAAAGGGGGAGATTGTTGCAAATCTATTTTTTCATGACTTATGTTTTGATGATTGACAAACACTGTTTCTCTTGGACTGCTTGTTGCTTCTAACTTTTCAGGAATCGAAGATCGGACGATCAAGAAGTAGCCAAGTTTAAAATTGCGTAGGTTTAGGGTTGAGTCAGTCTGTACGTTTGATTTTCACCTTTTGAGTCTACTTGTAATAGTCAAAGAGACTGATGCTATGTAACCCTTCACACACACACTTGAGAGACTTAGAATTTCTGTTTTTACTCATATTGGCCAGGACGGTTTCTTTGATCGGCCTAGACGATCAGCTTAGAACAGAAAGTCTAATTAAGGATTCTTAATTAAGGCAGCCGACATTACCAGATCGTCCTGGACGATACTCACAAATTATGGCATAATTGTTCAAAAAATCAAGGGAGTAATTAAGGATGATTGATACGATCAGATCGTCCTTGACGATCGCAGGATCGGCCCGGATGATCCAGTCAAAAACCTTAAGTTACTTCAGGACGATCAATATCGGCCAGCTCGTATCCAGGGCTATTGTCAGGACGATTTTCCTCTGATTTGAACTGATCGGCCGGGACGATCGTGAGATCGGCCTGGAGGATCAAGCCAATTTTCAATCGTCCAGCTTTGCATCCAGGGCTATGCTCTGGCCGATCTTCATTGATTTGTACTGATCGGCCAGGCCGATGTTCCTATCGGCCTGGACGATATTGTCGGCAACTTGTAATTAATGAGCTCTTTTGAAGCTCTTCTATTTAAGAGCTTTTGTTCAACATTTTTAGAGACCTTTGGCTGCTGCCTTGACCTGAGAAGACCTTGAGAAGAGAAAGAGAGAGAGGAGAGAGAGAGGATCTTGTGAGGGGGAGCTTGTGAGGGGATTCACAATGGTTGCTTCAAGGATCGCTCTACGTCATCTTCGTCTAGAGTTTCTCGTCCGTGGAAGGGTCGGTAGAGGTAAGGAGTTTTGCTTTTGGTTTTGGTTCTCTGCCAGCTTCAGGAGGAAGCAAAAGGAGAAAGGTTCTTTGTCTTGCCGGGGTGGCAAAAAGGAGGTTCTTGTGAGGGTTTCTCCGCCTAGCCGTGGGGGCTAAAGGAGAGTCATTTTTTTGTAGTGCAATACTTGGAGGGTGCCTCCAAGGAGTGGACGTAGGTCGAGTCGACCGAACCACTATAAATTTCTATGTTCATTTTCTTGCTTCCGCACTTTTAAATTCCGCATTTATTTTTGTGGTGTGATTTGGTTTATGCAATTTTCTTTCTTTGTAAAAAGAAGTTTTTAAAATACCAATTCACCCCCCCCCCTCTTGGTTAGTTTGGAGATAAGTTCATAGGGCTTAACATCCCCATCGAACTTTCATATCGGCCAAGACGTTGCACATAAAATGCATTAGCCAGACAAAATATTTTATCGGCCAGGACTATCATCATGATTGCAACAGAGTTCGATCAGATCATCTAGGACGATGAGTTACAGCAAGCACAGAAAAGGTCAACAGATGGAATATGAAGAGATTTTATCTAATCGTCCAGGACAATACAGGTATCGGCCAAGACGATGTGACTAGAATTTGAAAAACAATGAAGGATGGTGATGATCAAAGCCCCCCAAAAAAATAAAATAAAACAAAATAAAGCAGACAAAAAAAAAACACAGTAATAGAAAGCTAAAAACAACGAAAATAAAAAAAAAATGAATATTTTTGAATTTTAATTTTTCTAATTTTCTTTTTTTTTATCAAGGCTTCATATGAGAAGTTCTCAAATAATTAAATGTTAGGGTTCCATAAGATCAAGGAGTTTAGCCAATCCTAATCAGACAAAGGTAAAATATCCGATTATGTTAACCCTAGATCAGACGTTCCTTATGGTACAAATTTTCTTTTGAAAAATAAAAAAGTTTAACTCAGAATAAACCTAATTGGACAAAAAGAAGATCCAATCAAAACTTGTTTACAAAGAAAAAATCTCATAAATAATAAACTAAAGTAATTTGTCTCAATCAAAGAATTTGAAATCAAGCATTTGAAATTATCAAATAATCAATGAATTCTCTAAGTTTTAAGAGTTTAGAGAAGAGATAGTAGCTTGAATTTAGTGGGCTCATTTTATGTCTCTTTTGTCTTTGAATTGGCCTTTTGAGCATCTTGATTTTTGATAGACTTTTGTGTATAAATATATTTCAAATTTGCAACTTTTTAATTTCTTTCTTAATTCTTTCAATCTACATTCCCTTTAACAAAAACCCTTAGTTGTGAGTATATCCTCCAAATATTAGAGAATAGGAGCTCTCTCTCTAACATAGGGAAGAACAAGTCACAAAATAAAATCAAAATCAAGTGATAAAAGCAATGACAAGATTTTAAATAACTTGAAAGGTATATAAGAACTTTGGATATTATGTACAAGATAGATTATTGTAGCAAGTTAAAAAGAATCTTAGTTTCAAAAACCATTGGCTCAAATGAGTTAGAATTTTGTTTAGAGAAGAAAATCATACAACTAAACAAGGTCAGAAAGAGGGAAACCATCAACGGTGTTTTTCCCTTTAACCAATTTTAGAAAAGCTAAACACTATCTTCAAAACTCCAAAATTTAAAATCTTGAAAAGATTCAACATATGGAAAACCAAAAATAAAAGCAAAGAAAAAACAAAAAAAAAACAAAGCAGAAATAAAACACTGAAACAAAAACACATTTCAAGAATTTATTGAAGCAGCATGTTTAAGCATTTATGAGCTGCGAGCCTTCATATGTCTAGTTATCCTGTGCTCCCACAAGGTCTTTGGTGAGAGCACACCTGCAAAACTCAACAACAGTCAGATTTAGGAACCCAAACTGGTTTTGGCCCCTTCTTAGAAAAAGTAGAATGCAATGCAGGTATGGTATGCTGTAAATCATGCACCTTAGGTCTCCACACCCAATGTGTACTATGGTGAATAGTGCAAGTGTGTGAGATGTGTCATAGCATGCCACAAGAAAAACATCTAACTCCAGTAAAAGGATTTCTTAAATGATTTGAGTTATAATGTCTCTTCCTAGGTTTTGGCTTAGGATAAAAAGTAGATGTCATCCAATATTTTTTACATGTTTCTAAATCATTTTGAATCCTTAAATTAGTTCTTTTTAATGCATCATTATCAATCTTTAATTTTTTCTCAATCACTTTAGATTTCTTAAGATCAGAATTAAGTGAGGTGTGTGAAACTTTTAATGCATTATGTTCATCAATTAATTCCAAATACTTTTTGTTTAAATCATCAAATTCATCAAGAAGAGTCATGTGATTTGAATCAATCGTTACATGATCTTTGAGAAAAACTTCATACTCTTTTTGTAAATTCGAAAGTTCTAATTTTAGGTTTGCATGAGTTTTCTTGAGTTTTTTGTATGATGCATGTATTTTTTCATAAATCTCAAACAATTCATCATAGGTTGGTTTACATACCTCTTCCTCATCACTTTGATCTTCTCCCATTAAACACAAGTTTGTTATTTCATTCTCAGGTTCCGTTTCAGATGAATTAGTACCAGATTCCGCCCAGAATACCTTTTGGATTCTCTTCTTGTCCTTCCTTAGCTTATGTTTATCCTCACCCTTTCCATTGCTTGAGTGATCTTTAAGTGTCGGGCAATCAGTTCTCACATGTCCTGATTTCCTACATTCATAACAAATAACATCAGAAGATCCTTTAACATGTTTATGATCCTTATCTTTTCTCCAATTTTGATGATGTATTTGTTTCTTCCTTAGAAAGCTTTTGAATTACCTTGTGATGAAAGCAACTTCATCGCTTTCAGACCCGAAAGATTCAGAATCTGATTTCTGCGTCTTTAGTGCAACTGTTTTCTCGTTCTTCTTCTCACATGCATCAAGATTTCTTTGATTCACCCCTTGCTTGTGAGCAATGTGTGAGCCAAGTAAGTTATCAATAGAATAAGTGTTCAAATCCTTAGATTCAGTGATTGTAGTGATTTTTGTTGAGTCCAGTAATTAGGTTGTTAAGCCTAAGTAAATGTCCCACGGCTACCAAGAGGGGGGTGAATTGGTAGTTTTAAAAATTTTAAACCCTCTTAATGATAAAGTTGAACCGAAATAAAAATTTTCTTTTAAAGTTTGTAGAAAATTGTTTTTCAACCACAGAGTTGTTAGAACTGAAATTTAAAGTGCGGAAACGTAAAAGCAATAAAGTTAATGACACCAGATTTATAGTGGTTCGGTCTATAACCAGACCTACATCCACTCCTCAGAGGCACCATCTGAGTATTGCACTAATACCACAAAGTGACTCTCGTTTAGCACCCACAGCAAGGCGGAGAAGCCTTTACAACACACTCTTTTCACCACTACCCGGTGTGGCAGAGAACCGTCATCCTTTTACACAATCCACAGTGCTGGCAGAGAACCGTCGTCCTTTTACACTCTCCTAGTGTGGGCAGAGAACCCTACGGCTGTTCACACTCTCTAAGTGTAGGCAGAGAACCTTTCCGCTGTTCACACTCTCCAAGTGTAGGCAGAGAACCTTTCGGCTGTTCACACTGTCCAAGTGTCGGCAGAGAACCGGATCTTCTTGACTGATCTTCTCACAAGAATCTAGAAGGAAGAAGGAAAAGAGTGAAGAAATCCAATTTCACAAGTAGAGACTCTTACCTTAGTAATCCAAGTGAAGCCTTCTCGCTCCAGTGGTAGGAATCCTCCTTTGAATGCTCTCTTCCACTCTCTCCTTGGCTATTCTCTCAAGAGGCACGAAGATCAAATGACAAAAAGATTGGGTGGCAGTCTAATTTGGACTATTTATATAAAAGACAAGAAAAACCGCCCAAAAACTGCATATTTCCAATTCTGTACGCAGTGGATCGTCCTGTACGATCCTGGATCGTCCTGGACGATTTTACTTAAACGATCTGAAACGACCCAATTTGTATATGTATATGAAATGACTTCGTACAGCTGATCGTCCTGTACGAACTAGGTTCGTCAAGTACGAACGGTTATTACAAGGTCGGTTCTAGAAACTGCTGAAAACTGTTCTAAGTCGGTTAATCGTTTGGACGAAAATATGTTCGTCTGGACAAAAATTTTCCAGAGAGCCGATCGTCCTGGACGATTATTTATTTCGTCTGGACGAAAATTTTCCAGAGGACCAATCGCCACGGACGATAATTTGTTTTCGTCTGGACGAAAAATTTCCAGAGACCTGATCGTCCGGTACGATATTTAATTTTGTCTGCACGAAAATTTTCCAGAGCACTGGTCGCCTCGTACGATGGTAAAATTTGTCTGGACGAAAATTTTACAGAGAACCCATCGTCCGGGACGATAATAAATTTCGTCCTGGACGAATAGGACTTAGAAAAAAATTTTTTTCGAGCAAGTTCCTATTCGTTCCATGTGCTCTACAGGAGATAACTGACGGATCGTACAGTACGATAAATATTGTCCCGTACGATCAGTATAAAATTTTAAGATCTCCTTATGTGTGTGTGTAAGTTTTCTTTTATTCACTCAATTACAATCACTCACTTTCAAAATTAAATCAAAGAAAATGTAAACTTCAAATAAACAAAATATCTCATGTTGAATTTGATTTGAAGTTATCGTAGTTTGGAGTCTGATTTTCCTGAAATGTTAGTACACACAAGAGCAAAAGCAAGTCTTCTAAAATTGTTAGGAGATAACTATACATTTGAACAATAATGTTTGGAATCATCAAAACTACATAAGTTGCACAAATATAAATCATTCAAATAGCAACTATTCTAACAATCTTCCCCTTTTTGATGATGGCAAAACAATTATTGTTTGTATGGTTTCAAGTTAAACAAATCTCCTATCTCCTAAACTCCCCCTGAATTGATGAGTATATTAAAATAAGGAGGCATAAAGAACAAATATTTTTGTTTTTCAAAAATTTTAACACAAACAACTACAAACAGAATAATCAAAACAGAAACAACTACAAACAGAAACAACTACAAACAGAAAATACAATAATTTCTCCCCCTTTTTGACAACAACAAAAAGTGAAGAAGAAATAGACAAGAAATGTAAGTAATTATATGAAATTCATTTTTAAAATTTAATCTAAATTGTGATTGACATAGGGTATGCAATTTTAAACTAAAGATATTAGGTCAATCATAGAAATTCACAAAATTTAAGAAGTGATATAACATTGTAAGTAAGAAGAATTTATCAAAAACATGATTCAATTTAGACATTCGACTATAGAAAATCATTACAAGAGAGATGTATAAAAATTCAATGTTTCAAAGTTCAATAAAATATAAATGAACATAAGATCAATTTGAATTAAGAGATTGAACGAATTTGGAAAGAAGAGAATTACCTCATGTGGCGCTTTGCGCATCTTTTTCAAAATTTTTGGGGCACATTTTTGTGCATTTTTTTCTTGGTTGGGCTTATTTTGTGCCTCTTTTTCACTTTGCAAATCTTTGCGAATTCCTTTTGATTTTTGTACATTTGTACAATGTTCAAGAGTAATTGAGACCAATTCTTTCCAAAATTTATAATCTAAAATTTCAAATATTTCTAAGTGCATAAATATCACTTGAGCATAGAAATACAAAATAAGAAAACATCTAAGTTGCAATAGTAATATTAACTTTTATGTAGTCTAAATGAATAGACATGAATTTAAAAGTTCTAATTACAACAAGTTATAAACAACTTATAAATTTAGAAAGACTAGATTTTCTAATATAGATAATCTCAAATTACAATCTAATTTAAGCACTATGAAGATTAAATAATACTAATGAAATTCATAAGCATTAACCACATTTCAAAACAAATAATAAAAAAAAACTTTCATTGATACTAAAGAAACAGATTACATAAAAAGAAGAAAATACATTGAACTTAAAAAAAATAAAAACCAACATAAACACAAACACTTAACAATAAAACAGACACGATAAAAACATCAAAAAAAAAAAAAATACAACAGACACACATAAAAACATTTCTACTGTTCTGGAGGAGGAGGAGGAATGCTGCCAAAAAGGTTGAAGTAGGAGGCCATCAACATTACATTGGTATTAATTTCATGAACTTCATCTTTAATATTACCAATGTCTTGTTGCTGCTGCGTAAGTTGAGCATCAAATTGATCAAACCTTTGATCAATGTGAGTCTCTAATCTATCAAATCTCTCAATCAGATTCTGGTAATCTGATTGAGAAGCAGAAGCTTGCACTCCTTCTTCTTCTTCCTCTTCTGAAGCACTGGCATGTGCTTTTTCTTTTTCTTTTTCCTCCTTGAAGAGCAATCTGAATGATGCATCGTTATAGTAAACTGGCTCTTCATATTCTTCATCAGGATGCACTATGTTGTATTTCTTTTCCAAAATATAAGTGATTAAGTGTCCTAATGAAATATTTTTCTTCCTCTTCTGATCTGCATGTCCTATTTCTGAAAGCCCATAGATATGGTCTATGATAAGTTGGGCTTCGTCAATAGGATGTCTTTCCATGATTAAAAAGGTTAGAACAGAAAGGAGAGGAGTAATGTTAATCCTATCACCAGCTTTAGGAATAATTGAGGATCTAAGAATATGCTGGATGATTCGGGCATCTTGGGTCATACCGGAGACTCTAGCAACATGATAGGTTATGCCTATTTCTCTAATCACCCTATTGATTTGAAACCATTTGAAGGAGGTTTCTGACATTAGGGTGTGGGCTCTATATCCCTCAGTTCTTAAGTTTAAAAATGCACCAAGGTCGTGCTTGGTGATCTCAACTTTTTGCTTAAAAACATAAGAACTAATGGTGGAGTGGTCAGAATTGAAACTCATGTTAGCTAGAAAGTAATGATAGGTTTGCTTATTGTAGAAGTGGACGAGAGAAAGAATGAACTGAAATTGGGTTGAGGCAAAGAGGTGCAATACCCGAAATTTCAACTCAGTTTGAATAAGAATGCGAGAGGGAGTGATTTTTGCGGATGCAAAACGAGGAAAAGATTCCTCATTCGCCTTAGAAAGAAAGTTGTCTGGGGCATTCCTATTTGGTTTCTTCACCAACACCTTTTGTCTTTTGCTTGAGGAGGCCATTGTTGATTTGAAGTAGAAAGGGATTGAAAATGAAGTTTGGAAGTGTGATTGTTAAGTTAGAAAGCCTTCATATTTAAAGAAAAATGATACGTTCGTCCTGGATGAAAATATTCGTCCTGGACGAAAAATTATCGTTCGTCTGGACGAAATAATTTCGTACAGACGATCCAATTCGTCCAAAATGTAACGGCTTTTCGTAATCAACACAACTTACGATGCGTCCCTTCATACAGGCTTTTTGACTTGACCGATCGTACAGACGAAAAATTTTCGTACAGACGATCAAAAAGTAAATCGTTTTAATGACTATTGAAAACCGTCCCCTACAATGAATAGACACATGTTCGTCTGGACGAACAAAAATTTCGTACAGACGAAGTTCATATTAAAAACTGTCTTATCCACTCAACCGCTGCATTCAATCGTCCCGACGTTTGAGAGAGAAAAAAAATTCGTCCTGGACGATCATCAGATCGTACAGACGATCTAATTAAAAACTGCTCTAAAAAACGGTTAAAATTTGCGCAAACTGTTCCTTCACACATCGTCCCGTACGAAAGCATTTTCGTCCTGGACGATTTCCTCCAAAAAATTTTAATTTTTGAATTTTTTAATTAAGAAAATCAAACAAAATATTCAAAAACACAGAAAACATAAAACAAAACCATAAATCCAAAAACAAATCATTCAAAACACACAAAATTTCACAAAATGAAAACCAAAACAAAACAAATATCAATGTTGCAAAGACATTTTATTTAAGCATTCAAATCAATAACACCAAGCCTTGTTCTTAAAGTACTGAAGGTATCAAAGGCTAAAGGGTTTGTAAAAATGTCTGCAAGTTGATTTTCAGTTGTAACATGTATGAGTTCAATTTCTCCTTTGGATACATGATCCCTTATGAAATGATGCCTTATATCAATGTGTTTGGTTTTAGAATGTTGAATAGGATTTTTGGAAATGCAAATAGCATTAGTATTGTCACAATAAATTGGAATAGTGCCTATAGTTAATCCTAAATCAATCAACTGTTGTTTTAACCAAAGTACTTGTGCCACACAACTTCCTAATGCAATGTATTCTGCTTCTGCACTAGATAGTGCCACTGAATTTTATTTTCTACTAGACCATGAAACTAATGAATTTCCAATGAATTGACATGTTCCAGAAGTGCTTTTCCTATCCACTCTACAGCCTGCAAAGTCAGAATCTGAGTAACCAATAATTTCAAATGAAAAGCTAAACTTAGGATACCAAATTCCTAAGTTTTGAGTTCCTAGTAGATATCTTAAAATCCTTTTCACTGCTGTCAAATGTGATTCTTTTGGATCTGATTGAAATCTAGCACATAAGCAAACACTGAACATAATATCTGGTCGGCTAGCAGTCAAGTAAAGTAAAGATCCAATTATCCCTCTAAATTTCTTTTGATCAACAGATTTTCCCTTAAGGTCCTTATCCAACTGAACTGAAGAACTCATTGGTGTACTAACAGGTTTAGCATTGTCCATTTCATATTTTTTGAGGATGTCCTTAATATATTTAGTTTGACTAAGAAAAGTACCTTCCTCAAGTTGCTTAATGCTAAAACCTAAAAAGTAATTTAAATCTCCCATTAGACTCATTTCAAATTCACTACTCATTGTTTTAGAAAAATCATCACAAAGATGTTTATTTGAAGATCCAAAGATGATGTCATCCACATAAATTTGAACAATAAGTATATCCTTTCCAATTTTCCTCAAAAAGAGATTTGTATCCACACTTCCTTTTTCAAAAGATCTTTCAAGTAGGAAGGTGCTCAACCTCTCATACCAAGCCCTAGGTGCCTGTTTCAATCCATATAATGCCTTTTTTAATTTGAAAACATGATTTGGAAATTTAGAATTTTCAAAACCTGGAGGTTGTTCTACAAAAACATCTTCCTCAATTACCCCATTTAAAAAGGCACTTTTAACATCCATTTGAAACAATTTAAAACCTTTAAAACAGGCAAAGACTAGTAAAACCCTAATTGCTTCAAGTCTAGCTACAGGGGCAAAAGTTTCCTCAAAATCAATTCCTTCAATTTGATTATACCCCTTAGCTACTAATCTAGCCTTATTTCTAATGACTACTCCTGAGTCATTCATTTTATTTTTGAACACCCACTTGGTTCCAACAACACTTTGATCTTTTGGCCTTGTAGTTAGTTCCCAAACTTTATTTCTTACAAATTGATTTAACTCTTCTTGCATGACCAATATCCAAAATTCATCTGAAAGTACTTAATCAATGTTAGTGGGTTCAATAGTTGAAATAAAGGCTGAATGATTGACTTCCTTGTTTAATCCACGCCTAGTTCTAACACCCTCACTTGGTTCACCTATAATCAATTCTTTTGGGTGGTTTTTAGAAAATCTCAAATCTCTAGACAAAGGGTCTTCTCTTTTTAAATTTTCTTCCATATTTTCTTCCAAATTTAATCTATCAATCTTTTGGGAGTTTTCTTCAATTTCTTCTTCAACAACATTTGGCTCTTTCATGTTTCCATTTTCATCAAAAACAACATGTGTGGTTTCTTCAATGACTAAAGTTCTTTTGTTGAATACTCTATAAGATTTTCCAACACTTGAATATCCAACAAAAATTCCTTCATCTGATTTTGGATCAAATTTTCCTAAGACAGATTTTCCATTATTATGTATGAACTCCTTGCAACCAAATACATGCAAATGAGATAAATTTGGTGTTCTACCTTTTAGCAACTCATAGGGTGTTTTATTCAAATTTGATCTCACATTCACCCTATTCAAAACATAGCATGAAGTGCTAACCGCCTCAGCCCAAAAATATCTAGGAAGCAAGTATTCTGCTAACATTGCTCGGGCGGCTTCTATTAATGTTCTGTTCTTTCTTTCAACTACTCCATTTTGTTGAGGAGTTCTAGGTGCAGAAAAATTGTGATCAATCCCCTTTTCTTTACAGAAATCTTCAAATCTTTCATTTTCAAATTCTCCTCCATGATCACTTTGTATAGAAATTATTTCACATCCTAGTTTTCTTTGTATCCAAGTTGAAAAATTTCTGAATTTCTCAAATGATTCACTCTTATGAAAAAAAATTTAACCCAGGTGAATCTTGAAAAATCATCTACTATAACAAATCCATATACCTTTCCTCCTAGACTAACAGTGCTTACAGGTCCAAAAAGATCCATGTGAAGAATTTCTAAAGGTTTACTGGTCCTAAGATCTTTATTGGACTTAAAAGAGGACTTCACTTGTTTTCCTAATTGACATGCATCACATAGATGGTCCTTGGTAAAGTCTAGTTTAGGTATTCCTCTCACCAAATTCTTTTGGGTAATTCTTCTAAGATTTTTCATACTAGAATGACAAAGTCTCCTATGCCAAAGCCATGATTCATCAGAAACAGTTTTCAAACAAAAAGTAGTAGGAGATTGAATACAATTTAAATCTAGCATGTAGACATTGTTTACCCTTTTTCCATTTAAAATAAATTTCCCATTTAGGCTAATTATGCAGCTAGTAGGTAAAAATTTTACATTATAGCCCTTATCACATAGCTGACTTATGCTAAGCAAATTATGTTTTAAGCCTTCAACTAATAAAACATTGTCTATGAAAAAGTTTTTCAAATTTTCAATCATACCTGATCCAACCACTTTCTTTGTGGTATTATCTCCAAGTGTAACCTTGCCTCCACTCCTGGCTTCCAGCGTTATGAATTGAGCAGTATCTCCAGTCATGTGCTTTGAATATCCGCTGTTCAGGTACCATATACTCTCACGAGGTCTTGTGTGAGAGTATTCCTCTTCTTGATCTGATTGTTCAGCTTTATCTGCCATCAAGCAAAGATTGGTGACTTCTTCTTCTTTTTCAGTCTCAGATGAGTCTGAAGCTGAGTCCGCCCAAAAAGCCTTTTGAAACTTCTTCTTGCCCTTCTTTACCATTGGTTTCTCCTCTACCTTCTCCTTGCTAGAAGTGGCTTTGAGTTTTGGACAATCAGTCTTTATATGACCTGGTTTCCTGCATTCATAACAAATCACTTCATTAGAAACCTTGTCATTTCTATTATACTTACCTCTATTCCATTGCTGGCGTCTCTTCTGCTTCCTCTTTAAAAAGCTTCTGAATTGTCTAGTCATTAGTGCAATATCGTCTTCATCCTCAGGTTGTGAGTGTTCACTTTATGACTCTTCCATATTTAGTGCAATATTTTTGTCCTTTCTTTGTTCACCTGCATCAATCTTTCTTTGACTTACTCCTTGCTCGTAAGCAATGAGTGAACCAAGAAGATTGTCAATGGAATAAATGTTCAGATCTTTAGACTCTGTAATTGCAGTAATTTTAGCATCGTATGCAGTAGGTAAACAATGAAGAATCTTATTAACCATTTCAGCATTAGTTAATTCCCTACCAAGTGCATGCAAAGAGGTGACAATTTGAGTGAATCTTGTGTACATGTCAGATATAGATTCATTAGATTTCATGTGAAATAATTCGTAGTCATGTAACAAGATATTGAGTCTTGATTGCTTAACCTCATTTGTCCCTTCATAAGTTATACAAAGTCTATCCCATATGTCTTTTCCGCTTTCACAAGTGGAAACTCGCATGTAGTCTTCAGATTTTAAAGCACAAAAGAAACTATTTAAACATTTCACATTTAATTGTGCTAAGTCACGTTCTTCAATAGTCCAATCTGCATAGGGTGTTTCTACCCTAATTCCATCAACTAATCTAGTTGGTTTTGAGTAACCTTCCTGGACTAGCATCTACATGCGATAATCAAGTGACTGTAAGAAAGTAGACATGCGTGTTTTCCAAAAATCAAAAGGAATATTGTCAAATAGTGGAGGTCTAGTGATAGAGTAACCCTCAGGTGTGTTTCGGTTTCTAAATGTAGCCATCTACGTTAATCAAAAAGTAGTTCAAACTTATGATTTTGAAACTATGCTCTGATACCACTTATTGAGTCCAGTAATTAGGTTGTTAAGCCTAAGTAAATGTCCCACGGCTACCAAGAGGGGGGTGAATTAGTAGTTTTAAAAATTTTAAACCATCTTAATGATAAAGCTGAACCGAAATAAAAATTTTCTTTTAAAGTTTGTAGAAAATTGTTTTTCAACCACAGAGTTGTTAGAACTAAAATTTAAAGTGTGGAAACGTAAAAGCAATAAAGTAAATGACACCAGATTTATAGTGGTTCGGTCTATAACCAGACCTACATCCACTCCTCAGAGGCACCCTCTGAGTATTGCACTAATACCACAAAGTGACTCTCCTTTAGCACCCACAGCAAGGCGGAGAAGCCTTTACAACACACTCTTTTCACCACTACCCAGTGCGGCAGAGAACCGTCGTCCTTTTACACAATCCACAGTGCTGGCAGAGAACCGTCGTCCTTTTACACTCTCCTAGTGTGGGCAGAGAACCCTACGGCTGTTCACACTCTCCAAGTGTAGGCAGAGAACCTTTCCGCTGTTCACACTCTCCAAGTGTAGGCAGAGAACCTTTCGGCTGTTCACACTCTCCAAGTGTCGGCAGAGAACTGGATCTTCTTGACTGATCTTCTCACAAGAATCTAGAAGGAAGAAGGAAAAGAGTGAAGAAATCCAATTTCACAAGTAGAGACTCTTACCTTAGTAATCCAAGTGAAGCCTTCTCGCTCCAGTGGTAGGAATCCTCCTTTGAATGCTCTCTTCCACTCTCTCCTTGGCTATTCTCTCAAGAGGCACGAAGATCAAATGACAAAAAGATTGGGTGGCAGTCTAATTTGGACTATTTATATAAAAGACTAGAAAAACCGCCTAAAAACTGCATATTTCCAATTCTGTACGCAGTGGATCGTCCTGTACGATCCTGGATCGTCCTTGACGATTTTACTTAAACGATCTGAAATGACCCAATTTGTATATGTGTACGAAATGACTTCGTACAGCTGATCGTCCTGTACGAACTAGGTTCGTCCAGTACGAACGGTTATTACAAGGTCGGTTCTAGAAACTGCTGAAAACTATTCTAAGTCGGTTAATCGTTTGGACGAAAATATGTTCGTTTTGACGAAAATTTTCCAGAGAGCCGATCGTCCTGGACGATTATTTATTTCGTCTGGACGAAAATTTTCCAGAGGACCAATCGCCACGGACGATAATTTGTTTTCGTCTGGACGAAAAATTTCCAGAGACCTGATCGTCCGGTACGATATTTAATTTCATCTGTACGAAAATTTTCCAGAGCACTGGTCGCCTCGTACGATGGTAAAATTCGTCTGGACAAAAATTTTACAGAGAACCCATCATCCGGGACGATAATAAATTTTGTCCTGGACGAATAGGACTTAGAAAAAAAATTTTTCGAGCAAGTTCCTATTCGTTCCATGTGCTCTACAGGAGATAACTGACGGATCGTCCAGTACAATAAATATCGTCCCATACGATCAGTATAAAATTTTAAGATCTCCTTATGTGTGTGTGTAAGTTTTCTTTTATTCACTCAATTACAATCACTCACTTTCAAAATTAAATCAAAGAAAATGTAAACTTCAAATAAAAAAAATATCTCATGTTGAATTTGATTTGAAGTTATCGTAGTCTGGAGTCTGATTTTCCTGAAATGTTAGTACACACAAGAGCAAAAGCAAGTCTTCTAAAATTGTTAGGAGATAACTATACATTTGAATAATAATGTTTGGAATCATCAAAACTACATAAGTTGCACAAATATAAATCATTTAAATAGCAACTATTCTAACAATTTTAGCATCATATGACGAAGGCAAGCATCTTAAAATCTTGTTTACTTTTTAAAGTTTGAAAGTTCTTTTCCTAATGCATGCAGTGAAGTAACTATCTGAGTAAACCTAATGTACATGTCAGAAATTAATTCATGAGGTTTCATACGAAAAAGTTTGTAGTCATGCAAGAGAAAATTCAAACGGCATTGTTTAACTTCATTAGTGTCTTCATAGGTGATACACAATTTAACCCAAATTTCTTTACCAGTTTTGCAAGTAGAGACACACATGTAATCCTCAGATTTTAAAGCATAGAAAAAAACAGTTCAAACATTTTGCATTCAATTGAGCTAAATCTTATTCATTGAAAGTCCATTCAGTAAAATCAACTTCAGTTTTAAAACCATTAATTTCACGAGAATGTGGAGAATAACCTTCTTGGATAAACATCCACATGCGATAATCAGTAGATTGTAAAAATGTTGACATGCAAGTTTTCCAGAAATTAAAAGGTAGGTTATCGAACAGGGGAGGTCGGGTAATGGAATACCTTCCGTAGTGTTACGATTCCCAAGGTTAGCCATGAATCTAATTCAAAAAGTTTTCAAACTTAAATTTTTGAATCCCGCTCTGATACCACTTGAAAGTTCGTTAGGGATGTTAAGCCCTATGAACTTAGTCCCAAGCTAACCAAGAGGGGGGGGTGAATTGATATTTTAAAAAAAATTCTTTTTACAAAGAACAAAAATCACATAAACCAAAATCACATCACGAGAAAAATAAATAATGCGAAAAATTAAAGTGCGGAAGCAAGAAAACAATAACACAGAGATTTATAGTGGTTCGGTCAACTTGACTTACGTCACTCCTTGGAGGCACCCTCCAAGTATTGCACTACAAATGTGACTCTCCTTTAGCCCCCACAGCTAGGCGGAGAAACCCTCACAAGAACCTCCTTTTTGCCACCCCGATAAGGCAGAGAACCTATCTCCTTTTACTTCCTCCTGAAGCTGGCAGAGAACCAACAACCAGATGCTTACTCCTTACCTCTACCGACCCTTCCACGGATGAGAAACTCTAGACAAAGAAGAAGCAAAGCGATCCTTGAAGCAACCCTTGTGAATCCCCTCACAAGCTCCCCCTCAAAAGATCCTCTCTCTCTCCCTCTCTCTCTTTCTCTCCTCAAGGCCTTCTCAGATCAAGGCAGCAGCCAAATATTGTTCAAAATGTTGAACAAGAGCTCTTAAATAGAAGAGCTTTAAAGGAGCTCATTAATTACAAGTTACCGACATTATCGTCCAGGTTGATATTGACATCGGCCTGGCCGATCAGTACAAACCTCAGAAGATTGGCCAGAGCATCACCCTGAATGCAAACTTGGATGATTTAAAATTAGCTTGATCGTCCAAGCCGATCTAACGATCGTCCCGGCCGATCAGTTCAAATCAGAGAAAAATCGTCCAGAGCATAGCCCTGAATTCGAGCTGGCCGATATTTATCGTCCTAAAGTAACTAAGGGTATTGAATAGATCATCCTGGACGATCCTGCGATCGTCCAGGATGATATGATCGTATCAATCATCCTAAATTACTCCCTTGATTTCTTGATTAATTAAAGCATAATTTGTGAATATCGTCCAGGCCGATCAATGATCATCCTGACCGATTATTTAAAAATACATTATACCTTAATTGTCTATGGCGGCAACTCCTTTCTGTTTTGAGCATATCATCCTGGACGATACATGTATCATCCAGGCCGATCTGTTAATGACGTCTGCCTTAATTAAGAATCCATATTTAGACTTTCTATTTTAAGCCTGATCGTCCAAGACGATGTAAATATCATCCTGGCCGATATGAGTAAAAACAGAATTTCTAATTCTCTCAAATGTGTGTGTAGGGTTACTTAGCATTAGTCTCTTTGACCATTACAAATAGACTCAATAAGAGAAAAAAACAAAGTACAGACTGACTCAACCCTAAACCTACACAATCTTGAACTAGCTTTGTTTGTTCGTCCAATCTTCGATTCCTGAAAAGTTAGAAGCAACATGCAGTCCAAGAGAATCAAGAGTGTTTGTCAATCATAAAAACATAAGTCATGAAAAAAATTTGCAACAATTAAGGTATTCTGTATTTTGGAAATCGGTCAGGACGATCTTGGATCGGCCTGGACGATATTCACAATTATGCCTTAATTAACCAGACAAATCAAGGAAGTAATTAAGGATGATTGATGCGATCACATCGTCTTGGATGATCACATGATCGGCCATGATGATATATTCAAAAACCTTAGTTACTCCTGGACGATCAGGATCGGCCAGCTTTTATCCAGGGCGGTACTCAGGAAAATTTTCCTCTGATTTGAACTAATCGGCCTGGACGATTAAGCCAATTTTCAATCATCCATTACCTAAAACAGGGCGGTGCCCCGGCCGATCTCATAGGATTTATATTGATCGGCCAGGACGATGTCAATATCGTCCTGGACGATATAGTCAGCAACTTGTAATTAATGAGCTCCTTCGAAGCTCTTCTATTTAAGAGCTCTGTTCAACATTTTTGAACATCTTTTGATCCTGCGTTGACATGAAAAGACCTTGAGGAGAGAAAGAGAGAGAGAGAGAGGATCTTGTGAGGGGGAGCTTGTGATTCACAAGGGTGCTTTAAGGATCGCTCTGCTTCTTCTTCGTCTAGAGTTTCTTGTCTGTTGATGGGTTGGTAGAGGTAAGTTTTTTAGCAATGGGTCATGGTTCTCTGCAAGCTTCAGGAGGAAGCAAAAGGAGTAGGTAATCTACCTTGTCGAGGTGACAAAAAGGATGTCTTTGTGAGGGCTTCTCTGCCTAGCTGTGGGGGATAAAGGAGAGACACGTTTTGTAGTGCAATACTTGGAGGGTGCCACCAAGGAGTGGATGTAGGTCGAGTTGATCGAACCACTATAAATTTTTGTGTTCTTGTTTATTGCTTTCGCACTTTAATTTCCGCACTTATTTTTTCTTGTGGTGTGATTTGGTTTGTGATATTGCTTTTGTTGAAAAGTTTTTTTTTTAAAACATACCAATTCACCCCCCCTCTTGGTTAACTTGGGACTAAGTTCATAGGACTTAACATCCCTAACGAACTTTCAAGTGGTATCAGAGCGGAATTTAAAAATTTAAGTTTGAAAACTTTTTGAATTTGATCCATGGCTAATTTTGGGAATAGACACTACTGAAGGTTATTCAATTACACGACCTCCACTGTTTGACAATTTACCTTTTGATTTCTGGAAAACCCGCATGTCTATTTTTTTGCAATCAACTGACTATCGCATGTGGATGCTTATCAAAGAAGGTTATTCTCCACCTTATCGTGAAATTAATGGTCTTAAAACTGAAGTTGCTTTTACTGAATGGACTTTTGATGAAAGAGATTTAGCCCAATTGAATGCAAAATGTTTGAACTATTTTTTCTGTGCTTTAAAATCTGAGGATTACATGCGTATTTCTACTTGTTCAACTGGTAAAGTTATTTTGGATAGGTTATGTATCACTTATGAAGGAATCAATGAAGTGAAACAATCTCGTTTGAATATTCCCTTGCATGACTACGAACTTTTCATATGAAACCATCTGAATCTATTTCTGACATATATACTAGGTTTACACAGATTGTTACTTCACTGCATGCATTAGAAAACGAGCTTTCGAACTATAAAAAAGTGAACAAAATTTTGAGATGCTTGCCTTCGTCATATGATGCTAAAATCACAGCAATCACTGAATCTAAGGATTTAAACACCTATTCGATTGACAACTTACTTGGCTCACTCATTGCTTACGACCCAGGAGTGAATCAAAGAAATCTTGATGCTAGTGAAAAGAAAAAGGAGAAAACAGTTGTACTAAAGGCGCACAAATCAGATTCTGAATCTTCCTGGTCTGAAAGCGATGAATTTGCCTTAATCACAAGGGAATTCAAAAGCTTTCTAAGGAATAAACACAAGTATTATTGGAGAAAAGGTAAGGATCATAAGCATTCCAAATGATCATCTGATGTTGTTTACTATGAATGCAGGAAGCCTAGACACATTAGAATAGATTGCCCTACACTTAAAAACCACACAAGCAAAGGAAAGAGTGAGGAGAAACCCAAGTACAAAAAGGACAAGAAAAGACTACAAAAAGCATTTTGGGTGGATTCTACATCAGACTCATCGGAGACGGAACCAGAAGATGAAACATCAAAACTATGCTTGATGGCAGATGATAATATGGATCAAGTTGAGGTATGTGAACTTTCCTACGATCAACTTCTTGAAGTTTCAGAAAAGATTCATGCATCATATAGGAAACTAAAGAAAACTCATGCTAGCTTGAAATTGGAATTCTTGAATCTACAAAAAGAGCATGAAATTTTGACTAAAGATCATCAAACAATTGATTGAAATTATGTGGCTTTACTTGATGAATTTGATGAGTTAAATAAACATCATTGTGAATTAGTTGAAAAGCATGATGCATTAAAAGTTTCACACACATCACTTGAATCTGATTTTAAGAAAACTAAAGAGATGGAGAAGAATTTGAGGATTGATTATGATATTTTAAAAGGTACAAACTTGAGGATTAAAAATGATTTGGAAATAATTAAGAACACTAGGATGACACCAATACTTAATCAAGAGCCAAAACCTAGAAAGAGGAATTATAATTCAAACCATTTAAGAAATCCTTTTCTTGGAGTTAGATGTTTTTCATGTGGCATGATAGGACACATCTCACACACTTGTATAATTCACCATAGTACACATTGGGTGTGGAGACCTAAAGTGCATGATCCATACCATACCACACATGCATTGCATTATACTTTTCATAAGAAGGGACCCAAACCTGTTTGGGTTCCTATATCTGACATTTGATAATCTTGCAGGCTTGCTCTCATAAAAGGCCTAGTGAGAGTATGTGGTACCTGGACAGCGGATGCTCTCGACATATGACTGGTGATGTCAATCAATTTGTGGTACTAGAGTCCAGGACTGGAGGCAAGGTTACTCTTGGAGACAACACCACCAGGAAGGTGGTAGGCTCAGGTATAATTGGTAATTCCAAGAACCTTTTGATTAAAAATGTCTTGCTTGTAGATGGATTGAAGCACAACTTGCTCAGCATCAGTCAACTTTGTGACAAAGGCTTCATTGTGCAATTCTTTGCAAATTCATGCATTGTAAGTTTAAGTAACAACACTATTTTGCAGGGAAAGAGGATCAACAACGTCTACATGCTTGATTTAAATAACTTTGAATGTGCTGCTTCTTTTTGCTTAAAAATAGTAATTGCTGATTCATGGTTGTGGCACCGGAGATTATGTCATGCTAGTATGAAAATCCTTAGGAAAGTGACCCAAAATGACCTAGTTAGAGGTGTCCCCAAACTCCAGTTTTCAAAAGACCACCTTTGTGATGCCTGTCAACTAGGAAAGCAAGTCCACTCCTTCTTTCACCCCACTAAGGACATTAGCACCTCTAGACCTTTATAAGTCCTTCACATGGATTTGTTTGGACCCATTAGCACCGCCAGCTTGGGAGGGAAAGTCTTTGGATTTGTGATTGTTGATGACTACTCGAGGTTCACTTGGACTAGATTTCTTTCACATAAAAATGAGTCTTTTGAGGAGTTTAAAACATTTTCTACTTGGATTCAGAAAAAGCTAGGTTATGAGATCTTGACCATCCATAACGATCATGGGGGAGAGTTTGAGAATGAAAGATTTGATGATTTTTGTGAGGATAAGGGGATTAGCCACAACTTCTCAGCTCCTAGGACCTCTCAGCAGAATAGGGTAGCTGAAAGGAAGAACCGGCCCTTGGTGGAAGCCACTAGAGCCATGCTTGCTGAGTATTCACTTCCAAAATACTTTTGGGCTGAAGCGGTTAACACAGCTTATTATGTGTTGAATACGGTGAACGTTAGAGCCAAATTAGAAAAGACACCCTATGATATCCTTAAGGGTAGGACACCCAATCTTTCCCACCTTCATGTCTTTGGTTGTAAGGTTTTCATTCACAATAATGGGAAGTCTCACTTGGGAAAATTTGATCATAAATATGATGAAGGAGTATTCTTGGGATATTCTAGTGTTGGGAAGTCTTTTAAGATGTTTAACAAGAGAACTTTGATGGTGGAAGAGACAACCCATATAGTTTTTGATGAGTATGATCCTAGAAAATCTGGAGTTGAAGATGATGATGATGTTGGAGAGATTACAAGAGGAGTAGAAAATTTGAGGAAGGGGGTAGAACACCAAAATAATGAAGGAGTAGGAGAAGTCACCCAAAGAGTAGAAAATATTGATTTGGATGAAAGGGTTGGACCTTCTCACACTTTTCTAGAGATTTGAGATACTCTACAAGTCACCCCAAGAATTTGATCTTAGGAGACCCTTCTAGTGGAGTTAAGACGAGACATGGACTTAGGAAGGAGGTGAACCACTCTGTCCTTTATCTCAATGACTGAACCCACCACCATTAACAAAGCCCTTACTGATGAGTTTTGGATTTTAGCAATGAAAGAAGAATTAAATCAATTTGTTAAGAATGATGTTTGGGAGCTTGTAGAAAGACCTAAGGGACAAAGTGTCATTGGAACAAAGTGGGTCTTTAAGAACAAGGTGAATGATTCAGGAGTGGTGGTTAGGAATAAAGCAAGATTGGTGGCTAAGGGTATAACCAAATAGAAGGGATAGACTTTGAGGAGACTTTTTCCCCTGTAGCTAGATTGAAAGCCATTAGAGTACTATTAGCCTTTGTCTGTTATAAAAAATTTAAGCTTTTTCAAATGGATGTCAAGAGTGCCTTTTTAAATGGGGAAATAAAAGAAGATGTGTTTGTAGAACAACTCCCAGGTTTTGAGAGTTCCCAATTTCCAAATTATATTTTTAAATTAAAAAAGGCTTTGTATGGGTTAAAGCAGGCACCAAGAGCTTGGTATGAGAGGCTCAGCACATTCTTACTAGAGAGGGAGTTTGTCAAGGGAAGCGTAGACACCACCCTTTTTCTTAGGAGAGTTGGAGATGATTTACTCATTGTTCAAATTTATGTGGATGATATACTCTTTGGATCTTCTAATAAGAAATTGTGTGATGAGTTTTCTAAAATAATGAGTAGAGAGTTTGAGATGAGTTTGATGGGAGAGTTGTCCTTCTTTTTGGGGTTTAGCATAAAATAATTGGAGGATAGAACCTTTTTAAATCAAACAAAATACATAAAAGACATTTTGAAGAAGTATGAGATGGATAAAGCTAAGCCAATTAATACTCCCATGACTTCTAGTGCTCCATTGGATAAGGACCCAAGTGGTAAGTCTGTTGATCAGAAGAAGTATAGAGGCATGATTGGATTCTTACTTTACTTGACTGCGAGCCGACCTTATATTATGTTTAGTGTTTGCCTTTGTGCTAGATTTCAAGCTGATCCTAAGAATCCCACCTGACTGCAGTTAAGAGAATTTTTAGATACCTTATGGGGACCCAAGGCTTAGGGATTTGGTACCCTAGATACAACACTTCTTTTGAGATTATTAGATTTTCTGACTCTGATTTTGCAGGATGCAAGGTGGATAGAAAAAGCACTTCAGGAACTTGTAAATTCATAGGACAGTCTTTGGTTTCATGGTCTAGTAGGAAATAAAACTCTGTTGCACTTTTCACTGCTGAAGCTGAGTACATTGCTCTTGGAAGTTGTGTTGCCCAAGTCCTTTGGTTGAAACAACAGGTATTGGATTTAGGATTACCTGTAGACACCATCTCAATCTTTTGTGACAACACTAGTGCCATATGCATCTCTATGAATCCTATCCAACATTCAAGGACTAAGCACATTGACATTAGGCATCACTTCATTAGAGATCATGTGACTAAGGGAGACATTGAGTTACACCATGTGACAACTGAAAAGCAACTGGCTGACATCTTTACTAAACCACTGGCCTTCGACACTTTCAGTTCTTTAAGGACCAGATTGGTGTGTTTTACTTTCTTTTGTGTTCTTTTTAAGTTTAGTTTTCAAAATCATCGCTGAAATGATATCATATGCCTTGTCTTTGCTTTTGAAAATTTGTAGTCAATATTTTTTCATCTCTTAATCTCTTAGATGGTAAAAATATTTTATGACTGTGTCTCTTTCTCTAACGAATTTTAGTGGCATAGTTTTCTTTTCTAATAAAAAATCTATTACAAATTAAAGATTGTCTATGAAATTAAGATCCTTTCTTAAGTTTGCTTAAGCAAATCTATCTTGTATTTATAATGCTTAAAGTCTTTTTGTCACATCAAGATCCCTTATTACTCTTGTCTTTAATTATTAATTCTGCTTGTGATAATTCTTTTTTTTTAGAGAGAGAGCCCCTATTCTCTAATGTCTCGAAGATATACTCACAACTAAGCACTTTTTAAGAGTTGTAAAAGAGAATGGAGCTTGCAAAAATAAAAAAATTTGGCCATGATGCCAACAAAAGATGCGCAATGATGCTAAATTGAAAAATTACATATCTAAAGGAAAAAGATGTGCACAAGCACCAATCAATTGACAAGAGGCATAAAATGAGCCCACTAAAAAGTAAGCTCCTCTCTCTTTTCAAATCTTTTAAAAAACTTAGAAGTTTTCATGTATCAAAGGCTTGATTTTGATTATTTTGCGATTGTGACATATTTACTTTGGTTCATTATTTTATAAGATATTTTTTCTTAAACCAAGTGATGGATGGATTCTCTTTCTCATATCCAATTAATTCTTTGAGTTAGGTCATCTATTTCAAAAGATGATTCTACCCTAAGAAAACGTCTGAGCTAAGGGTAACCATGACCGGATATTCTACCATTCTTTGGATTATTGAGGTTATTAACTCATTAACTCACAAGTTTTTAAATCAATCACATGGAATACTACATCATCTTCATGCCTTGGTAAAAAAAAAAATTGTTCCCTTCTCCTTTTTGATTTTTCAAAAGGGGGAGAACTTTATGATGGTTGTTTACTTGTCAATCTCGTATGTTTTACTGCTGATTATCTTCGTAGTGTTTTGACATCATCAAAAAGGGGGAGATTGTTGCAAATCTTGTTTCATGGCTTATGTTTTGATGATTGGAAAACATTATTGATTCTTTTGGACTGCCTATTTCTTCTAATATTTCAGGAATCGAAGATCGGATCAACAAACGACGCAAGTTCAAGATTGGGTAGCTAGCTAGGGTTGAGTCAGTCTATATTTTACTTTTTTCTCTTCTTGAGTTTTGTAATATCAAAGAGGCTGATACTAAAGTACCCTACACACACACACTTGAGAGACTTAGAATCTCTATTTTTGCTCACATCGGCCGGGACTATCCTTGGATCGGCCTGGAAGATCGAGTTCAAAATAGAGACTCTAATCAGGATTCTTAATTAAGGCAGGCGTCATTAACAGATCATCCTGGACGATACTTGTATCGGCCAGGACGATAAGCTCAAAACAGAAAGAACTTGCCGCCATAAACAATTAAGGTATTCTGTATTTTTGGAAATCGGCTAGGACGATCTTGGATCGGCCTGGATGATATTCACAATTATGCCTTAATTAACCAGACAAATTAAGGAAGTAATTAAGGATGATTGATACGATCACATCATCCTAGACGATCACATGATCGGCCAGGATGATATATTCAAAAACCTTAGTTACTCCTGGACGATCGGGATCGGCCAGCTTCAATCCAGGGCAGTGCTCAGGACGATTTTCCTCTGATTTGAACTAATCGGCCTGGACGATTGAAAGATCGGCCAGGACAATCAAGCCAATTTTCAATCGTCCAGCACCCAAAACAGGGAGGTGCCCTGGCCGATCTCATAGGATTTATACTGATCGGCCAGGACGATGTCAATATCATCCTGGACGATATAGTCAGCAACTTGCAATTAATGAGCACCTTTGAAGCTCTTCTATTTAAGAGCTCTTGTTCAACATTTTTGAACATCTTTTGCTGCTGCCTTGACCTGAGAAGATCTTGAGGAGAGAAAGAGAGAGAGTGAGAGAGAGGATCTTGTGAGGGGATTCACAAGAGTGCTTCAAGGATCGCTCTGCTTCTTCTTCTTCTTCTAGATTTTCTCGTCCGTGGAAGGGTCGGTAGAGGTAAGTTTTTAGCTACGGGTCGTGGTTCTCTGCCATCTTCAGAAGGAAGCAAAAAGAGATAAGTTCTTTGCCTTATCGAGGTGGCGAAAAGGATGTCTTTGTGAGGGCTTCTCCACCTAGCTGTAGGGGCTAAAGGAGAGACACATTTTGTAGTGTAATACTTGGAGGGTGACTCCAAGGAGTGGACGTAGGTCGAGTTGACCGAACAACTATAAATTTTTGTGTTCTTGTTTCTTGCTTCCGCACTTTAATTTCCACACTTATTTTTCCTTGTGGTGTGATTTGGTTTGTGATATTACTTTTGCTGAAAATAATTTTTTTAAAAAAATACCAATTCACCTCCCTCTTGGTTAGCTTGGGACTAAGTTCATAGGGCTTAACATCCTTAACAAACTTTCACATAACAATCCCATCTTCCATTGCAAATAAAATCATTTACAGTCTTGGATGTTCCTTCCATAATATTAACAAATGTTGGCCATTTGTCAATACATTTGTCTATGAGCCAAATGTCTTGGAATACATTAACAGATCTCCCATCAACAATCCTCCATTTGACAATCTTCTTAAGAAATTTTTCCCCATTAGTGATCAACTTCAATGCTGCCGAACCTCCTTTACTATTTGAATTTCCCTTTAAAATTTGACCATATTTAGGAAATAAGAATTTGTGCACCAAGGATTCTTTGTTTTGATTATAAGTCCATGCCAGTTTGGCTCTTAAAGGCCCAGCCTTCTTATAGCAAGCTTTAATTCCTTGTCCTCCATCTTCTTTAGATTTACATATAGAATCCCATGAAACATAATGGATCCCATTTTCTCCTTTGTATTTTCTCCAAATAAACTTTATACAAAGCTTATCCACTTCTTTCAAAATCTGTTTTGGAACCAAAGATAGTGTATAATGAAATGTTGGGTATGATAGTAGAATGGATTTGACTAGAGTTATTTTTCCAGCCAATGTAATGAACTTGTTACCCCAAACATTGAGCATACTCAATGCTTTGTCTAGGATGAATTGGAAGTTCGATTTAGCCATTCTCTTGAGCGCCATCTTGATTCCCAAGTAAGAGAACTCCTTTACTTCTTTGTACTCCATAATCTTGCAAATGGTTCTTCTTTTATCTTTCTTTACAGCTTTTCCAAACATGATTCCAGATTTTTGTGAGTTAACTCTTTGGCCCGTCCAACCACAAAAGTTAGACAAGATACATTTAACCTCTTTAACCTTCTTAAAATTAGCTTCAGAGAAGATGACAATGTCGTCAGCATATAATTGTTGGTGGAATTTTGGAAAACAGGTTTTGAAAAATATTAGTTTTCTTTGGGGATTTTAAGATTAAGGTTGAGTTCTAATTCTAAGGTCGAATCAACTCATTAGAAAAAGTATATCACCCCGAAGGACGAAAATAAACTTTCATAACGGTGTTCAGACTTAGAATTATGGAAACTCATCTTAAATACTATGATCGGGTTCTAAGGAGAACTTTATATGGCCCCGAGGGAACAAAGTATAGTTCAACTAAATACCCAATTACAATATTCAAGAAACATGATCGTCGCATTCACATCCAAAGCCTTATCGAAGAAGGATGTATCTCCCCAAAGGGAAATGACACCATTCTACGATAATTCTTCTAATGCAACTACGATGATCATTATTTAACTTTTCCCAAAGAAATCTAATGAAGTTTTAGAAATTAATTTTTTTTTTAAATCAGGTGTGTGGGGTTCCAAATCTCCTACGAGCGCAAGCCCTCGTAGTTAATTACACCGTAGGGAGATAAAATCTCCTACGAAAACTCCCGATTAAAATAATGACAGAATTTTGTTAGATTTTCTAGGAGTGATATCAAAAAAAGAGATGAATTTTAGAAACTCAAAAGGGAATGGATGAAAATTGAGCAGTTATTAACGGAGTTAAAGGAGGAGAGGTAGGGGTCACTTTGAGATTCCAGAACCATCCGGAAGTGTCCCAACTTAATCTAAATATTAGACTTTATGTTTTAGGATTGAAATGAAGCTTTAATTACAGCTAAGTATTTTATTAGAAATTTGGGACTATATTCTCGAAATTTGGGGTCTTATAATCAAAGATCTGCCCCGGAACCTAAATCTATTTTGGACACTGGACCACAGTCGTCCGATCCTAACTAATGCAGTGCAAGGTCTGGACTTACCCCGGCCTGGATTGGGGAGCCAGCTAACCACCTAATCGATTTAAAAGAGATGAGTCCGGTCTTTTATGAAAGAGTGGTAGGGACGTTATACTTAAAGTTTTGGAGAGTTGGGGCCGACATCTAGAGATTCTCCTAATTGGCCCCTTTGACATATGTTGGGTGCAAAATGCTAAGGACTATGAAATTAAAATTTTGACTCTTTTAATTTGTATCTAATACAATGCATGCTGGTCGACAACTTCCAAATCAAGTATGCTTGAAATTTTAAAAATAGGCTTATAAAATAATTTTTTTTAGAAGACTGGACTTCCCCAAGTCCGGCACCTCGTCCTCATAGGTCAGACTATTCGGACTCTACCCGCAGGCGGGGAAGGGTCTAAAACAAGGAAAGAAGAAGTGCAGAAATATGTATGCGACCCCGGGGTCGATCCCCGGCTAATTCCCTAGATTCGTTATCTTTCTATGTTATTTAGACTCACTAAAATTTTAGACTTTTAAGGTTATGGGTAGAAAACTTTCACACCCTCACGAGTCTCACGTATCCAGGCGAAAATAAAAAGCGGCATACAATCGCAAAAAAACTAGTAAAAACAAGTAATCCTAAAGGCAATCAAATCATCACATCAAATATAAATTAATTAATAAATGTCCATAGGCAGAATTGTCTTGCTTATTACAAACCAGAGTTTTGCAGAAAGTAAAGTGGCCGGGCACCACTGACAACAACCCGAATTTTAAGACTAATAATGACGCAAGCTATTTTGAGTGGGATACTCTCAATCTTCAAATCCTCAAATCTTCAATCTCATTCTTCTTTAGACTCATTTTCTTAAATCTTCTTGGAATCTTCGTAGTGAATTACCCAAATGGATAAGAGGGCACTTCCTTTAAGGGGAAGGCCACTCCTTCCTCTTTGGGTAAGGAAAAGGTATGATCCAAATTTGGATTTCCAAATGGAAAAGGAGTGTTCCCTAAAGGGGTATCCATTCCTCTTTGGAATCCAAGCTTTGGATCTATGTATCCCAACTTAAAATCAACTTTCACAACACTTGACACTTACACAAATTACATTGATATCAGAATAAAAAAAAAATCTAGACTCACCTGCAAGGTTATCCTAAGCAATTAATATATAAAAAGCAGTTATTCCCAAGCAGTTGTATATGAGCAGATAAGAAAGTAAACACACTGGCCACGCTCTTTTTATGATTTGGGGGCTTTGGCAGCTGAAGCACCTGTGCAAAGAGTTTATAATATTTATGCATTTTTTGATTTGCCCCCTTTTTATATTGCCCTGCATGAGCGTGGCCACCTGCAGAAAACTGCGTCAACATCCAGATCGTACCTAACATAAGGGTAATCTAGTCGCCAAACACATCAATCCATCCACAGAGTACAGAAAAAGTAAGCAGACACAGCAAAGCAATTTCATCCACAACATGCAGTGAAAACTACGAAAAATCCGGCACACAGCAGTAAAATAAACATCGGCCTAACCTAGATCTAGAGTTGGTTATCCTAGCACATCATCTAAAGTGTGTGAGAAAGGTCGTGTGGCTGGGATAGATCCTAAAGTGGGTTATTAGTTGAAGTTTTCTAGAAAAGTTCTGAATTTGTTAAGGCCTAAAAGGGGATTTAGATTAGAATTTAAGTATTAGTAGATTGAGAATTTTAATTAAACATATTTTAAAAGTTAATTAATTACTACATTTGTTTCACACCGAGGCCATGAAGTTTATTTCACCTTCCTTGGGGCTAAGCTAATAGCCTCGTAGGCCTGGGTTACCCAGTAGCAATCGGGGTTGATTAAGTTGTTTAAATTGGTTGGAATTAAAAGAGTGAATTGATATTAAAGGGAGTTGGTTACTGATTTTTAAAGTTTGATTAATTTAAGTTTTCCATTACTTGATTTGTGGCGTTGTGCCACCAGGCTCGAGGAACCAGCCTCCTTAGGACACTTAGCCCCGCAGCCCGGAGTAGTCCAGCCGATAAACCAAATTAATATAATTGAATTAGAGATTTTAAAATGTTAAATAATTAAAGGTTAATCTATTTTAAGATTTAACACCCCTTAGGATCCATTCGTGGCGTTGTGCCACCAGGCTCGAGGAACCAGCCTCCTTAGAACACTTAGCCCCGCAGCCCGGAGTAGTCCAGCCGATAAACTTCATCTTTAAGGTGGTTGTTGTGTTTTAAAGGATTTGTTAAGTGTTCTAAGCATTAAACCAATATTTTCTGGAGTTTTAGAGCGATTTTGAGCTTTATGAATTTTTGAATATTTTAATCCTTTAATTAAAGGGTCAAAAGTTGAATTTTTGATTAAGCTCAAATTCTGGAATGTTTATATTTTATTAAAATACTAGACCTTATTATGAGTTGTTAGACAGGTGGTACATTCAATTTGGAGTTTTCTATCAAAAATTATGATTTTTAGAAGTTTTGACCTAGAGTCGACCAAAATGTTGACTTTTTGACTTTGACCAGATTTTGGGGGTTTTGAAATTTTTGGAAAATACTAGATTTTAATTAGAGTCATTAGCCACTGAGTTTGATTGATTTGGACTTTTCTATAATTAGTTATGAATTTTGAAAATTTGGATATTTATTGAAATTATTAAATTGTTTCAATTAAGGGTCATTTTAGTGATTTGATCCCAAATGAATCCCAAACTTCTTGAAATCAACTCCAAAGATCAGAAATGATCTAAGGAGAGATGATCAAGTGTTTAAAGATTTTTTGGGATTTTTAATAATTTTTAATTAATTAAAAATTGATTAAACATTGATTTTGATTAAAATTAAATTAGAATGGATTTTCATGTCCAATTAAAGTGATCTCAGTTTTCACTGATTAAGAGATAAATTTAAGTTAGTTGAGGGTATTTTAAGGAATTTTAAAAAATTAAATCAAATTTATTAGAATTTTATTAAGGCCAAAGGGTTATTTCTAAGAGGGGGGGTGGGTTATTATGGTTCCTACCTGGGAAATCAAATGAACTCTAAATTTGATTAAATTTGGACCATAAGATTACCTGATCCTAAGGACTAAACCCACCAAATTTGAGCTCAAATGGAGTACTCTAAGGTGGTTAACTAAACCACCTAAGGTGAGGTCACCTTCAAACCACTATAGGGGTGTATCCTAAGCTTGGATTGGGGAAAAATTAGTGGATCTACACTCCTTATCCTACAAATTAGCAGCACACAAAAAATCACACCCTAAATCCCATTGGATAGGTCTATACCCCATTTTTGAATTTAAGGGTCAAACCATGACCCTTAAATTTGAAATTTGGGAAAAATGTCCTTGAACACCTTAAAAAGGGGAGATAAAATTTGGACATGTCAAAAACATGTTCAAATTCAATCTCCCAAAATTCCATGCCTGGTGGACTTATATTTAAAGAATAATTAAAGAAATTAACAAAATACTCAAACTTAAATTAAACCTAACACTGACCTAACCAGGGCATGGAACTATAGGGCTTTTGTAGGTCTCCCTGAGACCTTTCCAATGAGCCTAAGAACACCTATTTTGGACAAGTGTACAGGGAGATATGAATTTCCAAAGTTCCCTTGAATTTTTGGAATTATTAATTCGTCCATTACACAGTCAGTGCTCCCTTTACACGCGCCGCGCGCTGATTGGCTGGGCAATCATTGGCGCCAACTGTTAACGGTCGGATTAACCACAGCCGTCGGATGGCGGATCGGACGGCTGGGATCAGACGCGCTCCAAAACAGCGGGATCTAATCCGAGCCGTTGATCGGAATCAACGGCTAAGATTTCGTCTTCAACCTCCGCTCTTATCTGAAGCCGTGAACCTTCTCAGGCGTGATCCGATTGATCCCGCCGGCGAACTTTGACAAAATTTCACAGGGAGGATCAGGGGGGTGGAAACCTTCAATCCAACGGTGGAAATCCGTTGGGGTGAAGGTTTCCTTCACACTTGACCGGACTACCTAGCTAGGGAGCTCGGGATGAAGGAATAAACGCAGAGAAAGTCTCAACGGATGAGCTTCTCTATCTGAAAGCTTCAGGGGATGAAGGCGAGCAGGTTTCCTTCAGAGACCGCGATTGGAGGATGGCCGGAGGTAGGACTTTGAGCGGGACGCCGAAGCCTTTCGCCAGAGTTCGCTCGAAGTAATGAAAGGAGAGGTCTGGGAGCTCGAGGGGAGATGCTGGGAGACTGAGGGAACTCTGGGGAGTCGTTTCAAAATGCTGGGATCGATCTTCGAGCTCTGTGGAGCACCAGCCTATTCAGCCTCCTCCCGCAAGCTCGGACGGCCAGGATTGAATCGGAGGGGGTCTCGGATTGATGCCAAGTGGAAAGGGGCACCGTTCCAGAGAGCTCGTGAGCCTCAAGCCGGCGAGCCACAGCCTTTGGAAGGCTTTCGATCAGGATCGGCCTGGAGGGACCACCGAAACTTGCTCTCCATTAGCTCCGACCGCCGCCAGACATGGTCTGGGTCGGGTTGACCAGAGAAGGCCGATGGGGACACACTAGAGCTGGGAGTGGAGTCAAATTGGTCTGGGGAAGCCGGGATCGATCCGGTGGCTCGGTTGGGCTCAAACCTGCTTGGTTTGAGTCAAATTGAGCTCGATCCAGGTCAGGTCAGACCCTGGACTAGATATGGGAGGTAGGTCTGGGTCTGGTGCACCCAATGCAAGTGGCAATTGGGTCCAATTTGGTCTGTGTCAAAGGTTGGCTCGGGTTGATCCAAATCTGCTCGGTTCGGGTCGATTTGGGCTCAACCGAGGTCAGGCCAGACCCTGGGCTTGAGGTGGGAAGCGGGTCTGGGTCTGGTGCACCCAATGCAAGTGGAAATTAGGTCCAATTTGGTTTGAGCTAGAAGATGGTTTGGGTCCAAGTGTTTTTTGGCTACTTTGGGTTAGCCTAACTCTTGACCCAAGCTAGCCCAAGGCATGGGCTGGCTGGAGGGGGTGTATTGGACCTAGGGCCACCTATGGGAGGTGTTGGCCAGGTTCAAATAGGCTTGGGTTGAGAGTTGGCTCAATCCCAAGTGCTTTTGGGCACTTTGGGTTAGCCTAACTCTTGACCCAAGTGAGCCCAAGGGTTGGGCTGATCAAAGAAGGTGTATTAGGTGAAAGAGAACTCAATAACACCTTAATTTGGATTCAATTTGATTAAGATTAAAAGATGGCTCAAGGGATACCTCTCTTTGGTCACTTGGGTCAAGCCATATGGCTAACCCAAGTGGGCCCAAGGCTTGGGTCACCAAGAGGGGTCTCTTGGGTACCCAAGGGTTCATCCCATACATTCAAAGGACTTGGAATGGACTAGATTCAAAAATTTGAAAGAGGAGGGTGTATGGGTCCATGGGTCAAACTTGGTTGACTTAGTCAACCAGGTTGACCCAAGGTCTGGGTCTGAGTTCAACAAGTTGGGTTTGATATTTGATATTCATTGAAAGTGGTTTCAAAGAGTTTGGAATTGATTTGAGTTGAAATGGCCATTTGAAATCCCATAAGGGTATTTTGGTCAATTTTGACCTATTGGTCAACTATTGTCAAAAATGGGTCTGGAAAATGTAGTTTACTGCTCAATGGGTTAAAATCAAGAGTCTGGAAGTGATTGGAGGCTTTGATAAGGGCCCCAAGATCAAAATCTTCAAGGGGTTAGGTTTAGTGGCATAAGCTGTAAATATTTGAAGATTTTACAGCCTTTGGATTTTAGTTCAGATTCTGAGGTTAGAGACCTCAGAATGAGCTCAAAGTTGGAGGGTAACCTCTAGAGACATGTCTTATCACTTTGTAAGTGATAGACCCTGAATCAGAGACCATTTGACTGGGTTTTGAAATATTTGAAAAATTCTTTGAAACGGGTTTTTAAGACAAGACTTTAAGACTTTGAATTTGAGTTTGGATTTCTGGATTTTGAATGGATTTTAAGTTTGAATGATTAGTATTGAAGTATCCAAATCATTTACAATCATGTGGTGATTGTTAATGAATGGATGAGGTCAAAGCTAGATTGAAGTTTAGATCAAAGTCTAAGTTGAATGTTGGATTGTCAAATTGATTGGATCAAAGTTTGGATATGTTTGAAACTTGAATTAATTTGAATTTGAGTTGAATGAAATTTGAGATTTAAATTGATCAAAGGTAGGAATCAAATTGAAGTTGGAGTTGATCAAATGTAGGAATTGATTTGAGGTTGAGGTTGATCAAGGGTGGGGATTGATTTGAAGTTGGAGTGGTCCTAAGATCTAAAGGAGTTCTAAGATCTAGGATCTAAGGGAATCCTAGGCTCTAGAGTAGGCCCTAAGGTCTGGCCCTAGGAAAGAATCCTAAGTTCTAGAGTGGATCCTAGGATCTAGAATTAATTTGGAGTTTGGAAGGGCCTTAGTGACCTCATACAAAAATGAAGTCAACAAATGGACCCCCAATGTGTGTGGTAGAAGGAACTTCTGCTGCACACATTGACGTCGACCGAATAGGAGTAGGATCTTAAAAATGTAAGGTAGGGGATCACCCCACCTAAGGCCCATAGGATGCTGATAAAAGGCTTACACCTAATGGATAGGAGAGCTGGATAAACCAAAGTAGGGAGTACCTAACCTTGAGTCTAAGGAAGGGCATCACCCAACCTTAGATCTACAGGATGCTGATAGAAGACTTACTCCTAGTAGACAGATCAACTGGAAAACCAAAGTAGGGAATAACTAGCTTTGGGTCTAAGGAAGGGCATCACCCAACCTTAGGCCTATAGGATGCTGATAGAAGACTTACTCCAAATAGGCAGATCAACTGGGAAACCAAAATAGGGAATACCTAGCTTTGGGTCTAAGGAAGGGCATCACCCAACCTTAGGCCTATAGGATGCTGATAGAAGACTTACTCCAAATAGGCGAATTAACTGGAAACCAAAGTAGGGAATACCTAGCTTTGGGTCTAAGGAAGGGCATCACCCAACCTTAGGTCTACAGGATGCTGATAGAAGACTTACTCCTAGTAGACAGATCAACTGGGAAACCAAAGTAGGGAATACCTAGCTTTGGGTCTAAGGAAGGGCATCACCAAACCTTAGGTCTACCGGATGCTGATAGAAGACTTACTCCTAGTAGACAGATCAACTGGAAACCAAAGTAGGGAATACCTAGCTTTGGGTCTAAGGAATGGCATCACCCAACCTTAGGCCTATAGGATGCTGATAGAAAACTTACTCTAAATAAGCGAATTAACTGGAAACCAAAGTAGGGAATACCTAGCTTTGGGTCTAAGGAAGGGCATCACCCAACCTTAGGTCTACCGGATGCTGATAGAAGACTTACTCCTAGTAGACAGATCAACTGGGAAACCAAAGTAGGGGATACCTAGCTTTGGGTCTAAGAAAGGGCATCACCCAACCTTAGGCCTATAGGATACTGATAGAAGACTTACTCCAAATAGGCGAATCAACTGGGAAACCAAAGTAGGGAATACCTAGATTTGGGTCTAAGGAAGGGCATCACCCAACCTTAGGCCTATAGGATGCTAATAGAAGACTTACTCCAAATAGGCAAATTAACTGGCAAACTAGGATGGTGCCACAAGGGGCGTACTCCACCACTAGCGAAAGGTATGATCCTAAGGGAGGGAGCAATCCGACCCTCAGGAGAAGTTGAAAAAAGTATTAAAAGTAAGAGAATTAGAGAAAAGGAAAGAACTAGATTGCGAAAAACAAGAAGGAAATTTTATTAATTGATAAAACGAGCTACATCAAGCATAGTATTTCTTAAGAAAACACCCATTAACAGGTAGCATTGGGTGATTTCATTTACAATCTACTAACTGATACGAGCCTCCTTCGTAGACAGTCTCTATAACGAAGGGTCCTTCTCACGTAGGTTCAAATTTTCCTCCCAACTTCCGATGGGCCAAGATAGGCCTCCGAAGGACCAACACCAAGTCTCCTGCTTGAAAAGTCCTAGGTCGCACTAGCTTATCATGGGTTTGAACCATACGGGATTTATACAACTCTAAACTTTGTTGAGCTTGGAGACGTCGTTCTTCAAGGCCTTTGAGTTCTTCCAATCGTAGTTTTGCATTTTGTTCATTTGTAATTTGATTCTGAACTGCAATCCTGAGCGAAGGGGTTTGTATTTCCAAGGGTAGAACAGCCTCAGATCCGTACACTAATGCAAACGGGGTGGATTGGGTCGGGGTTCTATAAGTGGTACGATAAGCCCACAAAGCTTCCACCAACCGCTCATCCCACTGTCGTTTATTATCATCAAGGGTCTTTTTAACAATTTGCACCAAGGTTTTGTTGAAGGCCTCGGCCAATCTATTTGCCCGAGGGTAGTAGATTGTCGAGTATCTCCAATCAATATTATGGCGTCTCACAAAACTATTGATTTTTGTAGATTTGAATGCGGACCCATTATCGGATATGATTCTGCGAGGTACGCCGAATCGATATACGATATAATCACGAAAGAATTTTAAGACATGGTGTGATGTTACGTTGCGTAGGGGGATTGCTTCCGCCCACTTTGAAAAGTAATCAGTCGCTGCTAATATGAAACGATGACCTCTCGCGGAAGGAAGGTCAATCGGCCCAATGATATCTGTGCCCCAACTTTCGAAGGGCCACGAGGCTATCGTAAGGTGTAACACATTAGGCGGTTGATGTAAAACCACACCATGTACCTGACATTGATGACAGTGCTTTGCAGTATTCAGGCAATCGTCAATCATTGTAGGCCAGAAGTATCCAAGTCTTTTAATCTTTAATTTCATTTTTGGACCCGATTGATGTGCACCGCATAGTCCTGAATGAACTTCATTAACAATCTTCAGGGCTTCTTTCTTGTCCAAACAGCGCAGCCACATGTGATTGAAGGACCGACGGTACAACAAATCGTTGACTAGTGCGTATGATAGGGCACGTTTCTTAATCTGGTGGGAGAGTGATTTATCCTGGGGAAGCTTCCCTTCTTTAAGGTAATCGATTAAGGGTCATCTCCAATCGCCTTCTTCGTCGGTTGTCGAAGAGGCAGAAAGGATCTGAAGGGGAGTATTACTCATGTGTTCCAAATCTATAGGAGAGAGGGCTTTACGACCCTGAATCTCTATAGGAATGGAATCCTTCTCAGGACAGGCAAATTCCATTTGCGAGTTTTGCTAAGGCATCTGCCGCGGAATTGCTACCACGGGGAACCCTATACAAAGTAGCAGTAGGAATTTGTTCCAACAAGTGAAGTGTATATTGGTGATATCTTAGGAGATTCGGATTCAATACTTTATAAGTTCCGGCCACTTGGTTAATCACCAACTGGGAATCTTCCAAATATCTTAATCTCTTTAATTTCCATTAGAATCGCAAGTTCCAGACCAGTTATCAGAGCCTCATATTCAGCTTCGTTATTTGTGTAGGGCTCCGATAAATGGTAGGAAAAATGCATCATTCCTTTTTCTGGAGTTATGAAAATTAGACCGACTCCAGCCTTTCCAGGAATTACAGATTGTTGGGTCGCAATCCTACGAGAGGATGCTGCCCCATCAAAATATAATTCCCAGATGCCTCGCCAGATTCCCTCAAACTCATGACTTGTTCGTCGGGTAGGTCATCGTTCAGAGGAGAATCTGCCGACAGCGGGTGTGCTGCCAGAAAATCGGCGATAACCTGTCCTTTCACAGCACGAAGGGGAGTGAAAGTAATCTCAAATTGCAGTAATATCATAGACCAACGAGCTAAGCGTCCTGACAACGTAGGTCGGGTCATAAGATATTGCAAAGGATTAACTCTTGAAATCAAACTGATTGAGTGTGAGAGCATGTAATACCTCAGTTTCTGAGCTGCAAAAACCAAAGCAAGACAGTGCTTCTCAATTGACGGGTATCGAATTTCAGTAGGAAGGAGTCTTCGACTGAGGTAATAGAGAGCATTCTCTTTTCCTTCGTCGTTAACTTGAGACAACAGGGCACCTAAAGACTCATCTAAGGCTGCAGTGTAGAGGATTAACGGCTTTCCCATAATCGGAGCTGCCAAGACTGGCGGATTAGAAAGGTATTGTTTGATGTCGTCGAAAGCATTTTGACACTTTTCATCCCATATGAACTTAGTGTCTTTTTTCGCAAGGACAGAAAAGGGTTGACATCTCCCGGAAAGATTAGAAATAAACCTCCTTATATATGTCAATCTACCTTATAGAGACCTTAACTGGGTAAGGCTCTTAGGGGATGGCATATCTAAGATGGCTTCAATTTTAGCAGGATCGATCTCGATTCCGTGGTGCCTCACTACGAATCCTAAGAATTTTCCCGAGGCGACGCCGAAAGCACACTTCAAGGGATTCATTTTCAAATCGTAGCGGCGCAACCGTTCGAAAACGACTCTTAAGTCATACAGGTGAGCCTCTTTGACCTTGCTCTTGACAACTAAATCATCAATATAGCATTCAACTTGATTATGAATTAAGTCGTCGAAGATACGGGTCATGGCACGTTGGTAGGTTGCTCCGGCATTCTTTAAGCCGAATGGCATTACCTTATAACAAAAGATTCCAATAGGGGTTCTGAACGCAGTATTTCTCTCATCTTCTGGGGCCATCTTGATTTGGTTATAACCTGATGAGCCATCCATGAATGAAAAAATAGCATGTGAGGAGGCAATGTCCACCATGAGTTTGGTATTGGTAGAGGGAACTCATCTTTAGGACATGCCTTATTCAGATCCCCATAGTCGACACAAATCCGAATTTGACCATTTTTCTTTCGAACTGGCACGACGCTGGCCACCCAGGAGGGATATTGCTCCTCTCGAATGAATCCGGCTTCTGCCAATTTCTTAACTTCAGAAACGACTTGCTGCTCGATCTCCAAGCGCATGCGTCGAGGAGCATGTTTAACAGGAATGGCATCATGCCGAACCCCAAGTTTGTGAACTGCTACCTCAGCAGGAAAACCTGGCATTTCGTCGTATGTCCAGGCAAAGCAATCCCTGAACTCGAATAACAACTGGATTAAGTCTTGGGTTTTACCATCGCTCAACAAAGTACTTATGAAAATCGGACGGGGGTCATCATCGTTTCCCAGGTTAATTTCTCTCAACTCATCGACTGTCGACTTAATTTCCTCTTCAAATTCAGGGGGTGCATCCCGAACTTGAAGATCATCGGGATCGTCTAAAGTCTCCAAACAGAGTCCACCTAGAGGACAAGGAGGATCTGTAGGGACATTTGGAGAATCGAGATGGTAAGTTATCATTAGGCAATACTCATCATCATCGAATGAACTAACTGTTCCAAAGCCAATACCACTTGTTGGATTTTTATTTATTTTTGTTCGCCAAATATTCTCGTGGTATCTAGCTTGACCCTTAGTCCATCGGTATGGTATAGAACCTTTAGAAAAAGTGTTTTTTACACAAACAGGGAAGTAGCCGAAAGGTAATTCCATTAATTCATTAAAATCTGCCTCCTCAAGGGTTACATCACCTTCGTCCCTTGCGGAGGAGGAGCCAGGAAAAAATTTCTGGACTTTCTTAACTTCACCATCCAGGTTGGGGGCCACTTTGACTTCCAACCCTACAATCCTGCCTGCCGACAGTGGGGTCAGAGAAAGGGCCTCAATCCTTCTAGTGAGCTTTTCATACATTGTAAACTCAGGCTCGTCACTTTTAACTTTTGAAATATCTATCTCAGGGTCACTGTCCTGGTCTAAGGTGAGATCAAATTTTGGAGGAGCATTTATGTTCTGATAATCGAGAGAGAGGGTAGTACCTTGACTTTCTAGTTCACCATCAGAATCTGATTCCAAATTAATATACACAGGTGCTGCTCTCCTATCAAATGAAGCATGGCCTCGACCTCGTGCCCTTAAAGCCATCCTCCCACCTCTTTGAGGTAATGTGCTTGGAGGCCTAAGGACAACGATATCAGAGTCGTCTTCACTACTCGATTGTGTCATTTCTTGATTGATATTTTTATCTTTATCCTTCTTTTGGTCGGGTTTTTGTCCAACCATTTTCTCCTCAATTTTAATTTCCAATTTAGAACGGGACGAGGACTCTTTTGGTATGAAATACGCAGCATCTTCGTAGATCCCAATTTCTTGAATTGAGAATGCTTGCAAATCACCCTTAATCACATGTTCAATGCCATCTCGTTGATACTTAACGCATTGGTGCAGGGTAGATGGAACCATTCTATATTCATGAATCCAAGGTCTACCTAGAAGTGCGTTAAAGGACGTAGTCGAATCAATTATATGAAATTTAACTTCAGTTTTTAACCCTCCTATTTCTAGAAGTAAAGTGATTGAACCTAAAGCTCTCTCGCCCTTCTCGTTGAACCCACGAAGCACCAACCTGTCGGTTGAAAGCTTGCTAGTATCAACTCTTAGGTATGCAAGAGTCTTTATGTTCATTACGTTGACTGATGCACCCGGATCAATAAGGACTCTTGATAACTTGAATTTTCCCACATCTATGGTGATGTAGAGGGGGTGGTTGTGGTCGGCAGTTCCCAAGAGTAAATCTTCGTCTAAAAAGGTAACCCCGGGGATCTCTTTGAAGTAGAGAGCCTCACCTTCTGAAGTTACAGCCAACTGTGTTAAGCAAATCTCGGGGTCGAGAAGTGCTTTAATTAAAGACTCCCTCATTTCTTTGGAGAGAAGGAGGGCTTCGTAAATACTTAATTTTGCTGGCAACTTCCTAAGGTGGGCTAGGACGTTGTAATCAACCTTAGGAATGACAGACTCGAAACCCGGAGGAATTAAAGGAAATTCTGGTTGCTGAGGGGAATCTGAATTTAGATTTTCGAATGAGGATTGCTTGCCTTTGTCCTGAGGGGGCAACCTAGGAGGTAAGACTTTACCGCCACGGAGTTGCACCTGCTCGATGTCTTCGGGCGGGCAAACTAGAGCGGTGTCTACACTCACTGTAGGCATTGGATCGTCGTTTCCCGAAAGAGAGTCAGAATCTGAAAACTCTATCTCGATAGGACTTCCCTGAAAATTAAATTGGGGGAAATCACTTTCTGATAAGGTTTCACATTCGACGTCTTCTTGAGTAGTCGATTCGGGAAGGTCGGTTTGATTAACCTCAATATCTATTTCATTAGGAGTTTGATTCAAAACAGAAGAGTCATCAATTTGCATTTGAGATTCATGGCCAATCATCAAGACAGAAGTAGAAGGATATTTTTTATTCATCTTTTGACCCTTCACCTTTGATGGGGCAAAGTAAAAGTCAGATAACAAAAGAGGGGAAAGGATTTTAACACCACCATCCACCATTTTAATACATCTCTCATCCACACACTTCCTCTCTACAAAATCAAATTTCTTTTCTTTTACATTTTTCTCAGTAGTTCCTATGACTACTGGAGAGGGAAGTGGCTCAACATCCTTCTGCGAAGCGTCCAGGTCAACCTTCCACACCGGGGCCTGGGCTATCTTGAAAATCCGAGGAATATGACTCTCATAGATTTAGGTTCTGGGCCTGGGCTCAACATTGCAACAGCTTGCTCGGAAGTGGGCCAGATGCTGTCTCGGATTTTCAATTCCAGTGAAAACTTTAAAAGTTGGTGGCACAAAGCCCTTTGAGTAAGGAACTAAGTCATATTCCTCGGGGTAGGGTCTACCCTTTGAGATAGACACGGTTCCTTGAGAAAGGGCTAAGGCCTTCCTTACCTGGTCCTCAATTAACTGCTTAATATCCTTCTGAGGCAGGATCGGAGGAGTGGTGGAAACTGCGGGGTAAACTGGAGGTGCTTCTACTAGACAAGGGAGAGTCACAGGTGGTGACTCGAGAGGTCTGGAACTAAATTCTGCGCTTTTAGCCTTTTCCGTGAGCTCTCGAACTGACTGGTGGATTTTAAGAGACTCTTGCTGTGACTTATCCAACTTCTCTTGCATCTCCCTAACTTGTGACATCATGCTAGCGAGGTGAGTCTCCAAGTTTTTTATGTGCTCTTCATCTCTGGCTTTTACAGACTCATCTGAATCTGACTCAACAGTATGTGGATCATCATCTTTAGCAAATCGACGTTTGCTGGGCTCAGCTTCTTTATTAGACCCTCTAGTCTCGACCACATGAATGCCACCAACACAATCATCTTCATCTCCAAGGAGATCATCCATATCAGGGTCAAAAGAGGCCATTCCTTCTTTGTTCAACAAAATGTTTCTTATTTCTTGAACTACCACATCGACCGGTCTATCCCCAATTGACTTAGGATCAAGGGGTAAGTATCCTTTGTACTCTGCCATATCGAATAATTCTTTAGAATCCATGAGGGCAATGATTTCTGTTAGTTTTGGATTAGGATCTGGTTGAGACTTTGTATCCGGTTCATCTTTTATTTCTAGATCCTGGTCAATTCTCTCCTCTTCGACTATCCCAGAGTTGGTAGTCAGAATAGTGGCATCCTCTACAGGGAAAGGGACATATACCTCAGGGGGAGAAGCAGGAGCTTTTTAAGTGATAGCTCCCACATCTGGCAAGGTAAGATCCTCAAACACCTGACTAGGGGGCCTAGGAATGACACTCGGACCTTGGGGATCATCAACTGGGGTAACAGGGATGGTGACTATTGGATCTTGAGTTAGACTGGCTGTGGTTGGACTGTCAATTGTAATAATTGGGGTACTAGTCTGGACATCCATCAAGTCAACTGAACCCGAAGTAGGGTTGGATGAAACTCGTTGGAGCTGCAGAATGAACATAGAAGTTCTAGGAGGTGGTGGCAGACTCTCCAACTTAGTTCTCTTTGGCACATATTTCTTTTCAGGAGATTTGGGTCTTTTTCCTTTAAGGTCCATAGACTTTTGAACTTCAACCCCCTTTGGCTTAACAATCATTGAGGCCAATCTTACAGGTTTATGTGGGGGTACCAGGGGTCTACCAGTAGAATGGTGGCTTCTCTCGGACCCAGTCAACACAATACCCTCTGTTTGAGAGGACGGAGGGCATGACACCCAGTGATATCCATCAACCAGTACTGAAGTAGCGGGCTGTCTAACATACTTCTTATTCTTTCTGACAAGTTGTGGGGTCAAATTCTTTGCTTCAGACACTTCTTCCTTCAACACTTCTTTTTGGAAGCGATGTGAGATCACTCCCTTCAATTGTTTTACATATTCCTCCTTAGTCTGTCCAGACTGTGCAGCGCAGGTATGAATTATGTTTCTCAAAGTCCTTATCTTCTGGAGATGTTTTTCTTTCTGAGTCTTCTTAGTCGAGTAGTCGACCGGGCATGGTGGAGAACGGGCTATCCTAGCTGCCCACTCCTCCCCTTGAGCTGAAGCCAGGGGGTAAAAACGACTCCCCATTAGGAGGGGAGAGGAAGCAGGAATAGGTAGCTCCTCAGCAGCCTCGGGTTCTACTTGAGCTAAGGTCTTAAAGGGTACGACTCTCTTAGCCTTAGAGATTTTCTTTCTAAGTCTCCTCAAATAGTTCTTCTTCTGATTTTTAGTGGCAAAGCTAAATCTAGAACTAGACCCCTCCTCAAAAACGGATTTGACTTCAGTGGGAGGCTCAACAACCGGTTCAGACTGTTTCTGATCATCACTGACTACTGGCAAGGTGGGTGCAGATCCCACAATCAACTCAACCACTGGGGGGAATTTCCTTACTGGCATCCAAACTAACAATCTGGTGTCCATCCATAGAGAGCTCAAGAGTACTAAATCCCATTCTAAAAATGATAGTGCTCCCTTGGTCATTAACAGTCGAGGACAATTCTCGGTCAAAAGAGAAAATAAATTGGCCAGCCATTTGGGATTTTCTGAAAATTAAAGAAAGGGTTGAAATTAGATTTACTTTAAAAGGGAGGTGAAAGGAATAATTTTTTTTTAAAATTGAGGCTTGTAAGAAAATCTCAACCCTCCAACATGTGTCGAGAAGTGAAGGATATCGCTTAACACATGTTAAAAGGGTGAAGAGACTAAGTACATGCCAAAAAGTATTTTTTTTTATTTTTTTTTTTTTAAAAATCTTGACATATGTTAGCCCACAAGGAGAACGTATAGGGTAACATATAACAACTTAGAGTTTAAGAGAATTTTGAAGAAATTTTGAGGATTTGAAAGGGGTTTAAGGGAGGTTTTCTCACAAACTCCAAAACACAACGGACAGAGTTTCCCCTTGCCCGAAGGCTTATGGAATTGTGAGAGAACCGAAGTAAAAGGAATGGCCTAGCCCTCCCCACCCCTGGAGATTAAAGGGGAACTGAGGGGGGGTTAAAACTAAAGTAATTTGAGATGTCCGAAAAAAAAAATTTTGAATTCTTTTCAATTTTAAAGATTTATATGTTGAATGAGAAATTTATCGACCATATATCCATAAGATTGAAAAGGATATCCAAAGATCTGATTTGACACTATCGCCTCACAGGCTATGCCGGGGCAGAAGGTCAAAATCAGAACAAAAATCTAGATAAGACCAATTTTGGAGGTACAACCTCTCTTTTAATATTTATTATTATTTTTTTTTTTAGATGTTGGCCACACTCACCCAAGGAAGAAATGGGTAAAGGGACCAACGGAAGAAATGATAGTTGAAACTACCGATGTGGACAGCAACAGCTTGCTCTCATAGATTTATGACTTCAATGGGAGGCTCAACAACCAGTTCAGACTGTTTCTGATCATCACTGACTACTGGCAAGGTGGGTGCAGATACCACAATCAACTCAACCACTGGGGGAATTTCCTTACTGGCATCCAAACTAACAATCTGGTGTCCATCCATAGAGAGCTCAAGAGTACTAAATCCCATTCCAAAAATGATAAGGCTCCCTTGGTCATTAACAGTCGAGGACAATTCTCGGTCAAAAGAGAAAATAAATTGGCCAGCCATTTGGGATTTTCTGAAAATTAAAGAAAGGGTTGAAATTAGATTTACTTTAAAAGGGAGGTGAAAGGAATAATTTTTTTTGAAAATTGAGGCTTGTAAGAAAATCTCAACCCTCCAACATGTGTCGAGAAGTGAAGGATATCGCTTAACACATGTTAAAAGGGTGAAGAGACTAAGTACATGCCAAAAAGTATTTTTTTTTTTTTTTTAAAATCTTGACATATGTTAGCCCACAAGGAGAACGTATAGGGTAACATATAACAACTTAGAGTTTAAGAGAATTTTGAAGAAATTTTGAGGATTTGAAAGGGGTTTAAGGGAGGTTTTCTCACAAACTCCAAAACACAACGGACAGAGTTTCCCCTTGCCCGAAGGCTTATGGAATTGTGAGAGAACCGAAGTAAAAGGAATGGCCTAGCCCTCCCCACCCCTGGAGATTAAAGGGGAACTGAGGGGGGGTTAAAACTAAAGTAATTTGAGATGTCCGAAAAAAAAAATTTTTGAATTCTTTTCAATTTTAAAGATTTATATGTTGAATGAGAAATTTATCGACCATATATCCATAAGATTGAAAAGGATATCCAAAGATCTGATTTGAAATTGTCGCCTCACAGGCTATGCCGGGGCAGAAGGTCAAAATCAGAACAAAAATCTAGATAAGGCCAATTTTGGAGGTACAACCTCTCTTTTAATATTTATTATTATTATTTTTTTTAGATGTTGGCCACACTCACCTAAGGAAGAAATGGGTAAAGGGACCAACGGAAGAAATGATAGTTGAAACTATCGATGTGGACAGCAACAGCTTGCTCTCATAGATTTATGACTTCAGTGGGAGGCTCAACAACCAGTTCAGACTGTTTTTGATCATCACTGACTACTGGCAAGGTCGGTGCAGATCCCACAATCAACTCAACCACTGGGGGAATTTCCTTACTGGCATCCAAACTAACAATCTGGTGTCCATCCATAGAGAGCTCAAGAGTACTAAATCCCATTCCAAAAATGATAGTGCTCCCTTGGTCATTAACAGTCGAGGACAATTCTCGATCAAAAGAGAAAATAAATTGGCCAGCCATTTGGGATTTTCTGAAAATTAAAGAAAGGGTTGAAATTAGATTTACTTTAAAAGGGAGGTGAAAGGAATAATTTTTTTTGAAAATTGAGGCTTGTAAGAAAATCTCAACCCTCCAACATGTGTCGAGAAGTGAAGGATATCGCTTAACACATGTTAAAAGGGTGAAGAGACTAAGTACATGCCAAAAAGTATTTTTTTTTTTTTTTTTTTAAATCTTGACAAATGTTAGCCCACAAGGAGAACGTATAGGGTAACATATAACAACTTAGAGTTTAAGAGAATTTTGAAGAAATTTTGAGGATTTGAAAGGGGTTTAAGGGAGGTTTTCTCACAAACTCCAAAACACAACTGACAGAGTTTCCCCTTGCCCGAAGGCTTATGGAATTGTGAGAGAACCGAAGTAAAAGGAATGGCCTAGCCCTCCCCACCCCTGGAGATTAAAGGGGAACTGAGGGGGGGTTAAAACTAAAGTAATTTGAGATGTCCGAAAAAAAATTTTTTGAATTCTTTTCAATTTTAAAGATTTATATGTTGAATGAGAAATTTATCGACCATATATCCATAAGATTGAAAAGGATATCCAAAGATCTGATTTGACGCTGTCGCCTCACAGGCTATGCCGGGGCAGAAGGTCAAAATCAGAACAAAAATCTAGATAAGACCAATTTTGGAGGTACAACCTCTCTTTTAATATTTATTATTATTATGTTTTTTAGATGTTGGCCACACTCACCCAAGGAAGAAATGGGTAAAGGGACCAACAGAAGAAATGATAGTTGAAACTACCGATGTGGACAGCAACAGCTTGCTCTCATAGATTTATGACTTCAGTGGGAGGCTCAACAACCAGTTCAGACTGTTTCTGATCATCACTGACTACTGGCAAGGTGGGTGCAGATCCCACAATCAACTCAACCACTGGGGGAATTTCCTTACTGGCATCCAAACTAACAATCTGGTGTCCATCCATAGAGAGCTCAAGAGTACTAAATCCCATTCCAAAAATGATAAGGCTCCCTTGGTCATTAACAGTCGAGGACAATTCTCGGTCAAAAGAGAAAATAAATTGGCCAGCCATTTGGGATTTTCTGAAAATTAAAGAAAGGGTTGAAATTAGATTTACTTTAAAAGGGAGGTGAAAGGAATAATTTTTTTTGAAAATTGAGGCTTGTAAGAAAATCTCAACCCTCCAACATGTGTCGAGAAGTGAAGGATATCGCTTAACACATGTTAAAAGGGTGAAGAGACTAAGTACATGCCAAAAAGTATTTTTTTTTTTTTTAAATCTTGACATATGTTAGCCCACAAGGAGAACGTATAGGGTAACATATAACAACTTAGAGTTTAAGAGAATTTTGAAGAAATTTTGAGGATTTGAAAGGGGTTTAAGGGAGGTTTTCTCACAAACTCCAAAACACAACGGACAGAGTTTCCCCTTGCCCGAAGGCTTATGGAATTGTGAGAGAACCGAAGTAAAAGGAATGGCCTAGCCCTCCCCACCCCTGGAGATTAAAGGGGAACTGAGGGGTGGTTAAAACTAAAGTAATTTGAGATGTCCGAAAAAAAAAATTTTGAATTCTTTTCAATTTTAAAGATTTATATGTTGAATGAGAAATTTATCGACCATATATCCATAAGATTGAAAAGGATATCCAAAGATCTGATTTGACACTGTCGCCTCACAGGCTATGCCGGGGCAGAAGGTCAAAATCAGAACAAAAATCTAGATAAGACCAATTTTGGAGGTACAACCTCTCTTTTAATATTTATTATTATTTTTTTTTTTAGATGTTGGCCACACTCACCCAAGGAAGAAATGGGTAAAGGGACCAACGGAAGAAATGATAGTTGAAACTACCGATGTGGACAGCAACAGCTTGCTCTCATAGATTTATGACTTCAGTGGGAGGCTCAACAACCAGTTCAGACTGTTTCTGATCATCACTGACTACTGGCAAGGTGGGTGCAGATACCACAATCAACTCAACCACTGGGGGAATTTCCTTACTGGCATCCAAACTAACAATCTGGTGTCCATCCATAGAGAGCTCAAGAGTACTAAATCCCATTCCAAAAATGATAAGGCTCCCTTGGTCATTAACAGTCGAGGACAATTCTCGGTCAAAAGAGAAAATAAATTGGCCAGCCATTTGGGATTTTCTGAAAATTAAAGAAAGGGTTGAAATTAGATTTACTTTAAAAGGGAGGTGAAAGGAATAATTTTTTTTGAAAATTGAGGCTTGTAAGAAAATCTCAACCCTCCAACATGTGTCGAGAAGTGAAGGATATCGCTTAACACATGTTAAAAGGGTGAAGAGACTAAGTACATGCCAAAAAGTATTTTTTTTTTTTTTTAAAATCTTGACATATGTTAGCCCACAAGGAGAACGTATAGGGTAACATATAACAACTTAGAGTTTAAGAGAATTTTGAAGAAATTTTGAGGATTTGAAAGGGGTTTAAGGGAGGTTTTCTCACAAACTCCAAAACACAACGGACAGAGTTTCCCCTTGCCCGAAGGCTTATGGAATTGTGAGAGAACCGAAGTAAAAGGAATGGCCTAGCCCTCCCCACCCCTGGAGATTAAAGGGGAACTGAGGGGGGGTTAAAACTAAAGTAATTTGAGATGTCCGAAAAAATTTTTTTTGAATTCTTTTCAATTTTAAAGATTTATATGTTGAATGAGAAATTTATCGACCATATATCCATAAGATTGAAAAGGATATCCAAAGATCTGATTTGAAATTGTCGCCTCACAGGCTATGCCGGGGCAGAAGGTCAAAATCAGAACAAAAATCTAGATAAGGCCAATTTTGGAGGTACAACCTCTCTTTTAATATTTATTATTATTATTTTTTTTAGATGTTGGCCACACTCACCCAAGGAAGAAATGGGTAAAGGGACCAACGGAAGAAATGATAGTTGAAACTATCGATGTGGACAGCAACAGCTTGCTCTCATAGATTTATGACTTCAGTGGGAGGCTCAACAACCAGTTCAGACTGTTTATGATCATCACTGACTACTGGCAAGGTCGGTGCAGATCCCACAATCAACTCAACCACTGGGGGAATTTCCTTACTGGCATCCAAACTAACAATCTGGTGTCCATCCATAGAGAGCTCAAGAGTACTAAATCCCATTCCAAAAATGATAGTGCTCCCTTGGTCATTAACAGTCGAGGACAATTCTCGATCAAAAGAGAAAATAAATTGGCCAGCCATTTGGGATTTTCTGAAAATTAAAGAAAGGGTTGAAATTAGATTTACTTTAAAAGGGAGGTGAAAGGAATAATTTTTTTTGAAAATTGAGGCTTGTAAGAAAATCTCAACCCTCCAACATGTGTCGAGAAGTGAAGGATATCGCTTAACACATGTTAAAAGGGTGAAGAGACTAAGTACATGCCAAAAAGTATTTTTTTTTTTTTTTTTTAAAATCTTGACATATGTTAGCCCACAAGGAGAACGTATAGGGTAACATATAACAACTTAGAGTTTAAGAGAATTTTGAAGAAATTTTGAGGATTTGAAAGGGGTTTAAGGGAGGTTTTCTCACAAACTCCAAAACACAACGGACAGAGTTTCCCCTTGCCCGAAGGCTTATGGAATTGTGAGAGAACCGAAGTAAAAGGAATGGCCTAGCCCTCCCCACCCCTGGAGATTAAAGGGGAACTGAGGGGGGGTTAAAACTAAAGTAATTTGAGATGTCCGAAAAAAAAATTTTTGAATTCTTTTCAATTTTAAAGATTTATATGTTGAATGAGAAATTTATCGACCATATATCCATAAGATTGAAAAGGATATCCAAAGATCTGATTTGACGCTGTCGCCTCACAGGCTATGCCGGGGCAGAAGGTCAAAATCAGAACAAAAATCTAGATAAGGCCAATTTTGGAGGTACAACCTCTCTTTTAATATTTATTATTATTATTTTTTTTAGATGTTGGCCACACTCACCCAAGGAAGAAATGGGTAAAGGGACCAACGGAAGAAATGATAGTTGAAACTATCGATGTGGACAGCAACAGCTTGCTCTCATAGATTTATGACTTCAGTGGGAGGCTCAACAACCAGTTCAGACTGTTTCTGATCATCACTGACTACTGGCAAGGTGGGTGCAGATCCCACAATCAACTCAACCACTGCGGGAATTTCCTTACTGGCATCCAAACTAACAATCTGGTGTCCATCCATAGAGAGCTCAAGAGTACTAAATCCCATTCCAAAAATGATAGTGCTCCCTTGGTCATTAACAGTCGAGGACAATTCTCGGTCAAAAGAGAAAATAAATTGGCCAGCCATTTGGGATTTTCTGAAAATTAAAGAAAGGGTTGAAATTAGATTTACTTTAAAAGGGAGGTGAAAGGAATAATTTTTTTTGAAAATTGAGGCTTGTAAGAAAATCTCAACCCTCCAACATGTGTCGAGAAGTGAAGGATATCGCTTAACACATGTTAAAAGGGTGAAGAGACTAAGTACATGCCAAAAAGTGTTTTTTTTTTAAAAAAAAAAAAAAAAATCTTGACATATGTTAGCCCACAAGGAGAACGTATGGGGTAACATATAACAACTTAGAGTTTAAGAGAAATTTGAAGAAATTTTGAGGGTTTGAAAGGGGTTTAAGGGAGGTTTTCTCACAAACTCCAAAACACAACGGACAGAGTTTCCCCTTGCCCGAAGGCTTATGGAATTGTGAGAGAACGGAAGTAAAAGGAATGGCCTAGCCCTCCCCACCCCTGGAGATCAAAGGGGAACTGAGGGGGGGTTAAAACTAAAGTAATTTGGGATGTCCGAAATAAAAAATTTTGAATTCTTTTCAATTTTAAGGATTTATATGTTGAATGAGAAATTTATCGACCATAAATCCATAAGATTGAAAAGGATATCCAAAGATCTGATTTGACGCTGTCGTCTCACAGGCTATGCCGGGGCAGAAGGTCAAAATCAGAACAAAAATCTAGATAAGGCCAATTATGGAGGTACAACCTCTCTTTTAATATTTATTATTATTATTATTTTTAGATGTTGGCCACACTCACCCAAGGAAGAAATTGGTAAAGGGACTAACGGAAGAAATGATAGTTGAAACTACCGATGAAATGAAATTCTGCCACTATTAAAGATGGGAAGAGAAATTTGGTCCCACCGGCGTGCCATTCTTTGTTGGTGGAATTTTGGAAAACATGTTTTGAAAAATATTAGTTTTCTTTGGGGATTTTAAGATTAAGGTTGAGTTCTAATTCTAAGGTCAAATCAACTCATTAGAAAAAGTATATCACCCCGAAGGACGAAAATAAACTTTCATAACGGTGTTCAGACTTATAATTATGTAAACTCATCTTAAATACTATGATCGGGTTCTAAGGAGAACTTTATATGGCCCCGAGGGAACAAAGTATAGTTCAACTAAATACCCAATTACATTATTCAAGAAACATGATCGTCGCATTCACATCCAAAGCCTTATCGAAGAAGGATGTATCTCCCCAAAGGGAAATGACATCATTCTACGATAATTCTTCTAATGCAACTACGATGATCATTATTTAACTTTTCCCAAAGAAATCTAATGAACTTTTAGAAATTAAATTTTTTTTAAAATCAGGTGTGTGGGGTTCCAAATCTCCTACGAGCGTAAGCCCTCGTAGTTAATTACACCGTAGGGAGATAAAATCTCCTAAAAAAACTCTCGATTAAAATAATGGTAGAATTTTGTTAGATTTTCTAGGAGTGATATCAAAAAAATAGATGAATTTTAGAAACTCAAAAGGGAATGGATCAAAATTGAGCAGTTATTAACGGAGTTAAAGGAGGAGAGGTAGGGGTCACTTTGAGATTCCAGAACCATCCGGAAGTGTCCCAACTTAATCTAAATATTATGCTTTATGTTTTAGGATTGAAATGAAGCTTTAATTAAAGTTAAGTATTTTATTAGAAATTTGGGATAATATTCCTGAAATTTGGGGTCTTATAATCAAAGATCTGCCCCGGAACCTAAATCTATTTTGGACACTGGACCACAGTCGTCAGATCCTAACTAATGCAGTGCAAGGTCTAGAATTACCCCGGCCTGGATTGGGGAGCCAGCTAACCACCTAATCGATTTAAAAGAGATTAGTCCGGTCTTTTGTAAAAGAGTGGTAGGGACGTTATACTTAAAGTTTTGGAGAGTTGGGGCCGACATCTAGAGATTCTCCTAATTGGCCCCTTTGACATATGTTGGGTGCAAAATGCTAAGGAATATGAAATTAAAATTTTGACTCTTTTAATTTGTATCTAATGCAATGCATGCTGGTCGACAACTTCCAAATCAAGTATGCTTGAAATTTTAAAAACAGGCTTATAAATTAATTTTTTTTAGAAGACTGGACTTCCCCAGGTCCAGCACCTCGTCCTCATAGGTCAGACTATCCGGACTCTACCCGCAGGCGGGGAAGGGTCTAAAACAAGGAAAGAAGAAGTGCAGAAATATGCATGCGACCCCGGGGTCGATCCCCGGCTAATTCCCTAGATTCGTTATCTTTCTATGTTATTTAGACTCACTAAAATTTTAGACTTTTAAGGTTATGGGTAGAAAACTTTCACACCCTCACGAGTCTCACGTATCTAGGAGAAAACAAAAAGCGGCATACAATCGCAAAAAAACTAATAAAAACAAGTAATCCTAAAGGCAATCAAATCATCACATCAAATATAAATTAATTAATAAATGTCCATAGGCAGAATTGCCTTGCTTATTACAAACTAGAGTTTTGCAGAAAGTAAAGTGGCCGGGCACCACTGACAACAACCCGGATTTTAAGACTAATAATGACGCAAGCTATTTTGAGTGGGATACTCTCAATCTTCAAATCCTCAAATCTTCAATCTCGTTCTTCTTTAGACTTCTTTTCATCAATCTTCTTGGAATCTTCGTAGTGAATTACCCAAATGGATAAGAGGGCACTTCCTTTAAGGGGAAGGCCACTCCTTCCTCTTTGGGTAAGGAAAAGGTATGATCCAAATTTGGATTTCCAAATGGAAAAGGAGTGTTCCCTAAAGGGGTATCCTTTCCTCTTTGGAATCCAAGCTTTGGATCTATGTATCCCAACTCAAAATCAACTTTCACAACACTTGACACTTACACAAATTACATTGATATAAGAATTAAAAAAAAAAAAAAAATCTAGACTCACCTGCAAGGTTATCCTAAGCAATTAATATATAAAAAGCAGTTATTCCCAAGCAGTTGTATATGAGCAGATAAGAAAGTAAACACACTGGTCACGCTCTTTTTATGATTTGGGGGCTTTGGCAGCTGAAGCACCTGTGCAAAGAGTTTATAATATTTATGCATTTTTTGATTTGCCCCCTTTTTATATTGCCCTGCATGAGCGCGGCCACCTGCAGAAACTGTGTCAACATCCAGATCGTACCTAACCTAAGGGTAATCTAGTTGCCAAACACATCAATCCATCCACAGAGTACAGAAAAAGTAAGCAGACACAGCAAAGCAATTTCATCCACAACATGCAGTGAAAACTACAAAAAATTCGGCACACAATAGTAAAATAAACATCGGCCTAACCTAGATCTAGAGTTGGTTGTCCTAGCACATCATCTAAAGTATGTGAGAAAGGTCGTGTGGCTGGGATAGATTCTAAAGTGGGTTATTAGTTGAAGTTGTCTAGAAAAGTTCTGAATTTGTTAAGGCCTAAAAGGGGATTTAGATTAGAATTTAAGTATTAGTAGATTGAGAATTTTAATTAAACATATTTTAAAAGTTAATTAATTACTACCTTTGTTTCACACCGAGGCCCTGAAGTTTATTTCACCTTCCTTGGGGCTAAGCTAATAGCCTCGTAGGCCTGGGTTACCCAGTAGCAATCGGGGTTGATTAAGTTGTTTAAATTTGTTGGAATTAAAGGAGTGAATTGATATTAAAGGGAGTTGGTTACTGATTTTTAAAGTTTGATTAATTTAAGTTTGCCATTACTTGATTCGTGGCGTTGTGCTACCAGGCTCGAGGAACTAACCTCCTCAGGACACTTTGCCCCGCAGCCCGGAGTAGTCCAGCCGATAAACCAAATTAATGTAATTGAATTAGATATTTTAAAATGTTAAATAATTAAAGGTTAATCTATTTTAAGATTTAACACCCCTTAGGATCCATTCATGGTGTTGTGCCACCAGGCTCAAGGAACCAGCCTCCTTAGGACACTTAGCCCCGCAGCCCGGAGTAGTCCAGTCGATAAACTTCATCTTTAAGGTGGTTGTTGTGTTTAAAAGGATTTGTTAAGTGTTCTAAGCATTAAACCAATACTTTCTGGAGTTTTAGAGCGATTTTGAGCTTTATGAATTTTTGAATATTTTAATCATTTAATTAAAGGGTCAAAAGTTGAATTTTTGATTAAGCTCAAATTCTGGAATGTTTATATTTTATTAAAATACTAGACCTTATTATGAGTTGTTAGACAGGTGGTACATTCAATTTGGAGTTTTCTATCAAAAATTATGATTTTTAGAAGTTTTGACCTAGAGTCGACCAAAATGTTGACTTTTTGACTTTGACCAGATTTTGGGGGTTTTGAAATTTTTGGAAAATACTAGATTTTAATTAGAGTCATTAGCCACTGAGTTTGATTGATTTGGAATTTTCTATAATTAGTTATGAATTTTGGAAGTTTGGATATTTATTGAAATTATTAAATTGTTTCAATTAAGGGTCATTTTAGTGATTTGATCCCAAATGAATCCCAAACTTCTTGAAATCAACTCCAAAGATCAGAAATGATCTAAGGAGAGATGAGCAAGTGTTTAAAGATTTTTTGGGATTTTTAATAATTTTTAATTAATTAAAAATTTATTAAACAATGATTTTGATTAAAATTAAATTAGAATGGATTTTAATGTCCAATTAAAGTGATCTCAGTTTTCACTGATTAAGAGATAAATTTAAGTTAGTTGAGGGTATTTTAAGGAATTTTAAAAAATTAAATCAAATTTATTAGAATTTTATTAAGGCTAAAGGGTTATTTCTAAGGGGGGGGGTTATTATGGTTCCTACTTGGGAAACCAAATAGACTCTAAATTTGATGAAATTTGGATCATAGGATCACCTGATCCTATGGACTAAACCCACCAAATTTGAGCTCAAATGGAGTACTCTAAGGTGGTTAACTAAACCACCTAAGGTGAGCTCTAAGTCACCTTCAAACCACTATAGGGGTGTATCCTAAGCTTGGATTGGGGCAAAATCAGTGGCTCTATACTGCTTATCCTACACATCAGCAGCACACAAAAAATCACATCCTAAATCTCATTGGATAGGTCTATACCCCATTTTTAAATTTAAGGGTCAAACCATGACCCTTAAATTTGAAATTTGGGAAAAATGCCCTTGAACACCTTAAAAAGGGGAGATAAAATTTGGACATGTCAAAAACATGTTCAAATTCAATCTCCCAAAATTCCATGCCTGGTGGACTTATATTTAAAGAATAATTAAAGAAATTAACAAAATACTCAAACTTAAATTAAACCTAACACTGACCTAACCAGGGCATGGAACCATAAGGCTTTTGTAGGTCTCCCTGAGACCTTTCCAATGAGCCTAAGAACACCTATTTTGGACAAGTGTGCAAAGAGATATGAATTTCCAAAGTTCCCTTGAATTTCTGGATTTATTAATTCGGCCATTACACAGTCAGCGCTCCCTTTACATGCGCCGCGCGCTGATTGGCTGGGCAATCATTGGCGCCAACTGTTAATGGTCGGATTAACCACAGCCATCGGATGGCGGATCGGACGGCTGGGATCAGACGCGCTCCGAAACAGCGGGATCTAATCCGAGCCGTTGATCGGAATCAACGGCTGAGATTTCGTCTTCAACCTCCGCTCTTATCCGAAGCCGTGAACCTTCTCAGGCGTGATCCGATTGATCCCGCCGGTGAACTTTGACGAAATTTTACAGGGAGGATCAGGGGGGTGGAAACCTTCAATCCAACGGTGGAAATCTGTTGGGGTGAAGGTTTCCTTTACACTTGACCGGACTACCTAGCTAGGGAGCTCAGGATGAAGGAATTATCACAGAGAAAGTCTCAACGGATGAGCTTCTCTATCAGGAAGCTTCAGGGGATGAAGGCGAGCAGGTTTCCTTCAGAGACCGTTACTAGAGGATGGCCGGAGGTAGGACTTTGAGCGGGACGCCGAAGCCTTTCGCCGGAGTTTGCTCGAAGTAATGAAAGGAGAGGTCTGGGAGCTCGAGGGGAGATGCTGGGAGATTGAGGGAACTCTGGGGAGTCGTTTCGAAATGCTGGGATCAATCTTCGAGCTCTGTGGAGCACCAGCCTATTCAGCCTCCTCCCGCGAGCTCGGACGGCCAGGATTGAATCGGAGGGGGTCTCGGATTGATGCCAAGTGGAAAGGGGCACCATTCCAGAGAGCTCATGAGCCTCAAGCCGGCGAGCCACAGCCTTTGGAAGGCTTTCGGTCAGGATCGGCCTGGGGGGACCACCGGAACTTCCTCTCCATCTGCTCCGACCGCCGTCGACCATGGTCTGGGTCGGGTTGACCAGGGAAGGCCGATGGGGACACACTGGAGCTGGGAGTGGAGTTAAATTGGTCTGGGGAAGCCGGGATCGATCCGGTGGCTTGGTTGGGCTCAAACCTGCTTGGTTTGAGTCGAATTGAGCTCGATCCAGGTCAGGTCAGACCCTAGACTAGATATGGGAGGTACGTCTGGGTCTAGTGCACCCAATGCAAGTGGAAATTGGGTCCAATTTGGTCTGTGTCAAAGGTTGGCTTGGGTTGATCCAAATCTGCTCGGTTCGGGTCGAATTGGGCTCAACCCAGGTCAAGCCAGACCCTGGGCTTGAGGTGGGAAGCGGGTTTTGGTCTGGTGCACCCAATGCAAGTGGCAATTGGGTCCAATTTGGTTTGAGCTGGAAGATGGTTAGGGTCCAAGTGTTTTTTGGCTACTTTGGGTTAGCCTAACTCTTGACCCAAGCTAGCACAAGGCATGGGTTGGCTGGAGGGGGTGTATTGGACCTATGGCCACCTATGGGAGGTGTTGGCCAGGTTCAAATAGGCTTGGGTTGAGAGTTGGCTCAATCCCAAGTGCTTTTGGGCACTTTGGGTTAGCCTAACTCTTGACCCAAGTGAGCCCAAGGGTTGGGCTGATCAGAGAAGGTGTATTAGGTTAAAGAGAACTCAATAACACCTTAATTTGGATTCAATTTTATTAAGATTAAAAGATGGCTCAAGGGAGACCTCTCTTTGGTCACTTGGGTCAAGCCATATGGCTAACCCAAGTGGGCCCATGGCTTGGGTCACCAAGAGGGGTCTCTTGGGTACCCAAGGGTTCATCCCATACATTCAAAGGACTTGGAATGGACTAGATTCAAAAATTTGAAAGAGGAGGGTGTATGGGTCCATGGGTCAAACTTGGTTGAATTAGTCAACCAGGTTGACCCAAGGTCTGGGTCTGAGTTCAACAAGTTGGGTTTGATATTTGATATTCATTGAAAGTGGTTTCAAAGAGTTTGGAATTGATTTGAGTTGAAATGGCCATTTGAAATCCCATAAGTGTATTTTGGTTAATTTTGACCTATTGGTCAACTATTGGTCAAAAATGGGTCTGGAAAATGTAGTTTACTACTCAATGGGTTAAAATCAAGAGTCTGGAAGTGATTGGAGGCTTTGATAAGGGCCCCCAAGATCAAAATCTTCAAGGGGTTAGGTTCAGTGGCATAAGCTGTAAATATTTGAAGGTTTTACAGCCTTTGGATTTTAGTTTAGATTCTGGGGTTAGAGACCTCAGAATGAGCTCAAAGTTGGAGGGTAACCTCTAGAGACATGTCTTATCACTTTGTAAGTGATAGACCCTGAATCAGAGACTATTTTACTGGGTTTTGAAATGTTTGAAAAATTCTTTGAAAAGGATTTTTAGGACAAGACTTTAAGACTTTGAATTTGAGTTTGGATTTCTGGATTTGGAATGGATTTTAAGTTTGAATGATTAGTATTGAAGTATCCAAATCATTTACAATCATGTGGAGATTGTTAATGAATAGATGAGGTCAAAGCTAGATTGAAGTTTAGATCAAAGTCTAAGTTGAAGGTTGGATTGTCAAATTGATTGGATCAAAGTTTGGATATGTTTGAAACTTGAATTAATTTGAATTTGAGTTGAATGAAATTTGAGATTTAAATTGATCAAAGGTAGGAATCAAATTGAAGTTGGAGTTGATCAAATGTAGGAATTGATTTGAGGTTGAGGTTGATCAAGGGTGGGGATTGATTTGAAGTTGGAGTGGTCCTAAGATCTAAAGGAGTTCTAAGATCTAGGATCTAAGGGAATCCTAGGCTCTAGAGTGTTGCAACTCGGACTTCCGAGTTTATGATTTTGATGATAACAAATAATATTTATTATTCTTTTATTTCTCCTAGTATTTGCAGTGCATATTTCTTTCTATGTTAACTAATATTTCAGGTACATCATGCACCGTTCTGTGAAGATTCAAGGCTCAAGATTGCGTAGAATTGGTCGTATTAAATGAGTCTGTAATTTTCATTTATTGAGTCAAGTCTTATAATGATGTATGATAGTTTGTTGATCATGCACACACACAGAGGGAGCAAAAAATGATTATAAATATTTTAACTTTTCTGTTCATCGTACTGTACGAATTTATTTCGTACTGTACGATCTGGTGTAACAGAAATAAATTAAAATATTTATTTTTCCTAAAAAAAAATTAATTTTGAATATAACTAATCGTACTGTACGATCCCCACATCGTACTATACGATCTGTTATAATTAGAAAGACCGCCGTCCATTAAATTAGGCAAAAATTTGAATTTGAATAGTTGTATAATCGTACTGTACGATCATAATCGTACTGTACGATGTTTGAAATATTGCCTAAGTTAATCCTGAGATTATGCAATCAAAACGGCTGAAATTTGTCATTTGGATCGTACTGTACGAACTGGATCGTACTGTACGAACTGGATCGTACTGTACTAACTGGATCGTACAGTACTAACAGGTCAATTTCTGCACATCGTACTGGACGATCTTGATATCGTACGGTACGATATTTGACGCTGAATTGAGTATTTTTAGGGTTTTTTGAGCCCTCTATTTAAGCACTCTCATAAGACTTTGTAAGAGTCTTTTGGCAGCCATTGTGGCTTTGTTTTTCTAGAGAAAACTTGAAGAGAGGACTTGAAAGGGAGAGAGGAAAGGGTGGAGTTTGAGAGAGGGAGAAGAACCTTGGAGGGGGTTTCAAGGGAGTGTGAAGGGAGTTCACACGGTTGCTCCGGCGAGCTTGCACCTCAGTACCATCGGATTCAAGGTTCGTCTTGAATGAAGTTTTGCGAAGAAGAAGATCTCGTTGGTGTCAAAGGACCCGGCTCCTCCGCCGCACCGGGGAAGGTGGAAGTGATTGTGTAAGGGCTTCTCCGCCTAGCTGTGGGGGCTAAAGGAGAATCACTAAAGGTTTAGTGTAATACTCGGAGGGTGCCTCCGGGGAGTGGACGTAGGTCATGGTTTGACCGAACCACTATAAATTGGTGTGTTCTTTCCTTTATTTTTTCTGCACTTTATTTCTGCATTCATTTTTATTGTGATTAATTGCGTGGATGAAATTGATTACATATCTTTTTATTATGAATGAAATTCGCTTCCGCATAAAGTCATAAAAAGATATTTCTTTTCATTAAAGAAGTTTTTAATCATCCAATTCACCCCCCTCTTGTCATAGAGCATTTTCAATTGGCATTTAGTCATTTCAATTGGTATCAGAGCAATTTCAATTGGTATCAGAGCGGGTTTCAAAAATAGTGTTTTAGAAAACCTTGAAAAAATCGATCATGACATATTTTGGAAATCGTAACATTGCGGAAGGCTATTGTATCACACGACCACCTTTATTTGAAAATATTTCTTTTAATTTTTGGAAAATTCGCATGTCAACATTTTTGCAATCAATTGATTATCGAATGTGGAATATGATTCAAACTGGCTATTCTGTACCTTCACGTATGATAGATGGAGTCAAAATTAATATTCCTTTTACTGAATGGAGTAGAATAGAACTATTCAATGCACAACTAAATGCTAAATGTTTGAATTGTTTTTTCTGTGCATTAAATTCTGACGATTGCATGAGAATCTCTACATGTACTACTGGGAAAGAAATTTGGGATAGATTATGCATTTCGTATGAAGGTACTAGTGAAGTCAAACAGTCTAAATTGAATATTCTAATGCGTGATTATGAACTTTTCAGCATGAAGCCATATGAGACTATCTTAGATATGTTTACTAGATTTAATCAAATTGTGATGTCATTGCATGATTTAGGTAGAGAAATTTCAAACTTTGAAAAAATTAGTAAAATTCTACGTTCTTTACTTGATAAATTTGATGCCAAAGTCATGGCAATATGTGAATCAAAAGATTTGAATGCTTATTCTATAGATAATCTAATCGGCTCACTCATTGCCTACGAGCAAAGTGTGAGTCAAAGATTTTTGGATGCAGGTGATGAGAAGACAATTGTGCTAAAAGCCAAACACACAGATGAATATGGCTTAGTAGATGATGAAAGCAAGGAGATATCATCGATAACAAATAAATTTGAAATTCTATTGAACCATAAGCATGAACATCAACAAAAGCGGAGTAGAGGTAAATATTATAAAAATGTTAAGTTTTGTTCTGACATAATTTGCTTTGGGTGTAGGAAACCCGGACATTTGAAGCGTGAATGCCCCAACTTAAAAACTCTTCCTGCAAAGGAAAAGAGTAAAAATAAACCGTTTGTAATTTGGGGAAAAGATAAGCAAAAAGTCTCCTGGGCAGACCTAGTTTCTGAATCATCAGAACAGGAGCAAGATGATGAGGTATAAGTATGTTAAGGTTTGTTTGTGTGTTTTTGTTTATGTGTTTTGTATGTTTTTTTTTATTTTTGTATGTTTAACTTGTTTTATATAATCGTATATTTTTATTTCTTTATTATGTTGTTATTTTATATTTTATTTTATCTCTTCTTTTTGATAATGTCAAAGGGGGAGAAAGTATTGTAGTTTGTTGCATTTTGTTTTAATTTTTGCGGTTATTTAATTTAATTTTTTTTATATAAAAAAAAAAACAAAAATTAAAAAAAAAATAAACTTTTCCCTAATTTTTAATGTAATTCTTTTACTGAGGGGGAGTTTAGGAGAATTTTTTTTAATTTGCAAAGTCAACCAATATTATTTGACATCATCAAAAAGGGAGAGATTGTTGCAACTCGGACTTCCGAGTTTATGATTTTGATGATAACAAATAATATTTATTATTCTTTTATTTCTCCTAGTATTTGCAGTGCATATTTCTTTCTATGTTAACTAATATTTCAGGTACATCATGCACCGTTCTGTGAAGATTCAAGGCTCAAGATTGCGTAGAATTGGTCGTATTAAATGAGTCTGTAATTTTCATTTATTGAGTCAAGTCTTATAATGATGTATGATAGTTTGTTGATCATGCACACACACAGAGGGAGCAAAAAATGATTATAAATATTTTAACTTTTCTGTTCATCGTACTGTACGAATTTATTTCGTACTGTACGATCTGGTGTAACAGAAATAAATTAAAATATTTATTTTTCCTAAAAAAAAATTAATTTTGAATATAACTAATCGTACTGTACGATCCCCACATCGTACTATACAATCTGTTATAATTAGAAAGACCGCCGTCCATTAAATTAGGCAAAAATTTGAATTTGAACAGTTGTATAATCGTACTGTACGATCATAATCGTACTGTACGATGTTTGAAATATTGCCTAAGTTAATTCTGAGATTATGCAATCAAAACGGCTGAAATTTGTCATTTGGATCGTACTGTACGAACTGGATCGTACTGTACGAACTGGATCGTACTGTACTAACTGGATCGTACAGTACTAACAGGTCAATTTCTGCACATCGTACTGGACGATCTTGATATCGTACGGTACGATATTTGACGCTGAATTGAGTATTTTTAGGGTTTTTTGAGCCCTCTATTTAAGCACTCTCATAAGACTTTGTAAGAGTCTTTTGGCAGCCATTGTGGCTTCGTTTTTCTAGAGAAAACTTGAAGAGAAGACTTGAAAGGGAGAGAGGAAAGGGTGGAGTTTGAGAGAGGGAGAAGAACCTTGGAGGGGGTTTCAAGGGAGTGTGAAGGGAGTTCACACGGTTGCTCCGGCGAGCTTGCACCTCAGTACCATCGGATTCAAGGTTCGTCTTGAAGGAAGTTTTGCGAAGAAGAAGATCTCGTTGGTGTCTTTTTGCGAAGAAGAAGATCTCGTTGGTGTCAAAGGACCCGGCTCCTCCGCCGCACCGGGGAAGGTGGAAGTGATTGTGTAAGGGCTTCTCCGCCTAGCTGTGGGGGCTAAAGGAGAATCACTAAAGGTTTAGTGTAATACTCGGAGGGTGCCTCCGGGGAGTGGACGTAGGTCATGGTTTGACCGAACCACTATAAATTGGTGTGTTCTTTCCTTTATTTTTTCTGCACTTTATTTCCGCATTCATTTTTATTGTGATTAATTGCGTGGATGAAATTGATTACATATCTTTTTATTATGAATGAAATTCGCTTCCGCATAAAGTCATAAAAAGATATTTCTTTTCATTAAAGAAGTTTTTAATCATCCAATTCACCCCCCTCTTGTCATAGAGCATTTTCAATTGGCATTTAGTCATTTCAATTGGTATCAGAGCAATTTCATAGAGTAGGCCCTAAGGTCTGTCCCTAGGAAAGAATCCTAAGTTCTAGAGTGGATCCTAGGATCTAGAATTAATTTGGAGTTTGGAAGGGCCTTAGTGACCTCATACAAAAATGAGGTCAACAATAATAAATGAGAAATTTTAGAGCCCTTACTAGTAATACCAATGCCAACTGAATTTCCTCTCTGATTAAGTGCATTAGAAAGAATTTGAGCACACATGATAAACAAAATAGGAGATAGGGGGCATCCTTGACGAAATCCACACTTTGCATCAATCCAATTAGAATAATTCCCATTAATGAGAATGGAGAATTTAGGATTGTAGATACATTCCCAAATAAGATTGGAAAAGTTGCAAGGAAAACCAATATCCTTCATTACTTTGGCTAAAGCCTTCCACCCCATTGAATCATAGGCTTGCTCCATGTCAATTTTATAAGATACTAAGCCTTTAGAGGATTTAGAAAATCTGAATTTGTGAAAAATTTCATGGGCCACTAAAACATTATCAGAGATTGATCTGCCTCTTATAAAAGCTGCTTGTTCTTCTGAAATAATCTTAGGAGCAATAGACAACAACCTATTTAAAAGAATCTTTGCTGCAATTTTATAAATTGAGTTGCAAAGACTTATAGGTCTATAGTTAGATGGAGCCAAAGGGTTTTTAATTTTTGGAATGAGGACTATGATAGTTTCTTTCCACTTGTCATCCATTCTACCATGAATGAATAAGTGTTCCAAAGCACTCCATAAATCATTCTTAATGATTTGCCAATAAGATTTGAAAAAAGAATAAGTCATACCGTTGTTTCCCGGGGCAATGTTCCCTCCAACCTCCTTGATAACCTTCTCCAATTCTTCAAAGTGGAATTCTCTGTTCAGCATTTCAGCATCCTCTTCATTAATGGTCTTCCATGGTTGTGGCCAATTCTCCAAGTTGCAGCTCCTCTCTTCCCATTTTTTTTTGAAATAATAGAGAATAGCATCTTCAATCTGGTTTTGGTCTTCAACAATACTCCCATCAACCCCTTTGATTTTATGAATGAAGTTTGAGTTTTTCCTTGCACTAGCATAAGTTCGAAAAAACTTAGAATTAGCATCTCCTTCCACAAGCCATTTGACTTTAGCCCTTTGCCTCCACCAAGTGTTGATCCGAGCCAAGACTGAGTTCAATTCATCAGTTTTTGCTGTAAGCAGCCATCCGTCTTCTTCATTCAAAAACCCATTTTTAGCTTCTTTTTGTTGTAGTTCCAGAATTCCTATTTTTAATCCTTCTTTGGACTGATTAAGATCTTGAAATTTAGCCTTGCTCCAGTATTGTAGAGCTCTTAAAGTCTTCTTCATTTTCTGATTTAGAGTTTGAGCTGGGTTGCCTTGAATTTTCACATTCCAAGTCTTCTTCACTATTGCCATAGATGCTGGAATAGAAGTCCAAACAACCTCAAATTTGATCACCTTCTTGAACACTTGTTTATGGCCTAACAAGTTTAAGATTATGGGGCTATTGACCTCATTTTTGTATGAGGTCACTAAGACCCATCCAGAATCCAGATTTAATCCTAGACCCTAGGATCCACTCTAGACCTTAGGATCCTTCTAGGTCCAAGACCTTAGAGCCTATTCTAGAGCCTAGGATTCCCTTAAATCCTAGATCTTAGAATTCTTCTAGATCTTAGGATCACTCCAACTTCAAATCAATCTCCACCCTTGATCAACCTCAATTTTAAATCAATTCCTATATTTGATCCACTCCAATTTCAATTTGATTCCTACCTGTGATCAATTTGAATCTCAAACTCCATCCAATTCAAATCCAAATTAATTCAAATTTCAAACATATCCAAACCTTGATCCAATCAATTTGACAATCCAAATTTCAATCTAGACTTTGATCCAAACTTCAATCTAGCTTTGACCCTGTCCATTTATTAACAATCACCACATGATTGTAAATGGTTTGGATACTTCAATATTAATCATTCAAACTTCAAATCAAATCCAAACCCAGAATTCAGACTCAAATCCAAACTCTAGAGGCCCTATCCTAAACGCCCTTTTCAGAGATTTTTCAAACATTTCAAAACCCAGTCAAATGATCTCTGATTCAGGGTCTATCACTTGAAAAGTGATAAGACATGTCTCTAGAGGTTACCCTCCAACTTTGAGCTCATTCTGAGGTCTCTAACCCCAGAATCTGAATTAAAATTCAAAGGCTGTAAAACCTTCAAATATTTACAGCCTATGCCACTGAACCTAACCCCTTTGAGATCTTGACCTTGGAACCCTTATCCAAGCCTCCAATCACTTCCAGACCCTTGATTTTAACCCATTGAGCAGTAAACTGCATTTTTCAGACCCATTTTTAACCATAGTTGACCAATAGGTCAAAATTGACCAAAATACCCCTATGGGGCTCAAATAGGGATTTCAAACCAAATGAGCTCCAAATTGGATGCAACCACCTTTGACAAATTTCAAATGTCATTTTAAATCTTTTGAACCTATTTCCAACCCTTGGGTCAACCTGGTTGACCAAGTCAACTGGTTTGACCCAAGAGGCCCTTTAAGGGTCCAAACATGTGTTTTGACCCAAATGACCTCTCTAAGTCATCCAACCACTTCAATTAGCCTTAAAATATCATTTTAAACCTGTTGAGCTCAAACCCAGACTCTGGGTCAACCTGGTTGACCAAGTCAACCCAGGTTGACCAAACAAGCCCTTAAGGGTTCAAATAGTGATTTGGACCAAATTGACCCCTCCAAATCCTGGGACCACATCCAGTAGACTCAGGATAACATTCTGAATTTGTTGAATCCATTTCTAGCCCCTGAACCCAACTGGTTGACCAAGTCAACTAGTTTTAGCCTAAAAGCCCATTAAGGGCCGATTAAGCTTTCTTAATTCAATTGACAAAAATGACTCTTGGAATCACCTTCCAATCCACCTAATCAGCCCATTTAAATTACCTAGATGCAATCCCATAAACCCTTGATTGGGTTGACTGGTCAACAAGTCAACTCAAGGATCAAAGGAGCATTTTCATAGTCAAACCCTTCAACCCATTGAACCTAGCTCAAGCCACACCCATCCAGCCATTTGAAGAGGCTCCATGACTTGCTCCTATGCCACATCAGCAACCATTGACCAGTTGACCGGTCAAAATGGTCAATCCCCCTTAAACCCTTTTTTTTATGGTCAAAACCCTATTTCCTCCCTATATCACATGCCTAAAAGCCTATTTTTGCTTTATTTCCCTAACTAATCCCTGCTTAAGCTGCTCCAAGGGCTTGGCCTAGGTTATTTAGGCAATGTTCCCTCCCACTCATCCCAAGTCCACCCAATGGGAATGAGGCATGTCCAGCCTTTGGGGCAGCCTTCCAGCTTTCCCAGGGACAGGTGGCATCATCTGGAGAGCCCAGGAGTCGATCCCAGCCATCCATTTGGCTTGGGGGCGTTTGAATAGGGGAAAAAGGACCTAATACTTGATATTCTAACCCTAACCCTCTCTCTCCACTTAAGCTCTCTCAAGCCCATCTCCCTGTTCCATTGAGCTCCCCAGACATTTCCCAACTCATCCCCACTCAAATCCGGCCAGTCAAAGCGGTGGCCGGCGATCCTCCGGCGAGCTAACGTCCGATCCGTCCAAGGCTTTTACAAGGAGATCTGTGGAGCATTGGAGCGTGGATTCAACAGGACAAATAAGCGTGGACAGTCTACAAGTTCAGAGAATCCAAAAACGATCCAAACCGTCCTTTGAATCGCTGTAAAACTCTAACCCTAGTTTAAGACACTTAGTCTAAATAGCTTTCGATTTGGTGCATATTAGGCTAAAATTTTAATTCCCCACGATTTATGTACAATCAAGCTATGTATATTTAAAATTTCAAGTAATTTCATCGACTGGATCGAGAGAACGAACGAAAAAATGAATCCTAGGGCGTTTTCGCGGTTTGGCTCAGGCGCACATTTTTTGAACCGTTGATTTCCCGATCAACGGCCCAGATCGAGCCATCCCGCGGATTGATTCAGCCGTGTATTCTATCTCCGGTTCAATCATCCGTCCGACAGCATCCAGACCATCTATTTTGAACCGCGGGATTGACGCCAAACGTCCGATCTTTCCTCATCAGATCAGATCACGGGATTTGATCTGAACCGTTGATCTCTTCCACGCAGGGATCCGACGGTTGCGGTGTGGCGCTGACGTGTTTAAGTGAAAAACGCGTGATAGCGCCTGCGGTTGACACCTGGAAGACCGCCGCCTTCGCGCTGGACGAACCCCGTCGCGCCATCTGTCCCGCCACGCGCCGGCCGGTTGGTTTAATTAGTCTTAATTAGTTTTTAAAATCAGAAAATTTGATTAAATCATATTAAATTAATTATAAGTCCAAAATATTAGTATAATATATCAAAATTTCTAGAAAATTAAGACCTTTAATTTAAAATTAAGTTTAATTAAAAATAATATATATATATTTTTATTATTATTAAATACTTCATATTTTAGATTAATAATTAAAATATATATATATATATATATATATATATATATATATATATATATATATATATATATATATATATATATATATATATATATATTTGATTAAAATATTTTAAATAATTCAAAACTATAATTTAAAATATATTTTCAAAACTTCAGAGGTATATTTATTTTTAAATACAATATAAAGATTATTTTAAATATTAAATAATCTCAAATTACTTTAATTTCATTCAATTAATATAAATCTTCAAATTTTGATAAAAATTCGTCTTAAATCATAAATATATGTATATACATTAAATTCTTCAAAAAATTAATGATCTTAACTTAAAAATATTTTTTTTTAATCTAAAACTTTATTTATTTTGATTAATTTAGGTTATTTAAATATTTTTAGTATTTAATTATTACTTAATTAAATATCTTGAAAATCAAAATTTTACTTTCAAATGGTTTTAAAAAGAATCAGAGGACCTCTCAAGCACTTAAAAAATTATTTTAATATATATATTTTTTAATTATTCTATTTTAAAACTTATATCTTTATGTATAGATTTCTATATATAAATATATATTTTAAAACTATTTTAAGATTATATTTATTCAAATCTTTGAACATTGAGAGGGCCATTGAAATTTTAAACATAGGTTGAGTGATTGAATAGAAGTTATTGGGGAATGATTAGTGAGTGATTAGGTTTTAATCATTCACTAATCAAAACTTTATGATCTTAATTACCAACAATATTTGCATGCTTAGGTTGTACACACACATGCACTTAGCCTAGGCTCTCCTAGCTTTAGGATTTGATTGTTTCTATGTGCTTATGTCATGTTAAGTTAAGGGTTAGAGAAACCTTGATTCAAACCTATCAAACTTAGGGACATTAAGGACAAAAATTAAGGATTTCGATTAGAAAACTTAGAAAATTCATTGTGATTAGGATTTTTACCTTCTTGACTTGGAACTTCAAACACTTAAACTTAGTGACATGTACAACCACTAGGAAAAGTTTCACTGATTTTTGAAGTCATTAAGCCTCTTAAACAATCTTCTTAAGTTTAAACCCTAATTAAGCCTTGAAACCTTCCTGAAAATGTAATAAATCCATTTTAAACCCAAAAATTATGTTTAACCCCTCTAACTGACCATAATTAAACTCTTAACCAATGAAAATTAAAATCAAAATTATTTGAAAGCAATTTGAGCCTTAATCTAATTTTAAGTAAAAATCAATATTTAATTCATTTAATTAATTAAAAAATATTAAAATTTCCAAAAATTTCCCAAACACTTGGGAATCTCTCCTTAGGTCATTTCTGACCTTTGGAGTTGATTTCAAGGAGATTGGAATTCATTTGGATGAAAATCAAAAAAAGGCTCTCTAATTAAGAAATTTAGAAAATTCATTAAATAGTCAAAATTTCAAACATTCATAACTAATTCCAGAAAAATCCAAATCACCCAAACTAACTTGCATTCAATTCCTAATAAGCTCTAATATTTATTAAAAATATTAAATTCCAGAAATTTGTAATATTTTAAAAAGTCAACAAATTGGTCAAATCGTAGTTAAATCTAGTTGAAAACTTCAAACCTTCGTAATAAAATGCAGAAAAATCCGATTTCAACTTACTTACCTTCTAACTGATCGTAGTAAGGTCTAATATTTTAATAAAATACAAACATTCCAGGATTTGAACTTAATTAAAAAGTCAATTTTCAACCCTTTAATTAAATGATTAAAATATTCAAAATTCATAAAATTCAAAATCACTCTAAAACTCCAGAAAATATTGGTTTAATGCTTAAAACACTTAACAAATCCTTTAAAACATAACAACCACCCTAAAGTTGAAGTTTATTGGCTGGACTACTCCGGGCTGCGGGGCTAAGTGTCCTAAGGAGGCTGGTTCCTCGAGCCTGGTGGCACAACGTCACGAATGAATTCTAAAGGGTGTCAAACCTTAAAATGGATTAATTTTTAATTATTTAAAATTTTAAAAATCTCTAATTCAATTACATTAATTTGATTTATCGGCTGGACTACTCCGGGCTGCGGGGCTAAGTGTCCTAAGGAGGCTGGTTCCTCGAGCCTGGTGGCACAACGCCACGAATCAATTAATGGCAAACTTAAATTAATCAAGCTTTTAAAATCAGTAACTAACTCATTTTAATGTTAATCCACTCTTTTAATTCCAACCAATTTAAATAACTTAATCAACCCCGATTGCTACTGGGTAACCCAGGCCTACGAGGCTATTAGCTTAGCCCCAAGGAAGGTGAAATAAACTTCACGGCCTCGGTGTGAAACAAAGGTAGTAATCAATTAACATTTAAAATATGTCTAATTAAAATTCTTAATTCATTAATATTTAAATTTTAATTTAAATCCCCTTCTAAGCCTTAACAAATCCAAACTTTTAGACAACTTTAACTAATCACCTACTTTAGGATCTATCCCAGCCACACGACCTTTCTCACACACTTTAGATGATGTGCTAGGACAACCAACTCTAGATCTAGGATAGGCCGGTGTTTACTTTACTGCTGTGTGCCGGATATTTCGTAGTTTTCACTGCATGTTGTGGATGAAATTGCTTTGCTGTGTCTGCTTACTTTTTCTGTACTCTGTGGATGGATTTATGTGTTTGGCGACTAGATTACCCTTAGGTTAGGTACGATCTGGATGTTGACACAGTTTTCTGCAGGTGTCCACGCTCATGCAGGGCAATATAAAAAGGGGGCAAATCAAAAAATGCATAAATATTATAAATTCTTTGCACAGGTGATTTAGCTGCTAAAGCCCCCAAATCATAAAAAGAGCGTGGCCAGTGTGTTTACTTTCTTTTATGCTCATATACAACTGCTTGGGAATAACTGCTTTTTATATATTAATTGCTTAGGATAACCCTGCAGGTGAGTCTAGATTTTTATTTTGATATCAATGTAATTTGTGTAAGTGTCAAGTGTTGTGAAAGTTGATTTTGAGTTGGGATGCATAGATCCAAAGCTTGGATTCCAAAGAGGAAAGGATACCCCTTTAGGGAACACTCCTTTTCCATTTGGAAATCCAAATTTGGATCATACCTCTTCCTTACCCAAAGAGGAAAGAGTGGCCTTCCCCTTAGAGGGAAGTGCCCTCTTGTCCATTTGGGTAATCCACTATGAAGATTCCAAGAAGATTGAAAAAAACAAGTCCAAAGAAGAATGAGATTGAAGATTTGAAGATTTGAAGATTGAGAGTATCCCACTCAAAATAACTTGCGTCATTACTAGGTTTAGAATCCGGGTTGTTGTCAGTGGTGCCTGGCCACTTTACTTTCTGTAATATTCTGGTTTGTAATAAGCAAGGCAATTCTGCCTATGGACATTTATTAATTAATTTATATTTGATGTGATGATTTGATTGCCTTTAGGATTACTTGTTTTTACTAGTTTTTTGACGATTGCATGCCGCTTTTTGTTTTCTCCTGGATACGTGAGACTCGTGAGGGTGTGAAAGTTTTCTATTCATAATTTTAAAAGTTTAAAATTTTAGTGAGTCTAAATAACATAGAAAGATAACGAATCTAGGGAATTAGCCGGGGATCGACCCCGGGGTCACATGCATATTTCTGCATTACTCTTTCCTTGCTTTAGACCCTTCCCCGCCTGCGGGTAGAGTCCGGATAGTCTGACCTATGAGGACGAGGTGCCGGACCTGGGGAAGTCCAGTCTTCTAAAAAAAATTTATTTTATAAGCCTGTTTTTAAAAATTTTTCAAGCATATTTGATTTGAGGTTGTTAACCAGCATGCATTGCATTAGATACAAATCAAAGAGTCAAAATTTTAATTTCATTGTCCTTAGCATTTTTGCACCCAACATAAGTCAAGGGGGGCCAAATAGGAGGATCTCTAGATGTCGGCCCCAACTTTCCAAAACTTTAAATACAACGTCCCTACCACTCTTTCATAAAAGACCGGATTCATGTATTTTAAATCGTTTAGGTGGTTAGCTGGCTCCCCAATCCAGGCCGGGGTAAGTCCAGGTTTTGCACTGCATTAGTTAGGATCGGACGACTGTGGTCCAGTGTCCAAAATAGATTTAGGATCCGGGGCAGATCTTTGATTATAAGACCCCAAATTTCGGGAATCTAATCCCAAATTTCTAATAAAAAGCTTAACTCTAATTAAATACCATTTCAAATCCAAAACATAAAGCCCAACACTTAGATTAAGTTGGGACACTTCCGGATGGTTCTGGAATCTCAAAGTGTCCCCTACCTCTCATCCTTTAACTCCGTTAATAACTGCTCAATTTTGATCCATTCCCTTTTGATTTTCCAATAATTCTATTCATACTTTGATATCACTCCTAGAAACTCTAAACAAAATTTTGCCATTATTTTAATCGGGAGTTTTCGTAGGAGATTTTATCTCCCTACGATGTAATTAACTACGAGGGCTTGTGCTCGTAGGAGATTTGGAACCCCACACACCTGATTTTAAAGAAAACTCAATTTCTAAAACTTCATTAGATTTCTTTGGGAAAAGTTAAATAATGATCATTATGGTCGCATTAGAAGAATTATCGTAGAATGATGTCATTTCCCTTTGGGGAGATACATCCTTCTTCGATAAGGCTTTGGATGCGAATGCAACGATCATGTTTCTTGAATATTGTAATTGGGTACTTAGTTGAACTATACTTTGTCCCCTCGGGGCCATATAAAGTTCTTCTTAGAACCCGATCATAGTATTCAAGATGAGTTTACATAATTCTAAGTCTGAACACCGTTATGAAAGTTTATTTTCGTCCTTCGGGGTGATATACTCTTTCTAACGAGTCGATTCGACCTTAGAATTAGAACTCAACCTTAATCTTAAAATCCCCAAAGAAAACTAATATTTTTCAAAACCTGTTTTCCAAAATTCCACCAACAAAAAATGGCACGCCCGGTGGGACGAATCTCTCTCTCCATCTTTAATAATGACAAAATTTTGTTTCATCGATAGTTTTAACTATCATTTCTTCCGTTGGTCCCTCTGCTCATTTCTTCCTTGGGTGAGTGTGGCCAACATCTAAAATAATAACAAAATATTAAAAGAGAGGTTCCACCTCTAAATTTGGCTTTATTTAGATTTTTGTTCTGATTTTGACCTTCTGCCCCAGCTTAGCCTGTGAGGCGACAGTGTCAAATCAGATCTCTGGATATCCTTTTTAATTTTATGGATTTATGGTCGATAAATTTCTCGTTCAACATATAAATCCTTAAAATTGAAAAGAATTCAAAATTTTTTATTTCGTTCCAAACTATTTTAGTTTTAACCCCCTCATTTCCCCTTTGACTTCTAAGGGTGGGGAGGGTTAAACTATTCCTTTTTACTTGGGCTTTCTCACAATTCCATAAGCCTTCGGGCAAGGGGAAACTCTGTCCGTTGAGTTTTGGAACCTGTAAGAAAACCCCTTTCAAATTCTCAAAATTTCCTCAAAAAAAAATTTCTTAAACTCCAAGTTGTCATGTGTTACCCCATACGATTTCCTCGTGGGCCAACATATGTCATACTTTCAAAAAAATGATAATAATAAAATACTTTTTACCACTCTTTTCAAAAAGATCTAATTTCAATTATTTTCTTTAACTTTCAGAGAATTTCAAATGGCTGGCCAACTGATTTTCTCCTTTGACCGAGAGTTGTCTTCGACTGTTAATGACCAAGGGAGCATTGTTATTTTTGGAATGGGATTTAGTACTCTAGAGCTCTCTATGGATGGACACCAGATTGTTAGCTTGGATGCCAGTAAGGAAACTCCCCTAGTAGTTGAGTTAATTGTGGGATCTGCACCCACCTTGCCAGTAGTCAGTGATGGTCAGAAACAGCCTGAATCAGTTGTTGAACCTCCCACTGAAATTAAGTCTGTTTTTGAAGAAGGGTCTAGTTCTGGACTTAGATTCACCACTAAAAATCAGAAGAAGAACTATTTGAGGAGACTTAGAAAGAAAATCTCTAAGGCTAAGAGAGTTCTACCCTTTAAGACCTTGGCTCAAGTAGAACCTGAGGCTGTTGAGGAGCTACCTATTCCTGCTTCCTCTCCCCTCCTAAAGGGAAGTCGCTTTTACCCCCTGGATTCAGCTCAAGGGGAGGAGAGGATAGCTAGGATAGCCCATTCTCCACCATGCCCGGTCGACTACTCGACCAAGAAAACTCAGAAAGAAAGACATCTCCAAAAGACAAGGACTTTGAGAAATATAATTCATACCTGCGCTGCATAGACTGGACAGACTAAAGAAGAATATGTGAAACAATTGAAGGGAGTGATCTCACATCGCTTCCAAAAAGAAGTGTTGAAGGAAGAAGTATCCGAAGCAAAGAATTTAACCCCACAATTCGTTAGAAAGAATAAGAAGTATGTTAGACAGCCCGCTACTTCAGTACTGGTTGATGGATATCACTGGGTGCCACGCCCTCTGTCCTCTCAAACAGAGGGTATTGTGTTGACTGGGTCCGAGAGAGGCCGCCACTCTACTGGTAGACCCCCGGTACCCCCACATAAACCTGTAAGATTGGCCTCTGTGATTGTTAAACCAAAGGGGGTTGAAGTTCAAAAGTCTGTGGATCTTAAAGGAAAAAGACCTAAATCTCCTGAAAAGAGATATGTGCCAAAGAGAACTAAGTTGGAGAATCTGCCACCACCTCCTAGAACTTCTAAGTTCATTCTGCAGCTCCAACGAGTTTCAGCCAACCCTACTCCGAGTTCAGTTGAATTGATGGATGTTCAGGCTAGTACGCCAGTTGTTATAGTTGACAGTCCTGCCACAGCCAGTCTGACTCCGGATCCAATAGTTACCGTTCCTGCTACCCCAGTTGATGATCCCCAAAGTCCGAGTGTCATTCCTAGGCCCCTTAGTCAGGTGTCTGAGGACCTTACCTTACCAGATGTGGGAACTATCACTTTACAAGCTCCTACTTCTCCTGAGGAATATGTCCCTCTCCCTGTAGAGGATGCCACTCTTCTGACTACCAGCTCTGGGATAGTCGAAGAGGAGAGAATTGACCAGGATTTAGAAATGGAAGATGAACCGAATACAAAGTCTCAACCAGATCCTAATCCAAAACTTACAGAAATCATTGCCCTTATGGATTCTGAAGAGTTGTTTGATATGGCTGAGTATAAAGGATACTTACCCCTTGACCCTAAATCAATTGGGGATAGACCGGTCGAGGAGGTAGTCCAAGAAATAAGAAACATTTTGTTGAACAAAGAAGGAATGGCTTCTTTTGACCCTGATATGGATGATCTCCTTGGAGATGAAGATGATTATGTTGGGGGCATTCATGTGGTTGAAACTAGAGGATCTAATAAAGAAGCTGAGCCCAGCAAGCGTCGATTTGCTAAAGATGGTGATCCACATACTGCTGAGTCAGATTCAGATGAGTCTGTGAAAGACAGAGATGAAGAGCACATAAAAAACTTGGAGACTCAGCTTGCTAGCATGATGTCACAAGTTAGAGAAATGCAAGAGAAGTTGGACAAATCACAGCAAGAGTCTTTTATGATCCACCAGTCAGCTCGAGAGCTCACAGAAAAGGCCAAAAGGGCAGAATTTAATTCCAGACCTCTCGAGTCACCACCTGTGACTCTCCCTTGTCCAGTAGAGACACCTACAGTTCACCCTGCAGTTTCCACCATTCCTCCAATCCCACCTCAGAAGGATATCAAGCTGTTAATTGAGGACCAGGTAAGGGAGGTCTTAGCCCATGCTCAAGGAACTGTGTCTATTTCAAAGGGTAGACCCTACCCCGAAGAATATGACTTAGTTCCTTACCCAAAGGGCTTTGTGCCACCAACTTTTAAAGTTTTCACTGGAATTGAAAATCTGAGACAGCATCTGGCCCACTTCCGAGCAAGCTGTTGCAATGCAGGAGGGTCAGATGCTCTACTATTTCGCCAATTTGTAAGTAGTCTATCCGGCATTGCTTTTAAATGGTACGCCGATCTGCCCAACGGTTCAGTAAAAACCTTTAGTGACCTAGAAAACCTCTTTCTTAAGAGATTTTCTGGAGCGCAACAACGCACCACCGTGGGCGATCTCGTGGTTGAAAAGCAAAAGCCGGGAGAGTCTCTGGTTGAGTACATCTTGAGGTGGCGAAACCTCTCGATGAAGTGTGAACCCCAGTTGCAAGAGCAACATGCTGTGGAGATTCTTTTGAAGAATATCCACGGTCCTGTTGCTTTTCTCCTGAAAGGTTTCACTATTAAAACTTTTGAGAAACTTCTTAATAAGGCTAGCAACTTGCAGGAAGAGGCTCATAGGATGCCATTCTTACGAGAGCAGTCTGATGAAAGGAAGGGTCCAAAATTGGTGAAAACATTTAAAAAGAAAGCTGTGGTCTCAGCAGTAGATAAAGGAAAGAGGCCAGTGATTAGTCATCCTAGTACTCCACTTCCACCACAGCCGCCTCAGAAGCAGCCCTTTCAGATAGTTCCTCAACATACTAGAGATCCCTCCTTCATCCCTTTTAGAGAGAGATTGGCAAAGCCTTATCCATTTAAAAGGAAGTCAGTTAAGAAGATCTTCAGGAGTCTGTTAAAGAAACCAGATTTTCAGTTGCCAGAGGCTAGGAGGCCTGAGGATGAGAGCAAGAAAGATGATCCCAAGTATTGCCCGTACCACAGGATGCTTAGTCACCCTCTTGAGGACTGCGTTGTGTTCAAAGACTAGCTTGAGAGGAACTACACCCAAGGTAACATTATAATACCTAAAGAATACTTGGTCGATCCAGAAAAGGCTTCAATTAAGACCATTTCAGGTAATCCTCTTAACTCTTCTTGTTTTGTTGAAGATGGTTGGGACATTGCTTTGTCCCGGGCACTTAAAAAGTCGATTAACAAGTCTTTTCGTCTTTCTCAACAGCTGACTACGATAGCCCAGGCCCCGGTGTGGAAAGTTGACCTGGATGCTTCGCAGAAGGATGTTGAGCCACTTCCCTCTCCAGTAGTCTTAGGAACTACTAAGAAAAATGTAAAAGAAGAGAAATCTGATTTTGTAGAGAGGAAGTGTGTAGATGAGAGATGTATTAGAATGGCGGATGGCGGTGTTAAAACCCTTTCCCCTCTTTTGTTATCTGACTTTTACTTTGCCCCATCAAAGGCGAAGGGTCAAAAGATGAATAAAAAACATCCTTCTACTTCTGTCTTGATGATTAACCATGAATCTCAAATGCAAATTGATGACTCTCCTGTTTTGAATCAAATTCCTAATGAAATAAATACTGAGGTTAATCAAACCAACCTCACCGAATCGACTATTCAAGAAGAGGTCGAATGTGAAGCTTTATCAGAAAGTGATTTCCCTCAGATCAATTTCCAAGGAAATCCTATCTTGATAGAACTTTCAGATTCTGACTCGCTTTCAGGAAATGATGATCCAACACCTATGGTGTGTGTAGACACTGCCCTAGTTTGCCCGCCCGAAGACGTCGAGCAGGTGCAACTCCGTGGCGGTAAAGTCTTACCTCCTAGGTTGCCCCCTCAGGACAAAGGCAAGCAATCCTTATTCAAAAATCTAAATCCAGATTCCCCTCAACAATCAGAATTTCCTCTAATTCTCCGGGTTTCGAGTCTGTCGTTCCTAAGATCGATTACAATGTTCTAGCCCACCTTAGGAAGTTGCCAGCAAAATTAAGTATTTACGACGCCCTCCTTCTCTCCAAAGAAATGAGGGAGTCTCTAATTAAGGCACTTCTCGATCCCGAGATTTGCTTAACACAGTTGGCTGCAACTTCAGAAGGTGAGGCTCTCTACTTCAAAGAGGTCCCTGGGGTTACCTTTTCAGACGAAGATTTACTCTTGGGAACTGCTGACCACAATCGTCCCCTCTACATTACCGTAGATGTGGGAAATTTTAAGTTATCAAGAGTCCTCGTTGATCCGGGTGCATCGGTCAACGTGATGAACATAAAGACTCTTGCTTATCTCAGAGTTGATACTAGCAAGCTTTCAACCGACAGGTTGGTGCTTCGTGGGTTCAACGAGAAGGGCGAGAGAGCTTTAGGTTCAATCACTCTACTCCTGGAAATAGGAGGGTTAAAAACTGAAGCTAAATTTCATATAATTGATTCGACTACGTCCTTTAACGCACTTCTAGGTAGACCTTGGATTCACGAATATAGAATGGTTCCATCTACCCTGCACCAATGCATTAAGTATCAACGAGACGGCATTGAACATGTGATTAAGGGTGATTTGCAACCATTCTCGATTCAAGAAATCGGAATCTACGAAGATGCTGCATATTTCATACCAAAAGGGTCCTCGTCCCGTTCTAAATTAGAGATCAAATTTGAGGAGAAAATGGTTGGACAAAAATTCAACCAAAGGAAAGAAGAAAATAAAAATATCAGTCAAGAAATGATTCAATCGAGTAGTGAAGACGACTCTGATATCGTTGTCCTTAGACCTCCAAGCACATTACCTCAAAGAGGTGGGAGGATGGCTTTAAGGGCACGAGGTCGAGGCCGCGCTTCATTAGACAGGAGAGCAGCACCTGTGTACATTGATTTGGAATCAGATTCCGATGGTGAACTAGAAAGTCAAGGTGCTGCCCTCTCTCTCGATTATCAAAACGTAAATACTCCTCCAAAATTTGATCTCACCTTAGACCGGGACAGTGACCCTGAGGTAGATATTTCAAAAGTTAAAAGTGACGAGCCCGAATTAACAATGTATGAAAAGCTCACTAGAAGGATTGAGGCCCTTTCTCTGACCCCACTGTCGGCAGGCAGGGTTGTAGGGTTGGAAGTCAAAGTGGCCCCCAACTTGGATGGTGAAGTTAAGAAAGTCCAGAAATTCTTTCCTGGCTCCTCCTCCGCAAGGGACGAAGGTGATGTAACCCTTGAGGAGGCAAATTTTAATGAATTAATGGAATTACCTTTTGGCTACTTCCCTGTTTGTGTAAAAAATACTTTTTCTAAAGGCTCTATACCATACCGATGGACTAAGGGTCAAGCTAGATACCACGAGAATATTTGGCGAACAAAAATAAATAAAAATCCAACAAGTGGTATTGGCTTTGGGACCGTTAGTTCATTCGATGATGATGAGTATTGCCTAATGATAACTTACCATCTCGATTCTCCAAATGTCCCTACAGATCCTCCTTGTCCTCTAGATGGACTCTGTTTGGAGACTTTAGACGATCCCGATGATCTTCAAGTTCGGGATGCACCCCCTGAATTTGAAGAGGAAATTAAGTCGACAGTCGATGAGTTGAGAGAAATTAACTTGGGAAACGATGATGACCCCCGTCCGATTTTTATAAGTACTTTGTTGAGAGAGGGTGAAACCCAAGACTTAATCCAGTTGTTATTCGAGTTCAGGGTTTGCTTTGCCTGGACATACGACGAAATGCCAGGTTTGCCTGCTGAGGTAGCAGTTCACAAACTTGGAGTTCGGCATGATGCCATCCCTGTTAAACAAGCTCCTCGACGCATGCGCTTAGAGATTGAGCAACAAGTCGTTTCTGAAGTTAAGAAATTGGCAGAAGCCGGATTCATTCGAGAGGAACAATATCCCTCTTGGGTGGCCAGCGTCGTGCCAGTTCGAAAGAAAAATGGTCAGATTCGGATTTGTGTCGACTATAGGGATCTGAATAAGGCATGCCCTAAAGATGAGTTCCCTCTACCAATACCAGAACTCATGGTGGACATTGCCTCCTCACATGCTATTTTCTCATTCATGGATGGCTCGTCAGGTTATAACCAAATCAAGATGGCCCCTGAAGATGAGAGAAATACGGCGTTCAGAACCCCTATTGGAATCTTTTGTTATAAGGTAATGCCATTCGGCTTAAAGAATGCCGGAGCAACCTACCAACGGGCCATGACCCGTATCTTTGACGACTTAATTCATAATCAAGTTGAATGTTATATTGACGATTTAGTTGTCAAGAGCAAGGTTAAAGAGGCTCACCTGTATGACTTAAGAGTTGTTTTCGAACGATTGCGCCGCTACGATTTAAAAATGAACCCCTTGAAGTGCGCCTTTGGCGTCGCCTCGGGAAAATTCTTAGGATTCGTAGTGAGGCACCGCGGAATCGAGATAGACCCTGCTAAAATTGAAGCCATCTTAGATATGCCATCTCCTAAGAGCCTTACTCAGTTAAGGTCTCTACAAGGTAGATTGGCCTATATAAGGAGGTTTATTTCTAATCTTTCCGGGAGATGTCAACCCTTTTCTGTCCTTGCGAAAAAGGATACTAAATTCGTATGGGGCGAGAAGTGTCAGAATGCTTTTGACGATATCAAACAATACCTTTCTAACCCGCTAGTCTTGGCAGCTCCGATTCCGGGAAAGCCATTAATCCTCTACACCGCAGCTCTAGATGAGTCTTTAGGTGCCCTGTTGGCTCAAGTTAACGACGAAGGAAAAGAGAATGCCCTCTACTACCTTAGTCGAAGACTCCTTCCTACTGAAATTCGATACCCATCAATTGAGAAGCATTGTCTTGCTCTGGTTTTTGCAGCTCAGAAACTGAGGCATTATATGCTCTCCCACTCAATCAGTCTGATTTCAAGAGTTAATCCTTTGCAATATCTTATGACCCGACCTACGTTGTCAGGACGTTTAGCTCGTTGGTCTATGATATTGTTGCAATTTGAGATTACTTTCACTCCTCTTCGTGCTGTGAAAGGGCAGGCTGTTGCCGACTTTCTGGCAGCACACCCGCTGCCGGCAGATTCTCCTCTGAACGATGACTTACCCGACGAACAAATCATGAGTTTGGGGGAATCTGGAGAGGCCATCTGGGAATTATATTTTGATGGGGCAGCATCCTCTCGTAGGATTGCGACCCAACAATCTGTAATTCCTGGAAAGGCTGGAGTCGGTCTAATTTTTATTACACCAGAAAAAGGAATGATGCATTTTTCCTACCACTTGTCGGAGCCTTGCACAAACAACGAAGCTGAATACGAAGCTCTGATAACTGGTTTGGAACTTGCAATTCTAATGGGAATTAAAGAGATCAAGATATTTGGAGACTCCCAGTTGGTGATTAACCAAGTCGCCGGAACTTATAAAGTCTTGAATCCGAATCTCCTAAGATATCACCAGTACACACTTCACTTGTTGGAACAAATCCCTATTGCTACTTTGTATAGGGTTCCCCGTGGAAGCAATTCCGCGGCGGATGCCTTAGCAAAGCTTGCAAAGGAATTTGCATGTCCTGAGGAAGATTCCATCCCTATAGAGATTCAGGGTCGTAAGACCCTCTCTCTTATAGATTTGGAACACATTAGTAAGACTCCTCTTCAGATCCTTTCTGCCTCTTCGACAACTGACGAAGAAGGCGATTGGAGACGACCCTTAGTCGATTACCTTAAAGAAGGGAAGCTTCCCCAGGATAAATCACTCTCCAACCAGATTAAGAAACGTGCCCTATCGTATGCACTAGTTAACGATCTGTTGTACCGTCGGTCCTTTGATCACATGTGGCTGCGCTGTTTGAACAAGCGAGATGCCCAGAAAATTGTTAATGAAGTTCATTCAGGACTGTGCGGTGCTCATCAATCGGGTCCAAAAATGAAATTAAAGATTAAAAGACTTAGATACTATTGGCCGACAATGATTGACGATTGCATGAATACTGCAAAGCACTGTCATCAATGTCAGGTCCATGGTGTGGTTTTACATCAGCCGCCTAATGTGTTACACCCTACAATAGCCTCGTGGCCCTTCGAGAGTTGGGGCACGGATATCATTGGGCCGATTGACCCTCCCTCTGTGAGAGGTCATCGTTTCATATTAGCAGCGACTGATTACTTTTCAAAGTGGGCGGAAGCAATTCCCCTACGAAACGTAACATCACACCACGTCTTAAAATTCTTTCGTGACCATATTGTATATCGATTTGGCGTACCTCGCAGAATCATATCCGATAATGGGTCCGCATTCAAGTCTACAAAAATCAATAGTTTTGTAAGGCGCCATAATATTGATTGGAGATATTCGACGATCTATTACCCTCGGGCGAATGGATTGGCCGAGGCCTTCAACAAAACCTTGGTGCAAATTGTCAAAAAGACCCTTGATGATAACAAACGACAGTGGGTTGACGGTTGGTGGAAGCTTTGTGGGCTTATCGTACCACTTATAGAACCCCAACTCAATCCACCCCGTTTGCACTAGTATATGGATCCGAGGCCGTTCTACCCTTGGAAATACAAATCCCTTCGCTCAGAATTGCAGTTCAAAATCAAATTACCAATGAACAAAATGCAAAACTACGATTAGAAGAACTCGAAGGCCTTGAAGAGCGACGTCTCCACGCTCAACAAAGTTTAGAGTTGTATAAATCCCGTATGGTTCAAGCCCATGACAAGTTAGTGCGACCTAGGACCTTCCAAGCGGGAGACTTGGTATTGGTCCTTCGGAGGCCTATCTTGGCCCATCGGAAGCTGGGAGGCAAATTTGAACCTACGTGGGAAGGACCCTTCGTTATAGAGACTGACTACGAAGGAGGCTCGTATCAGTTAGTAGATTGTAAAGGGAACCACCCGATGCTACCTGTCAATGGGCGTTTCCTTAAGAAATACTATGCTTGATATAGCTCATTATATCAATTAATAAAACTTCCTTTTCTTGATTTATAACTTGATTCTACCTTTTTTAAAAAAGTCCTTTTTTTTAACGCTCTTCGCCTTCTCTTTAAGGTTAGGTCCTTCCTTCCCTTAGGATTAGACCCGCTAGTGGTGGAGTACGCCCTCCGTGGCACTACCCTAGCATTTGACCCGGGGATTAGTGGTGGAGTACGCCCTTCGTGGCACCATCCTGATTCCCATTCGCTAGTGATGGAGTACGCCCTTCGTGGCACCATCCTAGTTTGCCAGTTAATCTGTCTACTAGGAGTAAGTCTTCTATCAGCATCCTGTAGACCTAAGGTTGGGTGATGCCCTTCCTTAGACCCAAAGTTAGGTATTCCCTACTTTGGTTTCCAGTTAATCTGCCTATTTTGGAGTAAGTCTTCTATCAGCATCCTATAGGCCTAAGGTTGGGTGATGCCCTTCCTTAGACCTAGGGTTAGGTATTCCCTACCTTGGTTTCCAGTTGATCCGTCTACTAGGAGTAAGTCTTCTATCAGCATCCTGTAGACCTAAGGTTGGGTGATGCCCTTCCTTAGACCCAAAGCTAGGTATTCCCTATTTTGGTTTCCAGTTAATCTGCCTATCAGGAGTAAGTCTTCTATCAGCATCCTATAGGCCTAAGGTTGGGTGATGCCCTTCCTTAGACCCAAGGTTAGGTATTCCCTACCTTGGTTTCCAGTTGATCCGTCTACTAGGAGTAAGTCTTCTATCAGCATCCTGTAGACCTAAGGTTGGGTGATGCCCTTCCTTAGACCCAAAGCTAGGTATTCCCTACTTTGGTTTCCAGTTGATCTGCCTATTAGGAGTAAGTCTTCTATCAGCATCCTATAGGCCTAAGGTTGAGTGATGCCCTTCCTTAGACCCAAGGCTAGGTATTCCCTACATTGGTTTCTCCAGTTTCTTTGTCTACTAGGAGTAAGTCTTCTATCAGCATCTTGTAGACCTAAGGTTGGGTGATGCCCTTCCTTAGACCCAAGTTTAGGTATTCCCTACCTTGGTTTTACCAGTTTTCCTTATCCAATAGGTGTAAGCCTCTTATTAGCACCCTATAGGCTTGAGGATGGGAGATGATCTCCCCTTCACTCTCAAAATTCTACTTCCATTCGGTCAACGCCAATGTGTGCAGCAGAAGTTCCTTCTACTACACACATTGGGGGTCCATTTATTGACCTCATTTTTGTATGAGGTCACTAAGACCCATCCAGAATCCAGATTTAATCCTAGACCCTAGGATCCACTCTAGACCTTAGGATCCTTCTAGGTCCATGACCTTAGAGCCTATTCTAGAGCCTAGGATTCCCTTAAATCCTAGATCTTAGAATTCTTCTAGATCTTAGGATCACTCCAACTTCAAATCAATCTCCACCCTTGATCAACCTCAATCTTAAATCAATTCCTATATTTGATCCACTCCAATTTCAATTTGATTCCTACCTGTAATCAATTTGAATCTCAAACTCCATCCAATTCAAATCCAAATTAATTCAAATTTCAAACATATCCAAACCTTGATCCAATCAATTTGACAATCCAAATTTCAATCTAGACTTTGATCCAAACTTCAATCTAGCTTTGACCCTGTCCATTTATTAACAATCACCACATGATTGTAAATGGTTTGGATACTTCAATATTAATCATTCAAACTTCAAATCAAATCCAAACCCAGAATTCAGACTCAAATCCAAACTCTAGAGGCCCTGTCCTAAACACCCTTTTCAGAGATTTTTCAAATATTTCAAAACCCAGTCAAATGATCTCTGATTCAAAGTCTATCACTTGCAAAGTGATAAGACATGTCTCTAGAGGTTACCCTCCAACTTTGAGCTCATTCTGAGGTCTCTAACCCCAGAATCTGAATTAAAATTCAAAGGCTGTAAAACCTTCAAATATTTACAGCCTATGCCACTGAACCTAACCCCTTTGAGATCTTGACCTTGGAACCCTTATCCAAGCCTCCAATCACTTCCAGACCTTTGATTTTAACCCATTGAGCAGTAAACTGCATTTTTCAGACCCATTTTTAACCATAGTTGACAAATAGGTCAAAATTGACCAAAATACCCCTATGGGGCTCAAATAGGGATTTCAAACCAAATGAGCTCCAAATTGGATGCAACAACCTTTGAAAAATTTCAAATGTCATTTTAAATCTTTTGAACCTATTTCCAACCCTTGGGTCAACCTGGTTGACCAAGTCAACTGGTTTGACCCAAGAGGCCCTTTAAGGGTCCAAACATGTGTTTTGACCCAAATGACCTCTCTAAGTCATCCAATCACTTCCATTAGCCTTAAAATATCATTTTAAACCTGTTGAGCCCAAACCCAGACTCTGGGTCAACCTGGTTGACCAAGTCAACCCAGGTTGACCAAACAAGCCCTTAAGGGTTCAAATAGTGATTTGGACCAAATTGACCCCTCCAAACCCTGGGACCACATCCAGTAGACTCAGGATAACATTCTGAATTTGTTGAATCCATTTCTAGCCCCTGAACCCAACTGGTTGACCAAGTCAACTAGTTTTAGCCTAAAAGCCCATTAAGGGCCCATTAAGCTTTCTTAATTCAATTGACAAAAATGACTCTTGGAATCACCTTCCAATCCACCTAATCAGCCCATTTAAATTACCTAGATGCAATCCCATAAACTCTTGATTGGGTTGACTGGTCAACAAGTCAACTCAAGGATCAAAGGAGCATTTTCATAGTCAAACCCTTCAACCCATTGAACCTAGCTCAAGCCACACCCATCCAGCCATTTGAAGAGGCTCCATGACCTGCTCCTATGCCACATCAGCAACCATTGACCAGTTGACCGGTCAAAATGGTCAATCCCCCTTAAACCCTTTTTTTTTTTTATGGTCAAAACCCTATTTCCTCCCTATATCACATGCCTAAAAGCCTATTTTTGCTTTATTTCCCTAACTAATCCCTGCTTAAGCTGCTCCAAGGGCTTGGCCTAGGCTATTTAGGCAATGTTCCCTCCCACTCATCCCAAGTCCATCCAATGGGAATGAGGCATGTCCAGCCTTTGGGGCAGCCTTCCAGCTTTCCCAGGGACAGGTGGCATCATCTGGAGAGCCCAGGAGTCGATCCCAGCCATCCATTTGGCTTGGGGGCGTTTGAATAGGGGAAAAAGGCCCTAATGCTTGATATTCTAACCCTAACCCTCTCTCTCCACTTAAGCTCTCTCAAGCCCAGCTCCCTGTTCCATTGAGCTCCCCAGACATTTCCCAACTCATCCCCACTCAAATCCGGCCAGTCAAAGCGGTGGCCGGCGATCCTCCGGCGAGCTAACGTCCGATCCGTCCAAGGCTTTTACAAGGAGATCCGTGGAGCATTGGAGCGTGGATTCAACAGGACAAATAAGCGTGGACAGTCTACAAGTTCAGAGAATCCAAAAACGGTCCAAACCGTCCTTTGAATCGCTGTAAAACTCTAACCCTAGTTTAAGACACTTAGTCTAAATAGCTTTCGATTTGGTGCAAATTAGGCTAAACTTTTAATTCCCCACGATTTATGTACAATCAAGCTATGTATATTTAAAATTTCAAGTAATTTCATCGACTGGATCGAGAGAACGAACGAAAAAATGAATCCTAGGGCGTTTTCGCGGTTTGGCTCAGGCGCACGTTTTTTGAACCGTTGATTTCCCGATCAACGGCCCAGATCGAGCCATCCCGCGGATTGATTCAGCCGTGTATTCTATCTCCGGATCAATCATCCGTCCGACGGCATCCAGACCATCTATTTTGAACCGCGGGATTGACGCCAACCGTCCGATCTTTCCTCATCAGATCGTATCACGGGATTTGATCTAAACCGTTGATCTCTTCCACGCAGGGATCCGACGGTTGTGGTGTGGCGCTGACGTGTTTAAGGGAAAAACGCGTGATAGCGCCTGCGGTTGACACCTGGATGACCGCCGCCTTCGCGTTGGACGAACCCCGTCGCGCCATCTGTCCCGCCACGCGCCGGCCGGTTGGTTTAATTAGTCTTAATTAGTTTTTAAAATCAGAAAATTTGATTAAATCATAATAAATTAATTATAAGTCCAAAATATTAGTATAATATATCAAAATTTCCAGAAAATTAAGACCTTTAATTTAAAATTAAGTTTAATTAAAAATAATATATATATATTTTTTATTATTAAATACTTCATATTTTAGATTAATAATTAAAATATATATATATATATATATATATATATATATATATATATATATATATATATATATATATATATATATATATATATATATATATATATATATATATTTGATTAAAATATTTTAAATAATTCAAAACTATATTTTAAAATATATTTTCAAAACTTCAGAGGTATATTTATTTTTAAATACAATATAAAGATAATTTTAAATATTAAATAATCTCAAATTACTTTAATTTCATTCAATTAATATAAATCTTCAAATTTTGATAAAAATTCGTCTTAAATCATAAATATATGTATATACATTAAATTCTTCAGAAAATTAATGATCTTAACTTAAAAATATTTTTTTTTTAATCTAAAACTTTATTTATTTTGATTAATTTAGGTTATTTAAATATTTTTAGTATTTAATTATTACTTAATTAAATATCTTGAAAATCAAAATTTTTCTTTCAAATGGTTTTAAAAAAAATCAGAGGACCTCTCAAGCACTTAAAAAATTATTTTAATAATTTTTTTTTTAATTATTCTATTTTAAAACTTATATCTTTATGTATAGATTTCTATATATAAATATATATTTTAAAACTATTTTAAGATTATATTTATTCAAATCTTTGAACATTGAGAGGGCCATTGAAATTTTAAACATAGGTTGAGTGATTGAATAGAAGTCATTGGGGAATGATTAGTGAGTGATTAGGTTTTAATCATTCACTAATCAAAACTTTATGATCTTAATTACCAACAATATTTGCATGCTTAGGTTGTACACACACATGCACTTAGCCTAGGCTCTCCTAGCTTTAGGATTTGATTGTTTCTATGTGCTTATGTCATGTTAAGTTAAGGGTTAGAGAAACCTTGATTCAAACCTATCAAACTTAGGGACATTAAGGACAAAAATTAAGGATTTCGATTAGAAAACTTAGAAAATTCATTGTGATTAGGATTTGTACCTTCTTGACTTGGAACTTCAAACACTTAAACTTAGTGACATGTACAACCACTAGGAAAAGTTTCACTGATTTTTGAAGTCATTAAGCCTCTTAAACAATCTTCTTAAGTTTAAATCCTAATTAAGCCTTGAAACCTTCCCGAAAATGTAATAAATTCATTTTAAACCCAAAAATTATGTTTAACCCCTCTAACTGACCATAATTAAACTCTTAACCAATGAAAATTAAAATCAAAATTATTTGAAAGCAATTTGAGCCTTAATCTAATTTTAAGTAAAAATCAATATTTAATTCATTTAATTAATTAAAAAATATTAAAATTTCCAAAAATTTCCCAAACACTTGGGAATCTATCCTTAGGTCATTTCTGACCTTTGGAGTTGATTTAAAGGAGATTGGAATTCATTTGGATGAAAATCAAAAAAAGGCTCTCTAATTAAGAAATTTAGAAAATTCATTAAATAGTCAAAATTTCAAACATTCATAACTAATTCCAGAAAAATCCAAATCACCCAAACTCACTTGCATTCAATTCCTAATAATCTCTAATATTTATTAAAAATATTAAATTCCAGAAATTTGCAATATTTTAAAACGTCAACAAATTGGTCAAATCGTAGTTAAATCTAGTTCAAAACTTCAAACCTTCGTAATAAAATGCAGAAAATCCGATTTCAACGTACTTATCTTCTAACTGATCGTAGTAAGGTCTAATATTTTAATAAAATACAAACATTCTAGGATTTGAACTTAATTAAAAAGTCAATTTTCAACCCTTTAATTAAATGATTAAAATATTCAAAATTCATAAAATTCAAAATCACTCTAAAACTCCAGAAAATATTGGTTTAATGCTTAAAACACTTAACAAATCCTTTAAAACATAACAACCACCCTAAAGTTGAAGTTTATTGGCTGGACTACTCCGGGCTGCGGGGCTAAGTGTCCTAAGGAGGCTGGTTCCTCGAGCATGGTGGCACAACGCCACGAATGAATTCTAAAGGGTGTCAAACCTTAAAATGGATTAATTTTTAATTATTTAACATTTTAAAAATCTCTAATTCAATTACATTAATTTGGTTTATCGGCTGGACTACTCCGGGCTGCGGGGCTAAGTGTCCTAAGGAGGCTGGTTCCTCGAGCCTGGTGGCACAACGCCACGAATCAATTAATGACAAACTTAAATTAATCAAGCTTTTAAAATCAGTAACTAACTCATTTTAATGTTAATCCACTCTTTTAATTCCAACCAATTTAAATAACTTAATCAACCCCGATTGCTACTGGGTAACCCAGGCCTACGAGGCTATTAGCTTAGCCCCAAGGAAGGTGAAATAAACTTCACGGCCTCGGTGTGAAACAAAGGTAGTAATCAATTAACATTTAAAATATGTCTAATTAAAATTCTTAATTCATTAATGTTTGAATAGTTGCTATTTGAATGATTTATATTTGTGCAACTTATGTAGTTTTGATGATTCCAAACATTATTGTTCAGATGTATAATTATCTCCTAACAATTTAGAAGATTTGCACTTGCTCTTGTGTATACTAACATTTCAGGAAAATCAGACTCCAGACTACGAAAACTTCAAATCAAATTCAACATGAGAAATTTTGTTTATTTGAAGTGTCTTTTCTTTGAATTAATTTTGAAAGGGAGTGATTGTAATTGAGTGAATAAAATCACACACACAAACTAAGGAGATCTTGAAATTCTATACTGATCGTACAGGACGATATATATCGTACTGGACGATCTGTCAGTTATCTCCTATAGAGCATTTGGAACGAATAGGAACTTGCTTCGAAAAATTTTTCTAAGTCCTATTCGTCCAGGACGAATTTTTATATCGTCCCCGGCGATGGGCGCTCTGGAAAATTTTCGTACAGACGAAAATAAATTTCGTACCGGACGAACAGCTCTCTGGAAAATTTTCGTCCAGACGAAACCATATTATCGTCCCCGGCGATGGGCGCTCTGGAAAATTTTCGTCCAGACGAAATAAATCATCGTCCAGGACGATCGGCTCTCTGGAAAATTTTCGTCCAGACGATCAAATTTTCGTCCAAACGATAAACCGACTTAGGACAGTTTTCAGCAGTTTCTAGAACCGACCTTGTAATAACCGTTCGTACTGGACGAACCTAGTTCGTACAGGACGATCAGCTGTACGAAGTCATTTCGTACACATATACAAATTGGGTCGTTTCAGATCGTTTAAGTAAAATCGTCCAGGACGATCCACGATCGTACCGGACGATCCACTGCGTACAGAATTGAAAACTTGCAGTTTTTGGGCGGTTTTTCTTGTCTTTTGTATAAATACTTCAAATTAGACTGCCACCCAATCTTTTTGTCATTTGATCTTCGTGCCTATTGAGAGAATAGTCAAGGGGAGAGTGGAAGAGAGCATTCAAAGGAGGATTCCTACCATTGGAGCAAGAAGGCTTCACTTGGATTGCTAAGGTAAGAATCTCTACTTGTGAAATTGGATTCCTTCACTCTTTTCTTTCTTTCTTTTAGGTTCTTGTGAGAAGATCATTCAAGAAGGTCCGGTTCTCTGCCGACACTTGGAGAGTGTGAACAGCCGTGGGTTCTCTGCCTACACTAGGAGAGTGTAAAAGGAAGAAGGTTCTCTGCCTACACTTGGAGAGTGTGAACAGCCGTAGGGTTCTCTGCCCACACTAGGAGAGTGTAAAAGGACGACGGTTCTCTGCCAGCACTGTGGATTGTGTAAAAGGACGACGGTTCTCTGCCGCACCGGGGAGTGGTGAAAAGAGGGTTTTGTACAGGCTTCTCCGCCTTGCTGTGGGTGCTAAAGGAGAGTCACTTTGTGGTATTAGTGCAATACTCAGAGGGTGCCTCTGAGGAGTGGATGTAGGTCTGGTTATAGACCGAACCACTATAAATCTGGTGTCATTTACTTTATTGCTTTTACGTTTCCGCATTTTAAATTTCTGTTTTAACAACTCTGTGGTTGAAAAATATTTTTCTACAAACTTTAAAAGAAAATTTCATTTCGGTTCAACTTTAATTTTAAGAGGGTTTAAAATTTTTAAAAACTACCAATTCACCCCCCTCTTGGTAGCCTTGGGACATTTACTTAGGCTTAACAACCTAATTACTAGACTCAACAAGTGGTATCAGAGCATTGTTTCAAAATCATAAGTTTGAACTACTTTTTGATTAACGTAGATGGCTACATTTGGAAACCGAAACACACCTGAGGGTTACTCTATCACTAGACCTCCACTGTTTGACAATATTCCTTTTGATTTTTGGAAAACACGCATGTCTACTTTCTTACAGTCACTTGACTTATCGCATGTGGATGTTAGTCCAGGAAGGTTACACAAAACCAACTAGATTAGTTGATGGAATTAGGGTAGAAGTACCCTATGCAGATTGGACTATAGAAGAACGTGACTTAGCACAATTAAATGCAAAATGTTTAAATAGTTTCTTTTGTGCTTTAAAATCTGAAGACTACATGCGAGTTTCTACTTGTAAAAGCGGAAAAGACATATGGGATAGACTTTGTATTACTTATGAAGGGACAAATGAGGTTAAGCAATCTAGGCTAAATATCTTGTTACATGACTACGAACTATTTCGCATGAAACCTAATGAATCTATATCTGACATGTACACAAGATTCACTCAAATTGTCACCTCTTTGCATGCACTTGGTAGGGAATTAACTAATGCTGAAATGGTTAATAAGATTCTTCGTTGTTTACCTACTGCATACGATGCTAAAATTACTGCAATTACAGAGTCAAAAGATCTGAACATTTATTCTATTGACAATCTTCTTGGTTCACTCATTGCTTACGAGCAAGGAGTAAGTCAAAGAAAGATTGATGTAGGTGAACAAAGAAAGGACAAGAATATTGCACTAAATGTGGAAGAGTCAGAAAGTGAACACTCACAACCTGAGGATGAAGATGATATAGCACTGATGACTAGACAATTCAAAAGCTTTTTAAAGAGGAAGCAGAAGAGACGCCAGCAATGGAATAGAGGTAAGTATAATAGAAATGGCAAGGTTTCTAATGAAGTAATTTGTTATGAATGCAGGAAACCAGGTCCATATAAAGACTGACTGTCCAAAACTCAAAGCCTCTCCTAGCAAGGAGAAGGTAGAGGAGAAACCAATGGTAAAGAAGGGCAAGAAGAAGTTTCAAAAGGCTTTTTGGGCGGACTCAGCTTCAGACTCATCTGAGACTGATAAAGAAGAAGAAGTCACCAACCTTTGCTTGATGGCAGATAAAGCTGAACAATCAGATCAAGAAGAGGTATGTGATTTAACTTATAATGAATTGTTTGAAGTTTCTGAACACATGCATGATGCATATAGGAAAACTAAAAAGATGCATGCTAGTATAGTTTTAGAATTGGAAGAGCTTAATAAGGAACACGAAATCCTTAGGAAAGATCATGCTTTAATTGATAGCAACCACATGAAACTACTTGATGAATATGATGACTTGAATAAAAATTTTGAGAATTTAAAATCATCCTATGCTTGAACTTGAAAAAGAATTTGAGAAATTTAAGGATGAATCTGAGCACAAGACATATAGAGTCAATTATACAAATCGAATCTTGGAAGAAATGAATTCATTTTATAAACTTACTATAAGTGCTCTCGAGGATAATAGGAACCCCCCTAAACATGAAGATTTTACAAATCCTAAGTATTATCCTAAATTTATGAAATCCCTTAGAAGACAATCATATGAGAGAAAACATAGGAATATTTTTCCTAATGTTAAATGTAACAATTGTGGATTTTTAGGACATATATCTCACACCTGCACTTTAAAGATAAAACCTAATTTGGTGTGGAGATCTAAGATGCAAAAATCTAGACATATCACACATGCATCTGATTATAAATTTCATAAAGGTGAACCCAAACTAGTTTGGGTTCCCAGGTCTAACATTTGAGAATTTTGCAGGTATACTCTCACACAAGACCTCGTGAGAGTATATGGTACCTGGACAGCGGATGTTCTAAGCACATGACTGGAGATACTGCTCAATTCATAACGCTGGAAGCCAGGAGTGGAGGCAAGGTTACACTTGGAGATAATACCACAAAGAAAGTGGTTGGATCAGGTATGATTGGAAACTTGAAAAACTTTTTCATAGATAATGTTTTATTAGTTGAAGGCTTGAAACATAATTTGCTTAGCATAAGTCAGCTTTGTGATAAGGGCTATAATGTAAAATTTTTACCTACTAGCTGCATAATTAGCCTAAATGGAAAAATTGTTTTAAATGGAAAAAGGGTGAACAATGTTTACATGCTAGATTTAAATTGTATTCAATCTCCTACTGCTTTTTGTTTGAAAACTGTTTCTGATGAATCATGGCTTTGGCATAGGAGACTTTGTCATTCTAGTATGAAAAATCTTAGAAAAATTACCCAAAAGAATTTGGTGAGAGGATTACCTAAACTAGACTTTACTAAGGATCATCTGTGTGATGCATGTCAATTAGGAAAACAAGTAAGGTCCTCATTTAAGTCCATTAAAGATCTTAGGACAAGTAAACCTTTAGAAATTCTACACATGGATCTTTTTGGACCAGTAAGCACTGTTAGTCTAGGAGGAAAGGTATATGGTTTTGTTATAGTAGATGATTTTTCAAGATTCACCTGGGTTAAATTTCTTTTTCATAAGAGTGAATCATTTGAGGAATTCAGAAATTTTTCAACTTGGATACAAAGAAAACTAGGATGTGAAATAATTTCTATACAAAGTGATCATGGAGGAGAATTTGAAAATGAAAGATTTGAAGATTTCTGTAAAGAAAAGGGGATTGATCACAATTTTTCTGCACCTAGAACTCCTCAACAAAATGGAGTAGTTGAAAGAAAGAACAGAACATTAATAGAAGCCGCCCGAGCAATGTTAGCAGAATACTCTCTTCCTAGGTATTTTTGGGCTGAGGCGGTTAGCACTGCATGCTATGTTCTGAATAGGGTGAATGTGAGATCTAATTTGAATAAAACACCCTATGAGTTGATAAAAGGAAGAACACCAAATTTGTCTCATTTGCATGTATTTGGTTGCAAGGTGTTCATACATAATAATGGAAAATCTGCCTTAGGAAAATTTGATCCAAAATCAGATGAAGGAATTTTTGTTGGATATTCAAGTGTTGGAAAATCTTATAGAGTATTCAACAAAAGAACTTTAGTCATTGAAGAAACCACACATGTTGTTTTTGATGAAATTGGAAACATGGAAGAGCCAAAAGTTGTTGAAGAAGAAATTGAAGAAAACTCTCAAAAGATAGATAGATTAAATTTGGAAGAAAATGTGGAAGAAAATTTAGAAAGAGAAGACCCTTTGCCTAGAGATTTGAGATTTTCTAAAAACCACCCAAAGGAATTAATCATAGGTGAACCAAGTGAGGGTGTTAGAACTAGGCGTGGATTAAACAAGGAAGTCAATCATTCAGCCTTTATTTCTACTGTTGAACCCACTAACATTGATCAAGCACTTTCAGATGAATTTTGGATATTGGCCATGCAAGAAGAGTTGAATCAATTTGTAAGAAATAAAGTTTGGGAACTAACTACAAGGCCAAAAGATCAAAGTGTTGTTGGAACCAAGTGGGTGTTCAAGAATAAAATGAATGACTCAGGAGTAGTCATTAGAAATAAGGCTAGATTAGTAGCTAAGGGGTATAACCAAATTGAAGGAATTGATTTTGAGGAAACTTTTGCCCCTGTAGCTAGACTTGAAGCAATTAGGGTTTTACTAGCCTTTGCCTGTTTTAAAGGTTTTAAATTGTTTCAAATGGATGTCAAAAGTGCCTTTTTAAATGGAATAATTGAAGAAGATGTTTTTGTAGAACAACCTCCAGGTTTTGAAAACTCTAAATTTCCAAATCATGTTTTCAAATTAAAAAAGGCATTATATGGATTGAAACAGGCACCTAGGGCTTGGTATGAGAGGTTAAGCACCTTCCTACTTGAAAGATCTTTTGAAAAAGGAAGTGTGGATACAACTCTCTTTTTAAGGAAAATTGGAAAGGATATACTTATTGTTCAAATTTATGTGGATGACATCATCTTTGGATCTTCAAATAAACATCTTTGTGATGATTTTTCTAAAACAATGAGTAGTGAATTTGAAATGAGTCTAATGGGAGATTTAAATTACTTTCTAGGTTTTAGCATTAAGCAACTTGAGGAAGGTACTTTTCTTAGTCAAACCAAATATATTAAGGACATCCTCAAAAAATATGAAATGGACAATGCTAAACCTGTTAGTACACCAATGAGTTCTTCAGTTCAGTTAGATAAAGACCTTAAGGGAAAATCTGTTGATCAAAAGAAATTTAGAGGGATAATTGGATCTTTACTTTACTTGACTGCTAGCCGACCAGATATTATGTTTAGTGTTTGCTTATGTGCTAGATTTCAATCAGATCCAAAAGAATCACATTTGACAGCAGTGAAAAGGATTTTAAGATATCTACTAGGAACTCAAAACTTAGGAATTTGGTATCCTAAGTTTAGCTCTTCATTTGAAATTATAGGTTACTCAGATTCTGACTTTGCAGGCTGTAGAGTGGATAGGAAAAGCACTTCTGGAACATGTCAATTCATTGGAAATTCATTAGTTTCATGGTCTAGTAGAAAACAAAATTCAGTGGCACTATCTACTGCAGAAGCAGAATACATTGCATTAGGAAGTTGTGTGGCACAAGTACTTTGGTTAAAACAACAGTTGATTGACTTAGGATTAACTATAGGCACTATTCCAATTTATTGTGACAATACTAGTGCTATTTGCATTTCCAAAAATCCTATTCAACATTCTAGAACCAAACACATTGATATAAGGCATCATTTCATAAGGGATCATGTATCCAAAGGAGAAATTGAACTCATACATGTTTCAACTGAAAATCAACTTGCAGACATTTTTACAAAACCTTTAGCCTTTGATACCTTTAGTACTTTAAGAACAAGGCTTGGTGTTATAGATTTGAATGCTTAACCAAAATGTCTTTGCAACATTGATATTTGTTGTATTTTGTTTTTGTGATTTTGTGAATTTTTGTATTTTTGTATGAATTGTTTTTGAATTTATGTTTTTATCTTATGTTTTCTGTGTTGTTGATTATTTTTTGTTGTTTTTGTTAATTTAAAAATTTAAAAATCAAAAATTTTTTTTTGGAGATCGTCCAGGACGAAATTGTTCGTACAGGACGATGTGTTAAGAAACAGTTTGCGCGAATTTAAACCGTTTTGAGAGCAGTTTTTTATTGGATCGTCTGTACGATCTGTGATCGTCCAGTACGAATTTTTTTTCTCTCTCAAACGTCGGGACGATTGAATGCAGCGGTTGAGTGGATAAGACAGTTTTTAATACAAATTTCGTCTGTACGAAATTTTTTCGTATGTACGAACATGTGTCGATTCATTGTAGGGGACGGTTTTCAAGAGTCATTAAAACGAAACGCTTTTCTGATCGTCTGTACGAAATATTTTCGTATGTACGATCGGTCAAGTCAAAAAGCCTGTACGAAGGGACGCATCGTAAGTTGTGTTGAATACGAAAAGCCGTTACATTTTGGACGAATTGGATCGTCTGTACGAAATTACTTCGTCCAGACGAACGATAATTTTTCGTCCAGGACGAATATTTTCGTCCAGGACGAACATATCGTTTTTCTTTAAATATGAGGGCTTTCAAACTTGAAAATCACACTTTCAAACATCTTTTTCAATCCCTTTCTACATCAAATCAACTATGGCCTCCTCTAGCAAGAGACAAAAAGTTTTGGTGAAGAAACCCAACAGGAATGCTCCAGACAACTTCCTTTCCAAAGCAAATGAGGAATCTTTTCCTCGTTTTGCTTCTGCAAAAATCACTCCGTCTCGCATTCTTATCCAAACGGAGTTGAAATTTCGGGTATTACACCTCTTTGCCTCAACCCAATTTCATTTCATTCTCTCTCTTGTCCACTTCTACAATAAGCAAACCTTCCATTACTTCCTAGCCAACATGAGTTTCAATTCTGACCACTCTATCATTAGTTCTTTTGTTTTTAAGAAAAAAGTTGAGATCACCAAGCACGACCTTGGTGCATTTTTAAACTTAAGGACTGAAGGATATAGAGCTCACACCCTAATGTCAGAAAACGTCTTCCATTGGTATGAAATCAATAGGGTAATTAGAGAAAATGGAATTGACAATCATGTTGCTAGAGTGGCCGGTATGACCCAAGATGCCCGAATCATCCAGCATATCCTTAGATCCTCAATTATTCCTAAAGCCGGTGATAGGATTAACATTACTCCTCTTCTTTCTTGTCTAACTTTTTTAATCATGAAAAGACAACCTATTGATGAAGCCCAACTCATCCTAGATCATATCTATGGGCTTTCAGAAATAGGACATCCTAATCAGAAAAGGAAGAAGAATATTTCTTTAGGGCACTTGATTTGTTATGTTTTGGAGAAGAAGTACAATATAGTCCATCCTGATGAGGAATATGAAGAGCCAGTTTATTACAACGATGCATCTTTCAGACTGCTATTCAGGGAGGAAAAAGAAAAAGAAAAAGCACATGATAGTGCTTCAGAAGAAGAAGAAGAAGGAGTGCAAGCTTCTGCTTCTCAATCAGATTACCAGAATCTGATTGAGAGATTTGATAGACTAGAGACTCACCTTGATCAAAGGTTTGATCAATTTGATGCTCATCTTACGCAGCAGCAACATGACATTGGTAATATTAGAGATGAAGTTCATGAAATAAATACCAATGTAATGTTAATGGCCTCCTACTTCAATCTCTTTGGCGGCATTCCTCCTCCTCCTCCTCCAGAACAGTAGAAGTTTTTTTTTATGTGTGTCTGATTTTTTTTTTTTTTTTTTTTGTTTTGTTGTTATGTTTTTTTTTTTTTTTTTTTTTTTTTTTTTTGTTTAAGTTCAATGTTTTTATGTAATTTTCTTTTTAATTAATGAAAGTTTGTTTGTCTTAGATTTGTTTTGAAATGTGGCTAATCTTTATGAATTTCATTAATATTATTTTTAATCTACATTGTGCTCAAATTTGATTGTAATATGAGATTATCTATATTAGAAAATCTAGACTTTCTAAATTTATAATTTGTTTATAACTTGTTGTAGTTAGAATTTTTAAGTTCATGTCTATTCATTTAGACTACATAAAATTTAATATTGTTATTGCAATTTTGATGTTATCTTATTTTGTATTTCTATGCTCAAATGATGTTTATGCACCTAGAAATATTTGAAATGTTAGATTATAGATTTTGGAAAGAATTGGTCAAATTACTCTTGAAAATTGTACAAATGTACAAAAATCAAAAGGGATTCGCAAAAATTGTTTAAAGTTAAAAAGAGGCACAAAATAAGCCCAACCAAAGACAAATGCACAAAAATGTGCCCCAAAACTTTGAAAAGATGTGCAAAGCACCACATGTGGTAATTCTCTTCTTTCCAAATTCGTTTAATCTCTTAATTCAAGTTGATCTAATGTTCATTTATATTCTATTGAACTTTGAAATATAGAATTTTTTTTTCATCTCACTTGTAATGATTTTCAATAATCAAAATGTCTAAATTGAATCATGTCTTTGATAAATTCTTCTTACTTACAATGTTATATCATTTCATAAATTTATGAATTTCTATGATTGACCTAATATCTTTAGTTTAAAATTGCATACTCTATGTCAAATCACAATTTAGATTAAATTTTAACAATGAATTTCATATTATTATTTACATTTCTTGTCTTTTTCTTCTTCACTTTTTGTTGCTGTCAAAAAGGGGGAGAAATTATTATGTTTGTATTTTTGTTTTGTTTGTGTTTTGTGTTTTCCGTTAAAATTTTTGAAAAAAAAAATTTAACAAACAAAAATTTTTGTTCTTTAATGCCTCCTTAATTTTTAATGTACTCATAAATTCAGGGGGAGTTTAGGAGATAAGAGATTATGTTTTAACTTGAAACCATACTAATAATAATTGTTTTGCCATCATCAAAAAGGGGGAGAGTGTTTGAATAGTTGCTATTTGAATGATTTATATTTGTGCAACTTATGTAGTTTTGATGATTCCAAACATTATTGTTCAGATGTATAATTATCTCCTAACAATTTAGAAGATTTGCACTTGCTCTTGTGTATACTAACATTTCAGGAAAATCAGACTCCAGACTACGAAAACTTCAAATCAAATTCAACATGAGAAATTTTGTTTATTTGAAGTGTCTTTTCTTTGAATTAATTTTGAAAGGGAGTGATTGTAATTGAGTGAATAAAATCACACACACAAACTAAGGAGATCTTGAAATTCTATACTGATCGTACAGGACGATATATATCGTACTGGACGATCTGTCAGTTATCTCCTATAGAGCATTTGGAACGAATAGGAACTTGCTTCGAAAAATTTTTCTAAGTCCTATTCGTCCAGGACGAATTTTTATATCGTCCCCGGCGATGGGCGCTCTGGAAAATTTTCGTACAGACGAAAATAAATTTCGTACCGGACGAACAGCTCTCTGGAAAATTTTCGTCCAGACGAAACCATATTATCGTCCCCTGCGATGGGCGCTCTGGAAAATTTTCGTCCAGACGAAATAAATCATCGTCCAGGACGATCGGCTCTCTGGAAAATTTTCGTCCAGACGATCAAATTTTCGTCCAAACGATAAACCGACTTAGGACAGTTTTCAGCAGTTTCTAGAACCGACCTTGTAATAACCGTTCGTACTGGACGAACCTAGTTCGTACAGGACGATCAGCTGTACGAAGTCATTTCGTACACATATACAAATTGGGTCGTTTCAGATCGTTTAAGTAAAATCGTCCAGGACGATCCACGATCGTACCGGACGATCCACTGCGTACAGAATTGAAAACTTGCAGTTTTTGGGCGGTTTTTCTTGTCTTTTGTATAAATACTTCAAATTAGACTGCCACCCAATCTTTTTGTCATTTGATCTTCGTGCCTATTGAGAGAATAGTCAAGGGGAGAGTGGAAGAGAGCATTCAAAGGAGGATTCCTACCATTGGAGCAAGAAGGCTTCACTTGGATTGCTAAGGTAAGAATCTCTACTTGTGAAATTGGATTCCTTCACTCTTTTCTTTCTTTCTTTTAGGTTCTTGTGAGAAGATAATTCAAGAAGGTCCGGTTCTCTGCCGACACTTGGAGAGTGTGAACAGCCGTGGGTTCTCTGCCTACACTAGGAGAGTGTAAAAGGAAGAAGGTTCTCTGCCTACACTTGGAGAGTGTGAACAGCCGTAGGGTTCTCTGCCCACACTAGGAGAGTGTAAAAGGACGACGGTTCTCTGCCAGCACTGTGGATTGTGTAAAAGGACGACGGTTCTCTGCCGCACCGGGGAGTGGTGAAAAGAGGGTTTTGTACAGGCTTCTCCGCCTTGCTGTGGGTGCTAAAGGAGAGTCACTTTGTGGTATTAGTGCAATACTCAGAGGGTGCCTCTGAGGAGTGGATGTAGGTCTGGTTATAGACCGAACCACTATAAATCTGGTGTCATTTACTCTATTGCTTTTACGTTTCCGCATTTTAAATTTCTGTTTTAACAACTCTGTGGTTGAAAAACATTTTTCTACAAACTTTAAAAGACAATTTCATTTCGGTTCAACTTTAATTTTAAGAGGGTTTAAAATTTTTAAAAACTACCAATTCACCCCCCTCTTGGTAGCCTTGGGACATTTACTTAGGCTTAACAACCTAATTACTAGACTCAACAATTAATATTTAAATTTTAATTTAAATCCCCTTCTAAGCCTTAACAAATCCAAACTTTTAGACAACTTTAACTAATCACCTACTTTAGGATCTATCCCAGCCACACGACCTTTCTCACACACTTTAGATGATGTGCTAGGACAACCAACTCTAGATCTAGGATAGGCCGGTGTTTACTTTACTTCTATTTGCCGGATTTTTCGTAGTTTTCACTGCATGTTGTGGATGAAATTGCTTTGCTGTGTTTGCTTACTTTTTCTGTACTCTGTGGATGGATTTATGTGTTTGGCGACTAGATTACCCTTAGGTTAGGTACGATCTGGATGTTGACACAGTTTTCTGCAGGTGGCCACGCTCATGCAGGGCAATATAAAAAGGGGGCAAATCAAAAAATGCATAAATATTATAAATTCTTTGCACAGGTGATTTAGCTGCTAAAGCCCCCAAATCATAAAAAGAGCGTGGCCAGTGTGTTTACTTTCTTTTATGCTCATATACAACTGCTTGGGAATAACTGCTTTTTATATATTAATTGCTTAGGATAACCCTGCAGGTGAGTCTAGATTTTTATTTTGATATCAATGTAATTTGTGTAAGTGTCAAGTGTTGTGAAAGTTGATTTTGAGTTGGGATGCATAGATCCAAAGCTTGGATTCCAAAGAGGAAAGGATACCCCTTTAGGGAACACTCCTTTTCCATTTGGAAATCCAAATTTGGATCATACCTCTTCCTTACCCAAAGAGGAAAGAGTGGCCTTCCCCTTAGAGGGAAGTGCCCTCTTGTCCATTTGGGTAATCCACTATGAAGATTCCAAGAAGATTGAAGAAAACAAGTCCAAAGAAGAATGAGATTGAAGATTTGAAGATTTGAAGATTGAGAGTATCCCACTCAAAATAACTTGCGTCATTACTAGGTTTAGAATCCGGGTTGTTGTCAGTGGTGCCCGGCCACTTTACTTTCTGTAATATTCTGGTTTGTAATAAGCAAGGCAATTCTGCCTATGGACATTTATTAATTAATTTATATTTGATGTGATGATTTGATTGCCTTTAGGATTACTTGTTTTTACTAGTTTTTTGGCGATTGCATGCCGCTTTTTGTTTTCGCCTGGATACGTGAGACTCGTGAGGGTGTGAAAGTTTTCTATTCATAATTTTAAAAGTCTAAAATTTTAGTGAGTCTAAATAACATAGAAAGATAACGAATCTAGGGAATTAGCCGAGGATCGGCCCCGGGGTCGCATGCATATTTCTGCATTACTCTTTCCTTGCTTTAGACCCTTCCCCGCCTGCGGGTAGAGTCCGGATAGTCTGACCTATGAGGACGAGGTGTCGGACCTGGGGAAGTCCAGTCTTCTAAAAAAAAATTATTTTATAAGCCTGTTTTTAAAAATTTTTCAAGCATATTTGATTTGAGGTTGTTAACCAGCATGCATTGCATTAGATACAAATCAAAGAGTCAAAATTTTAATTTCATAGTCCTTAGCATTTTTGCACCCAACATAAGTCAAGGGCGGCCAAATAGGAGGATCTCTAGATGTCGGCCCCAACTTTCCAAAACTTTAAATACAACGTCCCTACCACTCTTTCATAAAAGACCGGATTCATGTATTTTAAATCGTTTAGGTGGTTAGTTGGCTCCCCAATCCAGGCCGGGGTAAGTCCAGGTTTTGCACTTCATTAGTTAGGATCGGACGACTGTGGTCCAGTGTCCAAAATAGATTTAGGATCCGGGGCAGATCTTTGATTATAAGACCCCAAATTTCGGGAATCTAATCCCAAATTTCTAATAAAAAGCTTAACTCTAATTAAATACCATTTCAAATCCAAAACATAAAGCCCAACACTTAGATTAAGTTGGGACACTTCCGGATGGTTCTGGAATCTCAAAGTGTCCCCTACCTCTCATCCTTTAACTTCGTTAATAACTGCTCAATTTTGATCCATTCCCTTTTGATTTTCCAATAATTCTATTCATACTTTGATATCACTCCTAGAAACTCTAAACAAAATTTTGCCATTATTTTAATCGGGAGTTTTCGTAGGAGATTTTATCTCCCTACGATGTAATTAACTACGAGGGCTTGTGCTCGTAGGAGATTTGGAACCCCACACACCTGATTTTAAAGAAAACTCAATTTCTAAAACTTCATTAGATTTCTTTGGGAAAAGTTAAATAATGATCATTATGGTCGCATTAAAAGAATTATCGTAGAATGATGTCATTTCCCTTTGGGGAGATACATCCTTCTTCGATAAGGCTTTGGATGCGAATGCGACGATCATGTTTCTTGAATATTGTAATTGGGTACTTAGTTGAACTATACTTTGTCCCCTCGGGGCCATATAAAGTTCTTCTTAGAACCCGATCATAGTATTCAAGATGAGTTTACATAATTCTAAGTCTGAACATCGTTATGAAAGTTTATTTTTGTCCTTCGGGGTGATATACTCTTTCTAACGAGTCGATTCGACCTTAGAATTAGAACTCAACCTTAATCTTAAAATCCCCCAAAGAAAACTAATATTTTTCAAAACCTGTTTTCAAAAATTCCACCAACAGTGGCAATGGTCGGATCTGATCCTAGCCAAGTGCATCACTTTCAATTGATGGGGAACATTCAAAGCCACCGAGTTGAGTAAGCATCTATCAAGTTTTTCCAAAATCCTTTCAGCTACTTTTTTATTGTTGCACCAAGTGAATTTTGGTCCAATACAAGCAACCTCGTGTAAATCATTACAAGTTACAAAGGTTTTCAACTCCTTTTGCCCAAGAGAGAATGTGAATCTCCTACCACCTCTTTTTTCTTCCCTGGATAATAAGCAGTTGAAATCACCTCCCACTACCATGGGAATGTCTTTGGACATGTGATTTTCCAAATTCTCCCATAACTACCTTCTTTTATATACATCTTTGCTCCCATATACAGTAGCAATTCTCCAAATAGATTTGTTAAAAACATTTAGTTCACCCACAACATATTGTGAAGAAGAATCAAGAACACTAAAAGATGCTACATTGAGATTCCATAGCACAATTATTCCACTAGATAAACCTTCAGAAGGGACATAATAACAGTCCCAATCATCACCCAGAGTAGATTGAACCAACTTCTTATCAACAATAGACATCTTGGTTTCTACCAACCCAAGAAAGAACAAACCATTATCTTTTATAAACTCCTTCATGTAAAGAGAAGCCTTCCTCTTTCTAGCTCCTCTACAATTCCAAAATCCGATTGGAGACATTAAAGAATTATTGGGGAATAAGACCCCAACCTTTCTTTGTTTTCCACCTCATATTTTATGCCCCTTGGCTCAGATTTTATAGGTCCTAAGCCTTTTAGCTGCTTAGACCCTCTCTTCATTATTTTACTACAATCTCCCTCTGTGTTGTTAGCATTCTCCATGTTAATTCCTGCATCTTTCTTCAAGACATCATCACCAATTTCTATTTCCAAACAGAGAAGCGTCATGATTTTTAATAGCTTCAGGATTGTTTTTGACAAATTCCCCTTCCTCAATCTCCATATTTAATATTTCAAATTTGTTTTTTGTGCTAGGAAAGTAGTCATTTTTGGATACAGAAATACCTTTGTCTTCAATGATTCCTCCAACTTTTGTTCCGTTCTTTTGTTGAAAATGTTATGTTTGATCTTCCAAATTTTGATCTTCTAGTCTTCCTTCAGCTGTCTTGTCTTCAAGGATTTCTTCAACTGTAGAATGCCCATTTTTATCATTAGACTTCACTGAAATCACTTCTTCAACTGTCTTGTTTTCTTCTCTGGGAAGCGGCCGAGTCCAAGTATATTTGGATTTGTTATTTCTGAAATTTTTCTTTCCATATTTCACATGTATCCAAGGTCCATATCCATCTTTTCCATCTTCCACCTTAGCATCTTCTTTATAAATGACATTAGTATTATGGGATAATCCAGCCTCATTGTTAGAAGCCATAGCAATATCATTAACAGAGCCTTCAGAGCAGTTTTTACTCAAGTGTCTAATTCTACCACACTTGAAGCAAATGGTTGGAATCTTCTCATATTCTATTCGCTGATAGAATTTTCCTGATAATCCTTCCACCCATATTCCCATAGGAAGTTTCTCTTCTAGTTTGATTCTAACACAAACACGGCCAAACTCTCTTCTTCCCCATTAGAACATGTTCTCATCTATCAAACATGGGGTTCCAATCTTGGAAACAATTCTACAAACATTTATCTTGTCCCAACTTTGCAGTGGAAGGTTTGGTAGTCTAATCCAAACCGGAGCTGTTAATCCTTTGAGAGAAGAAGGTTGGAAATTAGGGGACCATTTGTCCAATCCTATAATGTTTCCATTCATGTACCAAGGGCCATTTGACAACACTGATTCCATTGCAATAGGATCTTCAAAGGCGCAAAACACCCATCCCATGCCAAGTAAGGTCATGTGAAATCTTCCAAATTGATTCCACTGTATTTTCAACTCCATCCCAATCACATGATATGGTACATCATCGCCAAAAACTTTAACCACCACAGATTTTTTAAGTTTTTTAGTATTTTCACCCTCACTTTCTTGATGTAACTTTACTATTCCATCATTGGTAAAATTTGCTCCATAGTCAAAATCAACTTTCCTGAAGTTAGTCTTCTTGTTCCAGACATTAACAATTTGTTCTTTAGCAGGAGGAATGGAGATCATATTTTCACAGTTTCCCAGATCAGCAGAGATACATTCACGAACCATTCCAGAGTTTGATTTGATAAACAAAACTTCATTAGCCTCCACATCATCTTTGCAGTTACTATAATTAGGTTCTCCTATTTCTTTAGAGAAGGATCCAGCATCAATTGTATTTCTCTCCAATCCAGCAATGGAAACAGAAATTCCATTGGAATTCAAAAATTTCCCTTTTAAATCTTCAGCAGCTACATTCCCGAATGAAGAGCAATCTTTACCATCATATTTTTGAATACAGGGCATTTTGTTGAACAACAGAGATTCTGACAAGACCTTCTTCCCTTTACCTATATAAGATTCTTGCTTCTTAGGGGGAAAAAAACCTCCTTCATTGATCGTCAACGGCTTGCTCAGATTTGTTCTCAGTTTAGATTCTAGATCAAACATCAGATGAGCGTCTCCAAATGCAGGGGGAGACGAGTGATGGTTACTTCTCGGAATGATCCTAACAGCGTTGGATGAAGAGCTACGCCCATCTCCGACTCCGGTCGAAGGCGGTCGACGACTCTCCACCACCATCGGCGGTGAGAGCGGTTGCGGGAAAATAGAAATTCAAAAATCGCAGGGGGAGCGGCGAGGATATTTTTGGAACTCAGGTTCCGATTTTTATCAGCAAAAAATCGGAAGCAGAAAATTTCTCAGATGAATTTGAAATTGAAGGAGCATTCCTCCCAGCCATATCAGTAGAACCTCGATCGTCAACCATCTTTCATTTTCCGGTGATCAGAGGACGAACACCGGCGACAACGAACGACGAGCATAGTCCGGAACGATTGAATTTGAAAATCACTTTCTCTCTCTAGCAAACGGCACTTTCTCTCTCTAGTAGCAAACGACACTTTTTTCTCAAATACACCCCCCTCTTGATTAGCCGCTTCAAGGAAACGCTACTTGGAAACATACAAACTCGACTCAAATAAAATCCAAACCAAATTGTTCTCTACCTAAAGGTATTCTGTAATCTTGAGCTCATCAGACTAGGGGTATGGGACATTATGAAGGAAACCTTCACCATGGTGATCCAACCATTAGATTAAAGGCTCTTATTATTTAGAACCTACTAGATCCATTAAGAGAGATTATGTTGGATGAAATTCACAAATCAAACAATTACATATTAACGACTGAAGAACATTTTTAGAGGTAGAAGATGGAATTAGGACCATCCATCACATTCAATTTCATGGGATGGTCCTGATCTCATTACATCAATTATTATATGCATAATTATGAGCCTCTAAACTTAGCCATTTGATCTCAGATTGAATGTTTAATATTAATGCTACACTATCATAATGGCCCATATATAGAAATTTGATTCATGAATTAGGTGCCAACGTGTGGAAAAGTGTCATCCAGTCAGTAATTTATTGTATAATAGTTAGATTTATGAATTTTAATTATAATTAATTATATAAAATTCTAAAAAATAGTAATTAACTATCAAATGGACCAATTTTTGTGTGTAATCCCTTTATGGAGTTAAGAAATAGAGGATACTTAGAAAAATAATTACACACCCTAATTCCTACTGCATTGATATGAATTATTATTTTATAAAGATAGCTTATACATTTAATTAGTTACCTTAATCACATAAAAAATGCCTCAAATTAGATTTAAGGGATCCTAGGGATGTGTATAACATCCTTGATTAATGTAAAACTCATTTCGACTCTCGATTTTATAAACTTATAGGTCAGTTTTGTAACAGTACTATTTTAAATAATATGAATTTTCATAATTTTTCAGAGGTTAACTATAGAAGCACTTGGACATTAGGCTTGTGAGTACAACAGTGCCAAAAATCGCTGTCACGACATTAAAAGCTCTATTCTATAGTAATTTTGGGGACAACATTTAGCACATCAGCACTGGGTCATGGGAATTGCGATGTTGGACATTGAAATAAGTATATGTGTGTGTGTGTGTGTATATATATACACACACACACACACACAAGGGCGGAGCCAGAAATTTTTTTATTGGGAGCACAAATTAATGATTTTAAAATTACTCTCGATCTATTTTTAAAATTTTATTAAGTAAAATAGTTAGAAAAAAATATAATTATACTGAAATTTTTAAAAAAAAATTGAACTACTCCCCAAAGTTTATTTTCTACTACTTCTCTCACCCCTTCAATTGATTATATGTGATATGTGCATTTTATTGCCCTCAATTCATGCTACTTATAGCATTATAATCAACTCTTTAAAAACACCTCATAATTTCCCATTTACTAATAATTAATAATAAAATTCATGTGTTTATTCAAAAATATAATTAATTACCAATTTTATTGATGTTTGAAGTTATAGGTCTATAGTTCTCCTTGCTTTAAATTTTCTATAGTATGTTATATATATATATATATATATATATATATATATATATATATATATATATATATATATATATATATATATATATATATATATATATATATAGCCTTAGCTTTTAACATCAGTAAAAGTCCTGAAGCAAGATGGCTTGGACCGTGTAGATGAGCTTAGCTGAAAGGTGACAGTGAAGGACTAAGAGCAGAGAACTTCAATCATGAGTGGGAATTGTTTGTTGTAGAAGGTGCAGTAGATGGAGCTAGGCGCACTTTCAAAGGCTCATAATGATCTAACTTATCTTAAAATATTCAGATATAATATATTCTCTTTTTCTCGAAACACTACTTATTCTTCCTACTAGCTGATCTTCTTCCTCATTTCTCCATCGCCATCCTACTCTGCTCACACCGCGAAGCTGATCTCGGTGCCAGCCTCCATCATGTGCAACTGACGCTGCTGGTTAGGAAGCCGAACCCAAATATTATTGATAGCCTTCACTACAGGCCCAAACCCGTTAAGCTGATTGCTATTTGTGTGACTCTCTTTTAATATCTGGGGGGCTAGTGGGGGCATATGCCCCTAGTGCCCCCACCGTGGCTCCGCCCCTATATATATATATATATATGATACCACTTGGGGTGTCTGGCTAATTTATTCAAATAGTGCTAGTTCACTAATGCAGATTGGCTAAACTTTTGGCTATTTATAAATTTCATAGCTAATCATTTCAGCAAAAATTTTTTCTACAATTCCAAAATTTATATGAGACTAATGTTCTATTCATAGCAATATAAAATTTTGACTATCCGTAAGCATTTATTACATGTAAATCTCATTGGCTAGATTTTTCTAAAGCTAGCAACTTTAGTTCTAGCTTTACTATTATGCCTATATTCTAAAGAAGTACTTAATGACATAATTTTCTTCATGATGATTAAATAACTTCTACATAATATCCCAATCATTATTTACATTTTTATCTTGGCTATTTTGATCACCGTCATTTTTATCCCTATAGTTATTTTGGGTAATTTGATTATTATTTTTTAGCCTTGTCATGACTATCTTATTTTGAGTCTGACTAGTTTTTGAAATTGTAATATGATTACTGCCAAGCTTTATTGTACTTCTCGCTATGTCACTACTATAACTAGTTTTTACCGCGGCTTCCTCGTAACTAGTACTTTTATTAATACATAAACTTTGGCTAAGAATTATCTTGTCCATTTCAAACTATGAAGTAATTCTTGAATTTCTCTAAGTATCCTTGCCTAATTTCCTGTGTCAAATCTAGATCTGGATTATTATCTATTCGCCTTTTTAAGGCTTGTACAACTTCTGCTATTTCTTCGTTCAAATGGCTGAATAATATATAATTTAATTCGTTATTTGTATTTCTAAGTTCTGCTATAATATCAGTTTTTATAGATAATAATTTAAGATTATTTCTTACTTCGGGAGGTATGTCGTCGCAAAACGGAAGAACCATTTTTAAATAAAATTGATTTTTTATATGGAAATTTAATATTTTTAAAACTATCTCTACCTCAGGTGAAATTGACCTTTCTTAAAAAATTTCTTTGATGCCTCATCTTCCATTTAAAAATAAAATAAAATTTGATTACTATTATTTGTAATATATGAATTCTTTGTGACAGGAACGAGAATAAATTGACATACACCGACGCTACGGCTATTTCAAATGTTTAAGAATTTTTTCCGCCAGCCCAAAAATAAATCATCAAAGGAGACTTATGGGGCTCGAACTCTTGAAGTTTTATTCTACCGGACTCGATCATAGAGATCAATAGTTATCTCGTTCTTTTTTTTAAAAAAAATATATATATAACAAATATAGAATCAAATCTTACTTTATCTCTTGAGTGGAATATTTTGCAACCAAAGATTCAAGAAAGCAGTTTCTCCTTACGGGAGAAATAAATGAACTACTCCCTCATGATGAAAACTTAACAAAGAAGGAAAAAATTAATAAATAACTAAGCTTTTATTAGACAGAGAATACTTACAGGAGAAATGTTTGACAAGAGAAGAGAAGGACTGCAGAGAAAACCTTCACACTATGCTCTCACACTAAGCTCTTATATTCACACATCCACACATTATAATAGGATAAAAATCGGAAACCTTGACCTGTATGACTTACTGTTTTTAAACAGTAAATATATAGTAAATTTTACAGTAAAAAGTACTACAGTAATAGTAATTCAACAGTAATTTTTATACTTTTGGTCTGACTTTGATCGTGCTTATCATCTACGCGTCTATTTGAGAAACTAAGCATCTTTACCCCTCCAATGCATTCTCTATATTCATTAATGCTTCATCATCCATCCCATTCATTCAGAAACGGTCATTATTTTCTTATTCCTCTAGAATATTCTGTTCCAGAGTTAACTTCTAGTAATAAGTATGATAATCGCCTTTAGAAATGATTAGGTGAGAAGCAAATGTCTTTACAAATTCTATCAAATTAATATCTTTGACATAATACTGAAACTTGAATAATGGCCACTTGATTAATTTGTTATGCATAAAAATCATTGTGTTATTGTCTTGAGAGGCAAGGTTCATATAAAATATTGGTTTTGTAAACCCATTGCCTAATTGTGCAATCTAGAGAGCTCTGTAATAATTTAATGATTGATCTGATATGTCGGGATTTATATTCTCATGAGGTGTTTCATCAAATTGTTCGGTCTTGAAATTTTCAGGAGTTTTATAAATTTCAATAACATGTTTAGCACTGTCCATTAAATCTTCATAAGATGGCCCCACCGAATTTATGATTATAGTGATGGAAAAAATTCGGTAGTCTTAAAAAATTTGCCAAATTATCCTCTTCAGTTCTTTATAATCTAGACATTCAATCTGCTAATATAATTTTTCTTCTCTACTTATTATTAATTTGCTTAATAATCTATAATCAAGTAGATTGTGAATTGTCCACTTCTAAAAATTTCTAAGGTATGATAGATTGATGGAGAAATAAACCATATAAAAGCCTGGTAGACGTACTTTACAGAGGCACAGACAACTTTCTTGGATGTATAAATTTTTTGTGGCATAGGAGATTCCATAAACTACTTCAGTAGATAAATAAGCCAAAGTAATTTCCTTGTAAGCTTGCTGCATGTTTTGTTTTTTACTTTGCTGAGTTTTCTTATATATATATATGTTTCTTTTTATATGTTCAAAATTTACTTTATAGTCATTTCCTTCTATAGTAGTTATAAAATTTACTCATCTTTTGCTATATATATTCTTTTCATTTTTATTTTTATAAAAATGAACAATGACTTCACAGTCTGTTCTTATAGTGAATTCTTTTTGTAAAAATAATTTGAAATTATGCAGGACATTTATTACTCCTAATATTTCATAATCTAAAGAAGTTAGATTTTGGAAGTTGTTTAAAACTTTCTGAAGCATATCTACATAATCTTTCAGTAGACTGAAAGGCTTCCTTGTAGGGTTTAATTTTTAATTCTGCCCCCGACCATCTTTGGAAGCATCTACTACAACTATTTTATAATTTGATTCTAAGGGTAAATTTAATTTTGGTAAAGTTTTAATTTGAGTTTTTATTTTTTGAATTGTTTTTATATCTTCAGAATTAAAATATTTTTGTCGAGTTTTACTAGTCTTTTTATATAATGATTTTATAGTTTTTCCCAAATCTTTAATATAAGGTCTAGCATAATTTGACATTCGTAAGAATTTTTTTTTTAATTCTTTAGTGACTTCTATTTTACCAAGAAAATCTAATATTTTTAAAGCTATATGGTCTTGTAATTCGATAGTACCACTACCAATTCATTGTTCTAAGAAATCAATATAATCTTTAGCTACTTCAATTTTAATTTTAGATAGAATAATACCATTAGTTATACATAATTGTAGAACTGTTTCTATATTCATATAATGCACTTTTAGTTTATGGGATGCTATTAAAATATCTTCTATATAAACTAATTAATGCATAGTCTAAATGTCCAAATATTTTATCCTTTTTTCTTTGAAAGATACTAGGAGCATTGTTTTAGTCCGAAAGGCATTATTTCCCAGTCATAATGTCCTATAGGAGTTGTAAAAGCTGTCCAAGGAATGGAATTGGTATGTAATTTTATTTGCCAAAATTGTGATTTAAAATCAAACTTACTAAAGTAATTTTTATCTTGAATTAAATTAATAAGCATATCTTTATCAGGTATTTTATATCCATCATCTTAAGTATTATCATTTAGTCTTTTATAATTAATGACCATTCGTGCTTTGTTTCGTGTTATTTCAGCATGATTTCTTACCATAAAAGCCGTAGATCTATGAGGTTATTTAGATGATTTTATTAATCCTAACTTTTTTAATTCATTTATTTGGATAATAAATTCTTCTTTATCTTGGGAAGAATATTCTAATTATTTTGTCTTGATTATTAAATCTGAATTTATAATGGTTAATTCTGCATATTCTTGATTTTTATCCCAATGTTTAATAGGATTTTCTCCAATGATTTGAATTTCTTCAGCTAATTGAATTATTTTGTTTAATACTTTAGGAATACTATATGTTTGTTGATAATCTGAGGATTTATAGCATTGGGAGAGAGATAAAGAAACTGATGGATCATAAGTGGTTGAGGTGGAATAAAGAAGAAGGTTTTGTGTTTCACCACACTTCGGAAGCACTCTGATTTTATTAGTTGGAATTGGTGTACTACATTTACTAATAGTGATGAACTGTTTTGTAATATTAATTTGACCATCAAGTGAAAGCATAAAATTTAGGCCAAGGATGAATTCAGGTTTGGTGGCATTATGAACTAAGATTTTTGGTAGAGGGTATTTTTTAGTTAAAGTGTCAGGTGTTATATAAAATTGAATTTGGCTTTTAAGTAGACATTTGTCAAAATGTAAAGATTTATTTCCTAATAATTGAGAAGAAGTATATGTTTCATGAGTAATGTTGGTGGTTGGGAGAAGATTGGTGGTAATTACAGAAGTAGTACTTCCACTATCAATTAGAGCTTGAATATCAATTGATTTATTATCCTCAAGAATAATTCGAGCTGAAACAGCTAAAAGTGAAGTAGGATTATTTTGAGCAATCATATTATCACTAGTATTATGCGCCATATCTTTTTTTTTTTTAATATTTGCTATATTATTATCACTAATTTGAATATCTTCTTCAGTTTCGCAATTTTTTGTTGGTTTTAACTTTCTTGTTAGTCTATCTAATTTTTTTGTTATTCAAGTATTGCTGTATAATTTCTTCTTCTATTTTTACTAATTTTTCTTTTACTTGATTTTCTACATATTCTAGCTGCATAAATATTCTTTCTAATGATACAATATTTTTTCTATTTGTAATTCTAAATTTTCAAATCTTTTTTCATGGAATTTTACTTTTTCTGCAACTCCCTTATACTCTATGTTATGATGTTTAAGGGCACATAAGTGACAAATTTCGATCATACATTTTTGGCATTGATATATGTGATTATTATCAGGATAATATTTACAATATAAACATTTTTTATTCATACTACCTTTACCTATTTCTAAAATATGATCACAACTAGTGGTTGGTATATTCAACATTATTGGCTGTTCCAACGATCAACAGCTTCTATTAATCCATTCATAGCTATTTCTGAAGTTTCTGAAGACTGATCTGAATTATCATCCGTTATGCTATAAATTGTATCTTTAGATTCATTTGAAGACACTTACAACATCATCTTTTAAATCTTGTATAAGTAAGGGTCTATTTCTATTTGTATGTCTTTTATCACATCTATTGGCTAAATGATCAGGTGATCCGCATATGTGACAATGACATTTTCTAGTACTAGATTTTTTAACATTTCTATCTTTTCTGGGATATTTTCTTTTTGATTTTCTTAATATTTTCTTTTCTTTTTTTCTCAGGGAATGAAAGACTGGGAAGTATATATATTTCTACAGAAAGCATAAGATTGTTTTTTAACTTATTTTTGTATTTTGTATTCTCCTGTAACTACTTCTGCCATTTGTTCGTTCAAATGGTTAAATAATATATTATTTACTTCATTATTTATATTTCTAAGTTCTACTATAATATCAGCTTCTATAGGTAATAATCTAAGATTATTTATTGCTACGGGAGGTATGACGCGCGAAATAGATGAACCATTTTTTAAATAAAAATGATTTTTTTATGGAAATTCAATATTTTTAAAACTATTTCTCCCTCAGGTGAAATTGACCTTTCTTACACTAAACGAAAATCACTAATTACCAGCGGAATTGTCCGGTGGCTTTTCCAATTTTCCGGCAGCTTTAAAAAAAATAAACTATTTAAATTATTTAACAAATAATTATTAAAAGTTATATTAACTATTTAATTAATATTCATTATAATTATTAAAAGTTATATTCATTTTTATTTATATTAAATATTATTTTTTATTTTAAATTTAATTAGGTAGTAAATTTTTTATTTTAAATTAATAATTAAAAATTTATTTATTTACGGTAAGAATATAGTTTAAATAATTAATGTTGATATTATAAACATATTTAGACAATTAGCAATTCGGTTGGTAGCCGAGGTTCATCCCAACTGACCCAAGTTCGAATCCTCAAGGCATGCAGGCGCGGGCGCGCGGGAGCGCGGGAGCGGGGTCTTGTCGCCGGCAGCTCGCAGGGAGCGATCACCGGCATTCGCAGCGTGGGAACGGTCGGCGGGAGCGGGGAAGCGCGGGGTCTCGTCGCCGGCAGCTCGGGAGCGGGGTCTCGTCGCGGTGAGATTTTTTTTATTTTTTTTAATTTGACCGGCGGTTTTTTACCGCTGGAATAATTTGCCGCCGGTAAAAACCGCCGGAATTTATTTTCCTACGCCGTTTTTACCGGTGGTAAATTAACCGCCGGAAAAGATTCAATTTCCGCCGGAAAAAGCCGTCGGAAATCGGTGATTTTCCTGTAGCGTTAAAAATTTCTTTGATGCCTCATCTTCCATTTAAAAATAAAATAAAATTTGATTACTATTATTTATAATATATGAATTTTTTTGACAGGAATGAGAATAAATTGATATACACCGACGCTAGGCTATTTAAAAAGTTCAAGAAATTTTTTCGCCAGTCCAAAAATTAATCATCAAAGAGGACTTATGGGTCTCAAACTCTTGAAGTTTTATTCTACCCACTCAATCATAGAGGTCAATAGTTATGTTGTTCTTTTCAAAAAGAAACCATATATAACAATTATAGAACCAGATCTTACTTTATCTCTTGAGTAAAATATTTTGCAACCAAAGATTCAAGAAAGCAGTTTCTCCCTTACGGGAGAAATAAAATAACTACTCCCTCATGATGAAAACTTAACAAAGAAGGAAGAAATTAATAAATAACTAAGCTTTTATTTGACAGAAATACTTATAAGAGAAATATTTAACAAGAGAAGAGGACTGGAGAGAGAACCTTCACACTATGCTCTCACACTAAGCTCATAACTTGGGGTGGCTGGCTAGTTTATTTAAATAGTGCTAGTTCACTAATGCAGATTGGCTAAACTTTCTACTATTTATAAATTTCATAGCTAATCATTTCAGCAAAAATGTTTCTACTATTCCAAAATTTATATGAGACTAATGTTCTATTCATAGCAATATAAAATTTTGGCTATCCGTATGCATTTATTATATGTAAATCTCAATGGCTTGATTTTTCTAAAGCTAGCAACTTTAGTTCTAGCTTTACTATTATGCCTATATTCTAAAAAAGTACTTAATGACATAATTTTCTTCATGATGATTAAATTACTTCTACTTAATATTTCCAATCAATATCTATATTTTTATCTTGGCTATTTTGATCACTGTCATTTTTATCTCTATTGTTATTTTGGCTATTTTGATTATAATTTTTTAATATATTATTCAACCATTTGAATGAAGAAATAGCAGAAGTTGTACAAGCCTTAAAAAGGCGAATAGATATAATTAATGACCATTCATGCTTTGTTTTTGTTTTATTTCGGTGTGATTTCTTACATTGAAAGCCGCAGATCTATGAGGTGATTTAGATGATTTTATTAATCCTAACTTTTTTAATTCATTTATTTGAATAATAAATGTTTCTTTATTTTGGGGAGAATATTCTAATTCTTTTGTCTTGATTATTAAATCAGGATTTAAAATGGGTAATTCTGCATATTCTTAATTTTTATCCCAATGTTTAATAGGATTTTCTCCTATGATTTGAATTTCTTTTGCTAATTTAAATATTTTGTTTAATACTTAAGCAATACTATATGTTTGTTGATGATTTGAGGATTTATAGCATTGGGAGAGATATAAAGAAACTGATGGATCATAAGTCGCTGCGGTGGAATAAAGAAGAAGGTTTTGTGTTCCACCACACTTCGGAAGCACTCTGATTTTATTTGTTGGAATTGTTGAACTACATTTACTAATAGTGATGAACTCTTTTGTAATATTAATTTGACAATCAAGTGAAAGCATACAATCAAGAATGAATTCAGGTTTGGTGGCATTATGGACTAAGATTTTTGGTAGAAGGTATTTTTATTTAAAGTGCAAGGTGTTATATAAAATTGAATTTGGCTATTAAGTAAACATTTGTCAAAATGTAAAGATTTATTTCCTACTAATTCAGAAGAAGTATTTGTTTCATGAGTAATGTAGGTGGTTGATAGAAGATTAGTGGTAATTACAGAAGTAGTACTTCCACTATCAACTAGAGCTTGAATATCAATTGATTTATTATCTTCATGAATAATTCGAGGTGAAACCGATAAAAGTGAAGTAGGATTATTTTGAGCAATCATATTATCACTAGTATTATGAGCCAAATCTATTTTGTTAATATTTGTTATATCATTATCACTAGTTTGAATATCTTCTTCAGTTTCGCTATTTTTAGTTCGTTTTAATTTTCTTGTTAGTCTATCTAATTTTTTTGTTATTCAAGTATTGCTGTATAATTTCCTCTTCTATTTTTACTAATTTTTCTTTTACTTGATTTTCTACATATTCTAGCTGCATAAATAGTCTTTCTAATGATACAAATATTTTTTCTATTTGTAATTCTAAATTTTCAAATCTTTATTTATGGAATTTTACTTTTTCTGCAACTCCCTTATACTCTATGTTATGATGTTTAAGGGCACATAAGTGACAAATTTCGATCATACATTTTTGGCATTGATATATGTGATTATTATCCGGATAATATTTACAATATAAACATTTTTTATTCATACTACCTTTACCTATTTCTAAAATATGATTACAACTAGTGGTTGGTATATTCAGCATTATTGGGTGTTCCAGTGATCAACAACTTCTATTAATTCATTCATAGCTATTTCTGAAGTTTCTGAAGAATGATCTGAATTATCACCCGTTATGCTATAAAAAATAGCTTTAGATTCATTTGAAGACACACTTACAACATCGTCTTTTAAATCTTGTATAAGTTAGGACTATTTCTATTTATATGTCTTTTATCACATCTATTGGCTAAATGATCAGGTGATCCGCATATGTAACAATGACATTTTCTAGTACTAGGTTTTTTAACATTTCTACTTTTCTCGGATATTTTCTTTTTGATTCTCTTAATATTTTCTTTCTTCTTTTTTCAGGGAAAGATAGAGATGTATATATATTTCTACAGAAGGCATAAGATTGTTTTTAACTTGTTTATGTATTTTGTATTCTCCTGTAAGTACTTCTGTTATTTCTTTGTTCAAATGACTGAATAATATATTTTCTACTTCGTTATTTGTATTTATAAGTTCTGCTATAATATCAGCTTCAACAGGTAATAATCTACAGATTATTCCTTACTTTTGAAGGTATGTCATCGCGAAATGGAAGAACCATTTTTTAAATAAAACTTATTTTATATGGAAATTCAATATTTTTAAAACTATTTCTCCCTCAGGTGAAACAGACCTTTCTTAAAAATTTCTTTGATGCCTCATCTTCCATTTAAAAAGAAAATAAAAATTGATTACTATTAATTGTAATATATGAATTCTTTGTGACAGGAATGAGAATAAATTGACATACACTGATGCTATAGCTATTTCAAAAGTTCAAGAATTTTTTCCGCCAGTCCAAAAATAAATCATCAAAGGGGACTTACGAGGCTAAAACTCTTGAAGTTTTGTTCTACTGCACTCGATCATAGAGGTCAATAGTTATGTCATTCTTTTCAAAAAGAAACCATATATAACAAATATAGAACTAGATCTTTCTTTATCTCTTGAGTGGAATATTTTGCAACCAAAGATTCAAGAAAGCAGTTTCTCCCTTACGGGAGAAATAAATGAAATACTGCACTATTTAAATAAACTAGTCAGCCACCCCAAGTGGTATCAGAGCTTTAATTTTAGAAAGATCATGGAGCCAAAAATAGTGCAATATTTATATCTAGAATTACCACATAATAGAAAAAATATAGTTAGTATTATAGATTTATTAATTTCTTTATAAGAATCATTTCAATTTCATCAAGAAAAAAATTATAGAATTACTGTAAAAATCACAAATATTATTATTATTAAAATACAAACTTTAGCAAATTAAGGGCAGAAGTAAATATAGACAATATCTTACTTATTCCAAAAACTCCTAACAAATTACAAAAGGTTGTTATAGCAAATCAAGAGGCTAAAACTAAAGAATTAGAAAAAGGAAGAAATTAATAAATAACTAAGCTTTTATTCGACAGAGAATACTTACAGGAGAAATATTTAATAGGAGAAGAGAAGGACCACAGAGAAAAGCTTCACACTATGCTCTCACACTAAGCTCATATATTCACACATCCACCCCTTATAATATTTGTTTTTTTTCCGTTTCACGATGACATACCTCCCAAAGTAAGAAGTAATCTTAGATTATTACCTATAGAAGCTGATATTATAGCAGAACATAGAAATACAAATGACGAAGTAGATAATATATTATTCAGCCATTTGAATGAAGAAATAGCAGAAGTCGTACAAGCCTTAAAAAGGCGAATAGATAATAATATGAATTTTGAGAAAATGAACTATTTGGATTTCTCTAATATCAAAACTTATTCAGATTTACAAGATGCAGTCTTTTCATTAGATATTCCTTATCAAATTATAGAAGAAAAATACTTCTTGACTTCGGTTGGAGCTTGGCCCAACAATTTTCTCTTAAACTTCGATCTCAAATTTAGAATTGGATTAGGATCTTTTTGGTATAAAATATGCAGTATCCTCATAGATCCTAATTTCTTGAATTGAGAATAGTTGCATATCACCCTTAATTACATGTTCAATGCCATCTCATTGGTACTTGACACATTGGTGTAGGATAGATGGAACCATTATATATTCATGAATCCAAGGCCTACCTAGAAGCACATTAAAGGACATTGTTGAATCAATTATATAAAATTTTGCTTTAGTTTTTAACTCTCTTATTTTTAATAGTAGGGTGATTTAACCTAAAGCCTTCTCGCCCTTTTTGTTGAACCCGTGAAGCACTAACATATCAGTTGAGAGCTTGCTAGTATCAACTCTAAGATATGTGAGAGTCTTTATGTTCATTATGTTAACTGATGCAAGTAGATCAATAAGAACTCTTGATAACTTGAAATTTTCCACATCAACGATAATATAGAATGAACTATTATGGTGGGTAGTTCCCAGAAGTAGATCTCCGTCTAAAAATATTAGCTCAATAATTTCTTTGAAGTAGAGTGCCTCCGCTCTTGAAGTTGAAGATAGTTGAGCTAAGAAAATCTCGAGATTGAGAAGTGCCTTGATTAAGGATTCCCGCATTTCATTGGAGAGGAGGGTGTCATATATGCTCAGTTCGGGTGGCAACTTTCTAAGATGAGTTAAAATATTATAAACAACTATTGCAAATCTGAGTTTATGGATTAGACTTTTGATGATAGCAAACATTCATGATTTTCTACGACTGCCTTGCCTACTAACTTTTCAGGTCCACAAGATCGAATGCAACTCAAGCCAGCTCAAGATTGGGTAGATTTAAGTTGAGTCAAGTCTGTAATTTTTTCTTTCTTGAGTCAATTATAAAAGTGGTTTCTGATGCTAAGTAACATTGCACACATACACTTGAGGGTTTTTCAGTTGTTTTCTATTTTGAGTACATCGGCCTGGACGATGTACATATCGGCCGGGATGATCCGACTAAAAAATAGAAACCCTAATTAGGGCATCTCATTAAGGTAGCCGTCATTAAGCTGATCGGTCTGGACGATAATTATATCAGCCAGGACCATAGGCTCAATTATGAAAAAATTATCCGCCATGATCAATTTAGGTATTCTTTATTTTAGAACATCTGCCAGGATAATCTCAACATCGGCTTGGATGATGTAGCATAATTATGCATAAATTAATCTGATAATTATGAAAAGCAATTAAGGCTGATTGATACGATCACATTGGCTGGACCAATCACAGGATCGGCCAGAACGATGTCCTGGATGATTGACATCGGCCAACCTCTATTCAGGGCGATGTTCAGGATGATTGTACTTGGATTTGAACTAATTGGTCTAGATGATATTGTATCGGCTTGGACGATGTAACCAATTTTCTTTTGATCATCCCAAATCGTCCCGACTGTTTGAACTTATTTTGAATTGATCGGCCAGGACAATATTCCTATCGGCCTGGACGATAATGTCAGCAAGTTGCAATTAATGAGCTATTCTGAAGCTCTTCTATTTAAGACCTCTTGTTCTTCACTTTGTAAGATCCTTTGCTGCCATCTTGACCTGAGAAAGCCTAGAGGAGAGGGAGAGGGAGAGAGAGGGAGAGAGAGAGGATTTTGTGAGGGGAAGCTTGTGAAGGGGATTCACAAGGGTTGCTCCAAGCATTGTTCCACTTCTTCTTCCACTAGAGTCTCTTGTCCTTGAAAGGGTTGAGAGAGGTGAGCTTCAACAATCGATCAAGGTTCTTTGCCTGCTTCAGGAGGAAACAAAAGGAGTTGGGTTCTCTACCTCACCGGGGTTGGCAGAAAGGAGGTTTTGTAAGGGCTTCTTCACATTGCTGTGGGAGCAAAGAGCGAGTCACGTTTGTAGTGTAATATCCAGAGGGCGCCTCCGGGGAGTGGCCATAGGTCGAGTTGATCGAACCACTATAAATTCTATGTGTTCTATTTCTTACTACATTTTTGCATTTATTTTTTCGCACTTTGATTTATGTGGTGATTTTGGTTTGTGATTGTGCCTTGGTTTAAGAAATTTTTTAAAATATCAATTCACCCCCCTCTTGGTTAGCCTCGGGCTATTTCTGAAGGGCTTAACATCCTTAAAAAACTTTTAAGTGGTATCAGAGCAGGATTCATAAAACTAAGATTAAAAACTTTTTGAATTTTGATCCATGGCTAACAACAGAAATCATAATACTACGGAAGGGTATTCTATTACCCGACCACCTTTGTTTGATAATATCCCATTTGATTTTTAGAAAACTTGCATGTCTACATTTTTATAATCAGAGGATTATCACATGTGGATGCTTGTTAAAGATGGTTATATACCTCCAACTGGAAAACTTAATGATGTTATTGTTCCCCTTCCTTTTACTAAATGGACTCTCGATGATAGGGATTTAGCACAACTCAATGCAAAATGTTTGAACTACTTTTTCTGTGCTTTAAAATCGGAAGATTACATGCGTGTTTCTACTTGCACAAATGGTAAAGAAAATATGGATAAATTGTGTATCACCTATGAAGGTACTAAAGAATTTAAGCAATCCTTTTGAATATTCTCTTGCATGATTATGAACTTTTTCGTATGAAACCTTATGAATCGATTTTTAAAATGTATACGAGGTTTACTCAAATTGTTACTTCTTTACATGCCTTAAGAAGATAACTCACTAATTATGAAAAAGTCAACAAAATTTTAAGATGCTTGTCTTCTTCTTTTGATGCTAAAATCACTATAATTACTGAATCTAAAGATTTGAATACCTATTCGATTGATAACTTACTGGCTCACTCATTGCTTACGAGAAAGGGGTGAATCAAAGAAATCTTGATGCAGGTGAGAAAAGGAAGGAGAAAACTGTGGCATTGAAGGCCAATGACATGGACTCTGATTCTTTCAGGTCTGAAAGCGATGACGTTGCCTTAATCACAAGGCAATTTAAAAGCTTTCTAAGGAAGAAGCAAAAGAACGATCAAAAGTGGAATAAAGGTAAAGGAAATAAAAATTTTAAGTGTTATAATGATATGATTTGTTTTGAATACAGGAAGCCAGGACATGTTAAAGCTGATTGCCCTACACTTAAATCTCACCCAAGCAAGGAGAAGGGTGAGGAGAAACTCATGTTCAGGAAGGACAAGAAGAAATTCCAAAAGGCGTTATGAGCGGATTCTGCACCAAATTCATCTGAAACTGAACCTGAAGAGGAGACAACAAATTTGTGCTTAATGGCAGATGATCATCTTGCTCTATATGACCAAGAAGAGGTATGTGAACTAACCTATGAGCAACTCCTTGAAATTTTTGAAAAAATACATGCATCATATAGGAAACTTAAGAAAACTCATGCTAGCTTGAAATTGAAATTTTTTAATTTATAAAAAGAGCATGAATTTCTTCTCAAAGATCATTCAACAATTGATTCAAATCACATGGCTTTACTTGATGAGTTTGATGCATTAAACAAAAAGCATGCTGAGTTATCAGATTCTCATGATTTTTTAAAATTGTCTCATTCTGAGTTAGAAAAAGAATATAAAAAATTAGAAAACTTAAAACCTTTTGAAAATAAAAAATCTTTATTTCATGCATCACATAAAAAGCATCACCATAGATTAGTGCATCCTTTTCCTGGAGTTAGATGTTTTTCATGTGTCATGTTAGGAAACATAACATACACTTGCACCATTCACCGTAGTACACATTGGGTGTGGAGACCCAAATTGCATGATTCACAGTATAGCATACATGCATTACATTCTACTTTCCATAAGAAGGAACCCAAACATATTTTGGTTCCTAAATCTGAATTTGATAATTTTGTAGGAGTGCTCTCACAAAAAGCCTCGTGAGAGCACGTGGTACCTAGACAACGGATACTCTCGACATATAACTAGCGATGCCAATTAATTCATTTTGCTTGAGATCAGGACAGGAGGCAAGGTTACTCTTGGAGACAACACCACCAGGAAGGTGGTAGGATCAGGTATAATTGGTAATTCCAAGAACCTTATGATTGAAAATATTTTGCTTGTAGATGGATTGAAACACAACCTGCTCAGTATTAGTCAGCTTTGTGACAAGGGATTCATCATAATTTTTTTTGCAAATTTATGCATTATATGCTTAAATAATATTATTATTTTGCAGGAAAAGCGGATCAACAATATTTACATGCTTGATTTAAATAACATTGAATGCACTGCTTTATTTTGCTTAAAAACTGTTGTTGATGATGCTTGGTTGTGGCAGAGGAGATTATGTCATGCCAGTATGAAAACCCTTAGGAAAGTGACCCAGAAAGATCTAGTTAGAGGTGTCCTTAAGCTTAAGTTTTCAAAAGACTACCTTTGTGATGCCTGTCAATTAAGAAATCAAGTCCACTCAACTTTTCACCCCATTAAGGACATTAGCACCTCTAGACCTTTAGAAGTCATTCACATGGATTTGTTTGGACCCATTAGCACTACCAACTTGGGAGGGAAAGTCTTTGGTTTTGTGATTGTCAATGACTACTTGAGGTTCACTTAAATTAGAATTCTGTCACAAAAAAATGAGTCTTTTGAGGAGTTTAGAGTCTTTTTTACTTGGATTTATAAAAAGCTAGGTTATGAGATCTTGACCATCCATAGTGACCATGGGGGAGAGTTTGAAAATGAGATATTTAAAGATTTTTGTGAGGACAAGGAGATTAGCCACAAATTCTCAGCTCTTAGGACCCCTCAGTAGAACGGGGTAGCTGAAAGGAAGAATCAGACCTTAGTGGAAGCCGCTAGAGCCATGCTTGCTGAGTATTCTCTTCCAAAATACTTTTGGACTGAAGCAGTTAACACAGCTTGTTATTTATTGAATAGGGTGAATGTTAGAGCTAAATTAGATAAGACACCCTATGATATCCTTAAAGGGTAGGACACCCAATCTTTCCCACCGATGTAAGTTTTTCATTCAGAATAATGGGAAGTCTCACTTAGGAAAATTTGATCCAAAATTTGATGAAGGAGTGTTCTTAGGATTTTCTAGTGTTGGGAAGTCTTTTAGGGTGTTTAATAAGAGAACTTTGATGGTGGAGGAAACTACTCATGTAGTGTTTGATGAGTCTGATCCTAGAAAACCTAGAGTTGAGGATGATGATGATGTTAGAGAAATTATCACTGGAGTAGAGAATTTGGAGAAGAGAGTAGAGCACCAGAACATTGAAGGAGTAAGAGATACCCAAGGAGTAGAAAATGTAGATCTAGAGGAAAGGGTTGAACCTTTACACACTTTGCCTAGAGATTGGAGATACTCTTCAAGTCACCCTAAAGATCTAATCTTAGGAGACCCTTCTGATGGAGTTAGAACTAGACATGAACTTAGGAAGGAAGTGAACCATTCCGCCTTTATCTCAATGACTGAACCCACCAATATAAACCAAGCCCTTTCTGATGAGTTTTGGACCTTAGCCATGCAGGAGGAGTTGAACCAATTTGTTTGGAATGATGTTTGGTAGCTTGTAGAAAGACCTAAGGGACATAATGTGGTTGGAACCAAGTGGGTCTTTAAGAATAAGGTGAATGATTCAGGTGTGGTGGTTAGAAATAATGCAAGATTGATTGCTAAGGGGTACAACCAAATAGAAGGGATATGTTTTAAGGAGACTTTTTCCCCTGTAGCTAGATTGGAAGTCATTAGAGTGCTATTAGCCTTTGTCTATTATAAGGGATTTAAGCTTTTTTCAAATGGACGTTAAGAGTGCCTTTTTAAATGGGAAAATAAAAAAGGATGTGTTTGTTGGTTTTGAGAGTTTCAAATTTCCAAATCATATTTTTAAATTAAAAAAGGCCTTATATGGATTAGAGAAAGCACCCAGAGCTTGGTATGAGATGCTTTGCACATTCTTACTATAAAGGGAGTTTGTTAAAGGGAGCGTAGCCACCACCATTTTTCTAAGGAAAGTAGGAGATTAGTTACTCATTGTTCAGATCTATGTCGATGATATACTTTTTGGATCTTCTGATAAGAGAATATGTGATGAATTTTCTAAAATAATGAGTAGAGAGTTTGAGATGAGTATAATGGGAGAGTTGTTCTATTTTTTAGGGTTTAGCATAAGACAATTAGATGATGGAACCATTCTAAATCAATAAAAATACATAAAAGGACATTTTAAAGAAGTATGAGATGGATAAAGCCAAGCCAATTAATACTCTCATGATTTCCAGTGTTAAGTTGGATAAGGACCCAAGTGGTAAGTCCGTTGATCAGAAGAAATACAGAGGGATGATTGGATCTTTACTTTACCTGACTGCTAGCTGACCTGATATAATGTTTAACATTTGTCTTTGTGCTAGATTTCAAGCTGATCCTAAGGAATCCCACCTGACTGTTGTTAAGAGAATTCTTAGATACCTTTTAGGGACTCAAAACTTTGGAATCTGGTACCCTAGGCACAACACTTATTTTAAGATTATTGGATATTTTGATTCTATTTTTGCAGGATGTAAGGTGGATACGAAAGCACTTCTGGAACTTGCCAATTCATAGAACAATCTCTAGTTTCTTGGTCTAATAAAAAGCAAAACTCTGTTGCACTTTCCACTGTTGAAGCTGAGTATATTGCTTTAGGAAGTTGTATGGCCCAAGTCCTTTGGTTAAAATAACAGGTACTGGACTTAGGATTACTTGTAGGCACCATCTCAATTCTTTGTGACAACACTAGTGCCATATGCGTTTATAAGAATCCAATCCAACATTCAAGGACTAAGTATATTGATATTAGGCATCACTTTATTAGAGACCATGTGACTAAGGGAGACATTGAGTTACACAATGTGGTGACTGAGAATTAACTGGCTGACATATTTACTAAATCATTGGCCTTCGACACTTTCAGCACTTTAAGGATCGGATTGGGTGTGATTGACATTAATGCATGAACCTAATTTTTATTTATTTTTTGATCTATTATCTGCTGATTACTTTGCTTATTTTTTGTAGTGTTTTTGTTGCTTATTTTTTCTTGTTTTGTTGTTTTTTCTTTATTGGTACTTTATTTTTCATATGCCTTAATTTATTTTCTAAATCTTCGCTGAATTGATATCTTATGCCTTGTTTTTGTTTTTTGAAAATTTGTAGTCGATGTTTTATATCTCTTAATCTGCTAAAGGGTAAAAACACTGTTGATTGTGTTTCTTTCTCTAACATATTTTGGTGGTGAATTTTTCTTTTCTAAACAAAAGTCTATATTAAATTAGCAACTGGATTTTGCAATGTAGATTTTTTCTATCTTGCTACAGGAATCTAGCTTATATTTATAATAATCAAAATTTTTATGTTACTTCAAGAATTCTCGTTATCCTGTCAATGCATCTCTCATATGACTCTTTGATTCTTTTTTGTGGTTTGTTCTTCCCTATACTAGAGAGTGAGTTTTTCTTCTCTAATATCTAGAAGATATACCCACAACTAAGGGTATTTAAGAGTTTTTAGAAAAGAATCTAGCTTTAAAAAAAAAGGGCCAATGATGCTAAAAGCAAAAGATGCGCAATAACGCCAAATTGAAAATATATACACAAAGTGTATCAAAAAATCAAAAGACGCGCAAACTGTGCCATTCATTGGACAAGAGGCATAAAATGAGCCCATAAAAAAGCAAGCTATCTTCCTTTCTTCTAACTCTTAAAACTTAGAAGATTTCATGTATCACTTGAGATTTTCAAGGACTTGATTTCAAATTTTGTGATTGTAACAAACTACTTTGATATATTATTCTATAAGATATTTTTCTGAAACCAAGTCTTGATCGGATCTCTTTTTCTTATCCAATTGATTTCTCTGAGTTAGGCCTTTTGATTTCAAAAGACGATTTTGCCCTAAAAGAAGTCCGAGGTTAGGTTAACATGATCGGATATTTTACCTTGTTTTGGAATTTTGATGTTGTTAACTCATTAACTTACAAATTTTTAAAATTAATTACATAGAGACTAGAAAATGTTCATGCCTTGATTGAAAAAAAAAAACTTTGTTTCTTTGCTAGTTTATGTTCCTTTTTGTGGTTTATCGTTGTTATTTTTTAGTTGATTTTAGTGTTTTTGGGCCTTCTCTGATCATCTTCATCCTTCCTTTGATTTCAAAATTTTGTCACATCATCCTTCTTCAAAACACCATCTATTGAATATTTTGGCTATTTTGCTCTTCATCATCCTGGATGATCCATTATTGTCCTGGATGATCTGATCGTCCTCTGCTACAATCATCTTGATCATCCTAGTCGATCATTTATTATAATCGTCCTGTCCGATACACCTGCTTGTCCTGGACGATATACGTGTCAGTGCGTTTAAAATCTTTAAAATCGCACAGGACGATCCATTCTTGGACAATCGTCCTGGACGATCCTTTGTTCGTCCTGGATGATACACATGGCACATGATTCAAAACATTTTAAATTTGGCCGGTAAGATCAATTATTGAGCATCATCCTGGACGATCCACCTAATCGGCCTGGACAATATACTTTTTTAATGGTCATTCAGCTTGACTCCTCGGGACGATCGCATGTGTCTAATCGGCCCGGCCGATATCTGATCGGTCTGGACGATAGGACCACCTTTTTAACCAATCAGTCTACATGCAATTATTGAACTAGACCAGCCTGGCCGATCCGGCAATCAGCCTAGACGATCCTGCCGATCTTTTAAATTCAAAGCCTTCTAGCCATTTTTTCTCACTTCAATCTTCCTCTCCTCACTTATTTTCTTCCTGTTTGCTTACTATGGCTGGAGGAAAGCGCTCCCGTCACACATTTAGAAGCTCCTCAGGGGCTTCTTATTTGGGGCACAGTTTGCTACGTTTTCCACTTACTTCCAGCAGCCACGACCACCACCACCACCACCTCCTTCATTTGATAATTAGGGTCCCTCATTTTGCTAGTTTTAGTTTCCGCTTTATGTAGTTTGTTTTTCCTATGGTTGTTTTAATTTCTGTTCTATTTTTTTTAGTTAGTTTCTCCTCCTTTTTGTGATTTCAAAGGGGGAGTAGTCTGATGTATCTTGTAATTTGATTTTGGAATTTAGTGAACTGCTTTTTCGACACACTATTTTTTATTAAATTGCCATAACTGTTTGAATATTTTGGGTGTGTTTGCCATCATCAAAAAGGGGGAGATTGCTGTAAATCTGAGTTTATGAATTAGACTTTTGATGATAGCAAACATTCATGATTTTCTACGACTACCTTGCCTACTAACTTTTTAGGTACACAAGATTGAATGTAACTCCAGCCAGCTCAAGATTGTGTAGATTTAGGTTGAGTCAAGTCTATAATTTTTTCTTTCTTGAGTCAATTATAAAAGTGGTTCTTGATGCTAAGTAACCTTGCACACACACTAAAGGGTTTTTCTATTGTTTTCTATTTTTAGTGCATCGGCCTGGACGATGTACATATTGGCCAGGATGATCCAACTAAAAAATAAAAACCCTAATTAGGGCATCTCATTAATGCAACTGTCATTAAGCCGATCGGCCTGAACGATAATTATATCGGCCAGGATGATAGGCTCAATTAAGAAAGAATCAGCCGCCATGATCAATTTAGGTATTATTTATTTTAGGACATCAACTAGGACGATCTCAACATTGGCCTGCACAATGCAGCACAATTATGTCTAAATTAATCTAGTAATTATGGAAAGCAATTAAGGCTGATTGATACAATCACATCGGCCGGGCCGATTGCAGGATCGACAAGAACGATATCCTGTACGATTGACATCGGTCAGCCTCTATTCAGGGAGATATTCAGGATGATTGTACTCAGATTTGAACTAATCGTCCAGGACGATATTGTATCGGCCTGGACAATGTAACCAATTTTCTTCTGATCGTCTCAAATCATCCCGGCTGTTTGAGCTTATTTTGTACTGATCGTCCAGGATGATATTCTATCGGCCTGGACGATAATGTTGGCAAGTTGTAATTAATGAGTTATTCCGAGGCTCTTCTATTTAAGACCTCTTGTTCTTCACTTTGCCAGATCCTTTGCTGCTGTCTTGACCTGAGAAAGCCTGGAGAAGAGGGAGAGAGAGAGAGAGGATTTTGTGAGGGGAAGCTTGTGAGGGGGATTCATTAGGGTTGCTCCAAGCATGGTTCCACTTCTTCTTCCACTAGAGTCTCTTATTCTTGGAAGGGTTGAGAGAGGTGAGCTTTAGCAATCAATCAAGATTCTTTGCCTACTTCAGGAGGAAATAAAAGGAGTTGGGTTCTCTGCCTTGTCGGGGTTGGCAAAAAGGAGGTTTTGTAAGGACTTCTCCGACTTACTGTGGGAGCAAAAGGATAGTCATGTTTATAGTGCAATACCCGGAGGGCGCCTCAGGGGAGTGGACGTAGGTCGAGTTGACCGAACTACTATAAATTCTCTTTGTTCTATTTCTTTCTACATTTCTGCATTTATTTTTCCGCACTTTGAATTCTGTGGTGATTTTGGTTTGTGAGTGTGCCTTGGTTTAAGAAATTTTTTAAAATACCAATTCACTTCCCCTCTTGGTTAGTCTCGGTCTAGTTCTTAAGGGCTTAACATTCCTAATGAACTTTCAACAACCTTAGGAACAATAGATTCAAAACCCACCCGAATTAAAGGAAAATCAGATTATTGAAGAGAATTTGGATTTGGTTCTTCAAAGATAAATTATTTTCCCTTATCTTAGGGGGTAAAGTTGTACCTTCTCAATATCTTCAGGATGGAAAACTAAGGCAGTGTCTACACTTATCATAGGCATTGGATCATTATTTCCTCAAAAGGGACTCAGAATCTAAAAAGTCTATCACGATAGGACTTCTCTAAAAATCAATTTTAGGGAAGTCACATTTTGATAAGGATTTAAATTTGACATCTGCTTTAAAGGTTGATTCAGGAAGGTTAGATTGTTTAACATCCATATTCATCACATTAGAATTTTTACTTGGAGGAGAAGAATCATCAACTTACATTTCAGACTCATGGTTAATCATCAAAATATAGGCATAAAGATGTTTTTTATTATTCTTTAGACCCTTTGCATTTGATGGGTTAAAGTAAAATTTAGCTCATAAGATAGGGGAAATGGTTTTTACACCACCATCCACCACTCGAATTAATCTCTCATATATACAGCCCCTCTCTAAAAAAATATATTTTTTCTTTTTCACATAGTACAATAGTTCCTATGATTACTAGAGTGGGAAGAGACACAACATCCTTCTACGAAGCATCCAAGTCAACCTCCCAAATCAGGCACTGGGCTGTAATGGTCAGCTATTGAGAAAAAAGAAAAGACTTGTTAATCAACTTTTTAAATACCCAAGATAAAGCATTATCCCAACCATCTTCAATGGATAAAGAAGTGATAAGAGTGTTACCTGAGATTTGATTGAAGCTTGTTTCATATCTACCAAATATTCCTTAGGGATTATGATGTTACCTTGCCTAAAGTTCTTCTCTACCCAGTCTTTAAAAATAATGTAGTCTTCGATTGGATGACCGAATATATGGTGATAAGGACAGTACTTGGGGTCATCTTTTTTTTCAACCTCTTATGGACTTATAGCTTTAGTCAACTGAAAGTCTAGCTTTTCTATAGACTCCTAAAGATCTTCCTTATTGACTCTCTCTCAAAGGGGTATGGTCTAGCCAACCTCTCTCTAATATAAGTTGATTAAGGATCTTTAAGAGGATGGGAAGTAATCTGGAATGGTTGCTTTTAAATCTATAGTGGTGAAGGACTACTAGGCTGACTGACAACTGGCCTTTTCCCTTTATCAACTACTGAAATTATGGCTTTTGTCTCAAAAGATTTTACCAACTTAGGACCCTTCTTCTCATTTGACTGGTCTTATAAAATTGGCATCTTAGAAGCCTCTTACTATAGATTACTAGCCTTTCTTAGAAGTTTCTTAAAAGTTTTGATCGTGAAACCCTCTAGGAGAAAAATAATCGGGCCATGAATATTCCTTAGAAAGATCTCTACGGCATGTTGTTGTTGCAAATGGGGTCCACACTTCATCGAGAGGTTTTGCCACCTCAAGATGTATTTAACCAAAGACTCCCCCCATCTTTTGATTTTAAATGACTAGATTGCTCACTATAGTGCACTGCTGCGCTCCAGAAAATCTCTTTAAGAATAAATTTTCTAGTTCATTAAAGGTTCTCACTAAACTATTGGGCAGATTGGCATACCATTCAATAACAATGCCTAAGAGATTACTACCAAACTTACAAAATAGTAGAGTATCCGACCCTCCCATTGTAATGATTTGCTTGTAAGTGAGCCAGATATTATTTTGGGTTTTCAGTACTAGTGAAAATCTTAAAAGATGGTGGCACAAAGCCCTTAAGATAAGGAACCAAATCTTATTCTTTGGGGTAGGGTTTACCCTTCTGAATAAATGTTGTTCCTTGCGAATGGGCTAAGGCCTCCCTTACCTAATTCTCAATGAGTTGCTTAAGGTTTTTGTGGTGTGATGATGGAGGAACTTTAAGGACTGTAAGTTGAACTGGAGGTGTCTCTAACAAACAAGGAGGGACTACTAACATTGACTTAGGAGATTTGGAATTGGATTCTGCCTTTTCAGCCTTTTTAGTGATTTCTCGAGCATACTGCTGTAGTTTGAGAGAGGCCTCCTGTGACTTATGTAGTTATTCTTTCATTTCTTTAACTTATAACAACATTTCTGCAAATTGTGTCTCCAGGTTCCTTATATGCTGCTCATCTCTGGCTCTTACTGATTCATAAAAATCTGACTCAACTGTTGTTGAACCTTCCTCTTTACTAGATCATAATCTATTTAGTTCAGTTTCCTTATTAGATCCTTTAGTATCAACCATGCAAATACTGCTAGTGGGTTCACCCTGTTCAATTAATAGATCATCTAAGTCAGGGCCAAAGGTTATTGTTCCTTATTTCTTTTATAGGATATCCTCGATCACTTAGACTACCTCATCGATTGGTCTTTGCCTTATTAATTCAGGATTGAGAGGTAAGTACCCTTTATAATCCATGATATCAAAAAGTTAATATGACTGTAACTTAGAAATAATAGACTATAATTTGGGGTTATCATTCATCCGAGACTCCAAAGCCGACTTATCAACCATCTCTTCATCTAACTCAATCCCCTCCCCCTCAATTATCTCTAACTAGTAGTCAGAGGGGTGGCATCCTTTATGGGTGAGAGACACATACCTTAAGAGGCGATGTAGGAGCTTGAAGAGTAATATCTCCTACGTCGGGTAAGGTAAGTTCCTCAGACCCCCGAATAGGGAGCCTAGGAATGACAAATGGACTTTGAGATAAAATATTTCAAATATAAAAAAAGTTGGTAAGCAAATATTCTCTCAGGAGACTTGTGCCTCTTATCGTTAACAGACATTATTCTTTGAACTTTATAAATTTCTTTAGTTTTCACCACCACTAAGGACAACTTCTGGAATTTTGAGAAGGGACCGGTGGCCTACCAGTAGGATGGTGGTCTATCTTAGACCTAGTGAGTATGATAATTTCCATGTTTGTAGATGGAGGGAATGGCACCCAGTTGTAACCATTAACCAATATAGAAGTAGTAGGCTATTGAACAAACTTCTTATTTTTTCTGACAGGTTGAGGGGTTAGATTTTTGGTTTTAGATGCTTCCTCTTTCATAATTTCCTTTTGGAAGCGATGGGAGATAACTCCCGTTAACTTTCACATATATTCTTCCTTCATTTGTTCAAACTAGGTAGCACAAGTCTGGATTATATTCCTTATAATTCTCATCCTTTGGAGGTGCTTTTCCATATGAGTCATTTTGGTCGAGTAATCGACTGGGCATGGCGGGGAGCTGGCTATCCTAGCTACCCTCTCCTCCTCTTGAGCAGCGGTGAGTGGGTAAAGATGACTCCCCTTAAGGAGGGGAGAGGAAGTAGGAATAAGTAACTCCTTAATAACCTCACGCTCTACCTGACCTAGAGTCTTGGCTGCCACAACTTTCCTTGACTTAGGAATTTTCTTTCTCAGTCTCCTCAAGTAGTTCTTCCTTTGATTTTGCTAGTAAAAGTGATCCCAGAGTCTGATCCAAAGTGTTTAGAAAAAATTTGGAATTTTTAATAATTTTTAATTATTTAATTAAGGCAAAATGGTGATTTTTGTTAAAGTTAAATTAAGATTTAAGTTGAAGTCAAATTAAGGGGAAATAATTATCTAAGGTTAAGCATTAAATCATAAAGAGATTGAGGTATTATGCATAATTGTCTAAATTAAAATGGATTTATGATAATTTTCTGAAGTTTTTAGGGCTTAATTAACTTGTCAATTAGGGGTTGTTAATTAAGTGGTTTAAACGATCATAAAAATTCCTTAAAATCTATTGGGGGGGGGGGGGTTAGGATTTCACTAAGTTTAAATGTTGTAAGTTTCATGTCAATCAGTGGTCTACCCTAGCCCCTAGAATTTTTCTAAGTTTGTTAGATGGGTCATTAATTGTTGTCCTTAGTGTGTCACTATGTTAAATGGGTTTAAATTCAAATTTAATGACTAAACCATAAGATAACATGCAAGGAGTACATAAATAAAGTAAACATACCAATCCTAGGATCTAGGAAAACCTAAGCTAAGTGCTCATGCATCCTACATAAGCTAGAGACGATAAAATAATAATTAAACATGCTTTAAGAAGAGATTAGTGGATGATTGAAACTTAGCCACCCACTAATCCCATCTCTTGAGTTTTGAAATAATAATAATAATTTTTCTTGATTTAGTGAAAATATTTGAATTTTAAATTAATTATGAATTAAGTAAGTGAAAGTAACTAAAGGGGATTTTAAAATAACTTTAAAAAAAAATTAAAAAAATATTAAATTAAATTAAGTATTAAAGTTTCTGTAATTTAAAGTAATTTAACGAAAATAATTTTCATAACTTTTTAAAAATAAATAAATTTTGAATTAATTTATTATTAATTAAATAATCTAAGTATTTAATTAATTATAATGATCTAAAAGGGGAAAATTTTTTATTAGTTTAAAATTAAATAAAAAGAATTCTCTGATTTTGAAAATAATTTAATAAAATTATTTTTATAAATTTAAGAACTATTTAAATTTTAAATTAATTAATTATTAATTAAGTAATTTAAGTAATTAATAATTAAGAAAAATATTTAAAATAAGAAAAAATTATTAATTTAAATTTAGATAATAATAATAATAATAAAAGAAAACTCTGATATGTTAACATAATGAGGGAAAATATTTTTTTTCAAATTTGGAAAATAAATAGATTTGAAATTAATTAATTTTTCATTAGGCATTTTAAGTAATTAATGAATGTAAATAATTCAAATTAGGAAACTATTTATTAATTTAAAATTAAATTCTTAAAATAAATTATCAAATATTTAAAAATATTTTAATAATTTGTTTTTTTAAATTTGAAAAGTATTTAAATAATTATTAATTAATATGTTAAACATTTAATTTGTTAACTAGGTAAGAATTTTTTTTTTTTAATTAAAACCCACTAGTAGGGGCCTACGCGTTAATAACAAAATCAGTTACAAGGTCCTTTGAAGGATCCACCAGCTCACTACTGCTCCAAAGAGCTACAAGATTAAAAAGGAAAATAAAACCTAAGAACCGGTAGATCCTTTTTCTAATAATACAATAAAAGCATAAAAAACTAGTCGGGCTGAGAGAAATCAGCACCCAAAAAAGGAGATACGCAATTTTCCCATTCAGCTCAGATCTCCTGCAAAAAATACTAAGCAAGCCAAAATAGAAATTGAAAACACAGAGAGAGTATACCTTGCGATCATTTGAGCACTGATCATGAAATTTGATATAAAACCTGCAAGGAATATTCCAAAAAATGATGAGATAACCACAGCCAAGATAAAAAACCTCAATATCAGCAAACCAGTCTCTCTTCCCAGCAATAGTAAAAACCCCCCACTTCCTCCTTACAACCCAAATCCAGTAAAGAGTACGACACAGGCCGTTCATTTTATGGTGCCACCACACCCCAAACTTCTTCATGAATAACAAGCTCCAGATGAATAGCACACCCATATTAAGCAGAATCGGAAACAGCACATCAATAAAAACACCTAACAACAGCTGCAGAAGACTAATCACCAAACAAGAAATAACAGGAAGCAGTAAAGGAGATGCAAAAACTAGAGACCGACCCAGCCAAAGGAGAGACGAGAAACAGCACGTCATTCAGGTCTAACATAAGGCAGACACGCCTTATCAATACGCATGATACCCCTCAAAACAGGATCTAAATTCGAAATATTCAATTCAGCAAAATCATGAAGAGTAGATCCCCAATTGGCAAGCCAATCGGCACAACCATTTCCTTCCCTATAAATATGCGATATAGTAACATTCATCTCCTTAATTCTATTTTTAACCTTTCTAAGCAGATAAAAATAGTTAGCATTACCAGTAGCCCCCTCTGTAATACTTTGAACAATAAAAAGAGCATCTAATTCAACTCACACATCATTGTACCCATATTTAATGCACAAATCTAAGCCCAGAAGTAAAGCATTGAGCTCGGCATAAATAACATCAGAGGTTTGCAAAGGAGAGGCAAAGGCAGCCAGCAAATCACCACAGTAATCCCTAATAACTCCCCCAGCACCTGCTTTCAAAACACCCACGGAACCATCCGTATTAAGCTTAACAAAAGGAAGTTTAGGTTTTCTCCAGTACACAAAAGTATCATCTATAAACACAGAGGCAACCTCCAGCTTAATCCCAAAGTAAACAGCCAAATGTCTGCATCTATAAAAAGTTTTAACAGATAGGATGTTGCAATTAAAAAGCTGAAGAACTTTACTTTTAACCTTTTCAATAATAGAAATAGCATCTATCTTATAATTCTCGTGCTTAGCCTGATTTCTAGAATTCCAGATATACCAAATAATGAGAATGGGGATCAGATTAAATAAATACCCTTTTTTGGAATGACACCAATTATGAAACATTAAGTTAAGAGAATCAATATACATGGAGTTTTTATCAAAAATATTATTAAAATAACTCCAAACTTTAGTAGCAATCAAACCATTAACGAACAGGTGATCAATGTCCTCACACTGACAACAACAATAACATTTCAAAACCAGAGAAATACCTTTACTTTGAATTTTGTTGTCCACCGGGACAAAACCTTTAATACACCGCCAAGCAAAGGTAGAGTAAATGATCGGGAAGGAACTATGCCAAATAGACTCAAAAATAGGAGATTTAGCATTAATGCAACGGAAATTATCCCACATATTCTGCAATTTAAACTTCCCATTATAAGATAAGGTAGAAAGAATAATATCATCACAATTCATCTGGAGAGGAATATTCATAACCTTTTCCACTAAACAAAGAGGTAAACAGTCTTTAAGCTTATGAATATTCCAGCAATTGTTAAGAAAGAAAGAAGAAACTTTAAAAACCTCCAAAGTGGAAGTGTTTAAATAGGCATCTATGGAAGAAATGCCCAACCAGTTATCATGCCAAAAACTTATGTCACCTTTACCCAACCCCCAATGAATGTAATTTTCAGCATTCCCTTTGATACTGCACAGCCTTTTCCAAGTTCTTGAATCAGTGGACTTGCAAAACCCAAAAATAGGATGCAACTTGCTACAATATTTAACATTCATATTCTTAGCCCATAAACTAGCGTTGGAAAGAAACAAAAACCACAATTTATGGGAAAAAGCAATAGCAGTATCGTACATAGTTTTACAACCGAGGCCCCCTTCCTCTAATCTCCCACAATTTTTATGCCACGCAGACCAATGAATAGCATTAGTCCCCATCTTAGAATCCCAAAAAAATTTATTAAAAATCTTTTCCATTCTAGTACAAATAGCAGGAGAAGGCATTAAAGTATTAAACAGGTAAATAAGAATCGAGTTAAGCACAGATTTTATCAATATCAACCGGCCACCAAAAGATAAGAAATTAGAAGACCAACTAGCAATACGTTTTTGCACTAAAGTGAAGATTTCTTCAAAAAGATTTTTTTTTTCTTACCATTATATATCGGCGTTCCCAAATACCTCATCGGCAAAATTTTAGCTTGAAAGCCACAAGCTCTTTGTATCGAATGAACTCTATGCTGGTTAACCGACTTTCCAACAATAAAAGTACACTTATCTTTACTGAAAGCCAAACCACTGCAAGCATTAAACTTAGAGAGAAATTTCATAAGAAGTTTAACATTTTTAATAGCACCATTAGAAAAAAGAATAAAATCATCAGCAAAACTTAAATTGTTGAGTCTAGTAATTAGGTTGTTAAGCCAAAGTAAATGTCCCACGGCTACCAAGAGGGGGGTGAATTGGTAGTTTTAAAAATTTTAAACCCTCTTAAAATTAAAGTTGAACCGAAATGAAATTTTCTTTTAAAGTTTGTAGAAAAATGTTTTTCAACCACAGAGTTGTTAAAACTGAAATTTAAAATGCGGAAACGTAAAAGCAATAAAGTAAATGACACCAGATTTATAGTGGTTCGGTCTATAACCAGACCTACATCCACTCCTCAGAGGCACCCTCTGAGTATTGCACTAATACCACAAAGTGACTCTCCTTTAGCACCCACAGCAAGGCGGAGAAGCCTGTACAAAACCCTCTTTTCACCACTCCCCGGTGCGGCAGAGAACCGTCGTCCTTTCACACAATCCACAGTGCTGGCAGAGAACCGTCGTCCTTTCACACTCTCCTAGTGTGGGCATAGAACCGTCGTCCTTTCACACTCTCCTAGTGTGGGCAGAGAACCCTATGGCTGTTCACACTTTCCAAGTGTAGGCAGAGAACCTCCTTCCTTTTACACTCTCCTAGTGTAGGCAGAGAACCCACGTCTGTTCACACTCTCCAAGTGTCGGCAGTGAACCGGACCTTCTTGAATGATCTTCTCACAAGAATCTAGAAGGAAGAAAAGAAAAGAGTGAAGAAATCCAATTTCACAAGTAGAGATTCTTACCTTTACAATCCAAGTGAAGCCTTCTCGCTCCAATGGTAGGAATCCTCCTTTGAATGCTCTCTTCCACTCTCCCCTTAGCTAATCTCTCAATAGGCACGAAGATCAAATGACAAAAAGATTGGGTGGCAGTCTAATTTGAAGTATTTATACAAAAGACATGAAAAACCGCCCAAAAACTGCAAATTTCCAATTCTGTACGCAGTGGATTGTCCGGTACGATCATGGATCGTCCTGGACGATTTTACTTAAACGATCTGAAACGACCCAATTTGTATATGTGTACGAAATGACTTCGTACAGCTGATCGTCCTGTACGAACTAGGTTCGTCCAGTACGAACGGTTATTACAAGGTCGGTTCTAGAAACTGCTGAAAACTGTCCTAAGTCGGTTTATCGTTTGGACGAAAATATGTTCGTCTGGACGAAAATTTTCCAGAGAGCCGATCGTCCTGGACGATTATTTATTTCGTCTGGACAAAAATTTTCCAGAGGACCAATCGCCGGGGACGATAATTTGGTTTCGTCTGGACGAAAATTTTCCAGAGATCTGTTCGTCCGGTACGATATTTATTTTCGTCTGGACGAAATTTTTCCAGAGGACTGGTCGCCCAGTACGATGGTAAAATTCGTCTGGATGAAATGTTTACAGAGAACCCATCGCCCGGGACGATATAAAAATTCGTCCTGGACGAATAGGACTTAGAAAAATTTTTTCAAAGCAAGTTCCTATTCGTTCCAAATGCTCTATAGGAGATAACTAACAGATCGTCCAGTACGATAAATATTGTCCTGTACGATCAGTATAGAATTTCAAGATCTCCTTATTTTGTGTGTGTGAGATTTTATTCACTCAATTACAATCACTCCTTTTCTAAATTAATTCAAAGAAAAGACAAACTTCAAATAAACAAAATTTCTCATATTGAATTTGATTTGAAGTTTTCGTAGTCTGGAGTCTAATTTTCCTGAAATGTTAGTACACACAATAGCAAATGCAAATCTTCTGAAATTGTTAGGAGATAACTATTCATTTGAACAATAATGTTTGGAATCATCAAAACTACATAAGTTGCACAAATATAAATCATTCAAATAGCAACTATTCAAACAATCTCCCCCTTTTTGATGATGGCAAAACAATTATTATTAGTATGGTTTCAAGTTAAAACATATCTCTTATCTCCTAAACTCCCCCTGAATTTATGAGTACATTAAAATAAGGAGGCATTAAAGAACTAAATTTTTGTTTTTCAAAAAAAATTTTTAACACAGAAAACATAAACACAAACATAAACACAAACACAAACATAAACACAAACACAACCATAATAATTTCTCCCCCTTTTTGACAGCAACAAAAAGTGAAGAAGAAAAAGACAAGAAATGTAAATAATAATATGAAATTCATTGTTAAAAATTTAATCTAAATTGTGATTTGACATAGGGTATGCAATTTTAAACTAAAGATATTAGGTCAATCATAGAAATTCATAAAATTTATGAAATGATATAACATTGTAAGTAAGAGGAATTTATCAAAGACATGATTCAATTTAGACATTTTGATTATTGAAAATCATTACAAGTGAGATGTAAAAAAAATTCTATATTTCAAAGTTCAATAGAATATAAATGAACATTAGATTAACTTGAATTAAGAGATTAAACGAATTTGGAAAGAAGAGAATTACCTCATGTGGTGCATTGCACATCTTTTCAAAGTTTTGGAGCACATTTTTGTGCATTTGTCTTTGGTTGGGCTTATTTTGTGCCTCTTTTTCACTTTGCAAATTTTTGCGAATCCCTTTTGATTTTTGTACATTTGTACAATTTTCAAGAGTAATTTGACCAATTCTTTCCAAAATCTATAATCTAACATTTCAAATATTTCTAGGTGCATAAATATCATTTGAGCATAGAAATACAAATTAAGATAACATCAAAATTGCAATAACAATATTAAATTTTATGTAGTCTAAATGAATAGACATGAATTTAAAAATTCTAAATACAACAAGTTATAAACAAATTATAAATTTAGAAAGTCTAGATTTTCTAATATAGATAATCTCACATTACAATCGAATTTGAGCACAATGTAGATTAAAAATAATATTAATGAAATTCATAAAGGTTAGTCACATTTCAAAACAAATCTAAATCAAACAAACTTTCATTGATTAAAAAAAACATAAAAACATTGAACTTAAACAAAAAACATAACAACAATCACAATAACACATATTTGAAAAAAAAAAAAAAAAAAACAAAACAAAAAATACAACAGACACACATAAAAAACTTCTACTGTTCTGGAGGAGGAGGAGGAGGAATGCCGCCAAAGAGGTTGAAGTAGGAGGCCATCAACATTACATTGGTATTTATTTCATGAACTTCATCTCTAATATTACCAATGTCATGTTGCTGCTGCGTAAGATGAGCATCAAATTGATCAAACCTTTGATCAATGTGAGTCTCTAGTCTATCAAATCTCTCAATCAGATTCTGGTAATCTGATTGAGAAGCAGAAGCTTGCACTCCTTCTTCTTCTTCTTCTGAAGCACTGCCATGTGCTTTTTCTTTTTCTTTTTCCTCCCTGAATAGCAGTCTGAAAGATGCATCGTTGTAGTAAACTGGCTCTTCATATTCCTCATCAGGATGTACAATATTGTACTTCTTTTCCAAAACATAAGTAATCAAGTGCCCTAAAGAAATGTTTTTCTTCCTCTTCTGATCAGGATGTCCTATTTCTGAAAGCCCATAGATATGATCTAGGATGAGTTGGGCTTCATCAATTGGTTGTCTTTTCATGATTAAAAAAGTTAGACAAGAGAGGAGAGGAGTTATGTTTATCCTATCACCAGCTTTAGGAATAATTGAAGATCTAAGGATATGCTGGATGATTCGGGCATCTTGGGTCATACCGGCCACTCTAGCAACATGATTGTCAATTGCATTTTCTCTAATTACCCTATTGATTTCATACCAATGGAAGATGTTTTCTGACATTAGGGTGTGTGCTCTATATCCTTCAGTCCTTAAGTTTAAAAATGCACCAAGGTCGTGTTTGGTGATCTCAACTTTTTTCTTAAAAACAAAAGAACTAATGATAGAGTGGTCAGAATTGAAACTCATGTTGGCTAGGAAGTAATGGTAGGTTTGCTTATTGTAGAGGTGGACAAGAGAAAGAATGAAATGAAATTGGGTTGAGGCGAAGAGGTGTAATACCCGAAATTTCAACTCCGTTTGGATAAGAATGCGAGACGGAGTGATTTTTGCAGAAGCAAAACGAGGAAAAGATTCCTCATTTGCTTTGGAAAGGAAGTTGTCTGGAGCATTCCTGTTGGGTTTCTTCACCAAAACTTTTTGTCTTTTGCTAGAGAAGGCCATAGTTGATTTGATGTATAAAGGGATTGAAAAAGATGTTTGAAAGTGTGATTGTCAAGTTTGAAAGCCCTCATATTTAAAGAAAAACAATACGTTCGTCCTGGACGAAAATATTCGTCCTGGACGAAAAATTATCGTTCGTCTGGACGAAGTAATTTCGTACAGACGATCCAATTCGTCCAAAATGTAACGGCTTTTCGTATTCAACACAACTTACGATGCGTCCCTTCGTACAGGCTTTTTGACTTGACCGATCGTACATACGAAAAAATTTCGTACAGACGAAGTTCGTATTAAAATCTGTCTTATCCACTCAACCGCTGCATTCAATCGTCCCGACGTTTGAGAAAAAGAAAAATTTGTACTGGACGATCACAGATCGTACAGACGATCCAATAAAAAACTGCTCTCAAAACGGTTTAAATTCACGCAAACTGTTTCTTAACACATCGTCCCGTACGAAAGAATTTCGTCCAGGACGATTTCCTCCAAAAACAATTTTTTTAAATTTTAAATTTTTTAATTTAACAAAATCAACAAACACAATAAAAAACACAGAAAACATAAGACAAAAACATAAATACAAAAACAATTCATTCAAAATTACACAAAATTCACAAAATCACAAAAACAAAACACAACAAGTATCAATGTTGCAAAGTCATTTTGGTTAAGCATTCAAATCAATAACACCAAGCCTTGTTCTTAAAGTACTGAAGGTATCAAAGGCTAAAGGTTTTGTAAAAATGTCTGCAAGTTGATTTTCAGTTGAAACATGAATGAGTTCAATTTCTCCTTTGGACACATGATCCCTTATGAAATGATGCCTTATATCAATGTGTTTGGTTCTAGAATGTTGAATAGGATTTTTGGAAATGCAAATAGCACTAGTATTGTCACAATAAATTGGAATAGTGCCTATAGTTAATCCTAAGTCAATCAACTGTTGCTTTAATCAAAGTACTTGTGCCACACAACTTCCTAATGCAATGTATTCTGCTTCTGCAGTAGATAGTGCCACTGAATTTTGTTTTCTACTAGACCATGAAACTAATGAATTTCCAATGAATTGACATGTTCCAAAAGTGCTTTTCCTATCCACTCTACACCCTGCAAAGTCAGAATCTGAGTAACCAATAATTTCAAATGAAGAGCTAAACTTAGGATACCAAATTCCTAAGTTTTGAGTTCCTAGTAGATATCTTAAAATCCTTTTCACTGCTGTCAAATGTGATTCTTTTGGATCTGATTGAAATCTAGCACATAAGCAAACACTAAACATAATATCTGGTCGGCTAGCAGTCAAGTAAAGTAAAGATCCAATTATCCCTCTAAATTTCTTTTGATCAACAGATTTTCCCTTAAGGTCTTTATCTAACTGAACTGAAGAACTCATTGGTGTACTAACAGGTTTAGCATTGTCCATTTCATATTTTTTGAGGATGTCCTTAATATATTTGGTTTGACTAAGAAAAGTACCTTCCTCAAGTTGCTTAATGCTAAATCCTAGAAAGTAATTTAAATCTCCCATTAGACTCATTTCGAATTCACTACTCATTGTTTTAGAAAAATCATCACAAAGATGTTTATTTGAAGATCCAAAGATGATGTCATCCACATAAATTTGAACAATAAGTATATCCTTTCCAATTTTCCTTAAAAAGAGAGTTGTATCCACACTTCCTTTTTCAAAAGATCTTTCAAGTAGGAAGGTGCTTAACCTCTCATACCAAGCCCTAGGTGCCTGTTTCAATCCATATAATGCCTTTTTTAATTTGAAAACATGATTTGGAAATTTAGAATTTTCAAAACCTGGAGGTTGTTCTACAAAAACATCTTCTTCAATTACTCCATTTAAAAAGGCACTTTTGACATCCATTTGAAACAATTTAAAACCTTTAAAACAGGCAAAGGCTAGTAAAACCCTAATTGCTTCAAGTCTAGCTACAGGAGCAAAAGTTTCCTCAAAATCAATTCCTTCAATTTGATTATACCCCTTAGCTACTAATCTAGCCTTATTTCTAATGACTACTCCTGAGTCATTCATTTTATTTTTGAACACCCACTTGGTTCCAACAACACTTTGATCTTTTGGCCTTGTAGTTAGTTCCCAAACTTTATTTCTTACAAATTGATTTAACTCTTCTTGCATGGCCAATATCCAAAATTCATCTGAAAGTGCTTGATCAATGTTAGTGGGTTCAACAGTTGAAATAAAGGCTGAATGATTGACTTCCTTGTTTAATCCACGCCTAGTTCTAACACCCTCACTTGGTTCACCTATGATTAATTCCTTTGGGTGGTTTTTAGAAAATCTCAAATCTCTAGGCAAAGGGTCTTCTCTTTCTAAATTTTCTTCCACATTTTCTTCCAAATTTAATCTATCAATATTTTGGGAGTTTTCTTCAATTTCTTCTTCAACAACTTTTGGCTCTTCCATGTTTCCATTTTCATCAAAAACAACATGTGTGGTTTCTTCAATGACTAAAGTTCTTTTGTTGAATACTCTATAAGATTTTCCAACACTTGAATATCCAACAAAAATTCCTTCATCTGATTTTGGATCAAATTTTCCTAAGGCAGATTTTCCATTATTATGTATGAACACCTTGCAACCAAATACATGCAAATGAGACAAATTTGGTGTTCTACCTTTTAGCAACTCATAGGGTGTTTTATTCAAATTTGATCTCACATTCACCCTATTCAGAACATAGCATGCAGTGCTAACCGCCTCAGCCCAAAAATATCTAGGAAGTGAGTATTCTGCTAACATTGCTCGGGCGGCTTCTATTAATGTTCTGTTCTTTCTTTCAACTACTCCATTTTGTTGAGGAGTTCTAGGTGCAGAAAAATTGTGATCAATCCCATTTTCTTTACAGAAATCTTCAAATCTTTCATTTTCAAATTCTCCTCCATGATCACTTTGTATAGAAATTATTTCACATCCTAGTTTTCTTTGTATCCAAGTTGAAAAATTTCTGAATTCCTCAAATGATTCACTCTTATGAAAAAGAAACTTAACCCAGGTGAATCTTGAAAAATCATCTACTATAACAAATCCATATACCTTTCCTCCTAGACTAACAGTGCTTACTGGTCCAAAAAGATCCATGTGTAGAATTTCTAAAGGTTTACTTGTCCTAAGATCTTTAATGGACTTAAATGAGGACCTCACTTGTTTTCCTAATTGACATGCATCACACAGATGGTCCTTAGTAAAGTCTAGTTTAGGTATTCCTCTCACCAAATTCTTTTGGGTAATTTTTCTAAGATTTTTCATACTAGAATGACAAAGTCTCCTATGCCAAAGCCACGATTCATCAGAAACAGTTTTCAAACAAAAAGCAGTAGGAGATTGAATACAATTTAAATCTAGCATGTAAACATTGTTCACCCTTTTTCCATTTAAAACAATTTTCCCATTTAGGCTAATTATGCAGCTAGTAGGTAAAAATTTTACATTATAGCCCTTATCACATAGCTGACTTATGCTAAGCAAATTATGTTTTAAGCCTTCAACTAATAAAACATTGTCTATAAAAAAGTTTTTCAAGTTTCCAATCATACCTGATCCAACCACTTTCTTTGTGGTATTATCTCCAAGTGTAACCTTGCCTCCACTCCTGGCTTCCAGCGTTATGAATTGAGCAGTATCTCCAGTCATGTGCTTAGAACATCCGCTGTCCAGGTACCATATACTCTCACGAGGTCTTGTGTGAGAGTATACCTGCAAAATTTTCAAATGTTAGACCTGGGAACCCAAACTAGTTTGGGTTCACCTTTATGAAATTTATAATCAGATGCATGTGTGATATGTCTAGGTTTATGCATCTTAGTTCTCCACACCAAATTAGGTTTCATCTTTAAAGTGCAGGTGTGAGATATATGTCCCAAAAATCCACAATTGTTACATTTAACATTAGGAAAAATATTCCTATGTTTTCTCTCATATGATTGTCTTCTAAGGGATTTCATGAATTTAGGATAATATTTAGGATTTGTAAAATCTTCAAGTTTAGGGGGGTTCCTATTATCCTCGAGAGCTCTTATAGTAAGTTTGTAAAATGAATTCATTTCCTCCAAGATTCGATTTGTATAATTGACTCTATATGTCTTGTGCTCAGATTCATCCTTAAATTTCTCAAATTTTTTTTCAAGTTTAGCATAGGATGATTTTAAATTCTCAAAATTTTTATTCAAGTCATCATATTCATCAAGTAGTTTCATGTGGTTGCTATCAATTAAAGCATGATCTTTCCTAAGGATTTCGTGTTCCTTATTAAGCTCTTCCAATTCTAAAACTAAACTAGCATGCATCCTTTTTGTTTTCCTATATGCATCATGCATGTGTTCAGAAACTTCAAACAATTCATTATAAGTTAAATCACATACCTCTTCTTGATCTGATTGTTCAGCTTTATCTGCCATCAAGCAAAGGTTGGTGACTTCTTCTTCTTTTTCAGTCTCAGATGAGTCTGAAGCTGAGTCCGCCCAAAAAGCCTTTTGAAACTTCTTCTTGCCCTTCTTTACCATTGGTTTCTCCTCTACCTTCTCCTTGCTAGGAGTGGCTTTGAGTTTTGGACAATCAGTCTTTATATGACCTGGTTTCCTGCATTCATAACAAATCACTTCATTAGAAACCTTGCCATTTCTGTTATACTTACCTCTATTCCATTGCTGGCGTCTCTTCTGCTTCCTCTTTAAAAAGCTTTTGAATTGTCTAGTCATCAGTGCTATATCATCTTCATCCTCAGGTTGTGAGTGTTCACTTTCTGACTCTTCCACATTTAGTGCAATATTCTTGTCCTTTCTTAGTTCACCTGCATCAATCTTTCTTTGACTTACTCCTTGCTCGTAAGCAATGAGTGAACCAAGAAGATTGTCAATAGAATAAATGTTCAGATCTTTTGACTCTGTAATTGCAGTAATTTTAGCATCATATGCAGTAGGTAAACAACGAAGAATCTTATTAACCATTTCAGCATTAGTTAATTCCCTACCAAGTGCATGCAAAGAGGTGACAATTTGAGTGAATCTTGTGTACATGTCAGATATAGATTCATTAGGTTTCATGCGAAATAATTCGTAGTCATGTAACAAGATATTGAGTCTTGATTGCTTAACCTCATTTGTCCCTTCATAAGTAATACAAAGTCTATCCCAAATGTCTTTTCCGCTTTTACAAGTGGAAACTCGCATGTAGTCTTCAGATTTTAAAGCACAAAAGAAACTATTTAAACATTTCGCATTTAATTGTGCTAAGTCACGTTCTTCTATAGTCCAATCTGCATAGGGTGTATCTACCCTAATTCCATCAACTAATCTAGTTGGTTTTGTGTAACCTTCCTGGACTAACATCCACATGCGATAATCAAGTGACTGTAAGAAAGTAGACATGCGTGTTTTCCAAAAATCAAAAGGAATATTGTCAAACAGTGGAGGTCTAGTGATAGAGTAACCCTCAGGTGTGTTTCGGTTTCCAAATGTAGCCATCTACGTTAATCAAAAAGTAGTTCAAACTTATGATTTTGAAACACTGCTCTGATACCACTTGTTGAGTCTAGTAATTAGGTTGTTAAGCCTAAGTAAATGTCCCACGGCTACCAAGAGGGGGGTGAATTGGTAGTTTTAAAAATTTTAAACCCTCTTAAAATTAAAGTTGAACCGAAATGAAATTTTCTTTTAAAGTTTGTAGAAAAATATTTTTCAACCACAGAGTTGTTAAAACTGAAATTTAAAATGCGGAAACGTAAAAGCAATAAAGTAAATGACACCAGATTTATAGTGGTTCGGTCTATAACCAGACCTACATCCACTCCTCAGAGGCACCCTCTGAGTATTGCACTAATACCACAAAGTGACTCTCCTTTAGCACCCACAGCAAGGCGGAGAAGCCTGTACAAAACCCTCTTTTCACCACTCCCCGGTGCGGCAGAGAACCGTCGTCCTTTCACACAATCCACAGTGCTGGCAGAGAACCATCATCCTTTCACACTCTCCTAGTGTGGGCAGAGAACCGTCGTCCTTTCACACTCTCCTAGTGTGGGCAGAGAACCCTACGGCTGTTCACACTTTCCAAGTGTAGGCAGAGAACCTCCTTCCTTTTACACTCTCCTAGTGTAGGCAGAGAACCCACGTCTGTTCACACTCTCCAAGTGTCAGCAGTGAACCGGACCTTCTTGAATGATCTTCTCACAAGAATCTAGAAGGAAGAAAAGAAAATAGTGAAGAAATCCAATTTCACAAGTAGAGATTCTTACCTTTGCAATCCAAGTGAAGCCTTCTCGCTCCAATGGTAGGAATCCTCCTTTGAATGCTCTCTTCCACTCTCCCCTTAGCTATTCTCTCAATAGGCACGAAGATCAAATGACAAAAAGATTGGGTGGCAGTCTAATTTGAAGTATTTATACAAAAGACATGAAAAACCGCCAAAAAACTGCAAATTTCCAATTCTGTACGCAGTGGATCGTCCGGTACGATCATGGATCGTCCTGGACGATTTTACTTAAACGATCTGAAACGACCCAATTTGTATATGTGTATGAAATGACTTCGTACAGCTGATCGTCCTGTACGAACTAGGTTCGTCCAGTACGAACGGTTATTACAAGGTCGGTTCTAGAAACTGCTGAAAACTGTCCTAAGTCGATTTATCGTTTGGACGAAAATATGTTCGTCTGGACGAAAATTTTCCAGAGAGTCGATCGTCCTGGACGATTATTTATTTCGTCTGGACAAAAATTTTCCAGAGGACCAATCGCCGGGGATGATAATTTGGTTTCGTCTGGACGAAAATTTTCCAGAGAGCTGTTCGTCCGGTACGATATTTATTTTCGTCTGGACGAAATTTTTCCAGAGGACTGGTCGCCCAGTACGATGGTAAAATTCGTCTGGACGAAATGTTTACAGAGAACCCATCGCCCGGGACGATATAAAAATTCGTCCTGGACGAATTGGACTTAGAAAAATTTTTTCAAAGCAAGTTCCTATTCGTTCCAAATGCTCTATAGGAGATAACTGACAGATCGTCCAGTACGATAAATATCGTCCTGTACGATCAGTATAGAATTTCAAGATCTCCTTATTTTGTGTGTGTGAGATTTTATTCACTCAATTACAATCACTCCCTTTCTAAATTAATTCAAAGAAAAGACAAACTTCAAATAAACAAAATTTCTCATATTGAATTTGATTTGAAGTTTTCGTAGTCTAGAGTCTGATTTTCCTGAAATGTTAGTACACACAATAGCAAATGCAAATCTTCTGAAATTGTTAGGAGATAACTATTCATTTGAACAATAATGTTTGGATTCATCAAAACTACATAAGTTGCACAAATATAAATCATTCAAATAGCAACTATTCAAACATAAATGAGATATGGGGAAACCTCTATTCATTCGGTAATTCAAAGAAATATTTTTAGCAAAAAGATCTTCCAAACCTCTAGATAAATATTCCATAGCAATAATAAAAAGAGCAGGAGAAATAGTATCTCCTTGACGGAGACCTTTAGAAGATTTAAAATAACCATGCCTTTTACCATTTATAATCACCGAAAAGAAACAATTATCAATACTATTCTTAATCAACAAAATAAAATCTTGGTTAAACCCAAATAAAGACAAGACTTTATAAAGAAAATTCCAATCTAAGTTGTCATAAGCTTTGGTGATATCAAGCTTAAAAATAATATTGCCCCCAGTAGACTTAGTATTAATATCATGGATAAGCTCTTGCGCAAGCAACACATTATCACTTATAGTTCTACCTTTAATAAAACCAGTTTGATTAAGAGATATTATGTCAGGCAAAAATTTAGCCAATCTATTTGAAATAATTTTAGAATTCAATTTATTAAAAAAAGTGCACAGACTTATAGGTCTAAAATCATTCCAGGTATTAGCCCCTTCTTTTTCTTTATCAGAACAATATTCGAAGAAGAGAAAAATTTAGGATAGGGAGTGCCACTAAAAAAATCTTGCACATCTGTAATAACATCCACCTTAATAATATCCCAAGATTTCTGAAAAAACATGGTAGTAAAGCCGTCAGGACCAGCAGTAGCATCACCATTCATATCCTTTAACACCTCCAAAATTTCATTTTCAAGAGGAATTTGAAAAAGCAATATATTATCAGCATCATTAATCATTTTAGGAATAACCAATGGATTGTGCAAATGCTCAATCACCGATTTAGTATTAAACATATTCAGAAAGAATTCCGCACCAGACTTACTGATATACTCATCCGTCTCAAGTAAAAAACCATTATTGTTCCGGATTTTATTGATTCTATTGTTAACTTTATTCTTATTAGCAATAGCATGAAAAAATTTAGTATTTCTATCTCCCTCCATAATAAATTTAGTATTAGCCTTTTGTTTCCAAAAGGATTCCTCTTGAACTTGGAGTTGACTAAGCAAATTTTTAGCTTGATTAAGATTAGAAAGGTTATCCTCATTAGGATTGGCCGCAAAAATATCCTCCATATCAAAAACGTTTTGCTCAGCTTCGAGAATGTTAGAAAAAACATTTTTGAAAACATTTTTATTCCAATATCTAAGACATTGTTTCAGTCTAGCCAGCTTAGCCCAAAGCCTTAACATACCAGTAATGGAGTTATCAGGAAAGATAGGAGCAATCCAATTAGCTTGAAGCATCTCTTTAAAATTCTCATGTAATAACCACATATTTAAAAATCTAAAAGCAAAGGAACCAACTTGACTAATCACATTAATATTAAGAAGCATAGGAGAGTGATCCGAAAGAGTACGACTTAAATGCTCAACGTTAGTAGAAGAAAATTTGGCGATCCATTCATTATTAAACATAATTCTATCAAGCCGTTGCCAAAGATTAGACCTATACCAGGTGAAAGGGATACCAAAGAAACCAATATCGTTTAAATTACAATCATTTATCATAGAATTGAAATCTTCCATAGCATTAGCATTGGGAAGAGCACCTCCCTTACGTTCACTAGCATTAGAAATGACATTAAAATCCCCTCCCACACACCAAGGGCCATTGATGTTGTTAGAAAAATTGCAAAGTTGTTCCCAAAGGGCCACTCTATAAATTCTCGTGGAAGCAGCATAAACAAAGGACGTAAAATAGTTCATATTAAAAACATTAACATGACAATGAACAACTTGAGCTAAATCAGCAATAATACTTAATTCAATATTATTATGCCACAAAATCCAAATTTTGTTAGAGCAGTTACCAAAATGCATAGGAAAACCCAAAAATTTAGCAGTTTCAACTAATTTGTCCATAGCAATAAGAGGTTCAAATAAAACTAACACTTGAATATTGTGAATCCTACACAAATTTTTAACTCTAAGTTTAGACTCTTTACAACCAATCCCTCTAACATTCCATAAAAGAGATTTAATCATTACAATCTTTTAAAGAATTTTGAGCTCTAGTGTTTCTCGTGGTAGCAGGACACAAATTTTTGGAATTCTTGCCTTTTTTCTTACTTCCTTTCGTAGAAAACTCTTCCTCACTTATCAAATAATCCTCCTTACTTTTTTTAGCAATAGAAGAAGAAACCATACCATGTTTATGAGGCGATTCATTTCTGGTTTTAGAGGAAGGCACAATTTCACCTTCTTCATAATGCTCATAATCCACCTCCTCTCCATCTTTATTCGTTTGATCCAAATCCTGTCTCGAAAGTAAAGAATTTTTAATAGCCACAGAATTAGAAATAGTAGGCATATCATTAAGCATATCATCAATCAAAATAAAAAGTTTAGGATCAGTTTTAGAAATGTTAGTATTAGAGTCTAATAAAACATCATTAGAGGTATTTAAAACATCCACAGGCATATCCATATTGCCCACTTCCCCTTTACCGTTATCTGTCAGAGTAACGATCTCTTCCACTTGAACCAAGGGAGAAATAGGAGGCGGTTCCACAGGAGTAATATTACCTTCTTTAGTATCATGAACAGGAACATAGACTTGTTTAGTCTCAGTAGCTCCAGGATTCCCATTATTAGAAATAACAGACTTCTTAAGCTCCGGGTTCAATTTAAAACAATCCACTTGTGCATGACCGTGAATTTTACAGTGGTTACAAAATTCTGAAACTTTTTCCAATTCAATTTTTTGCAAATAGCCGTAATCCTTTGATCCGACCCAAACTTCCTTAGGATGCTTTTTCGAGATGTCAACTTCCACCAGAACTCTAGCAACAGAAGGATGGGTCCTAGCAGCAGTGGCCTGATCCGTTTGCAACGGTCTACCGAATATAGATCCCAGAGCATGTAAAACTTTAGAGTTAAAAAAATGTAATCAAAGATTAGGGAAGGAAATCCAAACCGGCATGATAGGAGATTCCTCCTTAATATCAAAGAACGGAGTCCACTTTAAAATGCGCATTTGACAGTTAAAAAAGAAATAAGACCGTCTAGCAAACACCCTACTATAATCAAGATCATTAGATAGTTGGATAGCTACATGTCTAGAATCCAGAAGACCCGCCGAATAAAAACCAGTAAGCTTAAGAGAAGAAAAAAAATTTCTAATGGCATCAAGATTAGGTCGACAGACACCAAACTTTCCTACCAAAGTAAATTGAAAAGGCGACGCAAGTTTTAGAACTTCTTCATCGGAAAGAAGCACAGCTGGAAAACCATTAAAGACAGATTGCTGAATATTAGGAAAAATATCACCTGACGGAGCCCCTTCAAGAACTTCTTTGAAATATCTAGAGGAAGGAATATCTTTAGAATCATCGGAATCAAGGTTGAAAAAACCTTTCTTCTTAACAAGCGCAGGATCTGTAGGTTTCCCCCACGGGTTAGGAGGAGGAGCGACCGCCATGCGATCCACGCCACACAGGGCCACGAAACCTCAGGAATTGCCAATACGAGCCAACCCCAGTCGAGATCGGCAAGCAAACCAGGGAAAACAGGACGAGAAAAAGGGGATGACGGCGGAAACCCTAAATCGCCCGGAAAGAGATTAGTAGAAAACTCAACTAGGTAAGAATTTAAATATATAACTTCAAAAAAGATAAAATACTTAAAAAAGTAATTAACCTAATTTAGAATTAAATAATTAGAGACAACTTTTTGATATTATAAAAAAGATAATACATATATGTTTTTAAATTTAAAATAATTAAAATTAATATATATTAATCTATTGTTTAAGGGTTCAAATAATAAAAATATAAAATATATCTTAAATTGAATCAATTTTTAGTTATTATATTTTAAAATAATTATTTAGTTATTTAAAATAGATTGATATAAATTATTTTTTTTGGAAAATATTTAATATTAGAATAATTTAAACATCATTTCAATATTTAAAATCAGGTTCTTGAAAAAATTTAAAACATATTAGTTTTTTAAAAGTAATTGTAATTTTAAATTGAAGGGAATTAAAATACATGCAATCATTGCAAAAGCGACGCGTCGATTCTGCGACTACTTAGCCACTTCAGTGCGCAATTCAGGCTGTATGATTCTCTGCTATTATGCATGGATGGTCCAAATGAAGTTAGATGATGATGCAATGAATCGAACACCGGTACACGGCTGTACGTGGGCTCCTTACGATGAATCCTCGGTCATTGATCAAGAGATAAATGGCTCAAGTTTCGTACATCCAAACTGGATAACAAAAATGCACTAGAGATGTTTTTCGACTCGTTCAGGCGATCAGATCAATCAATCCTAGTGAAATTTTAAACCTAAATCCTACTTGTGAACATAAATTAGGGGGATTACTTATTTTCCTTGAAAGCGGCTTTTCAAAATGCTTATTAAATCTAAGTGCTCTAGCCTAGGTTAAGGTTTTACCTCAATCCAATGGGCGGATTCAGTAGATATTGGGTTATCTAAACTTGTAGATTTCCCACAAATAAATTTGGGAAAGAAAACTTTAGCTTTCAACATCTTGATCGATCACAAATGGCTTTAGAAGATTTGAGGTTTTGGTTGACCGGAGATCTTGTCACTAGTGGGTGTTTGATGGTGGATCTAAGTGGTGGAAGGTGAAGAGGAATCCAAGGAGCTCACACAAGAAAATGCTCGAGCTTAAGGGCTATTGGAAGGAAGAAAATAGGAAAAGGACCAAAATAAACCCTAATTTCTCCTATTTATAGGCTTAGGGATTAGATTTGAATTCTAATTGAGCTCCCTTAGACTAAATGGGTAAACCTAGGTTGACCTAGTCAACCAAGTTGACCTAGTTAACCATGTTGACCTAGTTAACCATGTTAACCCAGGGCAGGGGTTTGGGCCCAATGAGTTGGGTCTGACTCACTGAGTCCAAAGGAGGTTAGAATTTGAGCTGAGGGAGTATAGATTGATTTGAAATCAAAAGGGAGAATGTATGGGTCAATTTGGGTCAACCTAGGTTGACCTGGTCAATCAGGTTGGCCCAGGGCCTGGGTCAAAGCTCAGCAAACTTGGTTTGACTCATTGAATCGAATGAGAGGGATCATGGGGCCAAGCTTGGTTAATTTGACCAGGTCAACCTCCTTGACCAAGGATCTAGGGAGAAAACAAGGTCAACAATCCAGAGTACGAAAATGTGAGCAACATTTTCATCTAGACGAACATGTAATTTTTTTAACGAATCATGCAGGACAATCTGTATTTTGTACAAAAGATGACCAGAGTATAAAATTGTTGGTAACCTTTTCATCCAAATGAATGAGAATTTTTTTGACAACTGTTCGTACTGTACGATATACATATCGTACGATACGATATGCTTGTACAAAAAAAAAAACATTTCGTATAGGATCATACCAGATAATTTTGAACTATTCGTTCGGGATGAACATAGATCGTACTGTACAATCGTGTACGCTCAAAATTGAAAATTTTAATTTTGTGGATGATTTTTTGTGTCTTTTATATAAATTGTTCTTAGAAATTAACTAAAAAATGCTGTTCTTTGTGATTTCTTTGAGAGCAAGTGAAAGAGTGTTTTGGGAGAGTATTTGATAGAGAGTTCTTACAAGTGGAGTGTAAAGGGATCACAAGGCTACTCAATGGTAAGAATCTTTTTTTTATTATTACTACTCTTCCTTTCTTCTTTCTAGTTGTTCGAGATAATATCTTTGAAGAAGATCTGGTACTCTGCTGACACTAAAAGGATATGAAAGGATGATAGTACTTTGTCGATACTTGGATGGTGTGAATAAATGATGGTACTTCACTGACACTTGGAGGGTGTGAAAGGATGAAGGTACTCTACCAACACTTGGAGGGTGTGAATAGATGACGGTACTCTTCCGATACTTAGAGGGTTTGAAAGGATGATGATACTTTGTCGCACTGGGGATAGGTGGAAGAGTGAAAAATTATAAAGGCTTCTCCTCCTTGCTGTGGCGGCAAAAGGAGAGTCACTTTTGATAATAGTGAAATACCTGAATAGGGAGTCTTATGGGAGTGGACGTAGGTCGTGTTGGACCGAACCACTATAAATTCTTGTGTTCATTTTTATTTCTACATTTTTTCAGCATTTTTATTTTTGTGGTTGAAAAATAATTTTTGCAACAAATATAAAAATCAATTTTTTCTTAATTACTAAGAGAATTTTTAAATTCTAATTTGCCCCCCTCTTAGTTAGCCTTGGGACATTTTCATAGGTTTAACAACCTATACGGACTTTATAGTGGGCTCAATTGTCAACTCAGGTTGCTTCTCTTCATCACTAGAAACAGGGAGAGTAGGTCCCGTCCCTACGGTCAGTTCCACTATAGGGGGACTTCATTAGTAGCATCCAAATCAATTATCTTATGGCCATCCATCGATAGTTCAAGGGTACCGAAACCCATCCCAAACAATATAATATTTCCAAAATTAATCACCTTAGAGGTCAGATCTCTATTAAAGGAGAAGTTCAACTTTCTAGCCATTGTCATGAAATTTGAGTTTCAGGTGAAAGTTCGATGGGGATGTTAAGCCCTATGAACTTAGTCACAAGCTAATCAAGAGGGGGGGGGGGGGTGAATTGGTATTTAAAAAATTCTTTTCACAAAGAAAGAAAATTGCATAATCCAAATCACACCACAGAAATAAATGCGGAATTTAAAAGTGCGGAAGTAAGAAAAGGAACACAAAAATTTATAGTGGTTCGGTCGACTCGACCTACGTCCACTCCTTGGAGGCACCCTCCAAGTATTGCACTACAAAACGTGACTCTCCTTTAGCCCCCACGGCTAGGCGGAGAAGCCCTCACAAGAACCTCCTTTTTGCCACCCCGACAAGGCAGATAACCTTCCTCCTTTTGCTTCCTCCTGAAACTGGCAGAGAACCAAAACCAAAAGCAAACTTCTTACCTCTACCGACCCTTCCACGGACGAGAAACTCTAGATGAAGATGAAGCAAAGCGATCCTTGAAGTAACCCTTGTGAATCCCCTCACAAGCTCCCCCTCACAAGATCCTCTCTCTCTCTTTCTCTCCTCAAGGTCTTCTCAGGCCAAGGAAGTAGCCAAAGATTTTGAAAAATGTTGAACAAGAGCTCTTAAATAGAAGAGCTTCAAAAGAGCTCATTAATTGCAAGTTGCCGATAATATCGTCCAGGCTGATATGGACATCGGCCTGGCCGATCAGTACAAATCAATGAAGATCGTCCAGAGCATAGCCCTGGATGCAAAGCTGGACGATTGAAAATTAGCTTGATCATCCAGGCTGATCTCACGATCATCCTGGCCGATCAGTTTAAATGAGAGGAAAATCGTCCTAACAATAGCCCTGGATACGGGCTGGCCGATATTGATCGTCCTGAAGTAACTTAAGGTTTTTGACTGGATCGTCCTGGCCGATTCTGCGATCGTCCAGGATGATATGATCGTATCAATCATCCTTAATTACTCCCTTGATTTACTGAACAATTATGGGATAATTTGTGAATATTGTCCAGGCCGATCCGAGGATCGTCCTGGCCGATAATTTAAAAATACAGTATACCATAATTGACAATGGCGGCTACTTCTTTCTGTTTTGAGCTTATCGTCCTGGCCGATACATGTATCGTCCAAGATGATCTGTTAATGTCGGCTGCCTTAATTAAGAATCCTTAATTAGACTTTCTGTTTTAAGCTGATCGTCCAGGCCGATTCAAAAATCGTCCTGGCCGATATGAGTAAAAATAGAAATTCTAAGTCTCTCAAGTGTGTGTGTGAAGGGTTACATAGTATCAGTCTCTTTGACTTTTACAAGTAGACTCAAAAGGTGAAAAACAAATGTATAGACTGACTCAACCCTAAACCTACGCAATCCTGAACTTGGCTCTTTCTTGATCGTCCGATCTTCGATTTAGAAGCAACAGGCAGTCCAAGAGAAACAGTGTTTGTCAATCATCAAAACATAAGTCATGAAAAATAGATTTGCAATAATCTCCCCCTTTTTGATAATGGCAAACACAGTAGGAAAAGTTAAACAGAAAACATGTTTATTAGAAAATCAAAGTTATAACAGTTTTTTCCTACCACACCCTATTCTACTCCCACTTTTGTCATCACAAAAAGAGGGTCCAGATACAACAGAAAAACATCACAAAAGACTTAACAAGCAAACTACAAAAAGACAAACAACACAAAACATAAACTAAAAGAATGAGGGATCCTAATCATCAGATGGAGGTTGTGGAGGTGGCTGCTGAAAGTAACCGGCAAGTGTGGTAAACTGAGCATTGAACCAGGCGATGTCCTGGTCATGCTTCTGCTGCTGGTGAGTAAGGAAACTGTCAAATCGGGTTAAATCCTCAGCGCGGTGATGCTCGTAACGGGCAATGTCCTTAGAGTGTTGCTGCTCCTGTGCAACAACATAGGCGTCAAACCGGGTCTCCCAACGATCAAATCTATCAATCAATTGATCAATCGGTGAGTGCTTGTGGAGAGGAACAGGGTCAGGAAAGGGAGCTGGAGCAGGAGCCTCCTCCTCTCTAGCCCCCCGAGGTTCCTCAGGGTGGAGACGAGTACTGTGAAGGGTGCTGAAGAAATTGTTTGAGTAGAAGGGAGTTTTGAGGTTTGGTGGAATGGGATATTGGAGTTGGTATTTAGTTTCAAGAACATAGGCTATGATGTGTCCTAAGGCTAGATTTGGTTTCCTTTTGTAGCCTGGATTGCGAATTGTGGTTAAGTGATCAATGTATCAAAAAATTAGATCTGCAGTGTTGAATTCCCTATGAGCCATGATGTAGAAGGTAATGATGGAAAGTAGAGGGGTGATGTGGACTCGGTCACTAGCTTTTGGAATGACGGAGGTACGAAGGACATGTTGGATTATCCTAGCATCTCTGACTAAAGAGCTAGTCTCTCCAGCATGGTAAGGTACATTGGTCTATCGAAGAAAGTGATTCGCCGTGGACCAGTCAAAATCAGGGTCAGAGGCGATTATGTGCAGCTTATCCCCGGTGGTGGATAGCCATAAAAGATCAACACAATCCTGATATATGATTTCGACAGGGCGTCGATTCACATAGGAGGTCAGGGCTGTGAAGGTTGGGTTGATGCAAAGATTTGTGAAAAATTCTAGAAGAAACTCTGAATTGAAAGGGAAAACAAGAGACAGAATGAAGCAAATGGAGGTGTGAGCGAAAAGATCCATTACCGGGTAAGAGATGTAGACATGATTGATGATTCTGGAGACAGTAATTCCACACTCTTTATTACGATGATAGGCGGCTTCATCTTCTGCTTCCTGGAAACGAGGATCAATCCTTGCCCTCGAGGAACTCCCAGAAGTCTGTCGGGCGCGTTTCCCACCAGCCATTGAGAGCACTAAGCAAAGAACACAAGAGGATAAAGGGTTGGAAGTGAAAAACCATGGCTGGAACAGCCTAAATTTAAAGAAACGGCCATATCATCCTGGCCAATCACAGAATCGTCCAGGCCGATATGGTTCAATAACTACGTACAGGCCAATTGGTCAAAAAGGCAGTCCAATCATCCGGGCCGATCAGATATCGGCCAAGCTGATTTGACGCAGGCTATCGGCCCGAGGAGTCAATCCAGACGACCATTGAAAAAGCAGATCGTCCGGGCCGATTAGGTGTATCGTCCAGGACGATGCACAATAATTGATCGTACCGGCCGAAGTTAAAACGTTTTAAATGCTTACCACGTGTATCGTCCAGGACGAACAGTGGATCGGCCCGGCCGATTGTCCAATAATGGATCGTCCGGGGCCGAATTTATAGATCAAAACGTGCTGACATGTGGATCGTCCGGGACGATCAAGTGTATCGGCCAGGACGATGCACATAGAATGCATCGGCCAGACAAATATACTATCGGCCAGGACTATCACCATGAGTTCGATCAAATCGTCCAGGACGATATAGTATCGTCCAGGATGATGAATTACAGCAAGCACAGAAAAAGGTCAACAGATGGATTTTGAACAGAATTTGTCATATCGATCACGACGATATAAGTATCAGCCAGGCCGATGTGACTTGAAATTGAAATCAAGAAAAGAATGGTGATGATCAAGATCCTTAAAAATAAAACAAAAGAAAAAACAGTCAAAGACACAGAAAAATAAAAACAACACAATGAAAACCAAACACCAAATATTTTTGGATTTTAATTTTTCTAATTTTTTTGTTTTATGGAGGCATCATATGAGAATTCTTTTCAAAAATTAAACTTTTAAAGTTCCAAGAGATCAAGAAGTTTAACAAATCCCAATTAGAAGAAGGTAGAAAATCTGATTCCGTTAACCCTAGATCGGACATCCTTCTGGGTACAAAATTCTTTTGGAAAACAGAGGCCTAACTCAGAATAACTAAATAGGATAAGAAGATCCATTCAAGACTTGTTTACAACTAAAATATCTCATAAATAATAAACCAAAGTAATTTTTCTCAATCATGGAAATTGAAATCAAGTCTTTGAAAGTATCACATAATCAATGAGTTTTCTAAGTTTTAAGAGTTTTACCAAAGAGATGATAGCTTGCATTTAGTGGGCTCATTTTATGCCTCTTGTCACTTTGATTGGCTCTTTGAGCATCTTTTGATTTCTGATACACTTTTGTGTATATAGCTTTCTTTTCAATTTGGCTTCATTGGCCTCTTTCCTTTTTAACTCTTGCAAGCTAAAAAACTCTTTAATATACCCTTAAAGAAAAAGACTTAGTTGTGAGTATATCCTCCAAATATTAGAGAATAGGAGCTCTCTCTCTAACATAGGGAAGAACAATCCACAACACAAAATCAAAATCACGTGATAAATGCAATGACAAGATTTCAAAAGCTTGAATGATATCTAAGAATTTTGGCTATTATGCATAAGATAATTTAATGTAGCAAGATAAGAAAAAGATCTTAGATGAAAAGCCATTGGATAAACTGAGTTTAGACTTTTGTTTTAGAGAAGAAAATCATGCCACTAAACAAAGTCAGAAGAAGGAAAAACATCAACAGTTTACTCCCTTTAACCAATTTAGAAAAGCTAAACCCTATCTCCAAAACTCCAATATTTAAAAGCTTGAAAAGTTTCATCATATGAAAGGCCGAAAATAAAGAACAATGTGAAAAACAAAACACATAAAATAAAATAATAAAGCAAACTAAAAACAACACAAAGTGAGCACAAAAACAAGCACAAACAAATAAAATAAAAAAAAGACACACAAAAGCTAAAGATTTCAAGCAAGTGATAAAGCAGCGGATTTAAGCAATTTTGAGCTGCGAGCCTCCTTATGTCCAGTTATCTTTTGCTCCACGAGGTCTTTGGTGAGAGCACACCTGCAAAACTCAACAACAGTCAAATTTAGGAACCCAAACAGGTTTGGGCTCCTTCTTAGGAAACGTAGAGTGCAATGTAGATATGGTATGCTTTGAATCATGTATCTTAGGTCTCCACACCCAATGTGTACTACGGTGAACTATTCAAGTGTGTGAGATGTGTCCTAGCATGCCACAAGAAAAATATTGAACTCCAGGAAAAGGTTTTCTTAAATGGTTTGGGTAAAAATGCCTCTTCCTAGGTTCTGGCTTTTGATTAGAAGTTTGTGTCATCCTAGTTTTCTTACATGTTTCCAAATCATTTTGAATCCTCAAGTTAGTTATTTTTAATGCATCATTCTCAATCCTCAAAATTTTCTCAATCTCTTTAGATTTCTTAAGATCATCCTTAAGTGAGGTGTGTGAAGCTTTTAATGCATTACTTTCATCAACTAATTCCAAATGCTTCTTGTTTAATTCATCAAATTCATCAAGAAGAGCCATGTGATTTGAATCAATCGTTGCATGATCTTTGAGAAAAACTTCATGCTCTTTTTGTAGATTTGAATGTTCTAATTTTAGGCTAGCATGAGTTTTCTTAAGTTTTTTGTATGATGTATAGATTTTTTCATAAATTTCAAATAATTCATCATAGGTTGGTTTACATACCTCTTCCTCATCACTTTGATTTTCTCCCATGAAACACAAGTTTGTAGTCTCTTCCTCTGGTTCAGTCTCAGAGGAATCAGTACCAGATTCTGCCCAAAAACCTCTTTGGATTTTCTTCTTCTCCTTCCTAAACTTAGCTTTCTCCTCACCTTTTACCTTTTCTTTGCTTGAATGATCTTGAAGTGTAGGACAATCGGCTCTCACATGTCCAGATTTCCTGCATTCAAAACAAACAACATCAGAAGATCCTTTAATATGTTTATGATCCTTACCTTTTCTCCAACTTTGATGATGCTTTTGCTTCTTCCTTAGAAAGCTTTTGAATTGCCTTGTGATGAAGGCAACTTCATCTCTTTCAAACCCGGAAGATTCAGAATCCGATTTGTGCGCCTTCAATACAATTATTTTCTCCTTTTTCTTCTCACCTGCATCAAGATTTATTTGATTCACCCCTTGCTCGTAAGCAATGAGTGACCCAAGCAAGTTATCAATAGAATAGGTGTTCAAATCTTTAGATTCAGTGATGGCAGTAATCTTTGCATCATAAGACGAAGGCAAGCATCTCAAAATCTTGTTAACTTTTTCATAGTTCGAAAGTTCTTTTCCTAGTGCATGCAATGAAGTAGCAATCTGAGTAAATCTAGTGTACATGTCAAAAATCGATTCATGAGGTTTCATATGAAAAAGTTCGTAGTCATGCAAGAGAATGTTTAAACGGGATTGTTTAACTTCATTAGTGCCTTCATAAGTGATGCACAATTTATCCCAAATTTCATTACCAGTTTTGCAAGTTGAAACACGCATGTAATCCTCAGATTTCAAAGCACAGAAAAAACAGTTCAAACATTTCGCATTTAATTGAGCTAAATCTCGTTCATCAAAAGTCCATCCAGTAAAAGCAACTTCAGTTTTAAAACCATTAATTTCACGTGAAGGTGGAGAATAACCTTCTTAAATAAGCATCCACATGCGATAATCAATAGTTTGTAAAAAAGTTGACATGCGATTTTTCCAAAAATCAAAATGTAGGTTATCGAACAGAGGAGGTCGGGTAATAGAATACCCTTCCGTAGTGTTACGATTCCCAAAGTTAGACATGGATCAAATTCAAAAAGTTTTCAAACTTTAATTTTCGAATCCCGCTCTGATACCACTTGAAAGTTCGATGGGGATGTAAAGCCCTATGAACTTAGTCCCAAGCTAACCAAGAGGGGGGGGGGGGGTGAATTGGTATTTAAAAAGTTCTTTTCACAAAGAAAGAAAATTGCATAAACCAAATCACACCACAAAAATAAATGCGGAATTTAAAAGCGCGGAAGTAAGAAAAGGAACACAGAAATTTATAGTGGTTCGGTTGACTCGACTTACGTCCACTCCTTGGAGACACCCTCCAAGTATTGCACTACAAAACGCGACTCTCCTTTAGCCCCCACGGCTAGGCGGAGAAGCCCTCACAAGAACCTCCTTTTTGCCACCCCGGCAAGGCAGAGAACCTTCCTCCTTTTGCTTCCTCCTGAAGCTGGCAGAGAACCAAAATCAAAAGCAAACTCCTTACCTCTACCGACCCTTCCACAGACGAGAAACTCTAGACGAAGATGAAGCAAAGCGATCCTTGAAGCAACCCTTGTGAATCCCCTCACAAGCTCCCCCTCACAAAATCCTCTCTCTCTCCTCTCTCTCTTTCTCTCCTCAAGGTCTTCTCAGGTCAAGGCAGCAACCAAAGGTTTTGAAAAATGTTGAACAAGAGCTCTTAAATAGAAGAGCTTTAAAAGAGCTAATTAATTGCAAGTTGCCGACAATATCGTCCAGGCCGATATGGACATCGGCCTAGCCGATCAGTACAAATTAATGAAGATCGGCCAGAGCATAGCCCTGGATGCAAAGCTGGACAATTGAAAATTGGCTTGATCGTCCATGCCGATCTCACGATCGTCTTGGCCGATCATTTCAAATGAGAGGAAAATTGTCCTGACAATAGCCCTGGATACGGGCTGGCCGATATTGATCGTCCTGAAGTAACTTAAGGTTTTTGACTGGATCGTCCTGGCCGATCCTGCGATCGTCTAGGACGATATGATCGTATCAATCATCCTTAATTACTCCCTTGATTTTCTGAACAATTATGGCATAATTTGTGAATATCGTCCAGGCCGATCCGAGGATCGTCCTGGCCGATAATTTAAAAATACAGTATACTATAATTGACTATGGCAGCTACTTCTTTCTGTTTTGAGCTTATCGTCCTGGCCGATACACGTATCGTCCAGGATGATCTGTTAATGTCGGCTGCCTTAATTAAGAATCCTTAATTAGACTTTCTGTTTTAAGCTAATCGACCAGGCCGATTCAAAAATCGTCCTGGCCGATATGAGTAAAAACAGAAATTCTAAGTCTCTCAAGTGTGTGTGTGAAGGGTTACATAGCATCAGTCTCTTTGACTTTTACAAGTAGACTCAAAAGGTGAAAAATAAATGTACAGACTGACTCAACCCTAAACCTACGCAATCCTGAACTTGGCTCTTTCTTGATCGTCCGATCTTCGATTTAGAAGCAACAGGTAGTCCAAGAGAAACAGTGTTTGTCAATCATCAAAACATAAGTCATGAAAAATAGATTTGCCACATCAGGAATTGAAGAAAAGGATTGGAATTAAATATTTTTGAAAGAAAGTTTTCTTTTAAAGAATTAAAAATTATAACAAAATCTAGATTCTATGATATATGCTGAATTGTAAGAACTACAACCTGACATATAACGATAGGATACAAAGATTAGTTATGAGTTCAAGGAGAAGTGAAATCATCACAACAAATACTAGCCCACAAGAAGACATTATGGGATAGCATATGATGGTATATATTTCAAATTAAGATTGAAAAGAATTTTAGGAAGTTTTTAATTTTGAAATTAAAAGTGAACTTCTCCTAAATTTTGAAATATAACAGGTCGGAATTTAGTCTCATCCGAAAGCTTACTAAATAGGGAGAAAATTCATGGAGATTTGTTACCTAACTCTCTCCATTTTCATAAGTTAAATGAAAATGGGAGGTTAAGACTAAAATATTAAAAAATTGATGATCTTGAGAGCAAGATCAACAAAGATCCTTACAATTTTAAAACTTCGTATGTTGAGTGAAATTCAATAATACAGGTTCATAAATTTGAGAAGGAGATCTTAAAAGTCTAGTTTGACACTATCGCCCCACCAATTAACTTAAGGGGAAGAAGGTCAAAATCTATTTTTTTGATAGATGTTTCACCTCTCTTTTTTTTTTTTACATATCATTTCTTCTTTATGTTGTCCACACTCACCCAAGGAAGAAATGGTTTGAGGGACCAATGAATGAAAAGGTAGTTAAGACTATCGATGAAATAAAATTTTGTCATTATTAGAGATAGAGAGAGATTTAGTCCCATCGAGAATGTCATTTTTTGTTGGCGGAGTTTTGAAAAAGGTTTTAAAAGATCTAATCCTATTTGGGGAATTTTATTTTGAATATACAGTCTCAAAATTGAATATCTCGTTATAAACAATATATTGCCCCTTAAGGCAAAGATATTATTTGCTAATGGATTTTTCATTATGATTGTAGTTGTTGAATTCAAATAAGAATTGCATAAGATCTTGAAGGGTCGAAATGAGATTCTATCAATCTCCTCAACCACTATAATCCATATGGAAGATCATTAATTTCATACTCCATGTCGTAGTAAGAAATGATGTATCTCTCCAACGAGAGAAAATATCACTTATTATTGATCAATGAAACATGACGATAATGATTGCCATTATCTTGATTTTTCCAAAAAAGATTAATTTTGAGTTTTAAAAATTGATTTTAAAAAAAGGTAGATGTGGGTTCTAAATCTCCTACGAATACAAACCCTCATAGTTAATTATATCATAAGAAATTGGAATTTCCTATGAATAACCTCAATTAAAATAATAGCAAAAGTTTGTTAAAAGATCTTCTAGGCGTGATATCAAAGAAGGTGAATTTTGGAATTTCAAGTGGGAATGGGTAAATTTGGAGCACTTATTTTTGGAGTCAAAGAAAGAAGGGTAGGAGATACTATAGGATTCTAAAAATGATTCAGACGTGTCCCAACCTAATCTAAGTGTTAGGCTTTAAGTATTTGATTGAAAGAAGATTTAGTTTGAGTTGAGTGTTTTATTAGAAATTTGGGATCATATTCCTGGAGGTTGGGATCTTATGATGCAAGATCCACCCCGGATCCTAAATCTTAATTGGGCACCACATAATGGTGACCCAAACCTAATAAATATGATAGAAAATTTGGGCTTACCCCAGCCTATATTTGAGATCCAACTGACCACCTAGGTGATTTTAAATCCATGAATCCAATCATTTTATGAAGGAATGATGGGGATGTTTTTATTAAGGTTTTGGAGAATTGGGGTTGACATTTAGATATTGTCCTTAGTGGGCCCTTGACTTATATTGGATGAAAATGCTAAAGACAGATGTAATTAAAATTTATACTATTTTAAATGTGTTACTAATGTAATGGATACTGGTCAAAATACCTAAATCATGAATATTTGAAATTTTAAAAAGACCTAAAAAATAATTTTTTTGAAAAGACTAGGCTTTACCAAGTTTAGCATCTCATCCTCATAGGTCGGATTATCTGAACCCTACCCGCAGGTAGGGAAGTGTTATAAAATAAGAAAATAATAATGCATCGATATGCATAAGACCCCGGATGATCTCCAACTTATTCCTTATATTTCTATCTTTTTATGTTATTTAACTTCTAAAATTTTAAATTTTGATTACGAGTAAAAGAATTTTACACCCTCATGAGTCTCACATATCCAGAATAAATTAAAAGTGGCACACAAATGCCAAAAAATTAGGAAAAGTACGTGAAATCCTAATCACAATTTAATTAACACATCAAATATAATCAAATTAATTAATAAATACTTATAAGAAAATACCATGCTTATTACAATCCAGAAATATAGAAATTAAAAGTGGTCAAGCACCAATAATCACAACCCGGATTCTAATCCTAATACAGACGTAAGTGACTTTGATTGAGATGCTCTTTTTCTTCAATTCTTTGATATTCTCTCCTTCATACTCCTTAGATTCTTTGTAGATTGCTATCCAAATGCAAAATAGAACTCTTCCCTTGAGGGGAAGACTACTCTTTTCACTTTGGATAAAAAAAATGAGCCAAATTAGGACTTCCAAATGTAAAAGTACAATCCCTCAAAAGGGTATCCTTTCCTCTTTGGAATCCTAGCTTTGGATCAATGTATCTCAACTCAAATGTACACTTTTACAACTCTTAACATTTCAAATGAATTACATTAGTATAAAAAAAAATTTCTAGACTCTCCTACATGGTTTTCCTAAGCATTTAATAAATAAAATTTATTCCCAAGCAGTTATATATATATAAACATACTTGGCCATGTTCTTTTTTATTTGGGGGCTAAGCAGTTGAAGCACCTGTAGCAGTTACATTTATTATTTACTTAGCGCCCTTTATTGCCCTGCATGAGCGTGACCACCAGTAGAAAACTTAGTGAGCATCCAGATTTTTCCTAACCTAAGTGTAATCTAATCGCCAATCACATCATCAATCCACTGAGTGTAGTATAATTAAACATACACACCAAGCAATTTCAATCACAACATGTAATGAAATTTTAAAAACCCAGCACACAACAGATTATTAAACACCGACCTAGCCTAAATCTAGAGTCAGTTGTCTTAGAATACCATTTAAAGTGTGTGTAGAAGGTTTTGTGGCTATGGTAGATCCTAAACTGGGTTGTTAGTTGAGATTATATAATTTTTGTGTTTGTTAAGGCTGAAGGGGAACTTTATATTTGAGTTTGTTGACCTCATTTTTGTATGAGGTCACTAAGGCCCTTCCAAACTCCAGATTAATTTTAGATCCTAGGATCCACTCTAGACCTTAGGATTCTTTCCTAGAGCCAGACTTTAGGGCCTACTCTAGAGCCTAGGATTCCCTTAGATCCTAGATCTTAGAACTCCTCTAGATCTTAGGACCACTCCAACTTCAAACCAATCCCCACCCTTGATCAACCTCAACCTCAAATCAATTCCTACATTTGATCAACTCCAACTTCAATTTGATTCCTACCTTTGATCAATTTAAATCTCAAATTTCATTCAACTCAAATTCAAATTAATTCAAGTTTCAAACATATCCAAACTTTGATCCAATCAATTTGACAATCCAACCTTCAACTTAGACTTTGATCTAAACTTCAATCTAGCTTTGACCCCATCCATTAATTAACAATCACCACATGATTGTAAATGATTTGGATACTTCAATACTAATCATTCAAACTTGAAATCCATTCCAAATCCAGAAATCAAAACTCAAATTCAAAGTCCTAAGGTCATGTCCTAAAGACCCTTTTCAAAGAATTTTCAAACATCTCAAAACCAAGTCAAATGGTCTCTGATTCAGGGTCTATCACTTACAAAGTGATACGACATGTCTCTAGAGGTTACCCTCCAACTTTGAGCTCATTCTGAGGACTCTAACCCCAGAATCGGAATTAAAATCCAAAGGTTGTAAAACCTTCAAATATTTACAGCCTATGCCACTGAACCTAACCCCTTTGAAATCTTGACCTTGGAACCCTTATCAAAGCCTCCAATCACTTCCAGACTCTTGATTTTAACCCACTGAGCAATAAACTGCATTTTTCAGAACCATTTTTGATCCTAGTTGACCAATAGGCCAAAATTGACCAAAATACCCCTATGGGGCTCAAATAGGTATTTCAAACCAATTGAACTCTGAATTGAATGCAATCACTTGCAGCAAATTTCAAATATCAAATCAAACCTGTTCAACCCATCCCAAGGACCTGGGTCAATCTGGTTGACCAAGTCAACACAGTTGACCTAAAAGGCCCTTTAAGGGTCCAAATAGGTATTTTGACCAAAATGACTTTTCTAAGCCATGGAACCATTCCCATTAGTCTTGAAATGTCGTTTCAAATCTATTGAGCCCAAACCCAGACCCTAAGTCAACCTGGTTGACCAAGTCAACCCAGGTTGACCAAAAGGGCCCTTAAGGGTTCAAATATGAATTTTGATCAAATTGACTTCCCCCGACCTGGGGACCACCTCCAGTAGTCTCCAAATATAATTCCAAATTTGCCCAGCCCAAACTTACCCCTTAAGTCAACCTGGTTGACCCGGTCAACTTAGGTTGACCCATTAACTCTTAAGGGGTCTAAATGGGTCAAATTGACCCATTTGAGCCTTTCAATCGTTATTACCTATTCAAATCAATTCCTGGATTAAACTCAAGTATCATTTGACACTTGGTCAACCCAACCCAACTTGAGTTGACCAAGTCAATCCTCAATTCTTGGTGGCATTGGTTCCCATTTTCTCTACCCTTGACTTTTGACTTTTGACCTTCAACCACACTATCCTAAATGACTTCTCACCTCCCCAAATGTCACATCACTGGTTTTGACTTTGTTGATTGGTCAAACCAAGTCAACAAAAGCTTTAAGCACCTCTTTGAATTGGTCAAACCTCCTATTTGACCTCAAAGAGTGTGAGATTAAGCTTGGAGCTTCTCCAACGTGTAACCTTTACCTCTCCTATGCCACATCAGCAGCCATTGACCAGTTGACTGGTAAAAATGGTCAAGACCCCCTTAAAACCCCTTCTTCATGGTCAAAGCCCTACTAAACCCCTTTTCATCCCTATATCACATGCCTAAGCTCCCCTTTTTGCTTTATTTCCCTGATTAACCCCTGCTTAAGCTGCTCTAAGGGGTTGGTTTAGGCAATTTAGGCAATGTCTCCTCCCACTCATCCCAAGTCCACCCAATGAAAGCAAGGCTTGTCCAGCCTTTGAGGCAGCCTTCTAGCTGTCCCAGGGATATGTGGCACCATCTAGGGAGCTCATGCATCAATCCCAGCCATCCAATCCAGCCCAGGCCGTTTGAATAGGGGAAAAGGTGACTTTTGAGGCCATTGGATCAAAGCTTCTTCTCTCACTAACCCCAGCCTCCCAGAATGAGTTCTTTATTCATTTTGGATCTCCAGAGCCTTCTTCACCTCCTAGCTACAAAATCCAAGTGGTTGCACGTCACCGGCGGCGAGTTCTCTGGCGAGTCCCCCACCTAGACCGTCCCAGGCTTGTAGCAGTCGATCCAGGCATGTTCGAGCTCAGTTTCGTGCTAGGGATCTTCACTTGGACAGTCTACAAGCTCATCCATCCAGAAATTTTGAAGATCCAACGGTATAATCTCTCAAAACATTAGATCTAGCTCAGATTAGATGGGTTTAAATAGCTTCATGTATTGAGTGTCTTAGGTAAAAGGAATGTTTCCCCAATATTTCTATTCATGTACCCTCACTGAGTTTAAAATTTCAAGTGGTTTTGTCCATCCGATCGAGAGAATGAACCAAAAAATGGATTCTAGGGCGTCATCCGTAGTTCGCTGCAGATGTACGTTTTCTAGACCGTTGATCACACGATCAATGGTCTAGATCTTGCCGTTCCGTGCCTTGGTTCGCCCGTGTATTCGGTTTAGCATTCGATCGATCGAGCGGCAAGATCAGGGCCGTCCGTTCGGAACAGCGGGATCAAACCTCTGCCGTTTGATCTTCCTCCGCTGAGATTAAACAGCGGAATGCGATCTCAGTCATTGGATCAAACCCGCGGTCAATCCAACGGCTGCCGCTAGCCGCTGACGTGGTTAAGTGAAACCGCGTGAAGCGGCTCACGGCTAATGCGTGTCCCCGCCGTCACGCGGTTTCGATCCCGCGAATCCGAGCGCGCCATCTGTCCTGCCGCGCCATTTAATAAAAAAATCATTTTAAATTCTATTTTATTAATAGAACTTCAAAAAAATGATATTAAATAAAATATAAATCTGAAAAATAAGCATAATATATCAAATTGTTCAAAATTTCATCTAGTTTATTTTAAAAATAAAATCAAACTGTTTTGGTTATTATTTTATTAGTAATTTAAGAAATACAGAAAATCATATTTTATTTTTAATTAAATATATATAAGTTATTTTTATCTGAAACTTGATATGAATGTCTTTGAGTGTATGACTGACTTCCAGGAAAATTTTCAAAATTATTTAAGTAAATTTTGATATTCATTGGAATTATTTGAGTATTTTAATAGTTTATTAATATTTAATTAAATATTGAATATTTTGAAAATTAAAAAATTTATTTTCAAATTTCTTTGGAAATCAGTTGGTCTCTCAACCCCTCAAAATGTATTTTAATAATATTTTCAATTATTTTATAATATATATATTTATATATATATGCCTTTATATATTTATATATTTTGAAATCTATTTTGAAGCTATACATATTTAAATCTTTAAATATTTGAGAGGTCACTTGAAATCTTAAATGTTAATTGAGCATATTTGAATAGAGATAAAGGGAATGATTAGTGGATAATCATTTCTTGATTATTCACTAATCTTACCTTAATTATGTTAATTAGTCCTTGTATGTTTAGGGATCACACACCACATAGTATAAGGCTCTCCTAGATCTAGATGTTGAATGTGTTTATGTGTTCATACATGTCTTATGTGTTAAGTGTGAGGGTTAGTTCAAACATTGATTTAAACCCATTAAACATAGTGACATCATTAAGGACAACAATTAAGGGTTTATAGAAAACTTAGAATATTTCTAAAAATTAGAATTCACCTCCTATTGACTCAAAACTTTGAATACTTAAACATAGTGACATTCTCAGCCTTAAGAGAAAATTTCACTGATTTTTGAAGTCGTTAAGCTCCCTAATTAATTTTCCTAAGTTTAAGCCTTAATTAAGCCTTAAAACCTTCCAGAAAATGTAATAAATCAAATTTAAATCCAAAACATATGTGTGAGCCCTCTAACTGATCAGAATTCAGTCCTTAACCCAATAAAATTTAAACCAACCTGATTTGACAGCAATTTAAACCTGAATCTAATTTTAATTGAAAATCACTATTTTATTAATATAATTAGTTAATAATTATTAAAAATTCCAAAAACTTCCCAAACACTTGGGAATCTCTCCTTAGGTCATTCCTGACCTTTGGAGCTGATTTCAAGGAGTTGGGACCTCATTTGGAGTAAAATCACAAAAAGAGGCCTTTAATTAAGTAATTTTCAAAATTCAATAAATACCTAAACTTCAAACCTTCATAACTAATTCAAGAAAGATCCAAATCACCCGAACTCACTTGCATTCAACTCCTAATAAGGTCTAATATTTATAAAAAATACTAAATTCCAGAAATCTGTAATATTTCAAAAAGTCAACAAATTGGTCAAACCATGGTTAAAATCTAGTTCAAAACTTCGAACCTCCGTAATAAAACGCAGAAAAATCCGATTTCAACGTACTTACCTTCTAACTGATCGTAGTAAGGTCTATTATTTTAATAAAATATAAACATTCCAGAATTTGAGCTTAATCAAAAATTCAACTTTTGACCCTTTAATTAAATGATTAAAATATTCAAAAATTCATAAAGCTCAAAATCACTCTAAAACTCCAGAAAATATTGATTTAATGCTTAAAACACTTAACAAATCCTTTAAAACATAACAACCACCCTAAAGATGAAGTTTATCGGCTGGACTACTCCGGGCTGCGGGGCTAAGTGTCCTAAGGAGGCTGGTTCCTCGAGCCTGGTGGCACAACGCCACGAATGGATTCTAAGGGGTGTTAAATCTTAAAATAGATTAAACTTTAATTATTTAACATTTTAAAATCTCTAATTCAATTACATTAATTTGGTTTATCGGTTGGACTACTCCGGGCTGCGGGGCTAAGTGTCCTAAGGAGGCTGGTTCCTCGAGCCTGGTGGCACAACGCCACGATTCAAGTAATGGAAAACTTAAATTAATCAAACTTTAAAAATCAGTAACTAACTCATTTTTATATTAATCCACTCTTTTAATTCCAACCAATTTAAATAACTTAATCAACCCCGATTGCTACTGGGTAACCCAGGCCTACGAGGCTATTAGCTTAGCCCCAAGGAAGGTGAAATAAACTTCACGGCCTCGGTGTGAAACAAAGGTGGTAATCAATTAACTTTTAAAATATGTCTAATTAAAATTCTTAATTTATTAATACTTAAATTTTAATCTAAATCCCCTTTTAAGCCTTAAAAAACCCAGAATTTTAGACAACTTCAACTAATAACCTACTTTAGGATCTATCCCAGCCACACAACCTTTCTCACACACTTTAGATGATGTGCTAGGACAAACAACTCCAGATCTTGGTTAGGCCAGTGTTTACTTTACTGCTGTGTGCCGGATTTTTCGTAGTTTTCACTGCATGTTGTGGATGAAATTGCTTTGCTGTGTCTGCTTACTTTTTCTGTACTCTGTGGATGGATTGATGTGTTTGGAGACTAGATTACCCTTAGGTTAGGTACGATCTGGATGTTGACATAGTTTTTTGCAGGTAGCCACGCTCATGCAGGGTAATATAAAAAGGGGGCAAATCAAAAAATGCATAAATATTATAAACTCTTTGCACAGGTGCTTCAGTTGCTAAAGCCCCCAAATCATAAAAAGAGCGTGGCCAGTGTGTTTGCTTTATTTTCTGCTCATATACAACTGCTTGGGAATAACTACTTTTTATATATTAATTGCTTAGGATAACCCTGCAGGTGAGTCTAGATTTTTATTTTGATATCAATGTAATTTGTATAAGTGTCAAGTGTTGTGAAAGTTGATTTTGAGTTGGGATACATAGATCCAAAGCTTGGATTCCAAAGAGGAAAGGATACCCCTTTAGGGAACACTCCTTTTCCATTTGGAAGTCCAAATTTGGATCATACCTTTTCCTTACCCAAAGAGGAAAGAGTGGCTTTCCCCTTAAAGGAAGTGCCCTCTTATCCATTTGGGTAATCCACTACGAAGATTCCAAGAAGATTGAAGAAAAGGAGTCCAAAGAAGAACGAGATTGAAGATTTGAGGATTTGAAGATTGAGAGTATTCCACTCAAAATAGCTTGCGTCATTATTAGTCTTGAAATCCGGGTTGTTGTCAGTGGTGCCCGTCCACTTTACTTTATGTAAAACTCTGGTTTGTAATAAGCAAGGCAATTCTGCCTATGGACATTTATTAATTAATTTATATTAGATGTGATGATTTGATTGCCTTTAGGATTACTTGCTTTTACTAGTTTTTTGGCGATTGTATGCCGCTTTTTGTTTTCGCCTGGATACGTGAGACTCGTGAGGGTGTGAAAGTTTTCTACTCATAACCTTAAAAGTCCAAAATTTTAGTGAGTCTAAATAACATAGAAAGATAACAAATCTAGGGAATTAGCCGGGGATCGACCCCGGGGTCGCATGCATATTTCTGCACTTCTTCTTTCCTTGTTTTAGACCCTTCCCTGCCTGCGGGTAGAGTCCGGATAGTCTGACCTATGAGGACGAGGTGCCGGACCTGGGGAAGTCCAATCTTCTAAAAAAATCATTATTTTATAAGCATGTTTTTAAAATTTCAAGCATATTTGATTTGAGGTTGTTAACCAGCATGCATTGCATTAGATACAAATTAAAAGAGTCAAAATTTTAATTTCATGGTCCTTAGCATTTTGCACCCAACATAAGTCAAAGGGGCCAATTAGGAGAATCTCTAGATGTCGGCCCCAACTCTCCAAAACTTTAAATATAATGTCCCTACTACTCTTTCATAAAAGACCGGACTCATCTCTTTTAAATTGACTAGGTGGTTAGCTGGCTCCCCAATCCAGGCCGGGGTAAGTCCAGACCTTGCACTGCATTAGTTAGGATCGGACGACTATGGTCCAGTGTCCAAAATAGATTTAGGTTCCGGGGCAGATCTTTGATTATAAGACCCCAAACTTCAGGAATATAGTCCCAAATTTCTAATAAACACTTAACTCTAATTAAAGCTTCATTTCAATCCTAAAACATAAAGCCCAACACTTAGATTAAGTTCGGACACTTCCGGATGGTTCTGGAATCTCAAAGTGTCACCTACCCCTTCTCCTTTGACTCCGTTAATAACTGCTCAATTTTGATCCATTCTCTGTTGAATTTCTAAAATTCACTTCTCCTTTTTTTATATCACTCCTAGAAACTCTAACAAAATTCTGCCATCATTTTAATCGGGAGTTTTTGTAGGAGATTTTATCTCCCTACGATGTAATTAACTACGAGGGCTTGCGCTCGTAGGAGATTTGGAACCCCACACACCTGATTTTAAAAAAAATTTAATTTCTAAAACTTTGCTAGATTTCTTTGGGAAAAGTTAAATAATGATCGTCATAGTTGCATTAGAAGAATTATTGTAGAATTGTGTCATTTCCCTTTGGGGAGATACATCCTTCTTCGATAAGGCTTTGGATGAGAATGCGACGATCATGTTTCTTGAATATTGTAATTGGGTACTTAGTTGAACTATACTTTGTCCCCTCGGGGCCATATAAAGTTCTTCTTAGAACCCGATCATAGTATTCAAGATGAGTTTACATAATTCTAAATCTGAACACCGTTATGAAAGTTTATTTTCGTCCTTCGGGGTGATATACTCTTTCTAACGAATTGATTCGACCTTAGAATTAGAACTCAACCTTAATCTTAGAATCCCCAAAGAAAACTAATATTTTCCAAAATATGTTTTCAAAATTCCACCAACAAAGAATGGCACGCCCGGTGGGACCAAATTTCTCTTCCCATCTTTAATAGTGGAAAAATTTTGTTTCATCGATAGTTTTAAACTATCACTTCTTCCATTGGTCCCTTTACCCATTTCTTCCTTGGGTGAGTGTGGTCAACATCTAAAAAAAATAATAATCATAAATATTAAAAGAGAGGTCGTACCTCCAAAATATGTTTTATCTAGATTTTTGTTCTGATTTTGACCTTCTGCCCCGGCCTAGCCTGTGAGGCGACAGCGTCAAATCAGACCTCTAGATATCCTTTTCAATCTTATGGATTTATGTTCAATAGATTTCTCATTCAACATATAAATCCTTAAAATTGAAAAGAATTCAAAACTTTTGAATCCGGTCATCTCAAACTACTTTAGTCTTAACCCCCCCTCACTTCCCCTTTGACCTCCAGGGGTGGGGAGGGTTAGACTATTCCTTTTACTTGGGTTTTCTCACGATTCCATAAGCCTTCGGGCAAGGGGGAAACTCTGTCCGTTGTGTTTTGGAGTCTGTAAAAAAATCCCTTTCAAATCCTCAAAATTTCTTTAAAATTCTCTTAAACTCTAAGTTGTCATATGTTACCCCATACGATCTCCTTGTGGGCTAACATATGTCAATTTTTTTTAAAAAAAAAAAAAAAAAAAACCTTTTCTGCATGTACTTAGTCTCTTCACCCTTTTAACATGTGTTGAGCAATATCCTTCACTGCTCGACACATGTTGGAGGGTTGAGATTTTCTTACAAGCCTCAATTTTCAAAAAAATTTATTTCTTTCACCTCCCTTTTAAAGTAAATCTAATTTCAATCCTTTCTTTAACTTTCAGAAAATCCCAAATGGCTGGCCAATTGATTTTCTCTTTTGACCGAGAGTTGTCCTCGACTGTTAATGACCAAGGGAGCACTATCATTTTTGGAATGGGATTTAGTACTCTTGAGCTCTCCATGGATGGACACCAGATTGTTAGTTTGGATGCCAGTAAGAAAATTCCCCCAGTGGTTGAGTTGATCGTGGGATCTGCACCCACCTTGCCAGTAGTTAGTGATGATTAGAAACAGTCTGAACCAGTTGTTGAGCCTCCCACTGAAGTCAAGTCTATTTTTGAGGAGGGGGTCTAGTTCTGGACTTAGCTTTGCCACTAAGAATCAGAAGAAAAACTATTTGAGGAGACTTAGAAAGAAGATCTCTAAGGCTAAGAGAGTTGTACCTTTTAAGACCTTAGCTTAAGTAGAACCTGAGGCTGCTGAGGAGCTACCTATTCCTGCTTCCTCTCCCCTCCTAAAGGGGAGTCGCTTTTACCCCCTGGCTTCAGCTCAAGGGGAGGAGAAGGCAGCTAGGATAGCCCGTTCTCCACCATGCCCGGTCGACTACTCGACTAAGAAGACTCAGATAGAAAAACACCTCCAGAAGACAAGGACTCTGAGAAACATAATTCATACCTGCGCTGCACAGTCTGGACAGACTAAGGACGAATATGTAAAACAATTGAAGGGAGTGATCTCACTTCGCTTCCAAAAAGAAGTGTTCAAGGAAGAAGTGTCTAAAGCAAAGAATTTGACCCCACAATTCGTCAGGAAAAATAAGAAGTATGTTAGACAGCCCGCTACTTCGGTACTGGTTGATGGCTATCACTGGGTGCCACGCCCTCCATCCTCCCAAACAGAGGGTATTGTGTTGACTGGGTCTGAGAGAAGCCACCATCCTGCTGGTAGACCCCCAGTACCCCCACATAAACCTGTAAGATTGGCCTCAGTGATTGTTAAGGCAAAGGAGGTTGAGATTCAAAAGTCTATAGATCTTAAGGGAAAAAGACCCAAATCTCCTGAAAAGAAAATATGTGCCAAAGAGAACTAAGTTGGAAAGTCTGCCACCACCTCCTAGAACTTCTAAGTTCATTCTACAGCTCCAACGAGTTTTAGCCAACCCTACTCCGGGTTCAGTTGACTTAATGGATGTCCAGACTAGTACCCCAGTTATTACAGTTGACAATCCTACCACAGCCAGTCTAACTCAAGATCCAATACTCACCATCCCTGTTACCCCAGTTGATGATACCCAAGGTCCGAGCGTCATTCCTAGGCTCCCTAGTCAGGTTTCTGAGGACCTTACCTTGCCAGATGTGGGAGCTATCACTTTACGAGCTCCTGCTTCTCCCCCTGAGGTATATGTCCCTCTCCTTGTAGAGGATGCCACTCTTCTGACTACCAGCTTTTGGATAGTCGAAGAGGAGAGAATTGACCAGGATCTAGAAATGGAAGATGAACCAGATACAAAGTCTCAACCAGATCCTAATCCAAAACTCACAGAAATCATTGTCCTCATGAATTCTTAAGAATTATTCGATATGGCTGAGTACAAAGGATACTTACCCCTTGATCCTAAGTCAATTGGGGATAGATCGGTCAAGGAGGTAGTTCAAGAAATAAGAAACATTTTGTTGAACAAAGAAGGAATGGCCTCTTTCGACCCTGATATGGATGATCTCCTTGGAGATGAAGATGATTATGTTGGTACCATTCATGTGGTAGAGACTAGAGGGTCTAATAAAGAAGCTGAGCCCAGCAAATGCCGATTTGCTAAAGATGATGATCCACATACTGTTGAGTCAGATTCAGATGAGTCTGTAAAGGCCAGAGATGAGGAGCATATAAAAAACTTGGAGACTCAACTCGCAAGCATTATGTCACAAGTTAGGGAGATGCAAGAGAAGTTGGATAAGTCACAGCAAGAGTCTCTTAAAATCCACCAGTCAGCTCGAGAGCTCACAGAAAAGGCTAAAAGGGCAGAATTTAGTTCCAGACCTCTCGAGTCACCACTTGTGACCCTTCCTTGTCCAGTAGAAATACCTCCAGTTCACCCTGCAGTTTTCACCACTCCTCCGATCCTGCCTCAGAAGGATATTAAGCAATTAATCGAGGACCAGGTAAGGGAGGCCTTAGCCCTTTCTCAAGGAACCGTGTCTATTTCAAAGGGTAGACCCTACCCCGAAGAATATGACTTAGTTCCTTACCCAAAAGGCTTTGTGCCACCAACTTTTAAAGTTTTCACTGGAATTGAAAATCCAAGACAGCATCTGGCCCACTTCCGAGCAAGCTGTTGCAATGCAGGAGGGTCAGATGCTCTACTATTTCGCCAATTTGTAAGTAGTCTATCCAGCATTGCTTTTGAATGGTACGCCGATCTGCCCAACGGTTCAGTAAGAACCTTTAGCGAGCTAGAAAACCTGTTTCTTTAGAGATTTTCTGGAGCGCAACAAAGCACCACCGTGGGCGATCTCGTGGTTGAAAAGCAAAAGCCGGGAGAGTCTCTGGTTGAGTACATCTTGAGGTGGCGAAACCTCTTGATGAAGTGTGAACCCCAGTTGCAAGAGCAACATGATGTGGAGATTCTTTTGAAGAATATCCACGGCCCTGTTGCTTTTCTCCTGAAGGGTTTCACTATTAAAACTTTTGAAAAACTTCTTAATAAGGCTAGCAATTTGCAGGAAGAGGCTCCTAAGATGACATTCTTACGAGAGCAGTCTGAAGATAAGAAGGGTCCTAAATTGGTGAAAACCTTTGAAAAAAAAGCTGTGGTCTCAGCAGTAGATAAAGGAAAGAGGCCAGTGGTTAGTCAGCCTAGCACTCTACTTCCACCACTGCCACTTCAGAAGCAGCCCTTTCAGATAGTTCCTCACCATACTAGAGATCCCGCCTTCATCCCTTTTAGAGAGAGATTGACAAAGCCATATCCATTTAAGAGGGAAGCAGTTAAGAAGATCTTTAGGAGTTTGTTAAAGAAACCAGATTTTCAGTTACCAGAGGCCAGGAGGCCTGAGGATGAGAGCAAGAAAGATGATCCCAAGTATTACCCGTACCACAGGATGCTTAGTCACCCTCTTGAGGATTGTGTTGTGTTCAAAGATTGGCTTGAGAGGAACTACACCCAAGGTAACATCATAATACCTAAGGAATACTTGGTCGATCCAGAAAAGGCTTCAATTAAAACCATTTCAGATAATCCTCCTAACTCTTTTTGTCTCGTTGAAGATGGTTGGGACATTTCTTTGTCCCGGGCACTTAAAAAGTCGATTAACAAGTCTTTTTGTCTTTCTCAACAGCTGACTATGATAGCCCAGGCCCCGGTGTGGAAGGTTGACCTGGATGCTTCGCAGAAGGATGTTGAGCCACTTCCCTCTCCAGTAGTCATAGGAACTACTGAGAAGAATGTAAAAGAAAAGAAATTTGATTTTGTAGAGAGGAAGTATGTGGATGAGAGATGTATTAAAATGGTGGATGGTGGTGTTAAAACCCTTTCCCCTCTTTTGTTATCTGACTTTTATTTTGCCCCATCAAAGACGAAGGGTCAAAAGATGAATAAAAAACATCCTTCTACTTCTGTCTTGATGATTGGCTATGAATCTCAAATGCAAATTGATGACTCTCCTGTTTTGAATCAAACTCCTAATGAAATAGATATCGAGGTTAATCAAACTGACCTTCCCGAATCGACTACTCAAGAAGACGTCGAATGTGAAGCCTTATCAGAAAGTGATTTCCCCCAATGTGATTTTCATGGAAGTCCTATCGAGATAGAGTTTTCAGATTCTAACTCTCTTTCGGGAAACGACGATCCAATGCCTACAGTGAGTGTAGACACCACTCTAGTTTGCCTGCCCGAGGACATCGAGCAGGTGCAACTCCGTGGCGGTAAAGTCTTATCTCCTAGGTTGTCCCCGCAGGACAAAGGCAAGCAATCCTCATTCGAAGATCTAAATCCAAATTTCCCTCAGCAACTAGAATTTCCTTTAATTCCTCCGGGTTTCGAGTCTGTCGTTCCTAAGGTTGATTACAACGTCCTAGCCCACCTTAGGAAGTTGCCAGCAAAATTAAGTATTTACGATGCCCTCCTTCTCTCCAAAGAAATGAGGGAGTCTTTAATTAAAGCACTTCTCGACCCCGAGATTTGCTTAACACAGTTGGCTGCAACTTCAGAAGGTGAGGCTCTTTACTTCAAAGAGGTCCCCAGTGTTACCTTTTCAGACGAAGATTTACTCTTGGGAACTGCTGACCACAACCGCCCCCTCTACATCACCATAGATGTGGGAAACTTCAAGTTATCAATAGTCCTTGTTGATCCGGGTGCATCGATCAATGTGATGAACATAAAGACTCTTGCTTACCTCAGAGTTGATACTAGTAAGCTCTCAACCGACAGATTGGTGCTTCGTGGGTTCAACGAGAAGGGCGAGAGAGCTTTATGTTCAATCACTTTACTCCTAGAAATAAGAGGGTTAAAAACTAAAGCTAAATTTCATATAATTGATTCGACTACGTCCTTTAACGCACTTCTAGGTAGACCTTGGATTCATGAATATAGAATGGTTCCATCTACCCTCCACCAGTGCGTTAAGTATCAACGAGATGGTATTGAACATGTGATTAAGGGTGATCTGCAACCATTCTCAATTCAAGAAATAGGGATCTATGAAGATGCTGCATATTTCATACCAAAAGGGTCCTCGTCCCGTTCTAAATTGGAGATCAAAATTGAGAAAAAAATGGTTGGACAAAAACTCGACCAAAAGAAAGAAAAGGATAAAAATATAAATCAAGAAATGACACAATCGAGTAGTGAAGACGACTCTGATATCGTTGTCCTTAGGCCTTCAAGCACATTACCTCAAAAAGGTGGGTGGATGGCTTTAAGGGCACGAGGTCGAGGCCGTGCTTCATTAGATAGGAGAGCAGCACCTGTGTATATTGATTTAGAATCAGACTCTGATGGGGAACTAGAAAGTTAAGGTACTGCCCTCTCTCTCAATTATCAGAACATAAATGCTCCTCCAAAATTTGATCTTACCTTAGACCAGGACAGTGACCCTGAGGTAGATATCTCAAAAGTTAAAAGTGATGAGCCTGAATTAACAATGTATGAAAAGCTCACTAGAAGGATTGAGGCCCTTTCTCTGACCCCACTGTCGGCAGGCAGGGTTGTAGGGTTGGAAGTCAAAGTGGCCCCCAACTTGGATGGTGAAGTTAAGAAAGTCCAGAAATTCTTTCCTGGCTCCTCCTCCGCAAGGGACGAAGGTGATGTAACCCTTGAGGAGGCAGATTTTAATGAAATTAATGGAATTACCTTTCGGCTACTTCCCTGTTTGTGTAAAAAATACTTTTTCTAAAGGTTCTATACCATACCGATGGACTAAGGGTCAAGCTAGATACCATGAGAATATTTGGCGAACAAAGATAAATAAAACTCCAACAAGTGGTATTGGCTTTGGAACAGTTAGTTCATTCGATGATGATGAGTATTGCCTAATGATAACTTACCATATCGATTCTCCAAATGTCCCTACAGATCCTTCTTGTCCTCTAGATGGACTCTGTTTGGAGACTTTAGACGATCCCGATGATCTTCAAGTTCGAGATGCACCCCCTGAATTTGAAGAGGAAATTAAGTCGACAGTCGATGAGTTGAGAGAAATTAACCTGGGAAACGATGATGACCCCCGTCCGATTTTCATAAGCACTTTGTTGAGCGAGGGTGAAACCTACAAACTTAATCCAGTTGTTATCCAAGTTCAGGGATTGCTTTGCCTGGACATATGACAAAATGCCAGGTTTGCCTGCTGAGGTAGCAGTTCACAAACTTGGGGTTCGACATGATGCCATTCCTGTTAAACAAGCTCCTCGACGCATGCGCTTGGAGATCGAGAAGCAAGTCGTTTCTGAAGTTAAGAAATTGGAAGAAGCCGGATTCATTCGAGAGGAGCAATATCCCTCCTGGGTGGCCAGCATCGTGCCAGTTCGAAAGAAAAATGGTCAAATTCAGATTTGTGTCGACTATAGGGATCTGAATAAGGCATGCCCTAAAGATGAGTTCCCTCTACCAATACCAGAACTCATGGTGGACATTGCCTCCTCACATGCTATTTTCTCATTCATGGATGGCTCATCGGGTTATAACCAAATCAAGATGGCCCCAGAAGATGAGAGAAATACTGCGTTCAGAATCCCTATTGGAATCTTTTGTTATAAGGTAATGCCATTCGGCTTAAAGAATGCCGGAGCAACCTACCAACGGGCCATGACCCGTATCTTCGACGACTTAATTCATAATCAAGTTGAATGCTATATTGATGATTTAGTTGTCAAGAGCAAGGTCAAAGAGGCTCACCTGTATGACTTAAGAGTTATTTTTGAACGGTTGCGCCGCTACGAATTGAAAATGAACCCCTTGAAGTGTGCCTTTGGCGTCGACTCGGGAAAATTCTTAGGATTCGTAGTGAGGCACCGCGGAATCGAGATCGATCCTGCTAAAATTGAAGCCATCTTAGATATGCCATCTCCTAAGAGCCTTACCCAGTTAAGGTCTCTACAAGGTAGATTGGCATATATAAGGAGGTTTATTTCTAATCTTTCTGGGAGATGTCAACCCTTTTCTGTCCTTGCGAAAAAAGACACTAAGTTTGTATGGGACGAGAAGTGTCAAAATGCTTTCGATGACATCAAACAATACCTTTCTAATCCGCCATTCTTGGCAGCTCCGATTCCGGGAAAGCAGTTAATCCTCTACACTGCAGCCTTAGATGAGTCTTTAGGTGCCCTGTTGGCTCAAGTTAACGACGAAGGGAAAGAGAATGCTCTCTATTACCTTAGTCGAAGACTCCTTCCTACTGAAATTCGATACCCGTCAATTGAGAAGCACTGTCTTGCTTTGGTTTTTGCAGCTCAGAAACTGAGGCATTACATGCTCTCACACTCAATCAGTTTGATTTCAAGAGTTAATCATTTGCAATATCTTATGACCCGACCTACGTTGTCAGGACGCTTAGCTCGTTGGTCTATGATATTGCTGTAATTTGAGATTACTTTCACTCCCCTTCATGCTGTGAAAGGATAGGCCGTCGCCAATTTTCTGGCAGCACACCCGCTGCCGGCAGATTCTCCTCTGAACGATGACCTACCCGACGAACAAGTCATGAGTTTGAGGGAATCTGGCAAGGCCATCTGGGAATTATATTTTGATGGGGCAGCATCCTCTCGTAGGAATGGGACCCAACAATCTGTAATTCCTGGAAAGGCTGGAGTCGGTCTAATTTTCATAACGCCAGAAAAAGGAATGATGCATTTTTCCTACCATTTATCGGAGCCCTGCACAAATAACGAAGCTGAATATGAAGCTCTGATAACTGGTCTGGAACTTGTGATTCTAATGGAAATTAAAGAGATTAAGATATTTGGAGATTCCCAGTTGGTGATTAACCAAGTGGCCGGAACTTATAAAGTCTTGAATTCGAATCTCCTAAGATATCACCAATATACACTTCACTTGTTGGAACAAATTCCTACTGCTACTTTGTATAGGGTTCCTCGTGGTAGAAATTCCGCGGCAGATGCCTTAGCAAAACTCGCAAAGGAATTTGCCTGTTCTGAGGAGGATTCCATTCCTATAAAGATTCAGGGTCGTAAAGCCCTCTCTCCTATAGATTTGGAACACATGAGTAAGGCTCCCCTTCAGATCCTTTCTGCCTCTTCGACAACCGACGAAGAAGGCGATTGGAGACGACCCTTAATCAATTACCTTAAAGAAGGGAGGCTTCCCCAGGATAAATCACTCTCCAACCAGATTAAGAAACGTGCCCTATCATACGCACTAGTCAACGATGTGTTGTACCGTCGGTCCTTCGATCACATGTGGCTGCGCTGTTTGGACAAGCGAGAAGCCCTGAAGATTGTTAATGAAGTTCATTCAGGACTATGCGGTACACATCAATCAGGTCCAAAAATGAAATTAAAGATTAAAAGACTTGGATACTTCTGGCCTATAATGATCGACGATTGCATGAATACTGCAAAGCACTGTCATCAATATCAGGTCCATGGTGTGGTTTTACATTAACCGCCTAATGTGTTACACCCTACGATAGCCTCGTGGCTCTTCGAAAGTTGGGGCACAGATATCATTGGGCCGATTGACCCTCCTTCTGCGAGAGGTCATCGTTTCATATTAGCATCGACTGATTACTTTTCAAAGTGGGCGGAAGCAATTCCCCATACGCAACGTAACATCACACCATGTCTTAAAATTCTTTCATGATCATATTGTATATCGATTTGGCGTACCTCGCAGAATCATATTCAATAATGGGTCCGCATTCAAGTCTACAAAAATTAATAGTTTTGTGAGATGCCATAATATTGATTGGAGATACTCGACGATCTACTACCCTCGGGCAAATGGATTGGCCGAGGCCTTCAACAAAACCTTGGTGCAAATTGTTAAAAAGACCCTTGATGATAATAAACGATAGTGGGATGAGCGGTTGGAGGAAGCTTTGTGGGCTTATTGTACCACTTATAGAACCCCGACCCAATCCACCCCGTTTGCACTAGTGTACGGATCTGAGGCTGTTCTACCCTTGGAAATACAAATCCCTTCGCTCAGAATTGCAGTTCAGAATCAAATTACAAATGAACAAAATGCAAGACTACGATTGGAAGAACTCGAAGGCCTTGAAGAACGACGTCTCCAAGCTCAACAAAGTTTAGAGTTGTATAAATCCCGTATGGTTCAGGCCCATGATAAGCTAGTGCGACCTAGGACCTTCCAAGCAGGAGACTTGATGTTGGTACTTCGGAGGCCTATCTTGGCCCATCGGAAGTTGGGAGGAAAATTTGAACCTACGTGGGAAGGACCCTTCGTTATAGAGACTGTCTACGAAGGAGGCTCGTATCAGTTAGTAGATTGTAAAGAAAATCACCCAATGCTACCTGTTAATGGGCATTTCCTTAATAAATACTATGCTTAATGTAGCTCGTTTTAATCAATTAATAAAATTTCCTTCTTGTTTCGCA